>CM029676.1:22045263-22645263 GCA_017311315.1 Dendrocalamus latiflorus
ATTCAAATGAACTCCAAAAACTTTCAAACCTGAACCAAAAGGTAGAGCTCAATTTAGTGTGAATTTAGGAAAAAGAATCGGGTCAATCGGAGCTAGGACGCGGGAGAACGGGCCTCTGGAAAATCTTGTTTTGGAAAAAGGCTGAAAATCGGAAAAGGCACTGTGCTGTGGACCGGGTGCACGGTGAGATGGGTCTACGGTGGGCTCGGTGCACGGAACAGTAAAGCTGACCGGGCTGCTGACGTGGCCAGATCGGCTCACGGGCCACGGGTCACGCTGACTTGCGGGTCCCACGGGCAGAGGCACGGTGCATGGTGGACCGGGCGCACGGGAAGGCGAAGCGGCAGGGTGGCGCGGGTGCGGCCCAGCTGGCGGCGCGCAGCGCGAGGTGGGGGCGCGGGCGAGGTGCGGGCGGCGGGGCTCACCGGCGACGACGACGACGGCGACGGCGGCGGCAGAGAGGGCGGCGGACGAGCGGCCGCGGGCGACGGTTCTGGCCGGCGAGGCTCGGGACGGCGGCGGTCTGGTCGGCGGATGGCGACGAGACGGCGGCGGCGCTCACCGGTGAGACGACGATGGCAACGACGGCGACGTCGGGCGGCGACCGGGGACGGCGCACGGCGACCGAGCGGCGGGCGAGCGGATCTGGCCGGCGACGGGGCTCACCGGCAGCAGACGACGGCGAAGCTCCCGGCGAAGGCGGTGGCGCACGGCGGCTAGCGGCGGAGGAGGCGGCGGCTGCGCACGGCGGCGAAGGCGGCGGCGAGGGCGGCGAACCTCGGGTCCGCGCCAATAAATACCCGGGCGGGCGGCGGCCGTGTGGGCTCGGCCATTAGGGTTAGGGTTAGCGGCGCTGACAGGTGGGCCCACCTATCGGTGGCACGTACGAGGCGAACGGCCAGGATGGCGCGCGGGCGAGAGGAGCGAACGGGCTGGGATGACGACACGCGCCGGCCATCGGCAGGGCAGTGCGGGCGCGGCGCGGGGCAGATGCTCGCCACGTGGCCAGGCGGGTGCGGGCGTCGCTTGGGCCAGCTGGGTGGGCTTCGGCCCACCTGGCTTTTAGGATTTTATTCTTTCTTTTTCCAGAAATTCAAATAATACTTTTTGAGCTCTAGAAAATAACAAATAAATCCAGAAAATTCCCAGTAAATTCCAGAAATTCCTTGAGACTCAAGGAACTCAAATAAAATATTTGGGCAAATGTTAATGTTTGACTTAATCATATTAAATCCTTTAATTAATAACAATTCCAATTAAGCTTTAATTAATTCCAGAAAAATACAATGGTGAATTTATTTTGAAAACTTCAAAAAGGCTCTGAAAATCAGGATGTTACAAGCAGAGTCTTGACAACCGAGCAGTTGGTTGTGGTAGTGTTTGATGGCCTGTGGCACAGAAATCCTCCAGCAGGTAGAGAGGGACACGTCTGCCGACGTACATCAAGAAGAACTTCTGCAGGTAGCTAATGTCCCCTTTCGGCAACTAAACACAAACAAATACTACACATTGGCATTTCGTCGAACAAGTTGTGAGCACATCGACTTTCACAAATCTAAGCCACAAAAGAAGCTAGAGAGATTACCTGCACAGAGAGCTGGTATAGGTGGAACTTGGAAGGCATGGAGCCTACTTGCCACTGGTCCAGGTCGCCTGCTTCTACGTCTCCCTCTTGTTCATCTTCAATTGTTTCGTTGGAATCGTCATCATCCGAGACCTCATGGTGGCGTGGTGGTGCGTCATAGGCAGATGATGACAAGTCATCACCGTCGTCGCTGCCAAAGTGTGAGGCACTGACGTCATGTTGAAGTGTGAGCGCGTCGATCTAGGGAGGTGGAGCACGGGGAAGAGGCATTGACATCGGCGTAGGGGAGGAGGAAGCGGTGGCGTGTGGGGAGGAGGCCGCGATGGTGGCATATGGGGAAAATGCAAACCAACTTTTCCATTAGAAAACGCACACAAACCTCTGTTGAGATCATCAAATCACCCAAATCGTAGAAATCAGAAACGAAATAGCATACCTTCATCATTGGACACCATGTGTCCATCGGCGCGGATCAGGTGGGCATGAGATAGCTCCGGGAAGTCAGGGTAGTCGAAGTCATCGGCCTACATGTTGAACTTGAGAAAGGTGTAGGTGTCACCTGCAGTGGAGCCAGAGGGGTCGGGCTGCGAGGCAGTTCTGTTCGAGGTCGGCGGCCATGCCACAGCCCAGGAGGGCGGCTACATTGCCATCCCCAGCGGGCTAGGAGAGCGCTGGGAAGTCGACATAGTTGAAGTCACTGGCCTATGGTTGATTCCTATGAATGGAAGGAGGGAGTCACACGAACCACGTCAATCCAACTCAGGATTCTAAGCTCTCCGCACGAGGGGAGGAGCGACGGCAGAAGGGAGGTGGCGACACACACATTAGAGCACGTGTTAGGGTTTCAGGAAGCTATACCGGATCTGTGATGGCCGAGCGCATGCCGTTTCCGGGTGAGAAGGCGGCAAGGACAAGCAGAGGAGGCGATCGGCCCTGGAGATGACGCCTCGGCGGGTGGCGGGGGCACGGTGCTGGGGTCGGAGGGCACAGTGTTGGAGGGCGGGCCTACGCAGGAGAGGCGCGATCGCTACCGTAGATTAGGGCTTCCGCACCGACCCCGACCATAACCGCCGCCACGACTCCAAGCCCTCTAATGGACGGGACGCGCAGGGCTTGCGGTGGTCGGCGGTGCGGGGACTCCTCATGGTGGCAATGGCGGCAGTGGGGTGGGTAGACAGCAGGCGAGACTGAGGCGAAGGCGGCCATCAGGTGGAGGAGTTTGTTGGTTCTAGGAAATTTGGAGGCAGAGGATAAGAATCGGTGAGGAGACCGGGGTAGTGGGCGGCGGTTAAGATATATGGAAAGTATGAATCACCTATATACGGATCTAGATAGCTGATCTTTGATTGGACGGCTGAGAAGAGAGGAGAGAGAACTGATTGACGACCACCAACTCACATTTTTAAATAGGAGAGATTACCATTGTGTGCACTAGATTTTTGGGCTAGTGCGATTAACACAAAGGATCCAAATGTGTTGTTTCTAGGTCTGACAGAGATGGTATCAGAGCCATAAAACTCTAAGACATGGCTGTAGACAGAGTAGAACTGATTCATCATAAGGACTTATTTTAACATAAAATATCATTTTAAAAAACTAGTAATAACTTATCTCTTCCATTCTTTCACATAACTATGTTCTTTTATTAAAAACTTTTCTGATTCTTTTTCTTCCTAAATATTTTAGATGGCCAAAACCCCCATCAAAGTTTCCTGTGGAATCCAAGTTAGACACTTGGTCACCTGCCTTTTGGAGCTCCTTCAGCAGTTGAAGTTCAAAGTGTGACTAGTTGTGACATCCCAAAATTTTTGGAATTTAAAAGCTATTTTAAAATTAAAAAATTGAAATAAAATATAATAAATATGGCAAATAAAGTTAAAAATATTTTTCTTAAGTCCAAAACATCTCCAGGAACTTCTGTGAATTTTTTTGGAATTGTTGGAAGTTATTGGTACTTTTCTGAGCTTTATTTGCTTTTCTCGGGTTTTTGAAAATCAAAATCAAAAAACAAAATTTAAATCTCTCACCGCTCTCCTGGACAGATGCGTGGATGGCCAGGATCTGTCCACGTTGCCCACAACCCATCTCCCACTGTCCGAGCCCCCCTTCCTCTCTCCCCTCTAGGCCAACAAGTGGTCGGCCCAGATCACCCCCATTCCGCCCCGGTTCATCTCCGCTGCCCAGCCTCCCCTCTCTCTCTCTACTCGTGGGTCCCGCTTGTCAGGGCCGTCGTCTCCACGCTACTTCTTCCTTTCTTCTCAGGCCGCAATCAAGCCCTACCGTCAGCTGTCTGAGCTCCATCATGGTCCCCTCCACCTCCTCCACCCCTCCGTTGAGCTAGGATGTCGCCAGAGCACCACCACATCGGAGCCCTGAGCCGCCTCCGCCGCCCTCCTTGTCATCAGCGTCTCCGAGCACCGCCGAGCCCGAGCCGAGGTAAAACCAACTCCCCGAGGTCAACTCTCCCTCCTCGCCCTCGTCGGCTGCCGCCGTGTCGTCGTTCGCCAGCAAGCCCTTGGTCCCCGTGCGCTTCCAAGTCGGCCAGGCCACATCAACCGTTGAGCTGACATGGCAGGTGGTGGCCACCTCTCAATGCCACGGGGCGCCACGCAAGTGCCGGCTGCCACACTCCACCCCGTGACACCTCAGCATTCCCGTGGTCCATGGACTCGGTCCACATAGATCAGAGCCCACCTGTCAGTCTCTGGTCCAAAAAATCAATCAAGGCTGACATCATGCTGATGTCATAAACCTGATTTTCCTTTATAAAAAGAATTTGGCCGAAAATTAAAATCCCTTGCTGATGTCATAATTCCAAAAATTCCTTTTATTCTTTTTCTCCCTTTTCAAACTTCCGAGAGTCCGTTCTCCTTCGTCCTAACTCCGATTAAGCCCATTCAAATTTCTAAATTCATCAAAATTTCCAATCTATCCATTTTTACTCACAATTTAAATGTTTGGAATTTATTTGAATTTATTTTAAATTTTTTAAGTTTAGTGGGTTATTTTCACATGTAGACTGCGACGATTCCGGAGAATTCTTCGACAATGATTTACACCAATTTGAGGAGCAAAGCAATCACACACCTTGACCATATTGATTCCAGTTTGCAAATAAAATTATCTTGTTTTAAATTATATTGCATGTATGTGTTTATTCAAATATTTTAATTCTAGTTTTAAACTTAGTTAACCCCCAATTGTTATTGACACATTTGATCTTGTGCAACATTATACCTTGTCGCCCTAGAATAAAACTCTAGTTAGTACACTAGTATGGACTAGAGAATTTTATATCAAATGCTTAGACCTGTTTAGACATAATCTTTATTTTGGGATAACCTTTTCACATAAAATGATGAGTTTTTCAAATGTATTCTTGACTTTAATGAGTCAGAAGGATTATGAAATATTTTGAAATAAAATATAAAATCTAGTTTAGACTTAAGCTAATGGTTAGGTGGTGGGTGCAGGCATGCACTGTTGTTCGGTGACACAGTGTTGATTGATGGGGTATGTAGTTTGAACCTAAGTCAATTAAGGACTGGTCTATGAGCTACTATTGCAAAGTCCTATCGTACTACTACAAGGCTAGAATGGGACAGTCCTAGCTGACTAATTTGCAGGTCCCAACCTGAGTCATGTCGTAGGTTGAAAGTGACTGGACGTAGGCCATGAGAAGTCTCACTCGGCTCAAGAGGGGTCCTGGTCTGGTGGATTCTTTACTGGGGTGAAACCTTAGTGTTGGCTTGACTGAAGGCTTTGCATTGTAAAGACCTTATCATAATCTCTCCGTCGAACACCTAAGGAAGTATGTTAATTGCGTGGAAATATGAGATGATCATGTCTTGTGGGTAAAGTTGTATAACCTCTACAAAGTATATAATCTATTGTGGATAGTTGTGCCACGGTCATGGGCATGCTAAGTAAAGTTTTTCACAGATTAGACTTTGTTTCAAAATGGTTTATGAAAACCTTATGGATGGATGTAATCCATGAGAGATTGAAAGCGTATGGATGGATAGAATCCATATGAGATCTTTTGGAAAAGATGGTCTAGGTGGGATGCCCGTGGATAGATTAGTGTTGGTCGGAGCCTACACTAATGGTATTAATTTCATTACAGATACTATTTTTACTTATTGTATTAAATTTAGTAATTTCAATCTATTTATTGTACTTCTTTAAATGTTGTCTACGCTCAAACTCACCCTATATGCCTTTCGTTGTTGCCTTTAACAATGTTGCATTTTTCGTGTGACTTGCGACGTACAAGTTTGTACTCACTCTTGCTATCTCATATAGAGGAAGACGACTTTGGCTATGGTGAGGACCAGGACAAGTAGGCCATGTCTTACTGTCTTTTGCCTGTGGGCAGGCTTGGGCTTCGCTTTCATCAGTTTGCTTCCGCAGTTATTTGCCTTATTATTATTGCCAATAAGCATTTATGTAAACGCTGGCCATAAGGCTGTGCTCTTTTAAATAATAAAGTTATCATTGGTGCTTGATAAAGTACCACACTGAATTTTCAGAGCTTTCGAATATCGGAACTTCTGAGATTACAACAGCGGTATTTCCGTAGACTTCCAACGGCTAGTTCAAAAGCTCTAAAATAGTCGTTACTGCTGCATCAGAATAGGTGCAGTAATACCGACCAATGAATGGCAGTACTTCCTCTTGCCCTGATTTTTAAGGGATTACCCTGCAATGGCTAGTTTTGGTTGGTCAGGTATAAATACTCTCCCACCTACTCAAGGACAGAAGTATGAGACTCCATTGAACACCCTTGAACATTGAGCATGCACTCTATACCTCAATTTCACATTGTGCATTCATTTAGGTGGTTAAGCTAAACCAAGTGCATTTCATCTCTAGATTGATCCTTTTGGCACTTGATTGTTGTCAAGTGAAGCTGTGATTTTTTACTCTTGGTGCTTGCCAGCCCCTGGACAGCTTGGCAGGAACTTGCGCGGTGACTTCTTCAAGAAGGTTGTGAAGAAACCAAGGCCGACTTGTGAGTGGTTTAGTGTCCACCATCTTCGGAGCGAAGAAAGGACAACCATTAGTGGATTGAGAAGCTGAGGCTTAATTAGGGGAGCCAGTCCAGGTCACTTGGGCTTTCCTCAACGTGGATTAGTAGAAACCGGCAAGTTTCCGATCACCACGATAAAACATCATGTGTAAATTGGTTACTTCTTTGTCTCTTCTTTATGCTCTTGTATTTCTAGTATATTATAATTATCATATTTATTTGTGCTAAAACTATTTGTGTAAAGACTTGTACTTGTAGTGTCTTAGACATATTTGAATTGTGTAGGTTTCAATTACTTTAAAACCCTGCTACAATAAAATCGTGGTAATTGTTATTAGAATACAAGATAATGTTTAACCTCCTATTCCTCCCCCCCCCCTCCTCTAGTCGGTTATCCTTGATCCTACAAGGAGGAGGCTCGGGGGAGGAGGGAGAGTTTGAGTGGGGTGCGAGCAAATCCTAGTGTCTGAATATAAATAGGGCAAGACATCACAGAGGTTTCTAAAGTAGAACTGTCTATGATAACACACATCACCGCCGGGTATTTAATGGTGCATATCACATATGTTTAGTATTAAAAACCATCTGTAATATACGGTTGTATTTTAAAAATAGACTATGATATGCGACCATATCACGGACGGTTGTATTTTAGAATAGATTGTGATATGCGATCATATCATAGATGGTTTGTTCCACTAAAACACCTGTGATAGTTTCTTATATAACTAAAACATATTCTGTTTTTTGGCTAGCCTCAGGAGTAAATATATATTACTTAATTATTTTTACTCGTTAGTAATGCTATCATGTCATTATACCGAGACAGTTAACATATATAGAAGACAGTAAATACAAATTCAACTAATTTTTTTTATTTTTGTATCTATATATAACCAAACAGCATGGCCAGACACTTCTTATAAAGATTAAAAAAATAGAAATATAAATAATCAATGTTTTTCTAGTGCCAAAAGTAGCATGCTATCTGTCTTTAAAACTTCGTAGGCGACCTCATCAGCATTGGACGGTTCAGGATCATCAGTGAACGAAACCCGAAATGCATCCACCCGCTGATGCGCTCGTTCAAGTGTCTCTTGAATACCCTCTGACTAATGAATCAAGTCGAATTGAGCCAATAGACTCTCTTTCCTACTTGAGGGGTCTTAGCAAGGTTGACTCGATCGCCTGTCGCCTCGACTAAGCAGTCCAAGCAATAACAAGCTTCTAGGAGACGTGCAACATCGTTGTGGAGGACCACGTCGATGGCGACGTTAGCTCATCGGAAGGGGAGACCAACCGAAAGGCACAGTGAGGAGGATGTCAAGACAGCGGAAGGTAACCGTCACCTACTCCAGCAAATACTCGAACATAGGAGGGTGGACACTATTGGCACAGTGTCCTTCCTCAGCATCCGTCAGCGTACGGCCAGTGAGGTGCTCATACAGGATTGATAGGTAGGTCATCAATGCTGGCGACAAGGAAGAATAGGGATTCATTTGTTTGTGCTTGAGAGTAAACCAGCAATGTGGGGATTCATCTTCAGTGGCGGGTGATCATTTTATAAAACAAGTAATAAATTCGGTGTGTGAGATGAAGAGACGCATCAAGGAGCTGAAATGAAGAGACGCATCGTGGAGCCAAAATGCCATTCATGCATATAAGAGATACATATCATAGACACTTCCAACCACAAACCATCTGTGATACGTAATTATCACAGACAATTCGTATTAATAACCATTTGTGGTAATATCACATATGGTTCTAATTAAAAACCGTCTGTGACGTCTGCAATTATCATAGACGGTTCTTATTAATAACCGTATGTGAACTATCACAGACGGTTATTTTGTTAATAATCATATGTGAACTATCATAGACAGTTATTAACAATAAGCATCTATGATAATTGCGTATCACAGATGGTTCTAGCCATCATTAGTAACATAGACGGTCACGCTTGTAAAACCGTCAATAATAATTATAATACATATGGTTCCTTATGAACCATCTGTGATGAGGCATCCAGTATAGCTTGTTTTATAGTAGTACGTGTTGTGTGCGAATTCAAGTGTCAGAGGTTTTGGTTAACCATACCGTTCTTGGCGGCGCCACCATACATCAGGTTTAATGGATTCTTCAGCATAGCCAACTTGGTATCTCCAAATTATCAATGATCCTATGTCGCAATGATCGGGCATCCTTGTATCAGATACTGTATGACATTTCTCAAGAGGGGTTGAGTCAATCCATCCGTAAATGACTACGGCTCAACTGAAGTATGTTTAGGGACCATTGTCCGGTTGATCTAAAATATTGTGTTCTAGAGCATCACATCACGTCAAGGATAAAACAGTTAACTTGGCTCTAACAAATCTATGCAACAAACAAGGAGGCTTTTATTTGGACATTGACCAATCTGTTATGTGCAGTATAATGCAATGTAGCATAGATATTAAAAAAAAAGAAAATGTAGCACATAAATTAGACACGCTAACTACCTTTTTTAGCTTCACAAATGGTAGCATAAATAAAAATCAAATTTGTGTACAAAGCTCTATTTAAGGCCAGGAACAAGAAACATGTAAAAAATGACAATACCAATATCAGCTTTGTCCAGTCTCTCTGGTCGGAGTTGATAGCTGACAAAAGATTAATGAAGAGGACTTACCAACTAAATCTGTTCACGAAAGAATTTGAGGGGGCTTGCAGCTATAGGCGACTAGAATGATGGTCGGGTGGCGGTGGAGACCCGGGAGAGGAGGGGATGCAGCGACGGTGTGGAGTCGAAGGTGGGGGACTCGGCAGCAAAGAGCCGAAGTAAGAGGGGAAATCGGCGGATGCACAGATCCGAGGAGTGCTAGAGGAGGGAATTAGTGGAGGCCAACAGTAGTTCTCAAAGGTAAAGATTTTTATCCCAGCCCACCAAACGAGAGGAGAAAATTGGATTTTTGCCATCCAAAACATTGGGCTTCGCAGTTTTGCCATCCCAAACATTGGTTTCGCAAATATGCCACTCAAAACATGTGCTTCTTAATTTCTTTGCCATTTTCTCTATTTCTCTCATTTTTCTCTTTTCTCCTAGACTCAGCCACCGGAAAGGACAGTATTGCCCCTAAGCAATTGCACGCGTACGTGCATGCTCTCTGGCCGCTGGGAGCTTGCCACCTGCATGCCCCTAGGATCCTGATGTGCACAACTTTGTTCTTCAGGTGCAGTCAACAATAGTAAGCCGTGCGCTCCTAGTTCTAGATGGTGATGAACGGTAGCTAGGAGGAGGCAAACCCTATCTCCAGCCATGCCATCAATCCCACCCAAGCAAACCCATAGGTTGAACCACCCAAAGAAACCCACAGGTTGAACCCATTTGAACCCAAATTCTTGAACCCATACCAAACCAACCCAACTTTTTTATGGGAAATAGTAGAAGAGGCTTCTACTGCGCTAAATTAAAATAATAAAAAAATAATGTATAGGAGATGAAGAGAGAAGCAAAATGAACAATGTAGGATCGTAAACGGCAACAGAGGGGGGTGAATGGTGCCTTCAAAAAATTGCCCCGAGTATCCACACAATCTTCTCCTCCAATAGCTATAAAAGCTATGAACGAAAAGTTTGAGTGCTCCCTGCTGAACTAAAAATAGACTGACAACTTCATCAAAGAGCCAAGAACCATATCGCCAAAAGAAGTGAATCAAACTCGGTTGAGAGTAAATCAGAGCAGTCAAACTAGATAGACTAAGTTGAACCTAAATAGAGGAACTAATTGAGAATTTGATTGACTGAAACTAAGAGATAGAAGTTGATCAAATCACAAGGATGAAGACAGGCTACAGCTAACCGACAGACTAAAAACTGAAGATAAAAAACTGAACTCTGAAGGCTGCTGAAAACAGCAAACCGAAACACTCTTTTGACAGCATAATTTGAAGCAAACAGCAAAGATGAGAAGCAAAACAGTAAATATTGCAGGGCTGAAAAACAGCAAAAATGAGTGCAAATTGAAATGCAGAGCTGGCCGAAAATCTGCAGGACAAATGCAGTTTGCTGCAGCCGAGAGAAGCTGCAGTTGGTGACCGAGAGAAGCTGCAGTTGCTGCAGCCGAAAACAGCAAGAGCAAATGAAGATTTTCGGCAGCAAATAAATACAGAGGGAGCAGTTCGGCTGAACAGTAGGCAATAAAAACTGAGAACAAAGAGGGACTGAAATAGCTGCCGAAAAAACAGATACTGCAGTGGACACCTGACCGAAAACAGGAAGAAACACAGTAAACCGAGAACAGACTGAACTTTGGCTATCGGCAGAAATTCTGCACCCCTGGCTGAGCTGCCGCGAAATGCAGACTGCAAGCCAAGCTTAAACAAGATCAAGAGATTTAATTGAGAATTTTCTCCACTACCCAAAACAAACTGAGAGTAAGAACTAAAAGGGACAAGAGTCTCAAACTTAGACTTAAGATTTGGTCAAAAGGGGAAGACAAAAACTGTCACCAAGAAACTGAAAAACATCATGAACAGAGAATACCTTTCGTGCTGGAAAAACAGACACAGAGGCAAAGATTGATGATTAAATGCTGCTCTTCTCAGATCAAATCATTAGGACTACACTCTAAATACCACCAAGACCTCAGAAACAACAATCTGAAAACAAGGAGCAAAAGAAACTGAAATCTGAACAGAAATCAGACATTGAACTAAAAATGAGACATATTTCCAAATTGGTTGTCATTCTCCAAGCGGCAGCACAAGCAGGAGGGGCGAATCGGAAATTCGCGAGGCTGCACAAGCGGGAGCGGGCGCCGTTGGATTTAGCAGGCGTAACGGGGCGGAGACCCGTTAGCCAAGGCTATAAATAGGATTGAGGGGCTGCATGCCCACTTGAGCACTTGTGGTAGAATTAGGGTTTTAGAGTCAAAAGAGGCTTTAGGAAGGGTTTCCTTTAGCTCTTAGTTGGTGTGAGTGTGTGGTAGAGGCAGAGCGTGCTCCCTCTGTGTCTCTACGATGGTTCTATGTGAGTCTCCTCTCTCTGTGTGTTCTTCCTCCCAAGAAGTGGTGAGATTCTTGGTGTTCTTGAGGATTGAGAGGGAGATGAGAGATTGTAATCACTCCTCTTGTATCAATCGGGGTATGGGGACGTAGCTCAGTTGTAATCCCTGAATAGTTGGAATGAAATCTGAAGTTTGTGCTCTCTGTTCTTCGATGCTTGCATTTGGTGATTTTGAGTTTCTTGATTTCTTGTGGTCTGGTGTTGGAGAGTGTTAAAATGGGTTGGTTCATGTTGGGATGTGGCCCAAAGATCATTTGATCAGTAGAAATCCCAACAACCCATCTTTGATTTCGGATTTGGCTCTCTGAGGTCCTCTGTTCATGAACTCATTTCTAGGGTTTTGATGAAAAACTCGATTCCCTTCAAGAGATGTCTGATTTTTGGTCTGAGGAGCTCTTTTGATATTGCTAACATGTCTGCAAAGCCTCATGTGCAAAAGATTTGTGGAGTGTGAGCAATTTGAGTTTGTGTGCTCTCTTCTGAAGTTTACTGAGTTTTCTAGGGTTTGGTCCAGATTTTGTTTCTCACCTTAAGATGGCTTGAAACTTGACCCATAGAGTTCAAAGGCTATTTTCTTGCTACTCAAAGTTTCTTAGCCAAAGGATCAGGAAAGAGATGGCAATTTGGATTTTTGAGAGGTCCCTGTTCAGTTTTGCTCATTCTAGGTTTTGATTGCTGCTCTTGATTCCCTTTGCAAGATTGCATGAAATTGGATGTGGAGAGTCCTTGGCTATTGCTAACTTATTCCCAAATTTTCATGTGCAAAGGATCAAGGGTTTGGAAGAAATTTGGATTTTGGTTCAGCTTGTGGTAATTTTCAGGGTTCTGTCCTAAATCTGAAATTCATGTTTATCCCTTGTTTGATCTTGTTATTTGAAGCCCCTATGATATTTAGATTATGCTCTTGGTGTTATTGATCAAAAATTGCAGCTGAATTTCATCTCTTTTCTCGTTTTGGTGGTGGTCTGAAACTTTTACTGCGTGCAGTTTTTCTGGACAGCAGTTAATCTTCAGTTTCAGTTCTCTGTGGTCTTCCCTCCCTGCCGAATGCCTTATTGCTTTGGTAGCTAGCTGCAGTATAAGAAGTTCTCCTCTGAAAACTCTCTCTCGGCAGTAAGTTGTTGCACTAAAAGACGATTGGATTTTTTCGTCTTTTTGTGCTGGTTTCAACCATTTTGCTTGCAGATCAAACAGCGATATTTTAGTTGAAATTTTTTCTGGATGATCTCTGATTTATGGTGAATTTTTCAGTGTCGCATGCGTTCCAAATTTCAGCAAAATTAATTTTAAGTTTTCTGTGAGTTGCGTTGTTTTGCATCTTTTGAAAATCAGTGTTCGATTTCTCGGGGGCGATTTTAAGCGAGCGACATTCACCCCCCCCTCTGTCGCCATTTCGGTCCTACAATTGGTATCAGAGCCGGTTAGCTCTAATCAATAGATCTTAACCGGTCTCAAGAGCCATGGCGACGGACAAGTACTCGACCAAGCCGCCCGTTTTCGATGGCATCGATTACCCCTTCTGGAAGAGCCGAATGGAGACATACATCCAGGCTCAGGGGTATGCCATCTGGCGCAAGGTCAAGGTCCGGTTTGTTGTTCCTGCCGATGAGAACATCAATGCAATATGCTGATGTTGAGGCAAACGCTAAGGCAAGGAACATCATTATCCAGGGCCTGAGTCGTAGCGAGTTTGACCGCATCTCACCTGTCGTCCGCCTACGATATCTGGGTGACCCTCGACGCATACCATGAGGGCACCACCCAGATCAAGACGGTTCGACAGGACCAGTTCAAGCGCGAATACAACAAATTCGAGATGCGCTGGTGAGTCCCTAGATGAGTGCTTTCGCGATTTCACAAGATCTTGAGCAACCTCCGAGCGGTCGGTCTCACATACCCCGACTCGGACAACGCTCGTCAGATGCTCGCGGCACTCGATCTGCGTGTTGGGAGATGAAAGTGACCACCATCAAAGACACGACAGACCTCTCGACCCTGACTCTTGACGCGTACTGCCTACTCACGAGATTGACGTTGTCTCTCGTCGGTCGAAGTCACAGTCGATGGCTTTGGTCACCGATCCCAGTTCTGCTTCTGGTCTCTCTTCTGACTTCTTGCGGTTTCTCCCTTGCTGCTCTCTGTGACATAACTGATGATCAGTTAGAGCAGCTTGCGGATGATCAGCTGGCCCTCCTAGCCGAAGGTTTTCCCATGCTACAAGGGTAGGAGAGACAGAAAGAGAGGAGGACCCGTGATTTGCTTCGAGTGTGGTGGCCCCAACCACATTCGGGCAAACTGCCCCAAGCTGGAGAAGGGCAAGAACGACTACGGCGGTTCGGGCAAGAACGACTACACCGACAAGAACCGCAACAAGAAGCCTCAGCACGCTCCGGGAAAGAAGAAGTTCCGCAACTTCGGGAAGGCCAAGAAGCTCTTCCACCGCGTCCTCACCGCCTTCGACGACCTCGACCTCAGCGAGGTGGAGGGATGGAGCGACGACGACGGGACGGGTGACCAAGAGCCCAAGGATGGCGGACGACTTCTCCGGCATGTGCTTCATGGCCCTCGAGGGCGAACTCAGCGACAGCGAGCTGTACTCCGACTCGGACGAGGTATGTCCCTCTATGACCAGCTAATATGCTTTCTTAAGCTAGGAGGTTTTCATGCTAGAGCTAGGCTAGGTGTACCGAGTTAGAGAAGGAAGTAGATAGACTGTCACGGGAGCTTACTCTTACATCTGCTCCCTCCCGTGACGACTGTGATACATGCTGCTTTGCTGGTGATATGGAGAAATTAAGGACCTCGCATGATAGTGTGTCCTCCGAGCTTGATATTGTTAAGGTGGAGAATGTTAGTCTGCTTGCTGAGTTAGAGTTGAGTAGGATGGCTGTTACCCTACTTACTACTGATGAGACTACTTCTCCCACCTCATGTGAGGTTAAGGACATTGCTGCTAGAGGACCTTATGCCATGCTCCTTGATCTGCCCGAGTCTTGTGAAAATTGCAATAACTTGAAGATGAACTAAAACGGGCAGATCATAAAATTGCTGACTAGCTTCTTTACTTGAGCCGATTGATTCATGCTTGAACTGTCCAAGTTAACTGCTGAACTTGAAGCTGTCTCAAACAGTTTCAAGAAATGATTGATCATGATAGGAATGGCTCAGTATGCTTCTAAGGACCCTGTTAGCTCACCATGCAATTGTAATAAACTAAAATTGACTTGATTGCATTGGATGAGAAATGTGTGAAGCTAACTAAGGACCTACTAGAGAAGCACCACTGCTTGTATTGTGATGCTGAGAAGGGGGAGAAGCCCCAGGGTAAGGTGAGACGCTAGGAACGTGAACCAACTGCTAGCAGTAGGACTGCCCATTCAGAGTCGGCTGTGCGTGCACAAGCCATTCTTCCTCTGCTGTTGGTTCTTCATCTGCTCCCTTACCTCCTGCTGTTCCCTCTTCCCCTGCTCTTCTTGCACCTCTCTCTTTCGGGAGTGTCAGTACCTTATGAACACTCTCGAGAGATTTGTAGGCGGCAAGAAGAAGCTTAATCTTATTCTAGACCAATCCAAGATTTGCAAGTTCAATCAGGTCTAGGATATGATTTCTATGAGGATATGAGGAAGCATCCTGCTGTCTCAGACCCATAGAGGTGTGATCGAGGTCGAGCCCAGGATGAGTAAATTCAAATCAGCGGGCTTTGTCCAAGGGATCTCTGACAGCAAGGTGATTCACCTGCTGCTTCGGCCTCTCAGAAGGCGAAGCCTGCGTGCTACTTCTACCTCTCAGAGGTGAAGTATCACTGCACCTTCTGTCAGAAGGATGGACACACGGTCGATCGATGCTTCAGGCGCGCCAAGATCGCGCGTAGAGACCGTGTTGAGTCTTAGGCGTATTCAGGGTCAGCCCCAGATCCTGAGTGCACCTAGACCAGCACGAGGTCTAGGTTTACTGCTGTTGATGGGTTTGGGCAGCATCGAGGACTTGGTTTTTCTGAGTCTTCTGTTTTCGTCCTCATGCTGCTCCTGGTCGTGACTTCCGCCGTCCTGAGGGTAGATCTCGTTTCCCCGTCGAGATAGCTACCCGCGGCGTGATCAGCGTGTTGCCGGTGTTCCGACTCGCTCTCCCGTAGCAGTCGGACCCCGCAACAGCTTCAGGTCTGCTCACAGACCTTCTGCTTCTTGAGTCACAGAGAGCGTAGGGTAGATAGAGGTCAGTCGTGCTTGACTACTTCATCTGCTCGACGTGTTGTTCAGTATTGGGTGCCAAAATCACTCTTGATTTACCCCAGTACTGAGACTTTACTCTCTGTTTGACTCAGGTTCGCCGGGCAGGGAAGGGAAAGGTTTGGCTTGTAGACTCCGGGTGTTCACGACACATGACCGGAGATTCCCGTTGGTTTTCTTCCCTTGCCCGTGCTCCAGGTGATGAGACGATCACCTTCGGAGATGCTTCATCTGGGCGCGTCATCGCCAAAGGTACTGTGCGCATTAATGATTCTTTCATTTTGAAAGATGTAGCCTTGGTTAGTAAGCTGCAGTACAATTTGCTTTCAGTTTCTCAGCTTACCGATGACGGTTTCGAGGTGAGCTTTAAGAAAAATGCTTGTAAAATTCTTGATTCTTCGGGTAGTCTGGTTTGCGGGATTTCTCGTTATGGGAGGATCTTTCGTGCTGATTTTTCTGAGTCTTCTGGTGATCCTCTCAGGTGTTTAGTTGCTTCTGAGTCCCGCGACCTCTTTCTGGCATAGGAGACTTGGTCATATTGGATTTGACCATTTGACCCGAGTTAGCGGCCACGATCTCATTCGTGGTCTGCCGAAACTCAAGATGGTCAAAGATCTTGTTTGCTCTCCATGCCGGCACGGCAAGATGGTTGCCGCTTCTCACCCGGTCACAGTTACTATGACCGATGCACCGGGACAGCTGCTCCACATGGACACAGTTGGACCAGCTCGAGTGCAGTCAGCAGGAGGGAAGTGGTATGTTCTTGTGTGGTCGATGACTTCTCGAGGTATTCTTGGGTGTTTTTCTTAGCCTCGAAGGATGAGACGTTTTCACATTTCCGAGGTCTTTTCAGTAGGCTTTCTGTTGAGCTCCCAGGTGCCTTACGAGCGATCCGCAGTGACAATGGCACGGAGTTCAAGAATTCCTACTTGAGAGTTTCTGTGGTGAGACAGGTGTAGAGCACCAGTTCTCTTCTCCGCACGTCCCACAGCAAATGGCGTTGTGGAGAGGAAGAACCGTACCTTGGTCGAGATGGCCAGGACGATGCTTGATGAGTACTCTACACCGCGGAAGTTTTGGGCTGAGGCTATAGCCACCGCGTGCCATGTCTCAAATCGAGTTTTTCTTCGGGCACACTTGCACCGCACTTCTTATGAGTTGAGATGGGCGAAAGCCCAGCGTCTCTCATTTTCGTGTGTTTGGTTGCAAGTGCTTTTTTGAAGTCCGGGAACCTAGATAAGTTCGAGTCACGTTCTTGTGATGGGATCTTTCTAGGTTACTCGCCTTCTTCGCGGGCTTATAGGGTCTGGAACTGCGAGTCTAGCAAAATGGTAGAGACCTGTGAGGTGACCTTTGACGAGGCCAGTCCGGGGACTAGGCCGATATCTCAGGTTCTTTAGAGCAGTCCGAGACCATCTTTGTGGATGATGAGGACGATGGAGATGAGGGTTGTCTACCGATCCCTGTCCCATCCCACCCCTTGAGGTGCCGTCTTCCACCGCACCTCAGGTGATCAGCCCATGCCTTCTGCTTTTCTGGAGCTAGTGGCTCTGTTCCTACCTCGTCAGCTCACGAGGTAGAGGCCACTTTCTTCATCTCATCCTGGTCCTCCTAGACATATCCAGAAAGCTCATCCTTCAGAGCAGATCATGGAGGACCTTTTCGAGCGTGTTACCCGCTCAAAATCTAGCTTATCTCAATTCTGTCTCCATTCTGCTTTCATTGCCTCCTTTGAGCCCAAGGATATTTCTCATGCTCTTTCCGATGTGTCTTGGGTCAATGCCATGCATGAGGAGTTAGAAAATTTCGAGAGGAACAAGGTCTGGTCGCTTGTCGAGCCCCGCGAGGTCACAATATTATTGGGACTAAGTGGGTGTTCAAGAACAAGCAGAGTGAGGATGGAGTGGTTATTCGAAACAAGGCTAGACTGGTAGCTCAGGGGTTCTCCCAGATTGATGGTCTAGATTTCGAGGAGACCTTTGCCCCTGTAGCTAGACTTGAAGCCATTAGAATCATGCTTGCCTTTGCAGCTTCTAAAGGTTTCAAGCTTTACCAGATGGACGTCAAGAGTGCCTTTCTCAATGGCTTTATTGAGGAAGAGGTCTATGTCCGACAGCCTCCTGGTTTCGAAAACCCCAAATACCCAAACCATGTCTTCAAACTTTCCAAAGCTTTGTATGGACTTAAGCAAGCCCCTAGAGCTTGGTATGAGAGGCTTAAGTCCTACTTGTTAAGTCATGGTTTTGAGATGGGTAAAGTTGACAAGACCTTGTTCATCCGCCGGCATGGCACTGACTTTCTGCTCGTCCAAATCTATGTCGATGACATTATCTTTGGCAGCTCTTCCCATACTCTGGTTTCACAGTTCTCGGATGTCATGAGCACCGAGTTTGAGATGAGTATGATGGGGGAGTTGACCTTCTTCCTTGGCTTCCAAATCAAGCAGTCTCGGGAGGGTACATTTCTTCATCAAGGAAAGTACACTCGTGACCTCCTGAGACGCTTCGACATGAGCGATGGTAAGCCTGTGTCGACTCCCATGGCTTCTACAGCCTACCTTGACCCAGATGAGGATGGCGAGCCAGTTGATCAGAAAGAGTTCAGAAGTATGATCGGCTCCCTTCTTTACCTTACTGCCTCGAGACCAGACATACACTTCTCCGTGTGTCTGTGTGCTCGTTTTCAGGCTTCTCCTCGCGTATCTCACCGCCAGGCGGTGAAGCGCATCTTTCGGTACCTTCGAGCTACCATTGACTATGGTATCTGGTACTCTTCCTCATCCTGTCTTTCCTTGAGAGCCTTTTCGGATGCAGACTTTGCTGGCTGTAGGATAGATAGGAAGAGCACTTCCGGCACCTGCCAGTTCATTGGCACTTCTCTCGTTTCCTGGTCTTCGAGGAAGCAGTCCGGTGTTGCACAATCCACTTTAGAGGCCGAGTACGTTGCTGCTGCCAGTTGCTGCAGCTAGGTACTTTGGATGGTTTCGACCCTGCAGGACTTTGGGTTAGCCTTAGACAGTGTTCCACTCTTTTGTGATAACACGTCTGCTATCAACATTGCTAAGAACCCAGTGCAGCACTCTCGGACCAAGCATATTGATATTCGCTTCCACTTCCTTAGAGACCATGTAGAGAAAGGTGACATAGTGCTCCAGTTTGTGGAGAGTGACCACCAGTTGGCTGATATCTTCACCAAGCCTTTGGACAGTTCGAGGTTTTCAGCTCTGCGGGGAGAGCTTGGGGTGCTTTGTCCTTACGGACTGTAGTGAGGGGGAGCTTGGGCTTTACTGCTTTATTATATTAATTATGCTTCTGTCTCATTTCTGTTGCATTGCATTTGCGGGTGCATTGGGTTAAGTCCTTCTAGCATAGGTTAGAGTGTTTCTTGTGTTGAGTTGCTTAGACTTCTTACTCTTATCTTGTGCTTCCAGGAGTAGCTATTTCTTATCTCACTAGGTTGAGCTCACTCACTTCTTGTAGGTTCTAGCAAGGGTTGGGCCACCCTCGGGTAGACAGGGTACGTGTTTGCTCTCTAGTGTGTGTTCGACGTTCAGCTGTTAGTCCTGGAGTCATTTGGGGTAGATGAGAGTCAGTTTAAGCCATAGTTGCTTCTATATCTTTTCTATGCTTTAAGGACTGCCTGTTTGGTTTTCTTTGCCAGCTTCTCGATTTTATTGCTTTGGTTCAGGGGGAGTTCATTTGGGAGCTTCTGAAGCTTAATTTTGACATAACTCAACTTGAACTAAAAGTTGCATCTAATGTTGAGGGGGAGCTGGACTTTCTTGCATTTTTAGCATTCTAGCATTATAATCAATCTGCATTGAGCCTTGATTATTATCCTGAGATACGGGTCAATTACTGAGAGACCAGGTGGTCGTGACTCCATGTGAATGATGAGTAATTGACAAAGGTTTAGGATAGTCGAGTTTGGTTTGAGTGGTTCGGAGTCGAGCCGTTGCGTGGCGCAATCGGGCTCGGTCGGACTTTGGTCAAACTTGGTCATTTGGGCTTAGGATGTATATTCTAATGTTTCGACAGGTTTGGACTTCGTCTGTGGTAAGTGTGATGGTATTTACGCTTTCATGTGTCGAGCGGTGCTATTTGACGTGTTTTCTTGTCTGTGTGACTGCAGGACATCGGGTGGAGTCGTGGCGAGACACGTGGACCGGACTAGGCGCAGGTGGCGCTGAGGTCAGAACGATCGGGATGTGTCGAAGACGACGTAGACTGGAGGTGGTTGCGATGCGTGCAAGGCAAGGAGCGCGGAAGCTTCCCGGAAGGTGCAGGAGGGGCGAATCGGGAAATTCGCGAGGCTGCACAAGCGGGAGCGGGCGCCGTTGGATTTAGCAGGCGTAACGGGGCGGAGACCCGTTAGCCAAGGCTATAAATAGGATTGAGGGGCTGCATGCCCACTTGAGCACTTGTGGTAGAATTAGGGTTTTAGAGTCAAAGAGGCTTTAGGAAGGTTGTTTCCTTTAGCTCTTTAGTTGGTGTGAGTTGGTGGTAGAGGCAGAGCGTGCTCCCTCTGTGTCTCTACGATGGTTTCTATGTGAGTCTCCTCTCTCTGTGTGTTCTTCCTCCCAAGAAGTGGTGAGATTCTTGGTGTTCTTGAGGATTGAGATGGAGATGAGAGATTGTAATCACTCCTCTTGTATCAATCGGGGTATGGGGACGTAGCTCAGTTGTAATCCCTGAATAGTTGGAATGAAATCTGAAGTTTGTGCTCTCTGTTCTTCGATGCTTGCATTTGGTGATTTTTGAGTTTCTTGATTTCTTGTGGTCTGGTGTTGGAGAGTGTTAAAATGGGTTGGTTCATGTTGGGATGTGGCCCAAAGATCCTTTGATCAGTAGAAATCCCAACAACCCATCTTTGATTTCGGATTTGGCTCTCTAAGGTCCTCTGTTCATGAACTCATTTCTAGGGTTTTGATGAAAAACTCGATTCCCTTCAAGAGATGTCTTGATTTTTGGTCTGAGGAGCTCTTTTGATATTGCTAACATGTCTGCAAAGCCTCATGTGCAAAAGATTTGTGGAGTGTGAGCAATTTGAGTTTGTGTGCTCTCTTCTGAAGTTTACTGAGTTTTCTAGGGTTTGGTCCAGATTTTGTTTCTCACCTTAAGATGGCTTGAAACTTGACCCATAGAGTTCAAAGGCTATTTTCTTGCTACTCAAAGTTTCTTAGCCAAAGGATCAGGAAAGAGATGGCAATTTGGATTTTTGAGAGGTCCCTGTTCAGTTTTGCTCATTCTAGGTTTTGATTGCTGCTCTAGATTCCCTTTGCAAGATTGCATGAAATTGGATGTGGAGAGTCCCTTGGCTATTGCTAACTTATTCCCAAATTTTCATGTGCAAAGGATCAAGGGTTTGGAAGAAATTTGGATTTTGGTTCAGCTTGTGGTAATTTTCAGGGTTCTGTCCTAAATCTGAAATTCATGTTTATCCCTTGTTTGATCTTGTTATTTGAAGCCCCTATGATATTTAGATTATGCTCTTGGTGTTATTGATCAAAAATTGCAGCTGAATTTCATCTCTTTTCTCGTTTTGGTGGTGGTCTGAAACTTTTACTGCGTGCAGTTTTTCTGGACAGCAGTTAATCTTCAGTTTCAGTTCTCTGTGGTCTTCCCTCCCTGCCGAATGCCTTATTGCTTTGGTAGCTAGCTGCAGTATAAGAAGTTCTCCTCTGAAAACTCTCTCTCGGCAGTAAGTTGTTGCACTAAAAGACGATTGGATTTTTTCGTCTTTTTGTGCTGGTTTCAACCATTTTGCTTGCAGATCAAACAGCGATATTTTCAGTTAAAATTTTTTCTGGATGATCTCTGATTTATGGTGAATTTTTCAGTGTCGCATGCGTTCCAAATTTCAGCAAAATTAATTTTATGTTTTCTGTGAGTTGCGTTGTTTTTCATCTTTTGAAAAATCAGTGTTCGATTTCTCGGGGGCGATTTTAAGCGAGCGACATTCACCCCCCCCCCCCCCTCTGTCGTCATTTCGGTCCTACAATTACTCATCACAAACATGGAGACACCTACACATGGTCTCTCAATCTCCCCCTTGATGAGTATATTGACAAACATAGAAAAAACATAAAGTTGAGTTTGTTTTGAAAGTCATACATGGTCTAAAAGAGAAGCAAAGAAACGCAAAACCATGTAGACAAAAGGAGCAAAAACAGAAAGAGCAAGTTTTCCTCAAAAGCTCCTAGTTTTTCCTTGAAATGGGTTTTTCTCCAATATTCTCCTCCTTTTGGCAATAAAATCATCAAGATGCAAAGGAGAGAATAAAACTTGATGTGAGAGTGGAATGACTGTATCTTATTCATGTTAAGCATCAGGAGCCATGAAGATTATCCAAAATGACCTTTTGAGTATTACACCAAGCCATAATACAATAGAATGCTATCAAGATCATGACAAGACATGTATAATCAAGCTAAACCAAAGAAGTCACAATCTAAAATTTTGTCGAATTTCTTAGCATGTCAAGTTATCCAAGAGTATAGTCTAGCTAAAGGTATCCAAAAATGATGCAAGCCATGTCAATAATCTAAGTGGAACCAAGAAGCTAGTATTGAGTCGATTTAGAGCGCTACAAGTCCAAGAATAAATCATTTGTTTAAGCATTTTAGTCTTTTTGTAATGAAGCAAATTAGGCACAATTGACATGTTTTACTTTTGAAACTCATGGTCATTTCCAACCAAAATTTTAGTCATGTGCTAGATCTCAAGCTTTATGCGACCACTCCAAGTTAGAAGCTTAAGAAGATGATCTTGGTCATCCAAAACTCCCCCTGAGTTCATGCCTAGTGCAATGGCAAGCAGTCTCATGAGAAAGAATTGGTGAGATCAGTTCTTTCGCACGAAAGAGATCTTTTTGCTCTCTTAAAGAGTTGTACTAACTCATGCTTCATCAAGAAACTAGTATATCTCAATCTAAAGCTCAATAAAGATTCAAGACCCAACTCAGCCTATTTGACATGCCATGAATCATAAAAGGATAACTAAAGACAGACTAGTCTCAGAGCTAACATAACATGAATTAAGTCAAGTTGAGCATTTTTAAACAACTTAGCATGGCAAAGACTTGACTACACATATAAAATCATGATAAATCTAGCAATTAAGCACATATCATGGTAAGATGTAATGCATTGTAAACATGTCAAATAAGGATAATAATCAAGGCTCTATGCAGTTATATTACAATGCAGAATGAAATGCAAGAAGATTCAGCTCCCTCTCAACATGAGATGCAACTTTAGTTCAAGTTGAGATATGACAAAATTAAATTCTAGCATTCCCAAATGAACTTCCCCTGAACCAAAGCAATAAAGACGAGAAGCTGGCAAGAAAAACAGAAGCGGCAGTCCTTGAAGCATAGATAAGATATAGCGGATACTATGGCTCAGACTGACTCTCATTTACCCAATATGACACTAGGACTATTAGCTGGTCATCTAACATACTAAGTAGCAAACACGTTCCTTGTCTATCTAAAGGTGGCCCAACCCTTGCTAGAACCTATAAGAAGTGAGTGAGCTCAACCTAGTGAGAAGAGAAATAGGTAATAAGCAGCATCCTAGAAGCACAAGATGAGAGGAAGAAATATAAGCAACTAGACAAGAGAACCACTCTAATCTATGTTAGAAGGACTAACCCGAATGCACCCTCATGCGATGCAACAAAATGAGAACAGAAGCATATAAACAAGATAAAATATAAAGCACAAAGCTCTCCCTCACTATAGTCCATAAGGACAGACCATCCCAAGCTCTCCCCGTAGAGCTGAAAACCTAGAGCTATCCAAAGGCTTGGTAAAGATATCAGTCAACTGGTGGTCACTCTCCACAAACTAGAGCACTATGTCTCCCTTCTCCACATGGTCTCTAAGTGATATCTGATATCAATGTGCTTGGTCCGAGAGTGTTGCACTGGGTTCTTAGCAATGTTAATAGCAGAAGTATTATCACAAAAGAGTGGAACACTGTCTATAACTAACCCAAAGTCCCGCAGGGTCGAAGCCATCTAAAGTACCTGGTTGCAGCAACTAGTGGTAGCAACGTACTCAGCCTCTACGGTGGACTGTGCAACACCGGACTGCTTCCTAGAAGACCAAGAAACAAGAGAAGTGCCAATGAATTGGCAGGTACCTGAAGTGCTCTTCCTATCTATCCTACAGCCAGCAAAGTCTGCGTCTGAGTAGGCTCTGAGAGAAAGACAGGAAGAAGAAGAGTACCAGATACCATAGTCAATGGTAGCTCGAAGGTACCGAAAGATGTGCTTCACCGTCTGGTGGTGAGATACGCGATGAGAAACTTGAAATCGAGCACACAGACACATAGAGAAATGTATGTCCGATCTCGAGGCAGTGAGGTACAAAAGGGGAGCCAATCATGCTTCTGTATTCTTTTTGATCAACTGGCTCGTTATTCCCATCTGGATCAAGTGAAGCTGATGATGCCATCGGAGTTGACACCGGCTTGCCATCACTCATGTCAAAGTGTCTCAGGAGATCACGAGTGTACTTGCCTTGATGCAAGAAAGTACCCTCCTGAGTCTGCTTGATCTGGAAGCCAAGGAAGAAGGTCAACTCGCCCATCATGCTCATCTCAACTCGGTGCTCATGACATCCGAGAACTATGAAACAAGAGCATGAGAGGAGCCACCAAAAATGATGTCATCCACATAAATCTGGACGAGTAGAAGGTCATTGCCATGCCTGCGAATGAACAAGGTCTTGTCTACCTTACCCATCTCAAACCCATGACTCAACAAATAAGATTTAAGCCTCTCATACCAAGCTCTAGGGGCTTGCTCCATACAGGGCTTTGCAAAGCTTGTAGACATAGTTTGGGTATTTAGGGTTCTCGAAACCTGGAGGCTGCCTAACATAGACCTCTTCCTCAATAAACCCATTGAGGAAGGCACTCTTGACATCCATCTGGTAAAGCTTAAGCCCTTAGATGTTGTGAATGTAAGCAATATCCTAATGGCCTCTAGCCTAGCTACAGGGGCAAAGGTCTTCTCAAAATCTAGACCCTCAACCTGGGAGAAACCCTGAGCTACCAATCTAGCCTTGTTTCGAATAACTACCCCATCCTCACACTGCTTGTTTTTGAACACCCACTTAGTACCTATGACATTATGACCTCTAGGGGGCTCAACAAGCGACCAGACCTTGTTTCTCTCAAAGTTCTCTAACTCCTCACGCATGGTATTGACCCAAGACTCATCAGAAAGTGCATGGTCAACATCCTTGGGCTCGAAAGAGGCAACAAAGGCAGAGTGGAGACAGAAGTGAGACATGCCAGACTTTGAGCGTGTGACATGCTCAAATAGATCTCCAATCATCTGCTCTGAAGGATGGTCTTTTTGGATATGACGGGGAGGTCCTGGATGAGAGGAAGAAGTGCCCTCTACCTCATGAGCTGACGAGGTAGGAACAGAGCCACTAGCTCCAGAAGATGTGGAAGGCATGGGCTGATCTCCTCGAGGTGCGGTGGAAGAAGCAGGCACCTCAAGGGGAGGAGGAACTGGATTGGGTAGACGACCCTCATCTCCATCCTCATCATCTACAAAGATGGGCTCAGACTACTCCACTGAACCTGAGATATTAGGCCTAGTCCCCGGACTGGCCTCATCGAAGGTAACCTCACAGGTCTCTACTATTTTGCTAGACTCGCAATTCCAGACCCTATAAGCCCGCGAAGAAGTCAAGTAATCTAAAAAGATACCATCACAAGATCGTGACTCAAACTTATCTAGGTTCCCAGACTTTAGAATAAAGCACTTGCAACCAAACACGTGAAAATGAGAGACACTGGGCTTTCGCCCGTATCTCAACTCATAAGAAGTGCGATGCAAGTGTGCCCTAAGAAAAACTCTGTTTAAAACATGGTACGCAGTGGCTATCGCCTTAGCCCAAAACTTCCTAGGTGTAGAGTACTCATCAAGTATCGTCCTGGCTATCTCGACCAAGGTACGGTTCTTCCTCTCCGCAACGCCATTTTGCTGGGGGACGTATGGAGACGAGAACTGATGCTCTGCACCTATCTCATCGCAAAATCTCTCAAAGTAGGAATTCTTGAACTCCGTGCCATGTCACTACGGATAGCTCACAAGGCACTCGGGAGCTCAACAGAAAGCCTTCTAAACAAACCCCAAAAATGGGCATATGTCTCATCCTTTGAGGCTAAGAAAAACACCCAAGAGTACCTCGAGAAGTCATCGACCACGATAAGAACATACCACTTCTCTCCTGCTAACTGCACTCGAGCTGGGCCAACTGTGTCCATGTGGAGCAGCTGTCCTGGTGCATCGGTCAAAGTCACTGTGACCGGAGGATGAGAAGCGGCAATCATCTTGCCGTGCCGGTAAGGAGCGCAACTAGATTTTTGACCATCTTGAGTTTAGGCAGACCACAAATGAGATCGTGGCTGCTAACTCGAGTCAAATAGTCAAATTCAATATGACCAAGTCTCCTATGCCAAAAAGTAAGGTCACAGGACTCAGAAGCAACTAAACACCTGAGAGGATCACCAGAAGACTCAACAAAATCAGCACGAAAGATCCTCCCATATCTAGAAATCCCGCAAACCAGACTCCCCAAAGAATCAAAAATTTTGCAAGCATTTTTCTTAAAGCTCACCTCAAAACTGTCATCGGTAAGCTGGGAAACAGAAAGAAAATTGTACTGCAGCTTACTCACTAAGGCAACATCTTTTAAAATGAAAGAATCATTAATACGCACAGTACCTTTGGCGATGACGCGCCCAGAAGAGGCAACTCCGAGGGTAATCGTCTCATCACCTGGAGCTCGGGCTAGGGAAGAGAACCAACGGGAGTCTCCGGTTATGTGTCGAGAACACCCGGAGTCCACAAGCCAGACCTCTCCCTTCCCAGCCCGGCGAACCTGAGTCAAACAGAGAGAGATGGCTCAGTACTGGGATAAATCAAAAGTGATTTTGGCACCCAATACTGAGTCACACGACGAGCAGAAGAAGTAGTCACGCACGACTAACCTCTAGCTACCCTACGCTCTCTGTCGCTCAAAAAGCTAGAAGGTCTATGAACAGACCTGAAGCTGTTGCTGGGTCTGACTGCTATGGGAGAGCGAGTCGAAGCACCGGCAATATGCTGGTCTCGCCGCGGGTAGCTATCTCGATGGGGGAAATGAGATCTACCCTCAGGACGGCGGATATCACGACCAGAGGCAAATCGAGGATGAAAATCAGAAAACTCAGAAAAACCAAGTCCTCGATGCTGCCCAAACACATCAAACTAATCAACCCTAGACCTCGTGTTGGTCTTAGGTGCACTCAAGGTCTGGGGTTGACCCTGAATACGCCTAAGAGCCTGAACACGGTCTCTCCGCGCGATCTTGGCGCTCCTGAAGCATCTCTCGATCAAATGTCCATCCTTCTGACAGAAGGTACAATGATACTTCACCTTCTGAGAGGTAGAAGTAGCATGACGGGGCTTCGACTTCTGAAAGTTCAAAGCAACAGGTGGAACCACCTTACTATCAGAAATCCCTTGGACAAAGCCCGTAGATTTCAACTCAACCTTTTTGGTTCTGGGCTTGACCTCGATCATACCTGCTGCTATCACTACTAGATTTCGGGTCTTTGGCCACGAAATGCATTGCAACGACACAAAATTAGTTGCTATAGGTAGTTGTTATTGCAACCTATGTCCAAAATCATGGCAATATGCGCACATATTGCTACTTAAATATGGTGTCGCGATAGTCACCTTAATTCGTTGCAATAAGGTGATCTTTTGCTACTATTTAGAAAACAGTTGCAAGAAGTATAACTTTATCGCCATGCGATTCCTGTGTTGCAATAATATTGATTTGTGTTGCAGTAGTTATGGGGTATTGCCACGATATAGAATTTCGTTGCAAATGGCTGACAATTTTGCCACGGTCTTGTTGGGTAGTTATAGTTTTGGATTGCGTTGCAAAAGGATACTCTATACTGTGCATGAAACAAGTTTTTATGCCACACAATAAATGTGTTGCAAAATATGAAAATTTTCCGTGGCAATAGATCATTGTGGGCCAGGCATATTGTACGTGGCCGCCCAACACCGTACGTCCATACCTAGAGCCCCTGCTTCGGTCGATCAGTTTACGCAGCCCCAGCACCTGCCGCCGTCGGCCTAACACCTGACCCTGCTTCGGTTGACGAGTTCACGCCGCCTCGGCACCTGCCGCCACTGCCCTAACACCTACCCCTGCCTCGATCGTGCAATTGACGCCGCCCAGGACCTGCCGTCACCCCTAACACCTGTGCCTGCCTCGCTCGAGCAACGCACGCTGGCCAGCACCTCACGGTGCCCCAACACCAGACCGCCAGCACTGGTCCTCCGCTAAACTTGTACTTGGTTTGTTATTTAGTTACTAAATATAATATTAAAATATGTTTATCTACCGTATCGCCGTGTCATTATATTGTTTTTTAGAGAATGGCGTATCCGCGTATCCAATGCGTATCGTATCCGATACTCGTATACGTATCTGGGCAACATTTGCACTGGTAATGATTGTTTCTTTAAATTTCAGTGCCGTCATGTGATTTACAAAGTGTATGCATCTAGCAGTGAGAAGAAAAAAAAGAGGAAACAAGTATATCAGTTAATATCGGTCATGGTTATTGATACATGGTTTGGCAACTTTATTGTATTGAGAAGAAAATTGTTTGATGAGATTGATATTGATATCATAACCATGACTTTGCATACAGGCATGTTTAAAGAAATTTTAAGATAGTTGTAACATCATGATTTTTTAGAGCCTTTTTGAAGTTTTTAAAATAAAATTCACCATTTGAATTTTTAAGGAATTAATAAAAGCTTAAATGGAATTTTATTTAATTAAAAGGATTCAAATTGACTAAACTAAACATGAAAATTTGTCAAAATATTTTATTTGGGTTCCTAGAGTCTCAAAGTATTTATTGGAATTTGTCTGGATTTTTCTGGATTTATTTTCTCTTTTCTGGAGCTCAAAAGGCTTTATTTAAATTTCTGAAAAAAGAAAAAGAATTAAAAACCCTAAAAGCCAGTGGGCCGAAAGCCCATTAGCCTCCGGCCCTCTTCTCCGCTCAGCAGGCCGCCGGCCCAGCCGCACCTCGCCCCCGGCCACGCGTCGCCCATCCACGCCCGCGCTGCCCCGCCCGATGATCGCCACGTGTCATCCATCCAGGTCGCCCTTGTGTCCGCGTGTCATCTCTACCGTCCGTCGCCTCGTGCCACCGACAGGTGGGGGCCCGCTGTCAGTTGTCGTCCCCGACCCGGTCTCCGTCTCCGAGTCCGGCACGCCGCCGCTCGTCGTTTCCGCCGCGAACTCCGTGCCGTGCACGAGGTGGTCATCTCGGGCGTATAAAAGGGGCCCGCCCCGGGGTCCGTCGACGTCCCGAGCTCGCCGCCGCTAGCCTCCGCCGGAGCTCGCCGCCGTTCGCCGCCACCCGGGCCTCCGCTTTTGTCTTCGCCGCCGGCGGTCGCCGCCGTCTCGTCGAGGGTCACCGTCGTCCGCCAACGAGAGTCGCCGCCGTCGTCCGCCAACGAGCGCCGCCGCCGCTGTTCGCCGTTGCCGCCGGTGAGCTGCCGCCGTCTGCCTCGCCGCCGGTTAGTCGCCGACGTCGCCTCGGTCGAAATGCGCCGCCTCCGTTCCCGCAGCCACCTCGCGGCCCGCACGCGCGAACGTCATCGCTGACGTCAGCCCTGCTGCCGCTTCGCCTTCATGTGCGCCCGGTTCCCTGTGCACCGAGCCACTGACATGCGGGGCCCGCATGTCAGCTGTAAACCCGTGAACCGGCCATGTCCCCAGCACTGTTTAATGCGCCGGGTTCACCGTAGACTGATCATTTAATGAGCCGGGTCCACAGCACAGTGCAATTTTCGATTTTCAGCCTTTTCCCAAATTAGGTTTTTTTCAAGAGCCCGTTCTCCGTCGTCCTAGCTCCGATTGACCTAATTCTTTTTCCTAAATTCATCTAAAATTGAGCTCTATATTTTGGTTCTTGTTTGAAAGTTTTTGAAGTTTATTTGAATTTTATTTGAATTTATTTTGAGTTTCGTTCCGTTTTCTCCCTCGTTAGATCACGTCTTCGAAGGAGTAGAAGCAGGGTTTGAAGAGCAAGAGCCGTCAACTGAGCAAGGCCAAGGCAAGTCATATTCTGTTGTCATATTGAACCTAGTTTTCTAATCTATTTTGTATTACTTTTTTTGTAAATGATTTCTGTGCTGCTTGATAAGGTTTCTTAATTGCAGGTACTGGTACGTTGGACAGATTATTGGGTGTTATTTGTTGATTGATATACTTTGGAATCATGTCACAAGCTGGCAGCAGTTGGATGCGTATGGATAAATCAACAACTGAGTGGCAAACTGGATTCAAGAAATTTTTTGAAAGTACATTTGGAGGCACATCTAAAGGAGAAACTGCACCCTGTCCGTGTTCAAGGTGTCGTTGCCAGTGCTATAGATTACAATATGAGATTGAACGTCATTTACTAATGAGAGGGTTTGATGAAATTTTTATCCGAGAGCAAGAGACCGATGAAGCGTCAGCTGGCAAGGATGTCCCTATTGAAGAGGATTGCAATGAAGGCGCATCAGGTGATGGTGCTTCTGTCACTGATCTAGTTTCTTCTCTAATCAGGGGTGCTTTGCATGGCGACATCATAGATAGTAATAACGAAGAGCCAAATGAACAAGCAAAGAATTTCTATAATTTATTGAAAGAGGCACAGAAGGAATTGTATCCAGGTTGCAAGGAGGCCACTAAGGTTTCTTTCATTGTCAGGATCTTTCAAATTAAATGCATGTATGGTCTTAGTAACAGTGCCTTGGAATCCATACTTCATCTGTTCTCGCTTCTGCTCCCTAAAGGCCATTGTATCCCAAACACCTTGGAGAAAGTGCAAAAGGTTGTTCGAGATCTTGGGCTTGATTACCAAAAGATACACGCATGTGAGAATGATTGTGTATTGTTTCGTGGGGACTATGCTAAGATGGATACTTGTCCAATATGTGGTGAGTCTAGGTGGAAAACCACGGGTTCAGATGGGATTGATGAGGCTAGTGGCACTACTGGAGCAAAGAAGCGTTCCCCTCGTAAAATTCTACGTTATTTCCCACTTATTCCGCGGCTTCAAAGATTGTACATGACGAAGACCACATCATCATATATGCGATGGCATAAAGAAGGATTGGTTCGTGATGGGAAAATGCGTCACCTTGCAGACTCACTAGCATGGAAGCATGTGGATGACATATATAAGGAGTTTGCAGTGGATCCTCGCAATGTTAGGTTGGGTCTTGCATCCGATGGCTTCAATCCATTTGGGATGTTGAATGTTACATACACTACATGGCCTGTGATCATAATTCCTTATAACTTGCCTCCTTGGATGTGTTTGAAACAATCGTTTTGGATGATGTCGATGTTGATACCTGGCCCAAAATCCCCTGGCATGAACATCGATGTTTATTTGCAGCCCCTGATTGATGAGCTAAAGGATCTTTGGGAAAAGGGTGTTGAAACATGGGATGCGAAGGAGAAGAAGAATTTTACTCTACGTGCACTTCTACTTTGGACAATTAATGACTTTCCTGCATATGCGATGCTATCAGGTTGGAGCACGAAAGGCAAGTTTGCATGTCCATACTGCCATAAGGATACTGACTACTTGTGGCTGAAATTCGGGTCCAAGCATTGCTACATGGGACATCGCCGCTTTTTGCCTTCGGACCACAGGTGGCGCAGGAACAAGATCAGCTTCAATAACAAGGTGGAACGCAGGGAGACTCCGGTGCCACTTACCGGCGAGCAAGTGATGCAACAGTATGAGAGTTTTGAGCAGCGTGAAGAAGAAACTAGATGGCACAACTGGAGGAAGAAGAGTATTTTTTTTGAACTGCCTTACTGGAGCTCATTGCTTGTAAGGCATAATTTGGATGTGATGCACATCGAGAAAAACATATGCGAGGCCATATTGGGGACTTTGCTCGACATACAAGGTAAAGGCAAGGATAGTGAGAAGGCTCGGCTTGACATGCAACATCTAGGGATAAGGAAGGATCAACATCCTATGGTCGAGAATGGTAAGTATACTTTGCCACCAGCGTTGTACTTCCTAGGCAAGGATGAAAAGACAATATTATGCAAATTTCTAGAAGGATTGAAGATGCCTGATGGTTACGCCTCGAATATCAAGAAATCTGTGAATGCCACTGGGTGTAAGCTGTCTGTTCTCAAAACTCATGACTATCATATTATATTTCAGAATATTTTACCCTTAGTAGTTCGCAACATATTGCCACAAGATGTCGTCATCCCATTGATTGAGCTCAGTCGGTTTTTCAAGGCAATATGTTCAAAGGAGCTGGAGGAAAAAGAACTTAAGAACCTAAGCACTTTGATTACAGAGACTCTTTGTCGGCTTGAGATGGTATTCCCGCCTACGTTTTTTGATATCATGATGCACTTGCCAGTTCATATAGCTGAAGAGGCTAGACTTGGAGGGCCTGTGTGTTACAGATGGATGTATCCTATTGAGAGGTACCTACGTACGCTTAAAGGCTACGTGAGGAACAAAGCGCACCCTGAGGGTTCAATTGCCGAGGGATATATATCTGAGGAGTGCATGACATTTTGCTCTCACTTCTTGGAAGACGTCGACACCAAGCTTAATCGTCCAGAGCGTCATGAAAGGGCTGCAGTGAACGAACCACCATCTGGGCTAAGCATATTCGGGAGCATTGACTACGGTAGGAAAGGATGTTGCATCGAGTCAATTTCTACTACGGAGTTGCATCAGATGAGGCACTACATAATTACAAACTGTGATGAAGCCATTCAATGGATAAAGTAAGTTCTACTTTAGATGTACTAAATCTGTAGTATTATTTTTCATGTTTGTGTAACTTACTGAAGCCCTTCTTTTTCTGTTTTAATTTAGTGACCATAAGAATGAGCTTAGAAGCCTACCTTATAACGAATTACCGATTGATGGCATCATATACTAACTAATTGCTTGAATTTCTCTTGTTCTCATGTAAGTCATGAACTGCCCTGGTATCTCAGCAAGAAGTGACTGAACTGTGGATATCCCGGTGCCTGCAATTAAAAATGGATTGAATATCACATTGCTTAATTTTCCCAGTAAAGGTCAAGAAACAAAATTCCATGAGCCATCATATGCAGAAGGAAAAAGCAAACACAAAAATACATAAATGGCAAGATATGAAAACAGTATATTTTGTTTTCTAATACCACAAAAGACAATCTGGGTTTTAAGCATAGAAATATTCCATGCATATGCATACCACGCATATCCTTCATTGGGGCGAACTGTATGATATCCCTTGATGCAACTCTCCCGGTTGATATGCTTGTTCTATCATGCTTCACTAATATGATGCTTGATTTATTTACGAGTATGAACATGTATACTTTGCTTGATACATGATGATGTAAGATAAAATTGATGTTTATTATTCAATTTGAGATCATGTTTGATAATATATATCACTTTTATTTGGTACTTCGTTGCAACGCACGGGCACTTTACTAGTGTAATACCCTGATCATCGATTCGGCGTAAGTTTTAAATTAATCGCGGAGTCACCGGTTTTTTCGGTAAATCGCAGGACGGAAAAAAAATAAAAATTGTAGAATAATATAAAATAAATTAAATTAAAACGTCTGAGTGGGCCGACCGCCTTGGGCCGGAGGCCCAAGGGGTGGCCGCACCTCCCCTCCCCCTCCCCAAAAAACCCTAGCCCTTTTTCTCCCCCTCTCCCATCCCTTTGCAGCCGCCACCCCCCTTCCTCCACCCCCTGGGCGCAGCTCTCTTCCCCCCTCCATCACCCCCCCCCCCACAAGTGCTGCTACCATTGGAGCCAAGGAGAGGAAGGAGAAAGAGAAGAAGGAAGGAGAAGGAAGGAGAAGAAGAGGAGGGAAAAAGGGGTTATTCTTCATCTAGGTAATTTTTACTCATCCCAAACCGTCTGATTTTCGAAATAATTAGGGTTCTTGGCACGGATTTTGAAGGTAGTTAATAGATTAATTGCCCGATTAGAGATTAGTTGCTGTCTGCCTGTAGATTGATTCGCGCAGCGCGTCTGTTCGCGAGGTGTTGACCTAGTAAAAGAATTGTCCTGCAGACTCTCCCAAAAGGAAAGTTGTATAGGACTTCCAGACGCATCTCCTGTATTTGTTTCGGAATTTTCTGCCGTGGGATCTGGGAGTTACAGGGTCGGGAATACTGCTGTTCGTCAGGCGAGCAGATTGGTACAGACCTACGGTAATCTGTGAATTTGAGGTAGTAAATGATTTTTGTGGTCATGGCCGTAATTGAGGAAGTTGTAGATAATTTAGAGATATAGCTTTTGTATAAAATGCAGAATTTTTAGACCCCTGTACTGTTGCTTGGAACGCAACTGAATACCGCTGTCCAATCTGCCAGAACAGAGTTCTTCCTCTGTTTTGGGCATTAAATTACACCTAGCAGTGATCAAAATAAAAATATGTGTTCTACATGAAAAATGTAGGTTTTTAAGTTTTGAATCCAGAGAGATATCGTTTGCTATAAATGGATCAATATTTTTAAATTTACGAAAATATTAAGCAGCGCTGCTGCAGAGGGTAATTTGCTGAATTGTTGAGCGGAGAGGAGTTTGTGCGGGTTCGGGGTTCTAGCGACGTTTTTAATTATTAATGTCATGTTTGTATGCTGTAGCTGTGTGCTGAGAGTTGCCTTTTGGACAGGTGGTCTTGTCCCTGAGCGCTCTTGATTTTACTTCGCTTCGTCGGTTTGAGGCAAGTAAACGTAGCGGTGGTTGCTACCGTTTAACTTGTTATTCCGTCTACTTTCAGTTTACATTATTATCATAATTTGATACATTATGCCATGATTGCATGATATCTTAATTGTGGAGATGGTAGCAAGTATTTATCCATTGATATGTTGATAATCTGCTAGTAGCCATGTGGAAATCTTGCTTAATGTTATAATGTGGAACATGAAAATAACATGTGGTGGATGTGGATATGTCATGAGCATGTTGATGCTCCTTTGAGGATGGATTAATGTGATTTGTGATTATCATATCATGTCATATGCATATGTGGATGTCGCCGCACATAGCCGCGACCGTACCGGTACAGCATCGTATATTGCCGTAATACGATGCACCTCTTATCCCGTGGGAAGCATCGTATATTGCCGTAATACGATGCACCTCAATTCCTGCCCTGGAAAGAGTGATGTGGAGCATAGCATGAAAGCATTCATATGCATTGCATTGTGGAAAGATTCATTTGCATACATATGCAATATGTTGTGGTGAAGTTATTTTGTGGAATATTCAACTTCATAGTTGCAATGTGGAATTGGCTCATGTGAGCTAATTGTGGTATGAGGATTGTGGTTGTGGTCGTGGAATGTGGTTCCTCCCTTGTGTATGGTAAAGGTTGTGATGGTGGCATGAGATTCTTTTCTCTTGTAGTAATTGATGATATCAATTGTGGATGTGGGAAATAATAAAGTATTGAAGTAAGACATACATATGTTTTATTGCTTTTGGTAGTGGTAGTGGTCGAGGATTTAAAGTAGTCAAACAAGATTTATTTGCTAAATGCTTTACCGTCATTGATGGTGATTTGAGGTCGAGGATATAAACATTGTTATTTGTGGAAGATTAAATGTTGATGATTAATCTATTGTGGATTGTAGAAGATTAAATGTTTTCTCTTGCATCTAACCGTGGATAAAATGATTGCATGCATATGCCAATTAAATCTGAAACTGAAGAGGTATGAATACGGAAGTTGTGGTGGTTTAATAATTATAGACATGAATTGTGGTTGTAGTTGTATGGAATTATAAATGATGATGTATAATTGTTTGTAGTTTGAATAGCCTGTTAAACAGTTTGCTTGCTGAGATTTTTATCTCACCCTTGTTTCCCCCTCCCTAAAGGTGGACTTTGAGCATGCATGGGAAGGGTAGAACGGCACCACACTGATGCACGTGAATCATATTTTTATGCTGTAATAAAGTTGAAAGGATTCTAGACCTTGCATAGCTTTGTTTACATTATCCTAATAATGTTAAATTTGTGAACTATGTTTTAGATTAAAATGTTGGAGGATGTTTGAAATAGTGAATTGCTATCACTATCCTGTTATTCCTTAGTTGTTTATGCTTCCGCTTATACTATCTTGTTTAGTAATTGTTGCCAGTTTATTTTATCTTGTAAATTGGCTCGTTGTAGAGCAGTTTTAGTAGCATCCCAGGGTAATGTGGGTCCTGGGGTGTTACAGTTGGTATCAGAGCGGGCTTTAGGTCCGTGGTAATTAAATTATTAAATTGACACACTGGTGCACTGTAGGATGGGAAGGGTCAAGCATTGCATTTATGCTTTTGACATGTTGTATTGATGATTTACATTATGAGATAATCTTGTATGATTATGATTTGCTCCTATGACTGTTATGAGAGAGAATTGTCAATGATATGATGTAGAGATTGTATTTGCTGTCTTGGCATTTGCCAGATTATTACCACCGTTCGTAGTATGTGGTTAGCGATGTAGTTACCTCGGGTAACTTAGTTGCGGATGTTGTGAGTGAGTTGATTTAGAAAGGTTGTATCTTCCTTGAGTTGATTTTGGCCAATTCCTGGCCTATTGCAGTTAATGAATTTCTCTTGAGTTTGCGGTTCATTGCAGTTGAGGGTTTGCAATTGGTCTCTATCTGTTCATTGAAGCAATTATTGTTTCTTTTCGGGCTATTGAGACACTTTTGCTGCTTGTGAACATTGTTGGTTTGTAAGGATAGTCCCTTCGTGGGAGTTTTGTCTTGTTGTGAATCATGACTCATTGGTTCGCTTGGTATTTTTATTAATGAAAGTTTTATGTTGTAAACTCATTAATATTGTAAAGCCTTGGATCTATGTATTTATCTTAGATTATTTCGAGTGTTGAAGTTTAATTCTTTTCCTTTCGGAAAGAGAGTGTTAAAAGCATTTGTGGTGTTTTGCTCTGTTTAAGTGGAAGGTGGTAATCATATAAATCAATTCATAAGGTATGAATTATCGAGTTGAGATGTTAGTATGGTACATAATTAATTTAACTAGCATCCTCAGAAATATAGTTGATTAATTTGATATCACCTTGTAATGGTTTCTAGAAGAACTATGATTAAGAATATGTCTATTCATGATTGGAACTCATGGAGTTATTGAGGAGTGTGCAAAAGAATTGGAATGATTATTATGATTGTTTAAATTTCTATCATGTTGGATAAATTGAATTATTTTTGTCTATAGTAATTAATCTGGCCGTTTGGAATGATTAAGTAAGGAGGTGTTGGAATATTGCCTTGGTAATATTAACCTTTAATCTGTCCTTTATTTAGATACTTTATGAGCATGTACAATTGCTAGATTCATCTATCTTTCACCATGCTAAATTGTTGAAACATGTATAAAGAAATAGAGGAAGGTGGATGTATTGACTTGTAGAATCTTGTCTTACAAAGCTGGTATTATTGAAGTTTAAAGTTATTTCATTCTAATTTCTGAACGTAAGGTGGGATACTGAATCTATGCTCATGATGGTTTTATGATTGTAAAACGGAGTTAGGATCATGAATGTTGTTATGATAAAATAATAATCAATTATTGCTAGTAATGACTAGAGTACAATCAATTTGTGCTAAATTAGAGTTGAGCATCAATAAGAATTGAATATATGGAATCTAATAAGAGATTCATACTAGCATGTTTGTGAGATTGTCATGTTCTAGTATCATCTTGTTTAAGAGCTTTGATTTAATATGGTGGCTTATGCACTAGGATTTCCTAGATTAAGTAGTCGCAATCTTATTCAGATAATAGAAACATGATGATGTGATTTCTTATGTTTCTTTTTGGAAAAGTTTATGAAGGGATTTGTGGATATGATGATGCTTGTTAAGAATGTATTATTCTGATGTTAGCATGACGGTCAGTATGTGGTTGTGATGACAATGTTGAAGGCTCTTTAAATAAATAACTTCCATGATACTATTTAAATCAAAAGTTTTGAGATTTGCGTATGCGATCTTTTTGATCTCATGACTTATGTGGCAGCTGCAATTGTTTTGAGCAAAGTGACGCGTTGAGAGCTTTTATTAGTTCTTAAGGGATTAATGTGTTGTGGTCTTCAATTCTCTTTAATGGAATTATCAAGGTAATACCGTAATCAAAGAAAGTTGTTCTCTTTGTTAAAAGAAAGAGTGCAGTAAAAGTATTGGACGTTGAAGTCATGTCATGCAATTCTTTTTAGGTGTGTTTGACTTCTTAATTTCGCTGCATAAGAGCTTCTTGAACTCAAATGGCAATATTTTTCCGCCGCCTAAGAATTTCTTGAGCTCAAATGGCAATGTTGTATTCTTATTGGTTGAGATTTGATATTTTTCTTCTTGAGGAGGCATGTGCCTTCAGCTGTGATCTTATCTTTTGTTGTCCAAGTTATTTCTCTTGGATTTGTGTTTATTGCAGATGGTAACATCTTCTTTTGTGCTGAAATTTACTTCTTTTTGCCTCTCCAAGAAAGGGGTAATCAAGTTGAGTGGCAAAGTCTTTAAGAGGTGTATGGCATCTAGTTGGTGTGGTCATGTGATTGATTTTGGTGAGAATGTGGGTGTGATATGAATTTCGAGTTGTTATCCTTAAAAGGATTGAGGTGTTTTAGGAATTATCTGTCAAAGTAATTCCATTGGTCGTTGGCTTGGCTAGAATGTATTTTTGTGGAGACAGTAGAGTCTCTCTGCAAGGGTGTGGATGATGTACTCAGTTTGAGCGCATCGTCGAAGTTGCCAACCTAAGTTAAATGAGTTGATGTGTTGGGCGATGATTTGGAAATCCTTGGTTCAAGGAAGTTAAATTTCCAAAGGAAATGGATTGGGAAATTATTAATAACTCGAGCAGTAATATGCTCTCTTGATTCTTGTTTAAACTGTGAGTTTATGGCAGAGGTCATCTGCAAATTGAGTTGTTATATGTTGTGGTGTATTCTTTTCCAGTTAGGAAAAGAAAATGATTGTTTTGGTCTGTCGAGTGATTTTCACTCTTGGCTCGTGCAGTGTGGTTTTTCCAAATGTCTATTTGGAGAGTGTGAATGGTTTTGTTGTGAATCCTTTGTTTTGGATTGTGGTCCTTTGAAGGAAGGTTGTTTGCTAGTATGTTGCTTGAGAATCCTTTATTCCTCTTTTGGTTGGGTTCCTTCTGCGAAGTTATTGTTCGTGCTTCGAGTAAAATGTTATGAGTGGATCTGTGGTTGAATTCTTTTCAAAGGGGTACAATGTATTATCCCGATTATAATATATAGAGGAAAATGTTTTAATAAGAAGGACGGTATTAGATAGTGGCTTGATAGTTGTGGCGGAGAATTTTGTGAGAACGACAGGATCTGTTGGCCGCTCAGAGCCGACAAAAGAGTTGTGGGTGCTCGGCGTTGACCGGCGCGTGTCGTGGACTCATCGGAGTTGGACATGAGGAAGAGAGCCACCATGTATGTGGAGGCCCTCTTGGCGAATCAGTCCGAGCGGGAGGTGACGTGGGAGCTTGAAGTTCAAATGTAGAGGAAGGACCCGAGTTCTTCAAGGCGGGTGAGAACCCGTAGTTGTTGTTCCCTTGGGATGTTCTATCCTTGGGATGCTCTTTCTTGTGGTTATTCTTTCCTTCATTGCTCTTTTCTTTGCTGTTCTCTTGGTTTGTGGTTTGAGGAGTTAGATTCGAGGACGAATCCTTTTTAGGTGGGGAGAATGTAATACCCTGATCATCGATTCGGCGTAAGTTTTAAATTAATCGCGGAGTCGCCGGTTTTTTCGGTAAATCGCAGGAAGGAAAAAAAATAAAAATTGTAGAATAATATAAAATGAATAAAATAAATTAAATTAAAACGTCTGAGTGGGCCGACCGCCTTGGGCCGGAGGCCCAAGGGGTGGCCGCACCTCCCCTCCCCCTCCCCAAAAAACCCTAGCCCTTTTTCTCCCCCTCTCCCATCCCTTTGCAGCCGCCACCCCCCTTCCTCCACCCCCTGGGTGCAGCTCTCTTCCCCCCTCCATCACCCCCCCCCCCACAAGTGCTGCTACCATTGGAGCCAAGGAGAGGAAGGAGAAAGAGAAGAAGGAAGGAGAAGGAAGGAGAAGAAGAGGAGGGAAAAAGGGGTTATTCTTCATCTAGGTAATTTTTACTCATCCCAAACCCTCTTATTTTCGAAATAATTAGGGTTCTTGGCACGGATTTTGAAGGTAGTTAATAGATTAATTGCCCGATTAGAGATTAGTTGCTGTCTGCCTGTAGATTGATTCGCGCAGCGCGTCTGTTCGCGAGGTGTTGACCTAGTAAAAGAATTGTCCTGCAGACTCTCCCAAAAGGAAAGTTGTATAGGACTTCCAGACGCATCTCCTGTATTTGTTTCGGAATTTTCTGCCGTGGGATCTGGGAGTTACAGGGTCGGGAATACTGCTGTTCGTCAGGCGAGCAGATTGGTACAGACCTACGGTAATCTGTGAATTTGAGGTAGTAAATGATTTTTGTGGTCATGGCCGTAATTGAGGAAGTTGTAGATAATTTAGAGATATAGCTTTTGTATAAAATGCAGAATTTTTAGACCCCTGTACTGTTGCTTGGAACGCAACTGAATACCGCTGTCCAATCTGCCAGAACAGAGTTCTTCCTCTGTTTTGGGCATTAAATTACACCTAGCAGTGATCAAAATAAAAATATGTGTTCTACATGAAAAATGTAGGTTTTTAAGTTTTGAATCCAGAGAGATATCGTTTGCTGTAAATGGATCAATATTTTTAAATTTACGAAAATATTAAGCAGCGCTGCTGCAGAGGGTAATTTGCTGAATTGTTGAGCGGAGAGGAGTTTGTGCGGGTTCGGGGTTCTAGCGACGTTTTTAATTATTAATGTCATGTTTGTATGCTGTAGCTGTGTGCTGAGAGTTGCCTTTTGGACAGGTGGTCTTGTCCCTGAGCGCTCTTGATTTTACTTCGCTTCGTCGGTTTGAGGCAAGTAAACGTAGCGGTGGTTGCTACCGTTTAACTTGTTATTCCGTCTACTTTCAGTTTACATTATTATCATAATTTGATACATTATGCCATGATTGCATGATATCTTAATTGTGGAGATGGTAGCAAGTATTTATCCATTGATATGTTGATAATCTGCTAGTAGCCATGTGGAAATCTTGCTTAATGTTATAATGTGGAACATGAAAATAACATGTGGTGGATGTGGATATGTCATGAGCATGTTGATGCTCCTTTGAGGATGGATTAATGTGATTTGTGATTATCATATCATGTCATATGCATATGTGGATGTCGCCGCACATAGCCGCGACCGTACCGGTACAGCATCGTATATTGCCGTAATACGATGCACCTCTTATCCCGTGGGAAGCATCGTATATTGCCGTAATACGATGCACCTCAATTCCTGCCCTGGAAAGAGTGATGTGGAGCATAGCATGAAAGCATTCATATGCATTGCATTGTGGAAAGATTCATTTGCATACATATGCAATATGTTGTGGTGAAGTTATTTTGTGGAATATTCAACTTCATAGTTGCAATGTGGAATTGGCTCATGTGAGCTAATTGTGGTATGAGGATTGTGGTTGTGGTCGTGGAATGTGGTTCCTCCCTTGTGTATGGTAAAGGTTGTGATGGTGGCATGAGATTCTTTTCTCTTGTAGTAATTGATGATATCAATTGTGGATGTGGGAAATAATAAAGTATTGAAGTAAGACATACATATGTTTTATTGCTTTTGGTAGTGGTAGTGGTCGAGGATTTAAAGTAGTCAAACAAGATTTATTTGCTAAATGCTTTACCGTCATTGATGGTGATTTGAGGTCGAGGATATAAACATTGTTATTTGTGGAAGATTAAATGTTGATGATTAATCTATTGTGGATTGTAGAAGATTAAATGTTTTCTCTTGCATCTAACCGTGGATAAAATGATTGCATGCATATGCCAATTAAATCTGAAACTGAAGAGGTATGAATACGGAAGTTGTGGTGGTTTAATAATTATAGACATGAATTGTGGTTGTAGTTGTATGGAATTATAAATGATGATGTATAATTGTTTGTAGTTTGAATAGCCTGTTAAACAGTTTGCTTGCTGAGATTTTTATCTCACCCTTGTTTCCCCCTCCCTAAAGGTGGACTTTGAGCATGCATGGGAAGGGTAGAACGGCACCACACTGATGCACGTGAATCATATTTTTATGCTGTAATAAAGTTGAAAGGATTCTAGACCTTGCATAGCTTTGTTTACATTATCCTAATAATGTTAAATTTGTGAACTATGTTTTAGATTAAAATGTTGGAGGATGTTTGAAATAGTGAATTGCTATCACTATCCTGTTATTCCTTAGTTGTTTATGCTTCCGCTTATACTATCTTGTTTAGTAATTGTTGCCAGTTTATTTTATCTTGTAAATTGGCTCGTTGTAGAGCAGTTTTAGTAGCATCCCAGGGTAATGTGGGTCCTGGGGTGTTACAACTAGTGTTAAATTAAATTTAACTGGTTTGTAAGGAGGTGGCGGCCAGCAAGGCAAGAAAGGTCGTGGATGCCTGAAAGGTTTAGCAGCAGCTACCAAGAGAGTTAGGACTGCGTCCCAGAAACTTACAATAAAATTTTCAGCAAGGCGAGGAGGTCCTGTTGGTGAAAACTCCCGAACATTTGTGGATGAAGTGGTAATGTTTACAAAAAAAAGGGCTCCACTTATTGGTGTGAAAAGGTGGAAAGATGTCCAGCAAAATGTCAAAAATACAATAGCAGACGATTTGTTGGTAAGTTGCCTGTTGTAGTTGCCTTAGCATGTTGCGTCTCTAATTATGTAACAATTCACATTCTCACTTTACATTCTCTATGTGTTACAATTTGAGCAGAGCAGGTGGGATTTCGAAAATGTTGACAATGCAATTGAAAAGATATTGGACATTGCCAAAGAGCGATACAAAGGATGGCGATCAACACTCAGTGCTACTTACAAGGCATACAACACTTACGATGAGCGCATGAGACAGAAGCCTGAAGATTTACACCCTGTCGAGTGGCACTACATGGTGCTGTATTTTGGAACTGAAAAATTTCAGGTTACATGCTACTGACTTTTTTCTTTTCAATACACATGTTGATAAGAATGCTTGTTGACTGCACTTGCATACTTTTTTTTCAGATGTTAAGCAACCAGAACTCTGAAAACCGTAAAAAACAGAAGACCAAGCATGTGATGGGATCCAAACCGTTCTCCCAATGTAGCTATGAGCAGGTAATTATAAATTAAACTTATAAGATTCTTTTCTTAAGTGATCAGTTGTTCATAAGGTACATTCTTGCCATCTTAGAGAGACCCAGAGACTGGGGAAGAGCCAAGTGATTTGACTCTTTGGATGATTACCCACACAAAGAATGGGGAATGGTCAAACAACACTTCTAAGGATGTCTATGTGAGTAGTAATTAAATTTGTTCATGACTTGGTATATTACTCAGAATTTTGTGCTGATAGCTTAACTTATTTAACTTTTAACCTCTTATCTCAATTAGGATGATGCAGCCTTCAAAATTACTAACCTATCAACAGAGGCAGATAAAGGCTTCCTTACAGTTGAAGAGGAAGACATTGCTTTCCAGTCAAGTTACAAGGAGAGCACCCGAACCAAATCATGCAAGCTTCATGGTCATGGATACATGGCGAAATATCCGACACGAAGCCAACTGTTGAAAGACAGACTCGACGAACAAGCCCGTGCTTCTGCTGCAGCCCGCAAAAAAGAAAATGAGTTTGTAGATGAAATTCATAAGTTAAAAGAACAACTTGCTAACGAAGTTGCTGAAAGGGAAGATACTAGGCAACTGATGGAAGAGGAATTGCAGAATGAAAGGAACGCAAGAGAACAGCTCAGGGAAGAGTTCCTTTCATTGCTAGCAAAACAGAGCGGAGCAACATCACAGGTAATAAATCTGTAAATGTGTCTTGGATTTGTACATCGTATGATAACTAAAGTATTCCTTATTTGTTCATACACAGGATAACCAACGAAATGTATTGAACACCACCGAAAACGCAGCTACTCCAACTGACAATAACGAAAAGACACCTGAACATGTACACGAAACTTTACAACAGGTAACAAGATTGCAAAAAGTTTGCAGCCATCAGGGAATTGTAATTTGAATTACATGCAATCTTTGTACACTAATTATTTCATTTGCAGACTCAGCCACAAAGCGTCCTCACCGCAGAAAAGGATGCTAGGCCACCTGCTCGCAACACTAACAACTCTACTCTTAATCGAAGCCTTTTCCACAAGGGCACTGCCAATGTCTCAACAAATTTTATTTCTTCAAGTCAATTGTTCAATGCTGCTAGAACTCGTTTAAGGACAAGGAAGGAGCAGGTATGACATGAAAACATAATTTATTCTGACTTAACATGTTGCTCTTGTACACCCTGTATTTAAAAAAGCAATTTATTATAATGTAAGGTAGTACTGAAAAAAAAGGAAATCGATGGGCCATCTTTTGCATCTATACTCTAGATGGGTACGCATCAACTTCTTTTTTTTGTGAGCGGTTCGAGTTTAGCCATAGTTTCCTTTTTTGTAGCAGTAGAGACTTTTCCTCATAAGCTTAGGTGTAATACTATCATAATACATATGATCTATCCAAGATGAAAGTTGAATACTTTATAGTAGTAGACTCCGGTGGGGATAGGCCACCATTACTAAATGTAATTGACGAAAAATATGTCTTTTACATAAAGAAAAAGAGAAACAATCTTAGCTATGTTTGACTCAAACAGATTCTTGTTTAGGGCTAGTCAGAAGATCCTAGTCATCCCTGAAGACAAGGATCTTGTTCACAAGATGGAACTGCATTTGCTTCATTAATTAGAACTCTCCTTTTGATCTATTTTGCTTTTGGATGGAGCTGACTGTGCAAAGCTCCCAAATTCCAGCTCTATTAGAGTATCAGGTCTCGATGATGAGGGATTACCAAGCAATGAAGCATCTGTACGATCAGGGAAAGAAGCCCTCATTCCCTCTCTTCTTTCCTCCTCCCTTGATCCATCAACAAGATGGAGGAGGGGCCTCGGCTGGCCCGCCATTTCTCAACGGAGTAGCCTACTCGCAGACTATACTCAGTGACATTAGGGTCATAATTTCTGTCTAGATTTTGGGACATGGTTTACCATTTTTCAACCCTTCACGAAAGGTTAATTTCCTTGCAAGAATCTCGTAACTCTCAAGTATTACTCGGGATCTTTTTTCCCCATCTTGATATCCACATCAGCTTGGTAGATACCCACCAATTGCTTACTTAACAGCCAATTTAACATGATACGCCCTATTGCATAGACCTGATCCGATTCATCATCATGATCCTCTTTCCGCTTATGGGGTTTCTTATTACCCTTGCCTTTGGAATCCTTTTTCTTTCCATTCGGTTGTTTCAGATTACTGCATGGAATGTTTTCACTAGTAATAGGTTAGTAGTAATAGGTTATCATGGAATGTTGAAGTCGAGAACGATAGTTTGGAGTTGAAACAGGAATAGAATGGGGGGAATTCCAGCGATCACAGGTTGATGTGATCAGTGAACTTTTTGGGGTGTTCATTGGTATCCGGAGAACGGTATCCCCGTAATGAATTTACGGGTTGTTCTTACACAATAAATTTACAAGTTGATGAGTTTCGGGTTATAAAGGAACACACCTTTTCCTTGATTGGAAACAAAACCATCTGGTAGATGGAGTATGGAAAAATAGGATGGATACTATATCCCGTCTTTCGAGAAAGGTACCGAGATATGGTAAGACACCGCTGTCGCAGCGCGTGCACTGGATCTTCCTGTTTACTTTTATCTGTAAAGATGTTGCCTGGTAGTGAGTAGTGACAATAATTATTACTGGTATATGTGCTGCTGGACTTTACTCACGTTAAGGACCTTGTTTTTGGTTCCTTTGATCCCTCATTCATATAAAATATTATTTCATGACTGTTGCTTTAATTTGATTATTTCATCAATCATATTTCACTAAGATGTTGCAAATTGCTGAACCATATGCTAAAGTTAATGCTTTTTATCGAGCAGGAAGGAACAAGTTGATTAGAGCACACAGAGTCAAGGCATAGGTTGTCAAGTCAAGACATTCTACATGCCAAACCAGCAAGGAGCAATGCAACAGAAGCGAATCTATTTTTGTTATTATTAGTTAAGAACTTTGTAGTTTAAGTTTGGAGATTTATATGTAACTCCTTCAGTAATAGTGGCACTTTTTAAATTATGATTGTCAGAATTAATGATATTTTGAATTAATATATGTTGCTACGTTCTAGCATTGTTACTATTTTGCTATTAATTTGCAACAACAAATTAATAATCAAATATCAAATGCTATATGTGTTGCCACAATTCTTCCCGTTGCGATAAACCTGATAGCATTTTGTTGTGATAGCGTAATGCAATGCCGCTACTACGTTGTGATCCAACTATTCGCCACGAACAATGATCGATGCTATAGGATATATTTGGCAACATAAATATTTTGTTGCAATACCTTTTCTGAGCCTGTTGCAACGAAACACCTAACGTGGCAATAGTACCTCTTACCACGAAACATGGTGTTGCAATAGATTTTCTTGCCACACTATAGCTCCATGGCAATAGAGTCTATTGCCACGTAATAACTCCGTGGAAAGACAAACTATTGCCACAAACAAACTTCATGGCAAAAGAGGCTATTGCCACGTAGTTGGTCGATGCAATAGCCTCTATTGCCATGACATCGCTCCTTGCAACAACAAACAATTGCAATGCTTCATTGCATGGCAATAACCATATGTACTGCAACGAAACCAAAAACTGTTGCACAATCTTTTAAGGACGCAACAATTAGCAACGCTTGCCAACGGAAGTGATTAGTTGAAATACATATATATTGCATCTATTTTGGCCCTATTGCAACGTCTTCGTGCCGTTGTCCAACACCCGAAATCTAGTAGTGTATGGGCCTGAGAACAGCAGGTGGATGCTTCCTAACATCCTCAAGAAAATTGTATCCTAGACCTTGATTGAATTTGCAAATCTTGGATTGGTCTAGAATAAGATTCAGCTTCTTCTTACCTCCAACAAACCTCTCAAGAGTGTTCATAAGATACAACACTCTTGAAAGAGAGAGGTGCAAGAAGAGCAGTGGGAAGAAGAGACAACAGAAGGTAAGGGAGAAGAAGAAGAACCAATAGCAGAAGAACGAATGGCATGTGCACGCACAGCCGCCTCGCAAGGAACAGGAGGGACAGTCCTACTGCTAGCCATTTGGTTCTCGTCACTAAGCGTCTCTACCCTACCCTTAGACCTCCCCAGCTCCATTGCAACATGCCTTATCTCTCCTTAGTGCACCCTACTCATTTGTTTGACCTTCCATACAGTGGATTATTTGGTGGATCACTCGAACTAGGCCTTCTTCATTTCTGACCAGGGCACCACTATAAGATCTTTCTCTCTGGTGAGCAGTACCTCGATTCCTACCACTCATACTTCCGCATGCATGCATGCATGCAAGCTCATGCGCACCCCTTTTGTAGCTTCTCTATTGCCGGACATCGTTGTCACTGCAGACCCCTTCGCTACCAATGAGGTCTCCAACGCCAGCTCCTCCCTCTCCATCTCGTGGGCTACCATCATCTTCAGTGATCTCCTCCTCCCTCGTAGACTACGTAAGTTGAGAGGAGTAATCATAGTCGAAAAGAGAACTAAGGTAATCGAAGTTGACAAGAGAACTAAAGTGACCGTAGTTGAAAAGAGAACTAGAGTAATCAAGAAGAGAACTAAAGTAGTCAAACTCAAAAAGGGAACCGTAGTAGTCGAACGCGACAACGGAACTGTAGCGGTTGAAGTCAAAATCTGGCACGGCATGATCTTCGACCACTTGCATCATCGTGATCTTCAACTATTATTGTAGTCATGATCGTCGACCGCTTGCATAGTTTAGATCTTTGACTGCTTGCATGGTCGTGATCTTCGACCGCTTGTGTCGTCATGATCTTTGAACACTTGCGTCGTCGTGGTCTTTGACCACTGCCATAGTTGTGATCGTCGACTACTTGTGTAGTCAAGATCTTCAACCACTTCCTTGGTCGTGATCTTTGACTACTTGTGTAGTCAAGATCTCCAACTGCTTGCGTAGTCATGATCTCCGACTGCTTGCATAGTCGTGATCTTTGATTACTTGCGTAGTCAAGATCTTTGACCCTTAGCCTAGTCACGATCTTCGACTGCTTGCATAGTCGAGATCTTCGACCGCTTGCATTGTCAAGATCTTTGACCACTTGCATTGTCGAGATCGTCGACTGCTTGCGTAGTTGTAATCTTCGACCGCTTGAGTAGTCGAGATCTTCAACTGCTAGCATGATTATGGTCTTTGACCGCTCGCATAGTCGTGGCCTTCGATCGCAGGCATAGTCGTGATCTTAAACCACTCGTGTTGCCATGATCTTCGACCATTGCTATGTCAAAACCTTTGACCACAGCTAGACTCGTGATCCTCGAGTGCGATAGATCGGTCGTAAGTGCAAAAGATAGTCGTAAGCCGTGGTCAATAGTCATAAGCCATGGTCGCTAGTCGTAGGCCGTGGTCGATAGTCGTAGGCCATGGTCGATAGTCGTAAGCCATGGTCAATAGTCGTAAGTCACAACACTGGTCGATAGCCATAAGTTACAGTACTGGTCGATAGTCGTAGGCCATGGTCAATAGTCGTAAGCCATGGTCAATAATCGTAAGCCGTGGTCGACAGTCGTAAGCCATGGTCGATAGTTGTAGGCTGTGGTCGATAGTCGTAAGCCATAGTCGATAGTCATAGGCCATGGTTGATAGTAGTAAGTCGTAATCGGTAGTCATAAGTTATAGTACCCGGTCAATAGTCGTACAGTACCCAGTCGATGCTCAGAAGACCTACGTGGATGAAGATCGATAGTACCAGCTCTATATGAACGATACGACCAGAGTTGCGGTAGGATCGATGTAGTCGAAGAGCCATGTGGTTGAAGTGCTACGATCGGTAGTCGATAGTCAGGGCGACCAAGTACCATAGCGGTCTGAACGTCTGAAGTATCGAAGTAGTACTCGTAAGATCGATAGCCGCAGTGGTTGGTAGTGCTAATGGTTGTAAGATAAGATCGTAAGCTATAATGGTCGTAAGCTGCAGCGATCATAGGCTTCAGTAGTCGTAGATAGAATTGACTAGCTACTGAAGTGTGATAGAAGTCGGAAGAACACCGTAGCAACCAAGGAGCTTGGGTGGTCATAAAAAAAGTGCTGAGATAACTCAAACCAAGCCAAAACTCAAATATTTATAACTTTTGCATACAAACTCCAATTTAGTGATCTTTGTTTCTAATTTTTTATAAAAACAAGATCTTTCTGAATTTACAAAAACATTTGAGTCTTGTCTCTATTTATTTGTCTCTTATTTGCTTTTTATCTGGATTTATTTATCGGTTAGGCGACTCCGTGACAAACAACACCGAGAAGGCATCCGAAACATTCTCTGAGCAACAAGAGCAAGGCAAGCACCCCCTTTGACCATGTTGATTCCAGTATTTCAATTATTATACATTATTTGCAAAATCTATTATGCATGCGTGTATGTTCCATAAAACTGCTATACTATGGGTAATGGTAGTTACGACCACTCGTATGCATTGAACGTCCTTGAAAACTTAATACCCTCACTGTTGTAACCTCTAGGATATGGTTTAGACAATATAGTGTCAAATTAGGAATACTACATTGATATATAGTCTACATGCTTAGCCCAGCAATAGCTTTCACTAAGTTTGATATTTCAATAAATTTACGCATGGATATGGATGTTTCGAAATGTTGGTCCATCCTCCTCTGCTAGTTTGGCATGAAACAAAAATGAAAACATAGTTTTTGGCCGTGGGCGACTTATATGGTAAACTGTTGAATGTGAGGCGTAACCTCTCATGTACAGGTCAATTAAGGACCAAACGTTGTTGCCACACATTTGAGTCACTCCGTACAACCATATGTGCTATATGGGCTCTGGCATTTAGCTGACTAAGTTATCTAGGTCTAGCCTTGCATTGTGGTAGGCACATAAGTGGAAAGGGCATTCTGCGTAATGGTCTAGCTTGTAGGGGCTCTCTTCACCAAGATATTAGGACCAAAGCTTACTAATACAGTGGTGAATGCCTCACCAAAGGGACATAAGAGGGTCTATCATGTGGCTCACTTGGCGCATCCAAGTGAGGGCATGTCCATTCATCAAACTAGTGCAAGGTTAGGACTAAGTAACCTAAAGTCTATAAGATAATCACTCCCGTCACACGCCCAAGGAAGCGTGTAATGGCCGACAGTATGTTTGATTATCTCATGTGGGTAAAGATGTATAACCTCTACAGAGTGTCAAAAACTATTTAAATAGCCATACTCGCAATCATAAGCAAGCTTGGATGTAGTTACAAAGTGTATAGTTTTCCTTTTCAAAACTGTTTCACTGATCATATGGGATGGCATGTACACAACCGTGTGCCATGCCCATGGGTGGAAATTATGCAATGTTCATAGCCGAGGAAGGCTGCGAATGGATTTGATCTATGATTATAGAAATTATATTTTACTATATGTCAAATGCTCTTTACAATTCCATTGCAAATTACTACTAATTGATATTGCAAATAAAATTTGCTTCATGCTGAAAATAACTTAGTATAGAGCCCCATCCCTTTGATAGCCATGCATATATGTATAATGTTGTCATACACTACAAGTCTTGCTGAGTACGCAATGTACTCAATCTTACTTAAATTATTGTTGATCAGAGAATGAAGAAGGATCGTACTTTGCCCTCAACATTAGGGAGCTCGACGATGGGTTTTCTAGGGCCTAATTACCAGTCAGTTGCTTGTGGATATGGTGACATACCACCGGATTGATGCTTCTGCTTAGTTATTTGTCTTCCGCTGCAATTTACTCTTAACTCTGGTATTTTCTTGGCCAGTCGTTCACATGCTGTAGAACCTTATTGTAGTCACCCCTTTGTCATAAATTAAATATATTCGAAGTGTACGGGTGTGATCTCAATGTTGTGTATGTGTGTACTAGCTACTGATCATGGGACTAGTACAGAACACACATACGACGACCCCCGCTCGGGGTTACCCCACATTCCCACTATCCCCATTGGTCATCATTGGGTCGGTTGGGGAAAGCTGGCTCAATTGGAAGGTTGTGAGCTTCATCTTGGTTAACATTGATGAGATTTTACGGGAGATCTTTGTCTGCTAGTCCAGCATTCAGGAAATCCAAATTAAGCACAAGCTAGCCCCCCTAACTCTCCACTCTTCTTCAAAACCAGGTTCCTGGGGACCGCTTCAACAGATGGGTATAAAACCTTAATAAGAACTCTCCCTTTTATCCTGTCACCCAAGTGCCATTCCAACAACTTACCCAAATGAAGGACCACATGTGTAATAGAGTGGTGGTTAAGGAGATCCAGCGGAAAGCCAAGAAATGTTATCCAGCCCACTCGAGTAAATTAGTCCCTCTCAGGTTCATTGTGCCTATGGAATCTAATCTCGCGTTGATCATCTAGGTGGTAAGGGTTCCCAAAAATCAATATGTCACACTGAATTGCTAAATTAATATGGAAGATTTGAAGTCCAAGTGGATGAGGGGAGCACCTTACCACATGGATGTCAAGCGTGCCCTGGATGAAGTCTCTAATGTCCATCACTACTTGCGCTATATCATCCTCCTGAGGGGGCGGAGCCATGGCCACAATGGCGTAATCTTCATGCTGAAGTTGCAGCGGCTCTTGCAGCACCAAAATATGCCTGAGGTAGACGAAATTGGCCTCCATCCTCGATGAAAAGGCCCGCCGAAAGGAATCTACCAGTGTTGGTTATATTAAAGTTCGCCATTGGAGGATGAAGGGGGCAAAGGGGGTTCTGTCAGGGAGGTTGCTCAAGGAGAGAGGATTTGAAGCAAAGTGGAACAAGAGGACATGAATTGTTGGTTACATGAGAAGTCGTGCCCAAAATCTAGGCCAAGCCATGAGAACTCCCGCTTATTCACTGGGTCGACCTCATGTTATTAGGACATTGAGCAGGAACCCATCTTCAGTTAACTAACAATCTCGAAGAGGAGCACATCGAAGCTTTGTGGCCATAATTGGAACAAGCCCAACAGCGGATCTAATTAATGCAAGAAACGGCCAAGTGTCCTAATCGTAGACATCAGGAACAAGTGGTTGTCTTGAAATCAACCTCTTCCAGAGTAGGCTCAAACTGCAAGGGTATTGCTCATTTGAAAAACAAATCCTCCTGCTAAGGTAAATGATGATAACTAGTCTGAGAACCTGTTAAAGTTGATCCGAATTCGTATCGTGTTCGTATAGGACACTTCATTGCCTCATGTCAGACGTGGCATGGAAGGTGTCAGACGTGGTGTCAATCTGTAGCAACCGACTCTGATTCGGTTTCCTCTCCGTGTGGGACTCTTTCCCCTCAGGCTATAAATATGTACCCCAGTAGCCTATAGAAAGAGCAAGCGCTCCATTGTAAACTCTTCTCATTATAGTGATTTTCCTTCGAGCGCCCGTGGTTTTTTCCCGCAAGGGTTTTCCACGTAAAAATTTCGTGTCTCTTGTCTCTATTTTCTGTGCATTATTTGCAACAAGTGGTATCAGAGCACAGAAGATTATGGATTAAAGAGATCAAAAAAATTTCAGCGAATCGGCTTCCGCGCGTCTCGCTGGTTCGCTCCGTCCGCATCGCATCCGAAGTCGTCGTCCTTCACCGTTCGTCGAATCCAAGTCACGGTCCCTCTCCGAGTCGGCGACCAATTCACGCGGGGCGACAGCAGCAACAACATTGCAAGTCGTCTTCGCTTCCTCCGTCCGTGTGCACTGCAGTTCGGCGGGAGAGCAAATCACGAGCAAGCGGCAGCAGTGCACGTCGTCCCGAGAAAGCGTGCCTTCGAGTCTTCTCCGCCTCAGAGTCTCAGCAGGCGCCCCGTCCCGTAGCTCACGTCGTCAACCAAAGAATTTTTTGTACGGATAATCTATTTTTTATTCGAAATTACAGAAATATACCTGCGAGAAATTTTTTTACAAAAATAGGCTCAAGTCGCCCAATGGGAGGGCGACTAGAGCCTATCGCCCAACCAGAAGGCGATTCTGTTCCTATCGCTCAATCATTGGGCGACTGCATCAAGTCGCCCTCCCATTGGGCGACTTTAATGCAGTCGCCCAACGGTTGAGCTAAAGGTATCAAACCTTCGCCAAAAATAGTGAAAATTGGTGGGGCTATTCTTCATACATCCAAAAGCCTTCAGAAAAAAATTTGAGCAATTTCGGCTACGGGATCAAAAGTTATAGCAGTTTCAATCGAGGCCGAAACGAATTTGAGTCCGTTTCCGACACACCTTCAGTAAAACGGGCATAACTTTTGCATACGATGTCCATTTTCGACGTTCTTGTACTCGTTGGAAAGCTGACGACGAGCCCGATCCAAAGAAAATGACCAACTTGCGCTCGCGCCCTCCAAGACCCCGAAAATTGGCTATCTTTGGACATAAACCTGCGTCGCAAGTTTTTGGTTTCTGGAATTTGGATTTTGTTTCAAATGAAAAGTTCTAGATCTCATTGAAAATCCAAATTCCAAAATATTTTCAGTTGAAACAAAATCCAAATTCCAAAGGAAGACCAAGAGAAAATGCAAAAACAGAAACCAAAAACTTGCGACGCAGGTTTAGGTCCAAAGATAGCCGATTTTCGGGGTCTTGGAGGGCACGGGCGCAAGTTGATCATTTTCTTTGGATCGGGCTCGTCGTCAGCTTTCCAACGAGTACAAGAACATCGAAAATGGACATCGTATGCAAAAGTTATGCCCGTTTTACTGAAGGTGTGTCGGAAACGGACTCAAATTCGTTTCGGCCTCGATTGAAACTGCTATAACTTTTGATCCCGTAGCCGAAATTGCTCAAATTTTTTTCTGAAGGCTTTTGGATGTATGTAGAATAGCCCCACCAATTTTCACTATTTTTGGCGAAGGTTTGATACCTTTAGCTCAACCGTTGGGCGACTGCATTAAAGTCGCCCAATGGGAGGGCGACTGGATGTAGTCGCCCAATGATTGAGCGACAGGAACAGAATCGCCTTCTGGTTGGGCGATAAGCTCCAGTCGCCCTCCCATTGGGCGACTTGAGCCTATTTTTGTAAAAAAAAATTCTCGCGGGTATATTTCTGTAATTTCAAATAAAAAATGGATTATCCGTAAAAAAAACTCGTCAACCAAAGCAGGCACAGCAAAACCGCAGCAAGCAAAGATCAAGGCAGCAGCGCATGCAAGAATAAGAAAAACGGCACGGAATTTGAGGAAGGATAAAGAAATCATGCACAGCTGCTGCAAGTTTCCTATTGCTTGGTTTTTTTTCCAACTGAAATTGCTAGGTACACCCAACAAGTGTACCAGGAGCTTTCAATTGCAAGAATTTTGCTAGGTACACACAGATTCGTACCAGTAAAATTTTAGTTTTTTCTTCCGCATGGCGACTCTGAAGTATGATCTTCCGCTATTGGATCGCGACACGAGATTTTCTCTATGGCAAGTCAAGATGCGAGCTATTTTATCACAGCTTGATTTGAATGATGCACTTTTGGGGATTGACAAAATGCCAGCCACATTGTCCACTGATGAGAAGCAACATAAAGATCGTAAGGCCTTATCTCAAATCCATCTTCATCTATCAAATAATATTTTACAAGAGGTTATGAAGGAGACATCCGCTGCTGCATTATGGCTGAAGCTGGAGCAGATTTGCATGACCAAGGATCTGACCAGCAAGATGCATCTGAAGCAAAAGCTTTATTCCCACAAGATAGCGGAGGGTGCCTCGTTGTTGAACCACCTGACAGCTTTCAAGGAAGTTGTTGCAGACCTCGAAGCTATGGAGGTAAAATATGATGATGAAGATTTGGGTCTTATTTTGCTATGTTCTCTGCCCAGTTCGTACTCTACTTTTAGAGATACAATTCTATATAGTCGAGATACTCTCACTCTCAGTGAAGTTTATGAAGCTCTATATGCTAAGGAAAAGATGAAGCTTACGGTTCCCAATAAAAGTTCAAGTACGCATACAGAAGGTTTGTCTGTTCGCGGCAGGCAATATGAGAAGGGTTCAAACGACAATTCAAAAGGCAGAAGTCAAAGCAAATACAGAGGCAGATCTAAATCCAGGAACAGGAAGTCATGCAGGTATTGCAAGAAGGATGGTCATGACATATCCGAGTGCTGGAAGTTGCAAAACAAAGAGAAGAGGAATAACGATTTCAAAAAGGATCAACAAGATGATGAACCTAGAGCCACCATTGTCACCAAAGAAGCTTCTGATGGAGATGTCCTCATTGCCATCACTGGTAATTGCAAAATTGACGATGAATGGATTCTTGATTCAGCCTGTACGTTCCACATGAGCCCGAACCGTGAGTGGTTCGTTACTTATGAAGCTACGCCAAGTGGATCAGTGTTGATGGGTGATAATACACCATGCAAGGTTGCAGACATTGGCTCTATCCAGATCAAGATGTTTGATGGCACCATCAGAACTTGGTCAGATGTTCGTCACATTCCAAATTTGAAGAGAAATCTTATCTCGTTGAGTACTCTTGATGCTAAAGGGTACAAGTATTCAGGTGGAGGTGGAGTTCTGAAAGTCACCAAAGGTTCTCTTGTTGTGATGAAGGGTGATATGAAAGCTGGCAACTTATATCATCTACAAGGCACTACAATTTCAGGTAATGCTACTGTTGCCTCAAATAAATTATCTGATTCTGATGCTACTAATCTTTGGCATATACGCTTGGGGCATATGAGTGAAGCTGGAATGATGGAATTATGCAAAAGAGGATTTCTTAATGGTCAAAGCATCGACAAGTTGAAGTTTTGTGAACATTGTGTGTTTGGCAAGCAAAAGAGGGTGCAATTCAGTACTGCGACTCACTCTACAAAAGGTATATTGGATTATGTTCACTCTGATTTGTAGGGAGAATCCCGCATTCCGTCACTTGGAGGTGCAAGCTACATGTTGACCATCATTGATGATTACTCAAGAAAAGTTTGGGCATATTTTGTCAAGCACAAATCAGATGTATTCAAAACATTCAAGGAGTGGAAGATTATGATTGAAAGACAAACTGGCTAGCATGTCAAGAAGCTGCGTACTGACAATGGTTTGGAGTTCTGTTCTGGAGAATTTGAGGCTTTATGCAAGTCAGAAGGTATTGTGAGACATTATACTATTCCAGGCTCTCCTCAACAAAACGGTGTAGCCGAACGCATGAACAGAACCATCATGGAGAAGGTACGTTGCATGTTATCAAATTCTGGATTATCTAAGAGTTTTTGGGCTGAAGCCGCTTCCACTGCTTGTTATTTGATTAATCGATCATCAAATTTGGCTATTGATAAGAAGACTCCAATTGAGGTATGGTCTGGCTCTTCAGCAGATTATTCAAACTTAAGAATCTTTGGCTGTCCTGCTTATGCTCATGTCAACAATGGTAAATTAAAGTCTATAGCAGTTAAGTGTATTTTCCTTGGTTATAAAACTGGTGTGAAAGGATATAAATTGTGGAATCCTGAAACTAGAAAGGTGGTTATTAGCAGAAGTGTTACTTTTGATGAGTCTGCTATGTTGCACGATAACCCATCCATTGATGTTCCCGTTGAGAAGCAATCAAGTGTGCAGGTGGAGCATGTTATTGATTCAGGGTCTACACCAGAAGTCGACAAGGAAAATACTTCAGAAGCACCTATTGTTGAGCCACCAACACATCGTTCCATTGCAGTTGATAGATAGAGGAGGAACGTTCAGCCTCCTAAGAGATATATTGAAGAAGTAAATTTTGTGGCTTATTGTTTAAATGTGGCAGAAGAAATTGAAGGTACTGCAGAACCTTCATCTTATTCAGAGGCTATCTCTTCTAGTGATTCAGAAAGATTGATGACTGCCATGAATGATGAGATGGAATCTCTTGACAAGAACGGCACTTGGGAGCTGGTCAAGTTGCCAATTGAGAAGAAGCCTATTCGCTGCAAATGGATCTTCAAGAAGGAGTTTCACCAACCGAAGAGGTTAGGTACAAAGCAAGACTAGTTGCAAAAGGATACAGCCAAATTTCAGGTATTGATTTTACAGATGTCTTTTCCCCTGTTGTGAAGCATAGTTCTATTCGCACTTTACTCAGCATTGTGGCTATGCATGATTATGAGCTTGAACAATTGGATGTGAAAACTGCATTCTTACATGGGGAATTAGAAGAAGACATTTATATGGAGCAACTGGAAGGTTTTGTCATTCTGGGAAAGGAGAATTTTGTTTGCAAATTGAAGAAATCTCTTTATGGTTTGAAGCAATCACCTAGACAATGGTACAAGAGATTTGACTCCTTTATGATATCTCAGAATTTTAAAAGATCTAATTATGATAGCTGTGTTTACTTGAAGACTGTTAATGGTTCAGTTATTTATTTGCTCTTATATGTTGATGATTTGTTGATTGTTGCAAAAGACAAGGCTGAAATTTCAAAGTTGAAGGCACAACTAAACAGTGAATTTGATATGAAAGATCTCGGTACAGCAAAGAAGATTCTTGGCATGGAAATCATTAGAGATAGACAGTTTGGCAAATTATATCTAAGTCAAAAGGGATATATTGATAAAGTTCTTCGTCGTTTCAACATGCATAATGCCAAACCTGTGAATACTCCCTTAGCTGCACATTTCAGACTCTCTCTAGCATCATGTCCGCAATCAAATGATGAAATTGAGTATATGTCTAAAGTTCCATATGCGAGTGCAGTTGGTTCACTTATGTATGCTATGGTATGTTCTCGCCCCGATTTATCTCAATCATTAAGTGTGGTAGTAGATACATGGCTAATCCTGGAAAAGAGCATTGGAAAGCAGTTCAATGGATTTTCATATATTTGCGGGGCACATCTAATGCTTGTTTACAATTTGGAAAGACTAGAGATGGACTCGTTGGTTATGTGGATTCTGATTTTGCTGGAGATTTGGATGAAAGAAGATCTCTCACTGGTTATGTGTTCACTATTGGAGGGTGTGCCATTAGCTAGAAAGCAAGTTTGCAAGCTACCGTTGCCTTGTCTACTACAGAAGCTGAGTATATGGCTATTTTTGAAGCTTGCAAAGAAGCTATTTGGCTAAGAGGTTTATTTACTGAGCTTTGTGGAAGTACATCTTGCACTACAATATTTTGTGATAGTTAGAGTGCTATTTGCCTTACAAAAGATCAAATGTTCCATGAGAGAACAAAGCACATTGATATCAGGTATCACTACATTCGAGGTGTCATTGCTCAAGGTGATATTAAAGTCAGCAAGATAAGTACTCATGATAATCCAGCTGATATGTTGACAAAGCCAGTTCCTGCATCTAAGTTTGAGCTATGCTCAGACTTAGTTGGTATTACTCACTAGTACTTTGGACTTTCGGCGCTCAAGTTATGGATGATAATTTTATTGGATGAGACTATCATATTCTTTGACTACTGGAGGGAATTCGGCTCAAGGTGGAGATTGTTAAAGTTGATCCGAATTCGTATCGTGTTCGTATAGGACACTTCATTGCCTCATGTTAGACGTGGCATGGAAGGTGTCAGACGTGGTGTCAATCTGTAGCAACCGACTCTGATTCGGTTTCCTCTTCGTGTGAGACTTTTTCCCCTCACGCTATAAATATGTACCCCGGTAGTCTATAGAAAGAGCAAGCGCACCATTGTAAACTCTCCTCATTATAGTGATTTGCCTTCGAGCGCCCGTGGTTTTTTCCCGCAAGGGTTTTCCACATAAAAATTTCATGTCTCTTGTCTCTATTTTCTGTGCATTATTTGCAACAGAACCAATGAACTTTATAGGAAAAGGCTTGGAGGTAGATGGAGACTAAATTTGAATCGGAATGGACCCAATGTTAATGAATACAAGATTTTCCAGAAGCTTGACCACCGTTTGATTAGCAAAAGAGACTTTCTTAAGAACTGCTAGACGACCTTCAGCCTTATTCTTCTTGCGAGACAACATAGTCGTCCATTCATTTTGATGCTCAGTAAGCCACAAACGGTATTTCTTATAGTAATCTGCGCCTTCATCCCTCCAGAGATGGGAGTGAACTATGAAATGCTTAGAAGCATAGCTTTGAAGATGTTGAACTAGTAAACCCACTTGCTTGGAAGCTACCGAGAACCGAAAGCCATAGTCATAAGCTCTTCTAACCTAAAAACCCAATGGATCCCCCCTAGGCAACACTGCAGAACCTTGGCAACAGAGACCTCAGAGAGATGGAAGGTGAACCGAGAGAAAGATGCAAGCAGCAAAAAGCCAGCAGAAGCGGAGAGAAGCAGGTGAACTGACAAACCAAACTACGAACTAATCAAACCATCAAACTTCTTTCCTTGGGAGAAGTCCCAGTCCGAGAAGAGATCTGCATTAGACATGACTCGCCACCCCAAAGAGGAGATCAGAAGTCTAGCACAGAAGAGAAACGAGACCGGGGAGAATTAGGACTCTAGAAGATAGCCATGAAAATCGCCAGAGCAGGCTAGGAGCAGCACCATAAGCCAACTCATTTTTACTGTAAACCCAACTCGTTAGCTATCTTAACCTATTTTTACCCATCTAACCTATTTTTATTTGGAGCCCTCTCCTCTCCAGTCACCACGCAATGCCTCCTCGTTCCAGCTCGCCGGAGAAGACGTCCCCACTGACGGTACGGCCTGCTCCTTTTCCTCTGCCGTGTCCAGCAACCTCTTTGGCGTAGGCACCAACGACCATCCAAACACCAAAGTAGGTTAGCTGCTCCTTTGAGTTGTCATATAGAGAAAACAAAGGATCCAGTGGAATCGAATTGGGCTTCACTTGTAATATGTCTGGATTTTGCGCCAATTTCATTCTAGTTTGGCATTCATTGCCCGTGGGGGAGAGAAAGAGGAGAACAAGAGAGACTGTTCTAGGAAATGGAGTGCAGCATTTCTGGGAATCCTGTGGTTTTTCGATGTGTGGCACTGTGGGGGGATTGGATGTGTTAGACAGATTGCTATTGAAAGCGGTCTCCATAACAGACACGCCACAACTCATCATATCCTTTATTCAAGTCGGCTTCGGTTATTCACGGCAACCATCCAGGACTCTTTTTTGTTATGGCATGTAATCCTAGATTAGTTGCCTCTGTTACACCTTTGGCTGTATATATGTACCGAACGCCTCCATTGAATAAAGTATTGCGTAATTGATCTTCTTACCTCACGCTTTCATGGTATCAGAAGGGCTCGCATCCTGTGCTCTCGCTTCCGCATCCTAGTCGCCGGCTTCTCGTCGCCGCGCGCTCTACCACTTCCTTCTTCTTAAGCCTCGGGCGCTTTCCCATGGGTGATGCCATGACGGAGGCTAAATGGTAGCAACTCGCTCACGATGCCAAGCATGCGCGCCTCGACGCCGAACGGGCACGCCTCGACGTCGAACGTCGGCGTCTTGAGGAGGACAAGCGTGTTTTCCGCGACCAGCAGAATGCACTCGAAGCCACCACCATCGCTGCGCTCCATGCCCAGGCGGTGGCCGTCCTCAACATCCGCACCCTCATCCCCGTCGTCCTCGACTATGACTCGCCGAACTACACCAAATGGCGCGGCCTTTTTCTTCTCGTCGTCGGCAAATACGCGCTCTCCGACCACGTCCTCTCCGACGTCGTCTATCCCACCGATCCGGCCTGGAATCGTATGGAGTGCACGGTTCTTGGCTGGCTCTACGGAACCATCTCCTCAAGCCTTGTTGAAATCGTCATGTCACCCACCGCGACCGCACGCCGGGTCTGGCTCGGCCTGGAAGAACAATTTGTCGGGCACAAGGAGACCCGCGCGCTGTATCTTGACGCTGAGTTTCGCAACTTCGCCCAAGGAGATCTTTCAATCTCTGATTACTGCCGCAAGCTCAAGTCTATGGCTGACGCCCTCGGCGATCTGGGAGAACTAGTTCTTGACCGCACTCTTGTTCTTGCCGTGCTGCGCGGCCTCAACGACAAGTTCTCCCATCTGGCGGCACTGATTCGGCGTTCCAAACCACTCCCTTCCTTTGTGGATGTGCGCGCGGATCTGATGCTCGAAGAGTTAACCATGCGCACCAGGACCGGTTCCTCCTCCACGGCTCTCCTTACTGTCGGCCAGCACAACGGGGGAAACATCTCCGGCGGACACTCCCATGCCGGGGTCGGCGTCGGCAGCAACAGCGGAGGCGGCCGCTCCAAAACCCGCAACAATCGCCGTCGCAACACGAGCGGAGGCAGCACCGGCGGCTCCAATTCTTCGACGAACGCCGACCAGCGCACACCAAGCATCGGCGACGCCCAGGCATCTAGCGCCGGCCAATCTCCATGAACCGGTCTGCCTTCTTTTTGGAACCCCTGGTCCAGCACAGTTCAGATCTGGCCTCATACCGGCGCCGCATCCATCCTGGGCCCGCGGCCGAATTTCACGCCTCAGCACAATCGCGTCCCTCAAGTGCCGGCCCAACTCGCTCCTTCACCTCCTGGCGGACTGTACGCGGCAGCAGCGCCCGGTGGGCTGTACGCGGCCCATCTACCAGCCCCAAACGGAGGAATTTCTGCTGCTAGTTTCCAGCAGACAAATGAAGCGCCTACTACTTCCTGGACGCCCGCGCCTACTGCTCCCTGGATGCCCATGTATTCCACCGGACACTGGGATCAAGCGGCCCTGTTAAACTCTTTCAACACAATGTCGCTCAATCCCCCATCATCCGGTGAATGGTACATGGACTCCGGTGCTACTTCCCACATGGCTTCGGACGCCGGTAATATTACCGTTTCCCACCACCCTCCCCCTCTCATTCTTCTATCGTAGTGGGCAATGGATCTACCATTCCCGTTACATCTGTTGGCTCCGCTACCCTTCCCGCTCCTCATGGTCATTTTTCATTACGGAACATTCTTGTCACACCTCACATTATCAAAAATTTGATTTCTGTTCGACAATTTACCATCGATAATAATTGTTCTGTTGAATTTGACCCCTATGGCCTCTCTGTGAAGGATCTTCGCACTCGGAACGTGATCACCAGGTGCAATAGCTCCGGCCATCTCTACCCATTGTTGCCTCCTCCACCCCAGCCACAAGCTCTCACTGCCACCTCATCATCCACGCTTTGGCATCATCGCCTTGGTCACATTGGTGCCGAAGGTCTCTCCAACTTAGCTAGTGCTTCTCTTATTTCATGTAATAATGCCACTGAGCACATTTGTCATGCTTGCCAACTCGGTCGCCACATTCGCTTACCTTTTACTAGCTCTAGTTCCCGTGCCAATGCACATTTTGATTTAATTCATTGTGATTTATGGACATCTCCAGTGGCTAGCATTTCTGGCTACAAATATTATCTTATCATTTTGGATGATTGTTCCCATTACTCATGGACTTTCCCTTTACGACTCAAGTCGGACACTTTTTCCACCCTATCTCATTTTTTTGCCTATGTCCGCACACAGTTTGGCATCACAATCAAGAGTGTACAATGTGACAATGGCCGGGAGTTTGATAACTCATCCGCCCGTCATTTCTTTCTCACACATGGTGTTGCACTCCGCATGTCATGTCCACATACTTCACAGCAAAACGGCAAGGCCGAACGAATCATTCGCTCCACAAATAATATCATGCGCACCCTTATGTTCCAAGCCAATCTTCCACCACCCTATTGGGTCGAAGCTCTTCATACCGCCACATACCTCCTTAACCTACACCCCACCAAGACACTTCAGTTTCTTACTCCGCACTTCGCTCTCTATGGCGTCCCTCTCTCCTATTCGCACTTACGTGTCTTTGGGTGTCGGTGCTATCCAAACCTATCCTCTACGGCAGCCAACAAGCTCTCTCCCCGTTCCACACTTTGTGTATTTCTTGGCTATCCATCGGAACATAAGGGCTATCGGTGCCTTGATTTATCCACAAATCGCATCATCATATCTCGCCATGTCACTTTTGATGAGACGACATTCCCTTTCGCCACTACACATGCCCCTGTTGATCCCGGCTCCCTTGATTTTCTAACTGACATGGATTCTGTCCAGCTGCCTGTTGGCCGTTTTTCTCTTCCAGGTGCTACTACCACACGTGCGGCTGGTCCTGCTGCCCCCACTGGTTCTCGGCCATGGGCAGCTGCCAGCGGAACCGGCCACACCACGGCGTCTACTCCCGCTGGCACGTCCGCGCTGCATGACAGCGCTGCCGTCCCGACTGCGTGCGCTCCCGTTCTGCAGCCTACTCCGACCGAGCGTCTTCCAGCGCCGAGCGGCCACTCTTTGTGCGCTCCTGCTCTACAGCCTACAACGTCCGAGCGCGCGTGTTCCTCAGCGCCAATCGGCAGTTCGCCCATGGTGCCACACACACAGCCCACTGCACCGGCTACGCCTGCTGCTGCGGCCCCCGTCGCCACTTCTGAGCTTCCAGTCGTGGTCACGCGCACTGGCCGACGTGCAGCTGCCCCAACTCCACCAGTGGACAATGCTCACCACATGATCACTCGTGGCAAGTCGGGTTTTTGCCTTCCAGCTGATCGCCTCAATCTTCATGTTGCGGTCTTATCGCTTGTTCCGAAGACTGTTCGCAGCGCACTGGCTGATCCAAACTGGCGTGCTGTGATGATCGAGGAGTTTGACGCTCTCCAGTCAAATCAGACTTGGGATCTTGTTCCTCGTCCACCTGGCGTCAATATTGTAACAGGCAAGTGGGTTTATCGTCACAAGTTTCATACAGATGGCTCGCTTGAGCGTTACAAGGCCCGTTGGGTCCTTCGGGGATTCACTCAACGATCTGGCATTGACTTCGATGAGACTTTCAGCCCTGTGGTCAAACCTGCTATTGTTCATACTGTTCTCACGTTGGCTCTTTCTCGTGACTGGCCTATCCATCAGCTCGATGTGAAGAATGCTTTTCTGCATGGTACTCTCTCTCTAAGACAGTTTATTGTATGCAGCCTTCTGGTTTTGCAGATCCAGCTCACCCGGACTACGTTTGTCAGCTTAACAAGTCACTTTATGGGTTGAAGCAGGCTCCTCGTGCCTGGTATAGTCGGTTTGCCTCTCACATCGCTTCTCTCGGATTTGTCGAAGCTAAGTCCAATACGTCCTTGTTCATCTATTGCCGAGGATCAGATATTGCCTATCTTCTCCTTTATGTGGACGACATTGTTTTGACTGCATCTTCACATGGCCTCCTTCAGCGCATCATTGCGGCACTACGAGATGAGTTTGCCATGAAGGATTTGGGTCTCCTACATCATTTTCTGGGCCTCTCAGTCACTCGTCAGCAGGGATCTCTGTTTCTGTCTCAGCAGCATTATATTCTGGACATATTGGACCGGGCTGGCATGGCCGATTGCAAGCCTTGCAGCACTCCCGTCGATACTCATTCCAAATTATCTGCTAATGGCCCCTCGATTACTGATCTGACCCATTATCACAGCCTAGCCGGTGCCCTTCAGTACTTGACCTTCACTCGGCCGGATATTTTTTATGCTGTGCAACAGGCTTGTCTCTTCATGCATGACCCTCGTGAGCCTCATCTTGCCTTCGTGAAGCGGATTCTCCGGTATCTTCGCGGCACTTTGGATCATGGCCTGTTTCTTCATCGGACCGCTCTTGATGACTTGGTGGTTTACTCCGATACCGACTGGGCTGGTTGTCCTGACACACGCAAATCTACATCAGGCTATGCTGTTTTCCTTGGTGACAATTTGATCTCTTGGTCTTCTAAATGACAGAACACCGTGTCTTGGTCCAGTGCCGAGGCCGCGTATCGCGCTGTCGCTAATGGAGTCGCCGAAGCCACTTGGCTCCGCCAGTTACTTCTTGAGCTTCGCACTCCACTGCGCCGTGCTGCTGTCGTCTATTGTGACAACGTCAGCTCCGTCTACCTCTCCAGCAACCCAGTTCAACACCAACACACCAAGCACGTGGAGATTGATCTTCGCTTCGTCCGCGAGCGCGTCGCCCTCGGCCACGTTCGTGTTGTACACGTACCGACCACTTCGCAGTTCGCAGACATCTTCACCAAGGGTCTTCCTACATCTGTCTTCACCGAGTTTCGGACTAGTCTGAACGTCCGTTCTCCTCCCGCTCCGACTACGGGGGCGTGTTAGACAGATTGCTATTGAAAGCGGTCTCCATAACAGACACGCCACAACTCATCATATCCTTTATTCAAGTCGACTTCGGTTATTCACGGCAACCATCCAGGACTCTTTTCTGTTATGGCATGTAATCCTAGATTAGTTGCCTCTGTTACGCCTTTGGCTGTATATATATGTACCGAACGCCTCCATTGAATAAAGTATTGCGTAATTGATCTTCTTACCTCACGCTTTCAGGATGAGTGACCGCCGAGCGTGAATTGTCTAAGGAATGGTAATTCTTCCACTTTAGCGGGCTGATTTGTCCAAATAACTCAATTTGTTTAGGTGCATCGGTGTAGTTAGGATAAAGCCGTGGATTTTAGGCAGGTTCGTGTTTCTACCATCTGGGTAGGGTGTTGCTGAGCTTTCTTTTTTTTGTAAATTTAGTCAAAGCCCTTGCAATGTAGGAGTTTTGTGGAGGTCCGGAGGATTCTTCCATTTTGTAACTGTGTCCACTGTCCAGTGGGGTGTCTAATTAAACAGCAAACAGAAGGTACTTTAGCACCAATATTCTGAGTTCTTTGTAAATAACTGGTTTAGCTGCAAATGTCTAGAAAGATGCCACCCGTGACCACATGGGATTTGTATACATCAGCTCAAAGTTATAGATTTCACTCTGGTGTCAACTGAAATGATCAAAATATATCATACCGTACCGGTACCCAAAGCAATGTACAGAAACCTCAGTCCCATACCGAATAATATCGGGCCGGCCAATTCCGAGCATTTCGGGCGGAATTGTCCGTTTCGTGAGGTGGGCTGCTGGGCCTTCACGCACATGCAGCCATGGCCCCAAGTAACCAACCCTTTACCTTTTCCTAGTTAGGAGATTGGATCATATACCCTCCATTTAGTTGGGAAATTGAAGATTTACCTTTCATATCTCAATGACACGTGGGGTTATCATAAGTCACTGACACGTCAGGAGGGTAAATCCTCAATTTCCATCTAAATGGAGGGTATATGATCAATTTTTTCTCCCTATTCCCTTGCAGCATTCGGCAGCTTCCAGCGATTTGGAGTTTTGGACTTTCGGAGAACCCTAGCCGCAATTTAGTTGGAGAACCAGCGACGGCGGGCGTTCCACGGTGGGCGACGGATCCCTCCGACGGCAGCTCGTCCCGGCCAGCGCTTGAGGCCATCACTTCATCTCCCTCACGGCCTCACCACCTTCAGGTCTGTGCCTGTGTGCTGCCCTCCCCCTCTCTCCTCTACTCACTCGGATCTAATAATAATCCGTCTGCTGATGCTTATTCTGCTGATGCTTGATTCAATCAAGTTGATTGAAGTTGTGCACATGATTCCAGCCGTTTCTTTGGGCGGCAGGAAAATTTCTGCGGTAGCTTACATGCTTTGTACCTCTTTGAAGTCCACCATTTAGTCGCTGCCTGTTAGATGCCAAATGCAGCTCCAGCTCGCTTGCTTTTTGTGGAATTTTGCTTTGATCTAATCTTTTTGGAGTGTCTGGTTGGTTGCTGCCTTGCTGGATGGTTGTCTAGTGTGATGTGCCCTGCTGGGATGTGGGTGTGTAGCTTGCTGCAGTGCTCAGCATTTCTTAATTTCCTTATGAATGCTGGAAGGTGCATGTATGTTTTTACTTTAAAAAAACAATTGACAGTGCTTACTCTTTGTTAAGTGCTTAGTACAATGATAATATGGAATTGACCCTGCAAAAACTACTGCTTAAGAACTACAGGAAATAACTGGTAATGGTCATGAGTCTTTAACCCCCCCCCCCCCCCCTTCAGCATCCATCACTATCCAACATTCTATTTTGTTCTAATGTCTGGGCAATAGTTTTTAGTTATTCACTGGCACTTACAGCATAGGTTGATGTGAATTGCAATTATTTTATTACAAATTGCAATAATCTGTACGTCCGGTTCATGACTTCATGCTCGTTTTTGCCTGACTTTGCCAATTTTTATCTATGTGTCTTAGGTATGCTTTCAGTTTACTTTCTTCATAATTGCATGGATTGAATCATGTGTCATTTTTATCCTATGGTTGTGTATTTGAACTTTTGAAGTGAGGTTTCAAGTGAGATTATGTGTGATATAATCACACACACAAAAACACACGCACGCGCACACACGTGCGCGCGTGCACGCACACACACAGATATTAAAATCCGGAACGGTACACTGGTATGGACCGGTACTGGCGCATTCCATACCAAGAAGCAAATCGGAATGGCCTCCAGAATGGAACTTATAACTATGGATCAGCTGCTCAATCATGGTGGTGGATGAGCGGTCAGATTTTGCCATGTGAAAGATATCCTTGAAATTCGTGATGTAGGGCAGCTGATCGAATTCGTTTCATTCGTCCTGTTGTGGTAGGTTTTTTCAATCTAACTTGCAACATTTGAGCCCTAGTTATATTGTGGTTATTCTGCAGAGCAGTATTTTACAACCCATGAGTTTTAGCGACCAACTGACCATAGAATGGTAGATATCAAATCTAGGAGCTTTGTGTTGAGAGCATAGAAATCCTACACTGTACTTGTATATCCCCAATTTCAGTGGTGATATTGCCAAAGAAGTCTGGATATTGGTCTGGAAAATGTGAAATAGAATATAATCTAGTTGTTTGCAGCTTTTGCTTATAAGTAGCAGGATTATCACACAGCTTGTTGCTGTTACCTTGTAATGGTCCAACAAACTATAACTTACTTTTTAACACCAATCCATTGCCTGCTGAGAAGTGAATTAACTGTTACATTATTAAGTAATCTCAATCTACAAGTTGTACGCAGGAACATGAATATACTAATGGAGATCTTTATTCCAATACATTTGAGTGTGATTTTTTCCTTAGGTTTTTTCTTCTTGGGTGACTAATGAGTAATGACCACTTTTATCTTGATTTGACTAAAATGGCTGTGACTGCTGATTGCTGAAGTCATGTTTCTATGTCCAACATACGATCTAGTAATTCACATTTCACTAAAAATAACCATGAATAATTGGGTATTTCAAATATCACAGTTAATACTACTTTAACAATTGTACAACAGAGCTATTCTGGAAAATACTCTTTAGATTTGCCTCAACATGCACCAAAACGGGAATAGATGTTATGATGATGGCAAAATTGTACATTCTTACTAGTCATAATTATTTCCTAACCTATTTGTGTGTGATGTCTGTGGAGGAAATGGACGTTTCTTCCATGGTTAACATCTGGAACCATGATAATAGAATTTGTCTGGTTTGATCAAGGCTTTTTATACTCAGAAAAAATGTTCAGCATAAAGAACTTGCCATTTCTTTTCCTGATGACCTTGCGCTCCTGATAACTTTTGATTAGGTTGGAAGGATGAGGAAGGGACTACATCCTCAGATGCAGTGGATTTCATATGTGACACAGAGTGGCAGGCTGATCAATATCATGATGACCAAGGTCAACTATACTGGCAAAGTGTATCATATGAGGGCAAAGCGGCAAATGGCTCAAAGCCTAGGTCAGATTGCAAAGTTCAAACGCCGATACGAGCAGGAAGCCGAGGAAAACAAAGACAAGTAGGGTGTTGTTTGCAAGGGGATGTAGATTCTCTGTAACCTTAAGCAGATTCGTTCTGTAAAGATTTTAGTTAAGGAATTTCGTTCGTGGATTTTTTTTTGGATGACATCCTCTACTATGCTTCTGAATAATGTGGTTTACCCTTTGTGCTTGTTTCTTTCCTATCATTTACATGTTCGCTCGAGCGATCTATGTCGCTTTATTCTGCTTTGAAGCCTCAAGTAAATCGGGAACTGATTAATTTCCATTTTGATGTATATTAGATTCAAGCTTCGTCTCCTTATCTTAATTCTGTTTTCTTTACTCGTCTTTTTCGTTGCAACCTATGAGTCGATGACACATTTGGCCCACCTGACACGTCTTTGCCCGTTTCTTGACTACTTTTCGATGGCAGTGACCACCTTGATAGTTGAGGATGTCTCTTGAAATCCAAGTTACGGTCTATTTATATTGGTTTTTTCTGTTGATTTTTTGTTTTAATTTATAAATAGTAATAGTTTGCAGTGAGTCGTAGGGGTGCAAATGGGTCGGATTCGGACGGATATTGTTGTTACCATATCCTAACACATATTTTTTTCTCCGGATTCGGTACCAATCGGATTCGGTGCCGGATTGGTCGGGATTAACTCGACCCGTTTGCATCCCTACTTGTTTGTAAGGAATGCGTGCAATACAGCAAATGGAGTAGGAGGACGTACTGTCAAGAACTTAATGTTACTACTTAATAGCTGATGTGGAAGATTTTATTTTACTATTGCAAAAGAAAATGAAACGTCAAATAGTAGCACTAACCTGAAATCAAACTTGTAGACGTATCGAATTCAGATGGATATTGTTGTTACCATATCCTAACCCATATTTTTTTCTCCGGATTCGGTACCAATCGGATTCGGTGCCCAATCGATCGGGATTAACCCGACTCGTTTGCACCCCTAGTGAGTCGTACGAAGAGAGAAAAACTTGCATTCAATCTTAGCATGTATAAATGAAGTTATTACAATATGTACTATAATCAAATAATAATCTCGTTTAGAAAAAACACCTTGTTTAAAAGTTGAATAATATAGAAAAGCTATTTATTATAAAAAAACAGCTTTTATATATCATTTCAACAGCCTTATAGTATGTTTACCTACTTTGATTTATGTTTTTGCTTGCGATCATAGTTATTGAAACTGGATAACTCGTGCAAGCAACCGGTTAACCAACGAGAGAACATGTGCGTGGATATGACTTGATCTTAGCTCGACCAAACGGCTGGATTCTTTTGAACTTGCAGCTTTTATTGCTATAGTAACTAATTATCAAATGGTACGTCTTTTTAATACAGGATCTATAAGTAGATTGTAGTAGACATTGTACTGACTTTAGCTATACCGAGCAAGATTATATACGACTATATCTTTCTTCGTACTTTCTCTCACAAACAGTTAGAATTCAAAAGACATAAACCACAACTTAAAAAAAACTCAAAGTCATTTGGTTCTAATCAAACCTATTGACCCTTGTCAGAGTGAAAGAAAGAAACACATTACATCTCACACCGTAGTAGTGGGATTGAGATCCTCTGGCAACTTCTATGAAGCAGTCAGGAAAACTACAGTAACCATGACTTTAATCTAATCTCAACCGGCGGATGTAAAACAGATAGCCTAGATTGTATGCTACAGCGAGCACTGCAGTTAGGGATGAAAACGGAACGGAAATATCCCGTACCGAACCGCATCGTTTTCTACATTTGACCCGATCGAATTCGTATTTTCGGACAAATTCGAATTCGGTTCGAAATACGGAATACCAAATTCGAAAACGGAGCGGAAACGGTTTAGGCGTTTTCCGACCGTTTTCTACTTTTCTACATTTTATTCGGAATATACCGTAAATACGGTTTAAACCGAATTTGGGGAGGGAGGAGAGCTCCGCCACGGCCCACGGCGCCACGCCTGGCAGCGGCTGCCCGAGTTGCGCACATCTGGGGAGGGACCGAGGGAGGACCGGAAGAGAGCTCCGCCACAACGCCACGCCCGGCAGCGGCCGCCTCGCCTGAGCGCCAGATCTGAAGCCTGAAGGAGAGTGTCGGATCTGGAGGCCGAGCCGCCCACTGACGGACTGAGCAGCCGATCGGTGACCGGTGAGATGGAGATCGGCGGCGGGCGGTGGATCTGGTGGAGGGGCAGATGAAGGCGGCGGCTCTTTGTGGTGAGTGGTGGCGCGATAGCACCGGAGGGAGAGGCGCGACGGAGGAGATGGAGGGGAGGCCGGAGAAGAGGGATCTGGCGGAGGAGAGGAGAAGGCGGGGAGAGGAGTGGCAGAAGGGGGACGGCGCGACAGAGGTGAAGGGGAGTGGAGAAAGGGAGGCGACGGGAAGAGGACGGCGTGGTGGAAGAGGAAGCGGCGCACCGGAGGGAGAGGGAGAAGGAGATGGCGGCGGGGAAGGTGAGGTTGGAGAAGGTAGCACCGGGTAGAGGAGGTGGAAGGGAAGAGCGGCGTGGAGAAGAGAGGCGCACGTGTGAAAGGGGAGTGGCGGCGCCAAGAGACGAAGTGGCGGCGATGGAAGGCGGTGAAAGGGGAGAAGGAGAAGCGGCGGCGGTGTAGAGGGTGTAGCGGGGAAGGGAGGGGGAACAGGGGCGGCCGAGAGACGGTGGAGGGAGAGGCGACCGAGGCGGGCGGTGGTGCCGAGGGAGGAGAGGGGAGAAGATGGATGGCGGCGCTTGAGTGGGGAGAAGGAACGGCAGAGGGGAAGTAGAAAGGGGCGGAGAGATGGTGGCGCGGTGGCGAGCCGGCCTGGCCTCGCCGCCGGCCGAAGCTAGAGAAGAGGGAGGAAAGCCCTCACATTGCAGGCGGCGGCAGCTAGGTCATGTGGCCGAATGGGGGGAGTTGGTCGTTTTTCGATTTAGCCCTCTAGGTTTCTAGGGTTTACAAATTGATCCTTCTCCCAATGAGACTTCTTCCGTTCCGGCCCTTGGAAACTCCGATTTCAACGCGAAAAGAACCTACGCACTCGTGTCAATGCATACATCTGTACGGAGCAGCCCTAGAATGCCTAATTTGTCGTTTATGCGCCTGGATCGCGCTGGCCTGCAGAAAAATACGAAAAAAATGTAAAATGGTCCATTTCGAGCAATTAAATATGGAAAAACGTGTGTCGTAGGGGTGGCCCCCACCTAAACCCAACAGGCCTGGTAGGAAAGTATAAGGCCCGGAATAGGCCATGTGTAATGACATAACTGCCCCCGGAGGGGGTAACCAGATGTAAGAGTATAACTGTAAAAGCACTCCTCATGTGTGTATATATATGAGAGGAAGCCATGGGGAGGACCCAGGCCATTACACTAATCTTCATCACTCTCCACTACCATCTCTCTCTCTGTTTGGTCCGTAGCCACAACAGTTGGCGCCGTCCGTGGAGAGGACGAAGACAACCCTGAAGACCAAAGAAAAAGATGGCACCGAAAAAAGCTTCCTCAGCGGCGGCGAAGGGAAAGAAGGTGGCCGGGCCAGAGCGTCGTATGAGTACCAGAGCTTCGGCATCGGCAGCGGCGGACGCGGGTGGCGATGCAGGCGCGGTGGCCGAAGACGTCGACGTTCGCGCGGTGACGACCAACCCCGTCACCGACACAGCGACGACCAACCCCGCCACCGGCGTTGCGAGGACGGACCCGGCGGTCGAAGACGTCGACACGGGTGCGGCGACAACCGACCCCGCCGACGCGACGACAGCCGACCTCGCCGCCCCCACTGCAACCCTCGCTGGCGGTGCGGACCGGGCGGTCCGAGGTAGCCACGACGGAGCGACCGGCAGCTCGGGACCCCGCGACGCGGTCGTCCCCGCGCCGACCCGCCCGTCGGAAGCACCGGCGACCCCGCCCGCACCGGTGATGGAAAGCGCCCTGCTGGCGGCTCTCAACGCGTTCCAGCGGGAGCTGGGGGACCTTCGCGGAGCCGTCAGAGATATACAAGAGGCTCGGAGTCAGCCGGCCGCGCCAGCAATCGCGTCCGAGACCGCGCCGGAGAGAGCGGACAGTCGCGAAGCCCCCACGTCCAGCCGCGTGCCGCTGCGGCGCGTGGATCCGGAGTCCCCGCTCTCGGCGGGGCTGCAGCAGGCGGCATGGCCCGAAGACTTCAAGTTTCCTAGCGCCATCGACTCATATAAAGGCGACACGGACCCCCGTGAGTTCGTGCGCGTATACGAAACCGCGATCGAAGCCGCGGGCGGAGACGACACCACGAAGGCAAAGGGACTCCCCCTCGCGCTACAAGGAGTGGCGCTCTCTTGGTTTTTTACCATAGAGCCGGGCTCCATCTACGCGTGGGAGCAGCTCCGCGCCCGCCTCCACAACAACTTCTAAGGAAACTACGTCGACCGGGTCGATGCGGACCAACTCTTTGCCGTGAAGCAAAAACCCTCGGAGAAGCTCCGGGACTACTTCAAACGCTTCGCCAAGATTCGATGTCAAGTGAAGGACGTCAACGAGACCACCATCGTCAATGCAGCCATACAGGGCCTTCGTCCGGGCCCGATGGCCGAGTACAATGCGCGGAAGCCAATCAAGACGGTGGCGAAGCTCTTCGACAAGATGGAAGAATATGCCAGGGCAGAGGAAGACGCGCGGCGAAGGCAAGGTGACGACTCCGACACTAACCAGGCCGGAGCCTCGGCAAAAACCGAAGATCCGTCGAAGGGCGACTTTTCGAAGGGAAAGCGTAAGCAGGAGTCGTCCAGGGACGCGCCCGACTGCAGGGACAACTCGCATAAGGAGTCGTCGGATCAGCCCAAGCGCGGCCAGCAAAGGTCGAGGCGAAACCGGTACGTCCTCGACATCGAAGGCGGATCCGACGAGGGTGCTCCAGCGGGCCGAGGCGGCTGGGGGCGCCGTGGCCAGGGCCGCGGCCGTGGCAGGGGCCGCGACGATAAGGGTCGTGGAGACTACGACGACCAGCATCAGGGACTGTGTTGCTTAGTCCACGGCCGCGGCAATCATGATACCCGTAACTGCACCTCCATCGCGGCGCTCCGCGACAGCGTCGCCAGGGACAGGAACCCGGAGGCGCGCCCGCCTGCGGTGGCCCACGTCCAATTCCCATACGAGGCCCCCATGCAGGTACAGGCGCAGGGGATGCAGGTACAGGCGCAGTGAATGCAACCCCAGGAAGGCGCCTTGCGGATCCAAGCTCACGTACAGCATGGAGGAACGCGCGTAGGCTACGATAGCAGAAAATAAAAATTTTCTACCGCGCACACCAAGACATCATGCTAAGGAGGGATCATAGATCGTTACCACTAGACGCGCAGCGCAGCGGAAGAAGAGTTGGAGAAGCCGATCCAACCACGCGCGTCGAGGTAGTAGTGGAAGTAGCCGATCGTCCCGAACAGATCGTCTCCTCCACGCGATCAACCACACCACGAGCAGATCCAATCTGTAGTTTGTTGATGCCGATCAACGCCGCAACGAGCAGCGCCTCCACCGGTATCCACACGTCCGGGGCTGGAACGCCGATCGCGAGTGTACCAGCACTCGCGAGCGGCTAGGGTTTGGCTCGGGAGGTGGCGGCTAGGGTTTTGCTCGGGAGGAACATATGCGTCCATCCCTCAGCCCCCCGCCTCCAAATATATAGACCTCCTCACTTGGGCCTCGTGGACCGAGGCCCAATAGGAGTCTATCCGGATCTCTATCCGAATTGAGCCCACATCCGAATCACATTCGAATTAGTGTTCCAACCCGTTAAGTGTGCGACCCTGTAGGTTCACGTATACTTGGTCGCGACCCGGAAACGCCTTTCTGGTCACCCTGTTAATAGCGGCCTCTAGCAAGACATATTAACCCCAAAGTATACGTAAAGATCATATCGGCTGAACCTGTAATGTTCTCATGTACGAATCCCTTTGCCTCACGATATAGATTAAGCTCAAGGCGAGACCTGTGTCATCCTCTTAATAGCTCAATCACTCTCTCGATTCCGTGATGGATTATAAACTTGTGATTGACTCCTCAATCACATTGGCATGGCCATGCACTTTCATAATCCATTACATCGAGGGGCCCAGAGATATCTCTCCCATAAGGAGGGGCAAATTCTATCTTGATCATTCACATCCCACTACATGTTTCATAGCAAACCCGAAGACTACTTTTATGACTACCCAGTTACGGAGTAGTGGTTAGTAGTCTCAAAATAGGCTACTACGCATGTTGGGAACCATGATGATCTCAAGTCTAACGATTCTACATAAACACTACTTGAGACCAACTAATGACACATGGAATCTCTGCAGTGTCTCATGGCGGGTCTATCCAACATATGTTCACTAACACATGTCCATATTATTGATTTGGTATCTCCATACCATGATCCATGAGACATGATCATCAATCAATACATATGCTGATCTTTGAATCATATTTGTTCCTCATATGATATATGATCAGGGATCATTTAGAAATAGCAACATTTTGGCATTAAGAGTCTCATGAATAAGTCACATACTCATTGATCAATAATGATAATGTCTATTTCAAGGAACAAAGCAATGTATCATAAGCATAGTATGTGATATATTCAACATCTCCATGTTGCCTCTAGGGCATATCACCAACAGTCTCCCACTTGCACTAGAGTCAACCATGTAGGTATCTAATACCCATTGCCCTAGTGTGAGCCTCATGCTTTGGCTGGGGAAGCGGCTTTGTCAACGGATCTGCAATGTTCAAATCTGTTTGTACTTTGCATATCTTCACATCGCCTCTCTCCACAATCTCGCGGATGAGATGAAATCGCCGTAGAATGTGCTTGGACTTCTGGTGCGATCTAGGCTCCTTGGCTTGCGCAATGGCCCCACTATTGTCACAGTAGAGGTCCATTGGGCTGGAGGCACTAGCCACCACACCAAGCTTAGAAACAAATTTCTTGATCCAAACAGCCTCTTTAGCAGCTTCAGAAGCTGCTATGTACTCGGCCTCTGTTGTAGAATCAGCAACCGTCTCCTGCTTGGAACTCTTCCAGCTCACCGCACCGCCATTCAGGCAGAACACAAATCCAGATTGCGATCTAAAATCATCTTTGTCAGTTTGGAAGCTAGCATCGGTGTAACCATTTACAACGAGCTCTTCCTCACCCCCATAGACGAGGAACACATCTTTAGTTCTTCTCAAGTACTTCAAGATGTTCTTTACGGCAATCCAGTGACTTTCACCTGGATCTGACTGGTATCTACTTGTAGCACTTAAAGCATACGAGACATCTGGACGTGTACAAAGCATGGCATACATAATGGATCCCATAGCCGAAGCATATGGAATCGCATTCATTTTATCCCGCTCATCAGGTGTACTAGGACACTGACTCTTGCTAAGATGTATACCATGTGACATAGGTAGGAAGCCTTTCTTGGAATCCTGTATGTTGAACCTTTTCAACACCTTGTCAATGTACGTATCTTGGCTTAATCCAATTAGCCTTCTTGATCTATCCCTATAGATCTTGATGCCCAGAATATATGCCGCCTCTCCTAAGTCTTTCATAGAGAAACTATTTTTCAATGAAGACTTAACAGATTCGAGCATAGGAATGTCATTTCCGATCAGTAATATGTCATCCACATATAAGACCAGAAACACGAGTGCGCTCCCACTAGCCTTTTTGTAAACACAAGGCTCTTCTTCGTTCTTGATGAAACCAAACCCTTTGATTACTTCATCAAAACGAATGTTCCAACTCCGAGATGCCTGCTTTAATCCATAAATGGATCTTTGCAGCTTGCATATCTTTCCAACTGATTGCGGATCGACAAAACCCGTGGGCTGTGTCATGTACACATCCTCACTCAGATTTCCATTAAGAAAAGCTGTTTTGACATCCATTTGCTATATTTCATAGTCGAAATATGCAGCAATCGCTAGAATGATCCGAATAGACTTTAGCATTGCGACGGGCAAAAAAGTTTCATCATAATCAACACCTTGAATTTGTTTGAAACCTTTGGCCACCAATCGCGCTTTATAGATGTGAACATTTCCATCTATGTCTATCTTTTTCTTGAAAATCCATTTGCACTCAATGGTTTTAACACCATCAGGTGGATCAACCAAGTTCCAAACTTGATTACTGTGCATGGATTCAATTTCGGATCTCATGGCTTCAAGCCATTTCTCAGAGTCTGGTCCCACCATCGCTTCTTCATAGGTCTTAGGCTCATCGTTGTCTAACAACAATATGTCCCGTTGTTGAGTAGTCAAGAACATGTACCTCTCAGGTGCACGACGTGACCTCTCTGACCTACGTGGTGCCGGTGTGTCCACAACAGGTTCTTCAACAGTTTGTTCATCCTGTTGTGGTTCTGTAGGAGCTGAAACGTTTTCAGGTGTTTCCCGAATTTCTTCAAGTTGCACCATGCTCCCACTATCCCTTCTTGAGAGAAACTCTTTCTCTAAGAAGACACCATGCCGGGCGACAAACACTTTGCCTTCTCCTTGATTATAGAAGTAATATCCTTTTGTTTCCTTAGGATACCCGATAAAGAAGCATTTATCAGATTTAGGACTAAGCTTATCAGATTGTAAACGTTTTACATAAGCCTCACATCCCCAAATCTTAAGAAAAGACAAGCTAGGACGTTGTCCTGTCCACATCTCATATGGTGTCTTTTCTACTGATTTTGATGGAACCCTGTTTAGTGTGAAAGCGGCTGTTTCAAGAGCGTACCCCCAAAAAGACAACGGAAGATCACTTTGGCTCATCATGGAGCGCACCATATCTAATAAGGTGCGATTTCTCCGTTCAGATACCCTATTCCATTGAGGTGTTCCTGGCGGAGTCAATTGTGGAACAATTCCACAATCCTTCAGATGATTGCCAAACTCATGGCTCAAATACTCGCCTCCACGATCAGATCGTAGAAACTTGATTGTCTTGCCTAAATGATTTTGCACTTCATTTTGGAATTCTTTGAACTTTTCAAAGGATTCAGACTTATGCTTCATCAGGTAGATATACCCATATCTACTAAAATCATCAGTAAAAGTTATGAAGTACTGAAAACCACCTCTGGCTGTTGAGCTCATTGGTCTACATACATCAGAATGTACGAGTGCCAATAAGTCACTTGCCCGTTCACCTTGACCGGTGAAAGGTGTCTTTGTCATCTTGCCAAGTAAACAAGATTCGCATGTCTCAAATGATTCAAAATCAAATGAGTGCAGAATACCATCTCTATGGAGCTTCTCCATGTGTTTCTCATTTATGTGACCTAAGCGACAGTGCCAAATAAACGTGAGATTCAAATCATTCGAACGTTGCCTCTTTGCATTAATGTTATAGACCGGTGACTCTTCAAGAGTAAGAACATATAACCCATTCACCAATGGAGTATGACAATAGAACATATCTTTGAAATAAAGAGAACAACCATTGTTCACAGATCTAAAGTCATAACCTTCTGCTTGCAAACATGAAGCAGAAATAATGTTCTTGGAAAGAGATGGAACACAATAACAATTATTCAATTCCAAAACTAATCCTGAAGGTAAAGACAATGGCATGGTGCCAACAGCGACCGCAGCAACTTTTGCTCCATTGCCAACGCGAAGATCCACTTCGCTCCTCCTCAAACTTCTACTTCTTCTTAGCCCCTGCAACGATTTGCAAAGGTGAGCAACCGATCCGGTATCAAATACCCAAGAATCAGTGGATGAAGTAGCAAGATTGATCTCTATAACATTTATACCTGGAGAGGAAGTCGTACTTCCCTTCTTCTTCTCAAGATCCTCCAAGTACTTTGGGCAGTTCCTTTTCCAATGACCTTATTGCTTACAGTAGTAACAATCTGCATTAGGAGCAGCGCCCTTCTTGACTTGCTTGGCCTTAGAACTGCTCGCGATCTCATCGGGAGCTAACTTTCTTTTGACCGCGCCTTTCTTGACATTGGGCTTGCCCTTGCCTTTCTGCATCATCATCACATGATTGCTGCTTTTCTTAATGCTTTCCTCGGCAGCTTTTAGCATCCCATGCAACTCTGCCAAGGTCTTATCCATGTTGTTCATGTGATAGTTCAGTATGAATGGCTCAAAGCTCGGGGGGAGCGACTGGAGAATCACATCAGTAGCCAACTCTTGGCTAAGGGGAAAACCAAGCTTTTCCAGACTCTCAATGTAGCCAATCATCTTAATCACATGAGGGCTGACGGGATTCCCTTCTGCAAGCCTACACGCAAACAAGGACTTTGAAGTGTTGAAACTCTCAGCCCTTGCTTGGTTCTCAAACATACCACGCAACCCCACAATGATATTGTAGGCATCTGTGTTCTCATATTGCTTCTGAAGCTCAGAGGACATTGTGGCAAGCATGAGACAGCTCACATCAAGGTAATCATTCGTTTGCTTCTCATAAGCTCTCCGTGCAGCCGCAGTAGCATTATCAGGCAAGTCATCAGGATAATGAGACTCAAGGACATACTCCTTGCGCTCTTGCTTGAGAACAATTCTCAAGTTGCGAGAGGTTCAACACTTCAAAGTCCTTGTTTGCTAGCAGAAAATAAAAAATTTCTACCGCGCACACCAGGACATCATGCTAAGAAGGGATCATAGATCGTTACCACTAGACGCGCAGCGCAGCGGAAGAAGAGTTGGAGAAGCCGATCCAACCACGCGCGTCGAGGTAGTAGTGGAAGTAGCCGATCGTCCCGAACAGATCGTCTCCTCCACGCGATCAACCACACCACGAGCAGATCCAATCTGTAGTTTGTTGATGCCGATCAACGCCGCAACGAGCAGCGCCTCCACCGGTATCCACACGTCCGGGGCTGGAACGCCGATCGCGAGTGTACCAGCACTCGCGAGCGACTAGGGTTTGGCTCGGGAGGTGGCAGCTAGGGTTTTGCTCGGGAGGAACATATGCGTCCATCCCTCAGCCCCCCGCCTCCAAATATATAGACCTCCTCACTTGGGCCTCGTGGACCGAGGCCCAATAGGAGTCTATCCGGATCTCTATCCGAATTGAGCCCACATCCGAATCACATTCGAATTAGTGTTCCAACCCGTTAAGTGTGCGACCCTGTAGGTTCACGTATACTTGGTCGCGACCCGGAAACGCCTTTCTGGTCACCCTGTTAATAGCGGCCTCTAGCAAGACATATTAACCCCAAAGTATACGTAAAGATCATATCGGCTGAACCTGTAATGTTCTCATGTACGAATCCCTTTGCCTCACGATATAGATTAAGCTCAAGGCGAGACCTGTGTCATCCTCTTAATAGCTCAATCACTCTCTCGATTCCGTGATGGATTATAAACTTGTGATTGACTCCTCAATCACATTGGCATGGCCATGCACTTTCATAATCCATTACATCGAGGGGCCCAGAGATATCTCTCCCATAAGGAGGGGCAAATTCTATCTTGATCATTCACATCCCACTACATGTTTCATAGCAAACCCGAAGACTACTTTTATGACTACCCAGTTACGGAGTAGTGGTTAGTAGTCTCAAAATAGGCTACTACGCATGTTGGGAACCATGATGATCTCAAGTCTAACGATTCTACATAAACACTACTTGAGACCAACTAATGACACATGGAATCTCTGCAGTGTCTCATGGCGGGTCTATCCAACATATGTCCACTAACACATGTCCATATTATTGATTTGGTATCTCCATACCATGATCCATGAGACATGATCATCAATCAATACATATGCTGATCTTTGAATCATATTTGTTCCTCATATGATATATGATCAGGGATCATTTAGAAATAGCAACATTTTGGCATTAAGAGTCTCATGAATCAGTCACATACTCATTGATCAATAATGATAATGTCTATTTCAAGGAACAAAGCAATGTATCATAAGCATAGTATGTGATATATTCAACATCTCCATGTTGCCTCTAGGGCATATCGCCAACACAGCAGCCTCGGGAGGGCCTCCTGTCGTTGCAGGCCCTGGACGCAACCTACCGCAGGGTCATTAATGTCATATCCGGCGGCTCTGCGCTGGAATTCGCCTCGGCGCGGCAGCAGAAGGCCTACGCGCGAAGACTACATCACGTGGCGGCATACCCAGCGCAAGCACCGCCGGAATGGGCGTGGCACGAGGTTACATTCACACCTGATGACGCCCAAGGTGTGGACTTCCCTCATCAGGACCCCCTGGTCATCCGGGTCACCATCGCGGGATGCGACGTGGGGCGCGCCTTGGTGGACGGGGGTAGTTCCGCGAACGTATTGTTTGCGGCGGCCTTCGACCAGATGGGGATCCCTCGAAGCCGCCTGGGGCCCTCGGGAATCCCACTGCAGGGCTTCGGGGGACAGCCCCTGCGGGCGCTGGGCCAGATCGGCCTTCAAGTCTCCTTCGGCCGAGATGACAATATGCGGACCGAAGATGCCACCTTCGACGTGGTCGACCTCCCGTATACCTACAATGCCATACTGGGACGCCCAATCCTCAACTCCTTCGGCGCGGTACCACATCACGGCTATCTGTGCATGAAGATCCCGGGTCCCCGGACCATCATCACCGTCCGAGGCGACCAGGATATGGCTCGGCGCATCGAGCCAGGCACCAGATGCCCGCGTCGCGAAGCCCAGCGACGCTCTTAGAGCCGACATCGCAGCGCGGAGGTCCGTGGGGTCATCCATAGGCGCCTGCGCCGGCCCTGCAGATGTCTAGCGACTAGAGGCTGCGGCCGCACCAAGGGCAAACGGTCAGTATATTCACCCTTTGTAGTCGCTCACCCGCGCAAACGGGGATATAATGAAGATCGCCATTTGCCGTTAATTTTTCTTCGTCACATGCAAGCACGCAGTGAGGGCGCGCGCCGGCTTGGCCAACGCGCGCGCCCCCACAGTATAAACCAAAGACGCACGTTCGCGTGTGCACTCGCCGTCGCCAGGGAGGGCGGGACTGAGTATAAACCAAAGACGCACGTTCGCGTGTGCACTCGCCGTCGCCAGGGAGGGCGGGACTGAGTATAAACCAAAGAGGCACGTTCGCGTGTGCACTCGCCGTCGCCAGGGAGGGCGGGACTGAGTATAAACCAAAGACGCACGTTCGCGTGTGCACTCGCCGTCGCCAAGGTGACGGGACTGAGTATAAACAAAATACGCACCGGGGGGACGCCCTCGCGCGCGCAAGTCTTCGGACTATAAAGAAGACGTAGCGTCGAGCCTAGCTCCGCACGCAATAGTCCACGGACTCTAAATAAGACGTAGCGTCGAGCCTAGCTCCGCACGCGCGAGTCTCCGGACTATAAAGAAGACGTAGCGTCGAGCCTAGCTCCGCACGCAATAGTCCACGGACTCTAAATGAGACGTAGCGTCGAGCCTAGCTCCGCCCGCGCGAGTCTCCGAACTATAAAGAAGACGTAGCGTCGAGCCTAGCTCCGCACGCAATAGTCCACGGACTTTAAATTAGACGTAGCTCGAGCCTAGCTCCGCACGCACGAGTCTCCGGACTATAAAGAAGACGTAGCGTCGAGCCTAGCTCCGCACGCAATAGTCCACGGACTTTAAATAAGACGTAGCGTCGAGCCTAGCTCCGCACGCGCGAGTCTCCGGACTATAAAGAAGACGTAGCGTCGAGCCTAGCTCCGCACGCAATAGTCCACGGACTCTAAATAAGACGTAGCGTCGAGCCTAGCTCCGCACGCACGAGTCTCCGGACTATAAAGAAGACGTAGCGTCGAGCCTAGCTCCGCACGCAATAGTCCACGGACTCTAAATAAGACGTAGCGTCGAGCCTAGCTCCGCACGCGCGAGTCTCCGGACTATAAAGAAGACGTAGCGTCGAGTCTAGCTCCGCACGCAATAGTCCACGTACTCTAAATAAGACGTAGCGTCGAGCCTAGCTCCGCGCGCGAGTCTCCGGACTATAAAGAAGACGTAGCGTCGAGCCTAGCTCCGCACGCGCGTGTCTCCGGACTATAAAGAAGACGTAGCGTCGAGCCTAGCTCCGCACGCAATAGTCCACGGACTCTAAATAAGACGTAGCGTCGAGCCTAGCTCCGCACGCGCGAGTCTCCGGACTATAAAGAAGACGTAGCGTCGAGCCTAGCTCCGCACGCAATAGTCCACGGACTCTAAATAAGACGTAGCGTCGAGCCTAGCTTTGCACGCGCGAGTCTCCGGACTATAAAGAAGACGTAGCGTCGAGCCTAGCTCCGCACGCAATAGTCCACGGACTTTAAATAAGACGTAGCGTCGAGCCTAGCTCCGCACGCGCGAGTCTCTGGACTATAAAGAAGACGTAGCGTCGAGCCTAGCTCCGCACGCAATAGTCCACGGACTCTAAATAAGACGTAGCGTCGAGCCTAGCTCCGCACGCGCGAGTCTCCGGACTATAAAGAAGACGTAGCGTCGAGCATAGCTCCGCACGCAATAGTCCACGGACTTTAAATAAGACGTAGCGTCGAGCCTAGCTCCGCACGCGCGCGAGTCTCCGGACTATAAAGAAGGCGTAGCGTCGAGGTCCGCCTCCGCACGCACTAGTCCACGGACTTTAAATAAGACGTAGCGTTGAGGCCTGCCTCCGCACGCGCGAGTCCCCGGACTATAAAGCAAGGCAAACTGCGGAGGTCCGCCTCCGCATACATAAGTCTGCGGACTGTCCGTTCTACGGAACCCTGGCGCAGCTACGTCGCCAACGGCGGCATTAACACACAGCGCACATCTTAAAATGCCCGGAGGTCTGCTTACCGGAAGAATCACATGTACAAAGGTCCGCCAACATCCCGGCCGCTCTAAGCCGCTACCCCGCGGGTTCGTCCTTAACACGCGCTAAAGTTGGGGCCTCGCTCGAAGAAGGCCGGCTCGCCCAAAAGTCGAGCGACTCTTCGGCCCTTCGCCACCGTCGAAGGCGTCGTCGGGTTGAAAGGTCGGCCGCCCGAAGCCGGCCCCAGCAAGGAAGCTGCCCGAGATATAGGTGAAAATCAGCATGCATGCAGAAAGTGTGCGCTTTATTAGCAAAGATAAGGGACAGTACAACGCACGCCTACACCTAGGCGCCGCGGCATCAGACCTGCGGGTTCCCGGCGCCTTCGGAGGGCCCAGCGCCGCCATCGTCGCGTCGAGGGACCCCGTCTAGGAATTGGCCAAGGCTCCCACTCCCGTAGAGCGTTTTTTGGAGCTTGATCTGCACAGCTTCTGCCCCGACGGGATCCCAGATCCGGTCGCAGAAGGGCCCAAGGGCACGGCGAGCGGAGCGGATGGCGCCGGACATTACTCCGGCCCCGCCAGGCATCTCCAGCTGGGGTCATTCAGCTCGACGACATGCGTACAGCCGCGGTGCTGGAGGAGCGCGCACACCAAGCAGGCCGAAGTGTACGCGCAGTGGGTGCCGAAGGACGTCGTCGCGTCGCGCGCGACGTTGGCGGCATCCCCGACCCAGCGGAGCGTCCGAGACAGCTCCTCCGGACCGAAGGCGCGTCCCGGCACCTCCGCCACCAGCCCTTGAAGATGGCTCTCGAACGCTTGCATGGCGTCCCAGGCAACCACCGAGGCGTCGCCCAGCGTCCGATTGCGCTCCGCTAGAGTCAAGGCAAGCTCGCCTTTCTCCTTCTCTAGCGCGGCGACCTGCTCCAGGAGCCCGTCCCGCTCCGCCGCGAACTTTTGATCAGCAGCTGCTGCGGCTGACTCCTGCGCCGACGCAACAAGCCCCTCGGCGTGCGCCCTCGCTTCGGCGCATTCCGCTTCCAGCTGACGGATGCGGGCGTCCTGGGCAGAGCGGGCGCCAGAGGCTTCGTGCAGCTCCCCCTCGGTGGCCTGCAGCCTATCCTCGAGCGCTTTTTGGCTACGAGCATAGGCCGTTTGCAGGGCCTGCCCCAGCACGAGTGTCTGTAGAAGGGGAAAGACTCAGTAAACTCAACTAAACTCAGGCGTGGTCGCATGAGTACCTACCCTCACCCCAGACACCTCGAACGCGTCCTCGAGGCGCCCCGCACCGTAGGCCTGCAGCACTTGCGGATCGACGCTCGTGGCCGCGTCATTCACAATCCCGCGCCACGCCCTCAGCGTCTCCGGAGGCGGCACGAAGTCCGCAGGACTCACATGCTCCGAGGCCCCGTGTTCCGTCGGATGCTCCCCCTCCGGAATGAGCAACGCTGTGCATAAGCATACGGGTGACCACTCCAAGGCATAAAAGCATACACCAGAGTAAGCTCGGTCATCTTACCTTCGGTAGCCGAAGGAATAGTTCCGCCGCGGGCGGAAGCCTCCGCGTTCGGGGAGGCCGGCGGCTGTCCCCGCGCGGTGGACGACGTCGTCAGGGGGGCAGAAGGTGCATGTGCCGCAGGGCCTCCGGCGCTTGCGCTGGCGTCCCACAGGCTTCTGATGCCCGTGGCCACGACAAATCCCCGCGGTATCCGGTGGAGCTCCGGCCGCACGCACGGCCGTTTAGCCGGGGCAGCCAGCAGCGGCACTGCCCCCGCAGCCGCGGTTAGCGAAGCCCCCGTCGCTGCCACGCCCGGGGGCGAAAGTTCCATGGTGGCGGGAGCCGCAGGGGGCACCTCGGTTTCTGTTGCCGTCGGTAAAGGCGGCACAGCTTCGTGCGCCCCCGCGGGAGGCGCCACCGGCACCACAGCGGCTATGGCCGAAAGCTCCACCTCGGCATCGCTGGTCTGCACGGGTTCCGCCTCGGTGACTTCGGCGGGCAGTGAGGCTTCCCCCCTTCGGCCGCTCGCGGCAAACCTGCCGTCCGGGGCGCTCGCCGAAGATGCCTCGCCTTCGACATCTGCGCCGCCCAAATCGGAGTCGGCATACCTCGCCGAGTCCGACTCCACGTCCGCCGTGCCCTCGGAAACACTAGCGGCAGGCGCCCCGCCGCGCCCCCTCTTCCGAGACGAGGCCTTCCTCTTCTTCTTCTCCTTCGCTGCACCGTCGTCCGGAGCGACACGGTCCGGCGCGGCAAGGCCCAGAGCCTCGCACACGCGGTTGATCCGCCCCAGACCCGCCTCGGCAACAGCCGCCGCACGCTGCTTATGCTCCCTGCCGGTGTACGGCCCCAGGCTTGCTCCGCCTCCTCTAAGGGAATCTCTGAAACAAAGGAGAAGACCATCAGCATACAACGCATTCTGCGTTGGCAGAGGACAGACACGAGCGAGGCTTACGAAGATCGCCGGGCGCCGGCAGCAAGCAGACCGAGGGCAAGACATTGTCGTCTCGACGCCTCTCGGCGGCGAGACACCAGTCGCGGGCAAGCGGTGCCACGCCGTACATCACGAACTCTTCGGCGAGGTCGCGCATGTTGAAGCGGGCAGTCAAGCCTACGAGCCGTCGGACCCTCTGCTTGTCCTCATCGTCGAGCGTTCGGCCGGGCGAGGGCTTGAACGCGATGGGTCGGCCTGTGCACTCAAGGCCGCTCCCGCTCTCCACGCGGTGGTAGAACCACCGCTTCATCCAGTAAGACTCCCACTTCCCGCGAGTTGAGTTCGCGGGGAAGAGCCTCTTGCACGATGGACGAAGGATAAAGGTGACGCTGCCGAAGCTCGACACCGTCCCGTTCTTCCGGTCCTTGGGCTGGTGCCGTGCCTCGTGCAGGTAGGCAAACAGCGAGGCGCTGGGCCAACACGCTCCCGAGCGCAAGGCCCAGCTATACACCGCGAGCCGGGCCACGGCGTTCGGAGTCAGTTGCGCCAGCTCCAGCCCGAAGGTCCGCAGCACGTCGCCCACAACAGCCGTCGCTGGGATGCGGAGCCCAGCGTCAAAAAAGGCGACGAACACGACCGCCTCCGATCTCTCGGGATGCGGTTCCGTCTCGTCGGCGGCAGGCAGTCGTACATCCTGGCGCTCGAACAACTTCCCCGCGCGCAGAAGCCTCTGGATCGTCTTCTCAGTCACGAGCGAGGGGCCCAGCTTGCCGGAGAACGTGCCTCCCTCCTCCACCGCAAGCCGCTCCTTGTCAGCCGCCGCCGGGTCGCGCTCTTCGAGCACGTATTTCACCTTTAGCTGCGCGGGTCGCCGGCGAACGTCAGAGCCACCAACCATCTGGCCGTGCTTGCCACTGGAAGCCATCGCTTTCCACGGAAAGGTTGCAGCGGTGAGCGTAGCGCGAAGGTGTGGAAGGCTGAGCAGACAAGAAAGAGGGCGTAAAGGTGCGGGGACGCTGTTACGGGGGGGCTATTTCAAGCCACCTCGCCCATGCCGCCGCTACCGAAGCGTCGCAACGGTCCGTGTGCCGGATGCAACCGCAGCGGTGTAAAGGCCCCCCCGCATGATTCCCCGTGATTAAAGGCGAAGGGTCGCGAAGGCCCGTGTACGAGACGCAACCGCAGTCGTACAAGCGCCCATCTAGCGCAACCCCCCGCCCACCGCTGGAAGGCCGCGGCTCACAGGCGCCAAGGGCCGTCACAACAGCTCCGACACGCGCCACCCACTGCCCGCCCCGTGTCTCCCTTGCCTAGGGAAGAGGCGAGCGGCTGCAAACACGCAACCGTCCACATCCTACCACACACCAGTCATAGGCCGCCGCGTGCCCCGGACGCGCCAGGTCGCAGAGTACGGAAACCTAACCCTGGCAGATCAGGGGGCGGCGCGATTCCAGGAGTCTTTATAGCGCAAGACCGCATCACAAGGCCCCAAGTCACCGCCCAGCGGCGGGGTTCGCGGGGCTTAGGCGCCAGCTCCGCTGCCACCCGTCCGAAGGGTAGGGGACGGAGCGCGCGCATCTACTTCGACTTAGGCGCCAGCTCCGCTGCCACCCGTTCGAAGGGAAGGGGACGGAGCGCGCGCGTCTACTTCGACTTAGGCGCCAGCTCCGCTGCCACCCGTTCGAAGGGTAGGGGACGGAGCGCGCGCGTCTACTTCGACTTAGGCGCCAGCTCCACTACCACCCGTTCGAAGGGAATGGGACAAAGCGCGCGCGCGTCTACTTCGACTTAGGCGCCAGCTCCGCTGCCACCCGTTCGAAGGGTAGGGGACGGAGCGCGCGCGTCTACTTCGACTTAGGCGCCAGCTCCGCTGCCACCCGTCCGAAGGGTAGGGGACGGAGCGCACGCGTCTACTTCGACTTAGGCGCCAGCTCCGCTCCCACCCGTTCAAAGGGAAGGCGACGGAGCGCGCGCGTCTACTTCGACTTAGGCGCCAGCTCCGCTGCCACCCGTTCGAAGGGTAGGGGACGGAGCGCGCGCGTCTACTTCGACTTAGGCGCCAGCTCCGCTGCCACCCGTTCGAAGGGAAGGGGACGGAGCGCGCGCGTCTACTTCAACTTAGGCGCCAGCTCCGCTGCCACCCGTTCGAAGGGTAGGGGACGGAGCGCGCGCGTCTACTTCGACTTAGGCGCCAGCTCCGCTGCCACCCGTTCGAAGGGTAGGGGACGGAGCGCGCGCGTCTACTTCGACTTAGGCGCCAGCTCCGCTGCCACCCGTTCGACGGGAAGGGGACGGAGCGCGCGCGTCTACTTCCACTTAGGCGCCAGCTCCGCTGCCACCCGTTCAAAGGGTCGGCGCTGCCACCCGTTCGACGGGAAGGGGACGGAGCGCGCGCATCTACTTCCACTTAGGCGCCAGCTCCGCTGCCACCCGTTCGAAGGGTAGGGGACGGAGCGCGCGCGTCTACTTCGACTTAGGCGCCAGCTCCGTTCCCACCCGTTCGAAGGGAAGGAGACGGAGCGCGCGCGTCTACTTCGGCTTAGGCGCCAGCTGCGCTGCCACCCGTTCGAAGGTTAGGGGACGGAGCGCGCGCGTCTACTTCGACTTAGGCGCCTGCTCCGCTGCCACCCGTTCGAAGGGTAGGGGACGGAGCGCGCGCGTCTACTTTGACTTAGGCGCCAGCTCCGCTGCCACCCGTTCGAAGGGAAGGGACGGAGCGCGCGCGTCTACTTCGACTTAGGCGCCAGCTCCGCTGCCACCCGTTCGAAGGGTAGGGGACGGAGCGCGCGCGTCTACTTCGACTTAGGCGCCAGCTCCGCTGCCACCCGTTCGAAGGGAAGGGGACGGAGCGCGCGCGCCTACTTCGACTTAGGCGCCAGCTTCGCTGCCACCCGTTCGAAGGGTAGAGGACGGAGCGCGCGCGTCTACTTCGACTTCGGCGCCAGCCAGGAACGGAGAACAGCACATACGACCACCATAACTCGAGCAGGCAAAGGTCAATGTTGCGGCAAGAGCAGACATGATCTCGTAGGCAGATATGAGTCGCCACACCAGCATATGCTCGTTCGCACGAGCAGAGCGTACGGACGACTCCATATCTGTCTACGAGAGCAAGTCAGGCCTTGCCATTTCCGCAACAGGCGGTGAAGCATTCCCACAAACGGGACGGTATTTGGTTCGCCGGCGCTCGCGGGCATTGACGCCGGTCGACGCAGTCATCAAACACAGGTGCACAAAACTTTTCCTACATATGAGAAGTTAACAATGAACAGGTACGGGACGTACAGCAAGGATGTCTAGGGAGCGGCCCCTGGTGCCAGCATATTTATACTCAGCCGCGCTAGGCGAAGCGTCGCCAGCGTGGAGGCATGCCAACCGACGGAAGCACAAGCGCAAGGCGTCGGGCGGTGCAGCTACCAGAGGCGCGTAAGAGCAACCGTCCGCACCCCACCGTGTGCTCTCCGGAAACCGTCGCGCGCTCCACTTACGAGAAGGCACACTGCACGATGCGACAGCCTGCCCCCTGGCAAGCCAACCGTCATTAAACAGCACCCAACCAGGCGGCAAGGTCGCAACGATTGCGGAGTACGCGCGCCTCGGAAGTTCAGATGCCGGGAGCCCGCCGTCACATGGACGGTCACGACGCCTCAAGGTCTGCACCGCGCTGAGCACGCTTCACCGCGTGGACGGCCAGAAGAGCACGCAGCTGCTTCGGCCGCAGCGCAACTCCGGGTCACGTCTGGACAGGTTCACAGACCGCGGGACGGAGGGGGCCAAAGGACTCGGCAGCATGGCTTCGGCCTTGTAAAGCCCTTTACCATGAGAGGCTCCTGTCGTAGGGGTGGCCCCCACCTAAACCCAGCAGGCCTGGTAGGAAAGTATAAGGCCCGGAATAGGCCATGTGTAATGACATAACTGCCCCCAGAGGGGGTAACCAGATGTAAGGGTATAACTGTAAAAGCACTCCTCATGTGTGTATATATATGAGAGGAAGCCATGGGGAGGACCCAGGCCATTACACTTATCTTCATCACTCTCCACTACCATCTCTCTCTCTGTTTGGTCCGTAGCCACAACAACGTGTAAATGATGATAAATGGTCCCAAAATACGAAAAATATGAGGGTAAAATAATGGGTAAATATATGCAAATATGACGCATGTTAGTAAGATAGCGAGTCCCCGAGCACTTGGTAATTGTTATGTACTTGGTCACTTGTTAATTGTTATGCACTTGGTCCTACAGGTCGGTATTCCGTATTGAATTTTCGTATACCGACCGTGTTCGACATAATTCTGCTCGAATTGGTTCGTTTTCGAAATTCTCGATATTCCGTAAGTTCGCGTTCGTTTTCGTGTCCGGCTTTACCGCTTTCGCTTTCGTTTTCGTATTCAAATATAGAAGTAGAAAACGGTTGAGGAGTTTTCCGACCGTTTTCATCCCTAACTGCAGTACAAAGCTATAGTACTTTTTGGTACGGGCTCTTTTTTTTTAGCCGCGGTTGATAGCTTTTGTCTGTATTTTTTAATACAGCAGTGGGTAGCGGAGACATCGATATAGACAGTATACATAATTTTTAACTCACAAAGTTATTTAAAAAAACAACTTCAAGACCATGCCGTTTATTTCCAAAACCACGGAAAGCCAAATATAACATGGCCATAGCACCTTGCTACAGCTCTTTTCTACAGTACCAAACCGATCTCGCCTTTGAGCCGATGGCTAGGAATCAAAGTTATGGTATTGTAGCACCTTAACTTCACTTCGTACAGTCGGAGGACCCGGATGCGTTGTTGTGGCGTAGCTCGCATTGCAAATAGCATAGCTACACTTGTTGTTGGATCTGAATTTAGTTGATTCAGAATGATCTATGAAATTATTGTATTATTCTCTGGATCAGTAAATAGTGCTCACAAATACATCACTAAATCATTTTCATACAAACCGTGAACAATACAATTCATTAATATTACAGATCAGAGTTTAAATAAACCACATCAGTTCAAGTTTGCAGTAAAGACCGATCAGGTCAAATAGATATATTACATAAAGCAGAAGCAGAAGCGATAGTAAAAGAAGAGAGCACATCACGCTATAGATAAACGACTGACTGGGGTAAGAACTAGACTATTAAAGACTATCATAATCTCCTACATCTTCTTCTCCATCAGCTCCTAGGGCGTCGTAGTATACGTGGTGACTTTTATCCGTAGGTTTTGATGTATTTAGTGAGCAGAGGTGAGCACAAACAATAGTGCTCTATGAGGTAACACATAGAATACAAATATTATACATGTAAGGTTCAACAAGATAGCACACGGTGGACAACGGTGAGCTAAGTGGCAGCGATGCTCGGGTGTACGGCAACACAGTAAGCTACGACGAGATAAACTAATTGTGCACTAGGGGAGCTACTGGTGACTAGGAAGGACTCATCGGAGGTGATGGTCAGGCTTGAGGAGGCATAGGGCAGGTTGGAGACAAGGAGTTGAGGTGGCACAAATGAGGAGCGCGACACTGGTGATGTTGATGTGGCACCAAGTAGCACTACAACTTTGGTTAGTACTTGCAGTTCTGTGCACAATGTTCAAGAAGCTTTGAATGCCAATTCTGAGGTTTCTAATGTGCACAAAAGATATATTTGGAAAGCTAATGAAGTCTATTTTCCAACGAATCAAACAGCTCTTGATTTGGAGCTTCCTACACAAAGTTATGGTAATTTTATTGCATGCTGCACGGGCTGTCCGGAGAGACGCGCGAGACTTGCAAAACATAAAGAGTTCGAGTATTACAATGCAAGTAAGGGTAAAATCTGACCACATCATGGCTTTCTAAAAGGTTCAGAATGACTCTTTTTTAGGTTACAAACGGACTTGGAAGGCCCTTAAACAAGAAAACAAAACATATAAAGATTTGAAACCGATTCGGACTCGGATTAGGACAGCTGGCAAGACCGATACTAAAACGTCCATAACTTTCACAAACGGAGTCCGATGTGGGCGTTCTTGGACTCGTTGGAAAGCTATTTTGAAGCCCCACACAATGGATGAGGTGCCAGTCACAGAATCCTCATGGTCAAGTCGCAAATTGAGAGAGAAACCAGAGGTAGCAGTTTAGGTATTTCCTTTTTAGTTCGTATTGGAGTTTGTTTCGGCCTTAGGCCAAGTAGTGCGTGAGTTGTAATCAAGACCGTGCATTGTGCACCAATATAAGGCCAGGGCCTTAGTCCCATTATAACTCAGGTTATGAATTGAGAAATAGAAACCAGAAAATTACCATGGTTTGGTGGCCATTGTTGGCGTGTTCTTGAGATTTCCATCGAGGAATTGCTTTTGGTGTGTTGAATCCAATTGTGGTGTTGGATTCTACTCGCTGAAACTTCGGTTTCTCTACCCTTCGTTCACGTGCTGCGGTGTGCGTGGGAGAAGGCTTATCTTGGAGAGGGCATCCAACAAGGCGTATCGTGAAAGATCAGGGCCAAAGCAACGGGGTTCAGCTAGCTTGCTAGGTGGATCCGCATCATCTTGGTATCAGAGCGTGGCTGATCACGGTACGAGGTTGCTGAATTTTTCTTGATGGTGGGTTCTATGAAGATTGAAGATGGCAAGGCGTGACATAATCATGCCGAACCAATTGGGGAGGTGCCCCAATATGCGGCGTCTTTGCTGCCCGAGGTGCGACACGGGCTTGAAGCGACACATGACTACTTCTTAAGTTGTCACCGGAGGCTCGAAGGCAAGGTTGATGATTTGGGGCGCGAATTGATGCTTTGACGGAGGCGCTACGCAACCAGCCACCACAATTTCAGCATGCTGAATGGGGACCTCAATATCCCGAACGGCGTGCACCATATGAAGACGGCGAACACGAGGAGGTCTTTGATGGTGCAGCGGGTTTTGCTCCACAACCGCGCCATGCTCAGGACTACCGTGGTACTGACCGTGGTAGGGACATGCGTAGCAGAGGTGCTGCCCATGGTGAAGGTATGCATGATGGTGTTGGGTTTGCTTAGCGTGTTGCCATGGATGATGGAATTGGGCGGATAAAAATTTCTATCCCATCATTTAATGGTAAAGCTGAACCGGAGGACTACTTGGATTGGGAGATGCGTGTCGAACAAATTTTTGACAGCCATCACTATACTGAGGATAAGAAGATCCGTTTGGCGACAATTGAGTTCACCGGATATGCTCTTATTTGGTGAAACCAATTGTGTCGCGTAGGAGCTCGTCCAGATACTTGGGCACAACTGAAGAATTTTTTGAGGTGACGTTTTGTCCCAGCACACTACACTAGGACCTTGTACAACCGGCTGCAACAACTACGCCAAGGTAATTCTAGTGTTGATGAATATTATAAAGGGATGGAGATGTTGATGATCCGTACAGGGACAGAGGAGCATGATGAGGCTACTATGGCACGTTTCTTTAATGAGTTGAATGAGGATGTACAAGATAGGGTGGAGATGGTCTATTACTACAACATTCAAGACTTGGTGCATCAAGCCGAACGTGCTGAACAACAATTGAAGCGCAAACAAGCTAAGGATGGACATGCCAACGCCCAAACAAAGTCATGGAGGCATTCATTACAGCAAGGTGATGATGTGGGTTTACACTCCAAAGTGGCGGCATCAAGCCGTTCAAATGGTGCTCTTTCAAAGGAGGCAAGCAACAGAGGTAAAGAAGCAATTAAAATTGATTCTAGTTTGCCTTCTAATGCTCGTGCTAGAGAAATTGAGTGTTTCAAGTGTAAGGGAAGAGGTCATATGATGCGTGATTGTCCAAATCAACGAAGAGTGCTTCTCACTAAAGATGGCTATGCTTCAACAACTTCTAGTAGTGATTCTGAAAGTGAAAAATCCGACGATTCCAAGGAGGATGTTGTCTATTGTGATCCAGAATTGAATGGTGTAAATCTTTTGATCCGAAAGGTGCAAAGTAAAGAAACTGAAACAAAAGGACAGCGGTGGAGTGTTTTCCAAGCGAAGTGCAAGATCAAAGATAAAGCATGCAAGTTGATCATAGATGGTGGGAGTTATACCAATGTGATTAGCAAAGATTTGGTGTATGCTTTAGGGCTGTCCACGTGGAGGCATCCTTAACCACATCATGTGGAGTGGCTACACAACTCCGGAAGACTAAAGATAACTCACAAGGTGCGTGTTCCATTTGTTGTTGGCGACTATGTTGACAAGGTGGATTACGACGTAGTTCCAATGGATGCATGTGGGTTATTGTTGGGAAGACCATGGCAATATGATCGCAATGCTACGCATGAGGGCTGGTCCAACACATACACTTTTGTACATGGGGGAAAGAAGCATGTGTTGAAACCAAAATTGGAGAGTGCTATTCATGTTGATGAAGAAATTACAGCCAAGAAGAAGCAAGCTCCCAAGATTACCCCAAAGCCGAGGACGGCTTTGCTACAAGGAGGGGAGGATGATGTGGCACCAAGTAGCACTGCAACTTTGGTTAGTGCTTGCAGTTCTGTGCACAATGTTCAAGAATCTTTGAATACCAATTCTGAGGTTTCTAATGTGCACAAAAGACATATTTGGAAAGCTAATGAATTCTATTTTCCAACGAATCAAATGGCACTTGATTGGAGCTTCCTACACAAAATTATGGCAATTTCATTGCATGCTGCACGAGCTGTCCGGAGAGACGCGCGAGACTTGCAAAACATAAAGAGTTCGAGTATTACAATGCAAGTAAGGGTAAAATCCGACCACACCATGGCTTTCTAAAGGTTGAGAATGACTCTTTTTTAGGTTACAAACGGATTTGGAAGGCCCTTGAACAAGAAAACAAAACATATAAAGATTTGAAATCGACTCGGATTGGGACAACTGGCAAGACCGATACTAAAACGTCCATAACTTTCACAAACGGGGTCCGATTTGGGCGTTCTTGGACTCGTTGGAAAGCTATTTTGAAGCCCCACACAATTGATGAGGTGCCAACCACGTAATGCTCATGGTCAAGTCACAAATTGAGAGAGAAACCAGAGGTAGCAGTTTACGTATTTCCTTTTTAGTTCGTATTGGAGTTTGTTTCGGCCTTAGGCCAAGTAGTGCGTGAGTTGTAATCAAGACCGTGCATTGTGCACCAATATAAGGCCAGAGCTTTAGCCCCATTGTAATTCAGGTTATGAATTAAGAAATAGAAACCAGAAAATCACCATGGTTTGGTGCCCATTGTTGGCGTGTTCTTGAGATTTCCATCGAGGAATTACTATTGGTGTGTTGAATCCAATTGTGGTGTTGGATTCTACTCGTTGAAACTTCGGTTTCTCTACCCTTCGTTTACGTGCTGCGGTGTGCGTGGGAGAAGACTTATCTTGGAGAGGGCATCAAACTAGGCGTATCGTGAAATATCAGGGCTAAAACAACGGGGTTCAGCTAGCTTGCTAGGTGGATCCGCATCAGATGTGGAGGTGACGACGGTCCAATCCGGTAATGGGGATCGACGAAGGAAGTCACGAGGGGGTGACAGTGATCGACGGAGGAAGTTACAGAGATAACAATTAGCAAACGTGCAAAGAGGAGAGTGCGGTGTGGCATTGTTCGTGCACTGGGAAGGGCACGACAGTCGAGAGCAGTGCAGCTCAGCACACGGCATGACACGGCATAGGGAAGGCATTGTTGGCACGGGGTGCGACAGAGGTGCAACGGTCAAATCACAGGTGCGATAGACGCGACGAGTGACATAGGAAGACGTGCGACACAAGGGAGAGAAGAGGGAGAGGGAGAGGAGGACAGAGCCTACGCGAAGCTGGTGAACATGAGGGCGCACAGCGGCGGTGGGTGCTAGCCTGAAGTGCACATGACATAAGCAGCATGCGTGCTGGGCGCCCACGGTGTAGGAGAGGGGACGGTATGGGCTGACTGGGCCAGGCTAGAGGCCATGGGCCAAAGGAGGGGAAGAAAACGGGCTGGGCTCGGCCCAACAGAGACTTGGGCTTCAGATTTTTGAAAATTGATTTTAAATTTTGAGTTTAATTTGAATTTAAATTTAGTTTTATTCAAGCACTTTTAAACTCCTAACAATGGAATGTTACACTTGCCTTAAAAAAAACAAACGCACAAAACCCTACTAGCCTAGTTGCAAATATGCCCATTTTCCATTTTCCGGAGCCCGAAGAAAAAAAAAGGGAGTCTTCAGCTAGCGCCGCCGCCGGCCGAAACCCGTTCGAGGCTTCGCTCTAATCCTCTTCCTTCCACCTCGAAGCGAAGGAAGTTGGTTCTCTCCTCCTCTTCTGGACTGGCTTGGAGTGAAGTGAAGATCCATCCGGCGCGGATCGATTCCTTTTCTTGGTAAGGAAGCCCTAGCCCTAGCCCTAGCTTGCTTGGATTGTTGTTCGTTTTCGTCGCGCTGGTCTTTTCTTTCTTCGCTGTGAACAATCGAATCCAACCGGATTCTTCTTCTTCTTCAACGTACCCTGAACTTCGGGGTGTCAGCTGAACCCCCATTCCCCGCGGCATGTCCGCCCCTGGATGCGCGGAGCAACTCGATGAGAAGGAGTTAGAACGGAAGCTGAAGAAAGACCAGAAGGTATTTGATCGAATTCCGTGTGGACTTGCGTCTTAGAATTGTTACATTTGCATCCCTGTGTTATTCTTTTGTTTTGGCCCGAACTGCAAATTAGTAATCAGTCGGTGAAGTTCTATTCTACTGAAGAACAGTGGTTTTCAGTCACCGAAGTCAGAAATTATTTGAATTAGTAATCAAATCGAAATGTTTGTTATTGCGTGTGTGAAAAAGTCACTTATGGGTTAAGTGTTGTGCTCACAGGCGAAAGAGAAGGAGGAGAAAAGGCTTAAGGCAAAGCAAAAGGAGGCGGCTAGGCTCCAGGTTGAAACATTATTCATGAATTTGGATATGACTTAATGGATGACGATCTTGATAGCTACTTACTGAAATGCTTGGTGGTGGAGATGGGTTTACTTCTTTCTTTGTGCCGATTTGGTTTTCTGCAGGCGCAGGTAACTTCTGATGGACCTAAGAAAAGTGAGAAGAAACAGAGGAAGAAAGCTGTGGAGGATGAATATCCTGAGGATTTCATCGATCCAGACACTCCTCATGGGCAGAAGAAATTGCTTGCACGTCAGATGGCCAAGCAATATAGCCCAAATGCGGTTGAGAAATCGTAAGATGCTAGGTTTCCTTTCTCGATTTTATAATTCATAGCATCTGAGATGCCTAGCTGAACTGCATACCTTCCTTTGTTTTTTCATGATGTAGATGGTATGCCTTTTGGGAATCATCAGGATATTTTGGGGCAGATCCAGCGAGCTCAAAACCACCATTTGTTATAGTAAGTGACTCATGCCCATGAAGGTTGTGCAACATGTGCTGTGAGCTGATTTAGCAAACTGCATCTTATGAAACCACTATAGTCTATAGTGCTTTTCTACAGACAACAGATTACATAAATATGGATTAGCTTCCGGCAACAGAGCTAAGTTACTTTTCTTTTTCAGGTTCTGCCACCTCCGAATGTGACTGGAGCGCTTCACATAGGTCATGCACTTACAGTGGCTATAGAGGTATTCATTGTTTTGCTCGCAAAGACGGAGGGACCTATATGCCGTTTTAACATTGGACATTAACTAGGCAATGATATTAATCTCCTTGCATTTTAACAATGCAGGATGCTATGATACGCTGGCGTAGGATGTCAGGCTATAATGCTCTGTGGGTCCCTGGAGTGGACCATGCTGGCATTGCTACACAGGTCTGCATCTTGGAATTGATTCACTATCAGCTAAGTTCATCTTATGAAGCATACATATGCGGATAATAGAATTGAGCTGCTAATATCTTCTTTGGCGGCACTTTCTGCCATTCAACTTATGAAACATACATCCACATACTGTTCTGGTTGTTGATGTGCTGCCATTAAAAGAAAGTTGCCAACATGGGTGTTAGGCCTTGCTAATATAAGTAATGTTTGTATTGTGAGCGGAAATTTTCAAAATATTGTTTGCAATATGAATTTCCTGCTACTAGATGTTTCCTGCTAATAAATTTTCAAAATATTGTTTTTTGTCAGATGTTTTTCATTTTAGCAAACCAATCACGTATAATGTTGTCCAAATATGATTATTTTTTTAGTCATTAAAACCTTTTCTCTGAATTAACCTAGCATTTGTATCTCCAATTTTCCAAATTCTCTTTTGTTTGGACTATCATATGTTTGGATAATTGAATACTTCAATACTATGTCTTTTTTAGTAATGAATTTCCTATAACAATCTGTTCTTCTGTATGTCAGGTTGTAGTGGAAAAGAAGCTCATGCGCGAAAGGAACTTGACGAGGCACGACATAGGGCGTGACAAATTTGTATCTGAAGTAAGCACTTTTTTTTGGCCTTAATGCAGAGTTATGTTTGTTAACTGCCCTGCATTATAATTGTTTCCTTTATACTATGGAATATTAATAATGGATTCAATGTCCTATATGGTTATGAAAACCGTAGTGACAATTAGTGTCATGTGTGATGGAATGAGAACCATGGTGAGCATAGATGTATCCTTTTTGTGCTTATTGCATTTCTCTATCATCTTCTGTACAGGTCCTCAAATGGAAAGAACAGTACGGCAGTACCATATTGAATCAATTACGTAGGCTTGGGGCCTCACTGGATTGGTCCCGTGAGGTAAAATTCCTATTTTCTTTAGTTAAGGAAAAACATTTGACTTATTCTTGAACAATGTATTTGTCTTGTATTGCTAATTTTGAATATCATCTTCGTCTCTACTCGTGCATCAGTGTTTTACAATGGATGAGCAAAGATCAAAAGCTGTAACTGAAGCTTTTGTCAGGTTGTACAAAGAAGGCCTGATTTATAGGTCAGTTTCTCCACCCTATTTTGTTGTGTTGAGCATTTATTATACCGGTACTGTTATGACTTATGATGTTTTACCTGTTTAGCTTCTATATTCTTCATCGTGCTTTTCAATTGCCAACCTAGTTTTTTTACCTCTTATGGATGAATGGCTCCTTTGCAGAGATTACCGCCTTGTGAATTGGGATTGCACACTTCTAACAGCAATTTCTGACATAGAGGTTGACGAAGCTTTGCATTGTTTATGATAGTCAGTTTGATTAAATGCGCATGACTAAGACAAATTGCTTTGTTTGAAAATGCTGTTTTGTCAGGTTGATCATCTAGAGCTGAAAGAAGAAACTATGTTAAAGGTCTCTGGTTATGCCACGCCTGTACAGTTTGGTGTTTTGATATCTTTTGCATATCCTCTTGAAGAAGGACTCGGTGAGATTATTGTTGCAACAACAAGAATTGAAACAATGCTTGGTGATACAGCAATAGCTGTTCATCCTGAGGATAAAAGATATAAGCATCTGCATGGAAGGTATGCAGTCCACCCCTTCAATGGCCGAAAACTCAAAATAATCTGCGATGCTGAGTTAGTGGATCCCACTTTCGGCACTGGGGCTGTCAAGGTAGGAGCTAATGCTGAGGACTGAATTAATCATGTCTATTTCATTTCACCTAATTGGATATTCTGCATAAACTGTCCCCTCTTAGTTTGTATTGTTGTTTGCTGATCTGTTATGCAGATTACACCTGCCCATGATCCAAATGACTTTGAGGTTGGAAAGCGACATAACCTAGAGTTCATCAACATCTTCACAGATGATGGAAAAATAAACAGCAATGGAGGTCCACAATTTGAAGGAATACCAAGATTTACTGCACGAGTTGCTGTTATTGAGGCACTGAAAGAAAAGGTATTACTGGTTTTGTTTAATTTATCTTCTCAAAAAGTTTTATGATCTCATAATCTCTAAAAAATGTTTGTTGTGTTATTGCTGGTTTTGTATGAACTTATGTCATGACTCATGACAATGACATGCAAAATTCCATCAGAGTGAAAAAAGACAATATTGAAATATCGTGAATTTTGTCAGGTAGGGTAATCTTGTATATTTCTAATGCTTAGTACAAAGAATATATTCAATAGTTTAAGCAATAAGGAGTCATATTAGATTATAGCATAAAACATTCGTACTTTTGACATGGTTGTACCTCTTTTTCCTGTTTTTGTTAATTCAATTAATGAGTCTATCAGTACTGGAAAAAGTACATTATTTTTCTGAGAAACATGGCTCCTTGGTTTCTGTACATATTACTACTGATTCTTTTAAAGCTTGAACCCTGCCTCATGTGATGCCTTTGGGGTTGGGTATCCATAATTTTGAGGCTCCCATTTCTTAGAGATAATCCTGTGTGTCTGGAAACTAGTGATCAACTATTCCTTTTACTTGATAGTTTCATCAATTTAGATTTTTTTGTCTTTGCCTTTAGCTATTTGTTTCATATGGATTTTGTTTAAGTCGTTCTGGAATCTAACAATGTTTGATTCTGCTAATTAAGGGCTTGTACAAGGACACAAAAAAGAACGAAATGAGTTTGGGCATTTGTTCAAGAACTAATGATGTAGTGGAGCCTATGATAAAGCCCCAATGGTTTGTTAATTGCAATACCATGGCAAAGGCTGGCCTTGATGCTGTAAGGTCCAAAAAAATTGAGATTATTCCGCAACAGTATGAACAAGACTGGTATAGGTATATTTTTACCCTCTTTTGCCTAGTTGATAAATGTGCCAGCTCTTGCATATGTCATGTCTATGTAATGAAGTCAGAAGCAGCATAATCCATCCATTTCCACTATCCTTGCAGATGGCTTGAAAATATACGTGATTGGTGTGTTTCAAGGCAACTTTGGTGGGGACATCGCGTACCTGCGTGGTATGTGACACTAGAAGACGACCAAGTGAAAGATATGGGTTCCAACAATGATCGTTGGATAGTTGCAAGAAATGAAAGCAACGCAAACCTGGAGGCACAGAAAAAGTATCCAGGGAAAAAATTCCAGTTAGATCAAGATCCTGATGTGTTGGATACATGGTTTTCATCTGGTCTCTTCCCTTTAACAGTACTTGGTTGGCCAGATGATACTGCTGATCTTAGTTCGTTTTACCCTACTTCGGTACTAGAAACTGGACTTGATATTCTCTTCTTTTGGGTAGCACGGATGGTGATGATGGGAATGCAACTTGGTGGTGACGTGCCATTTCAGAAGGTACTGGCACAAATGCACATTCTCTGCCACTGGAACTGTGTTTTTCAATTCTAGTGGTCCAATATATACATTTCATCCATGTTGCATACCCTTTAGCCAATTGCTCTCTACTTTCTATATCCCCTTTATATGTTAAAACCGTGCATAGTGTAACACTATAACTATGATCAAGAGTCCAAGATTGGAGTAATCTACCTTTAATCTTGTCATTATGAGTATGCAGATGTTATAAAAAAAGGCGAAGTTCAACAAATGAGGTTACTTCCTAAAAGCGTCATAGCTTGACAAAATCATGCACTAAAAATTCCCAGATACCAATTGAATAAACTAAGTTGCTCTAATTTCCTTCTAATGAACTCTGTAGCTTGTTAATTTTTGAACATACGTTACACATATTTTTGTCAACATCATCCTTTGACAGAGTGTAATGTACGGTTCATTGAGTCTATCCTGTAGCAGTAAATGCATAAACTCACCGACTTACCTTATGTTTCTGGCTGTAAGATATTTCTTTCTAAATTCTGAAATTATTAAACCAACAACATGGTGAGCTGCAACTAGAAATTCTATTGACACTAGGTAAGTGAAGTATTCTAGTTGAATATATGCTTTAATTATCTGTTGTGTCATGACTGTGCTCGCTTTCTCAGGTTTATTTGCATCCTATTATCCGTGATGCACATGGCCGCAAAATGTCCAAGTCACTTGGTAACGTCATTGATCCCCTTGAGGTGATAAATGGTATGGCGCTGGAAGGTCTCCTCAAACGTTTGGAAGAAGGCAATCTGGATCCAAATGAATTGAACATTGCAAGAGAAGGGAAGATGAAAGATTACCCTGACGGCATTTCTGAATGTGGAACTGATGCCCTCCGTTTCGCACTGATTTCGTACACTTCTCAGGTTGTACTCACACCCATTTGAGTTTCTGTTGCATTATGCTTGCAATTCAGCATTTTAATAGAATCTTTATTGTCTGTCAGTCTGACAGGATAAATCTGGATATCAAGAGAGTGGTTGGATATCGACAATGGTGCAATAAATTGTGGAATGCCATTCGTTTTGCAATGGGCAAGCTTGGTGATCATTACACTCCACCGGCAACTGTTGTTGTATCTCCGATGCCACCAATTTGCAAATGGATACTCTCAGTACTTAACAAGGCTATTGGCAAAACTGTCACCTCATTAGAAGCATACAAATTCTCTGATGCAACATCTACTATATATTCATGGTGGCAATACCAACTATGTGATGTATTTATAGAAGCTATAAAACCTTACTTCATCAATGACTCTCAAGAGTTCGAATCAGCAAGATCTGCCTCTAGAGATGCCCTATGGGTTTGCCTGGACACTGGTTTGCGCCTGCTCCACCCATTCATGCCTTATGTAACAGAGGAGCTCTGGCAGCGTCTTCCTCAGCCCAAAGATTCTTGTAGGAAAGATTCCATTATGATCTCAGAATATCCATCTGTCGCTAAGGTAATACTGTAATACTCGCGACTTAAAGAAGATTGTAAATCCAAAGAAGTTGATCTTCGAATACCTATTTACCTGTGGGAAAATATTGTTCTTTATGACAGGAATGGACAGATGATAAACTTGAAAATGAAATTAACATTGTATTGGATACCGTGAACAAACTAAGATCTCTGAGGCCACCAACAGATACAAATGAAAGGTGTGTATATGGTCAGCTATCTGGTTTTTGTGTTAATGCTGTATTATGAATGATGCCTGCTTGCGAGGATATAATATCTAATTGCTTTTTTTTCATGAACAGGAGGCCTGCTTTTGCACTTTGCCGAGGCCAAGAGACTGCTGCCACTATTCAATGCTATCAATCTCTAGTTGTGTCTCTTTCTTCTGTATCGTCTCTTAAGGTTGAACTTGAACTTACACTTCCATGTTATTTCTTTTTTGTCAGGGAAATATCTTTTTTTTTTCTTGCACTGTCTGCAATCAGTTTCTCCTTTATGGAAAAATTTATGCTGAAACCTGGAATGTAGTATTATCAACTCAAATAGCTCTTCCCTTTGGTTCTTGCTGAATAATATTCTCTTAGTTGACCTCAGCTTTTCAAGTGTTAAAACAAGGCACTGATCTGACATTGGAAATTCTTCAGATCCTGACAGAGAGCGATGAAACTCCACCTGACTGTGCAACTGCTGTCATAAACAAAGATTTGTCTGTATACCTTCAGCTTCAAGGAGCTCTAAATGCAGAAGCTGAGCGTGAGAAGCTAAGGAAAAAGAGAGATGAAATTCAAAAGTAAGCACGCATATCTTTCTTCTCCAAGCATTTTCAATAATAATGTGCATAGGTTTTCGCTGTTATTCTACGGTAGCAGTAACGTGGTGGTTTCTTATCCATACACGCAGGCTGCAGCATGCCCTGTCGCAGAAAATGGACGCCTCCGGTTATCGAGAGAAGGCTCCACAGAGCGTCCAAGAGGAGGACATGAGAAAACTCACTGCTTTGTTAGAACAACTGGAGGTCATCAGTGAAGCTGAAAAGAAATTGGATGCAAAAACCGGTGATAATTGAGTCAGCAATCTCTGTTGTGTTGTCAAGATACTCTTTTTTGGTATGGAATTAGTTGATATTGTCACAATTTTCGCGAATAGCTCTTTTCGTATACCTGTATGCTCTCGGATTTTGATATAAATTTGGCTGAATTAGTTGATATTGTCAAGGTACTCAGGGTTTATACAAAATTGTACTTTTGGTCGTTCGATCTTGCGTGTAAGAAAATAATACTTTTGGTTTGCGGCCGAATGAGTGGTGTTGGGTACCTAAATTATTCAGTGCTTTTAACTCATTGCAGACACGTAGAAACGCTTCCTTTTGTGTTTAGGTAGTTGCAGTTTCGATGGAGAAGATGTGACGATTGATCAGTTTTGATGGGGAGGAAGTGAGGATTATCGGTTGTTGAGGATATGGCTCATCTAGGAGGCTCGTTTTTGTAGCCAATATTATTGGGCCAAAGAGATTTCTTTCGTATTTTGTCACCTCTCTTTTCTTACCACTGCCTCCTAAGAGTACATACACTGTGTGTGTATATATACATATACGTCATGGTGTCTAGGCACCAAGTCTCCCTGCTTTTGGATTGCTTTTAGATACGTGTTAGTGTAATGGTATATAATATATTAGACATGCTAAATTAATTATGAATCATAGATGGAAAGTCTCAATCACACTAGCACGTATCTAAAAGCAATTCAAATACATGAAGACTTCGTATCCAGACACCATGGTGACTCTGTTATTTATACTATATATATATATATATATATATATATATATATATATATATATATATATATATATATATATATATATATATATATATATATATATATATATAAATTAATAGATAAAACAATATCTAAACACATATAAAAAAGATATTTATATTGGAGGAAATGAATTTTATATAAGTGTTTGGAGATATCGTTATATTCTCTTAAACATTTATATATAAGCATCTTTGTTACGTCCTAATTATACTCGCATAGGCCATCCCTACCTCTACCTTGTACTTGCGCATGTCGGCCTCAGACGTTTTACATCGCTGATTACCTTGATTGACTAGGATTTTTCAATGTGTAACAAGAAGCTGGGTGCCACTGCTACAAATGTGTGTGAAATAATTTCAAAGGATGGTGGCCGCAAGACGAATTCCGTAGGATAGTTATAGAAGGTCAATTTGCCAAGGCTCCATCCAGATACCTCCTAGGCGATGCATTCGTTGGATGATCAATACCACAGGCCACAGGATACAAACATTATTTTGTGTGGCATCAAGAAATGCCAGGGGAGACGGTTTGATTCCGATGAAAAGCCAACATGCAAAGCATTTGTAGCAATGGTAGTTTGATAATCTTATAAAAGAGTTAATTGGCCCTTTTTTTTTCGACTTCTGATTTTAACTCGTGACTTGATTTCTCCAAAAACCGAACCACACGGACAGCTTATCTTATCGGTAGCCAATAGCCTGTCGAGTAGTAATTGCGGACTGGCTGCAGCTCGGTCTGTCAGCGAATTGACGGTGCCACGGGCAACATCAGCCGCCGCCAGCGACATGGTGGAGGCCTCGGCGTCCATGGCTGGCCAGGATTCAGGAGAGTTGTGGGGCCTGGGGCTTTCCGCGGCAGTGCAGTCGGCGTCCTCCATGTCCATGCAGCCCAGAATGTGGGACTGGGAGGCTCCCGACGTGGTAGTGCCGGCAGGGGGAGAGTTGCGGAACCGCGGCGGCGGGGTGATCACCTCCTTCCAGAAGGCCGCGGCGGAACCAAGGACTCCGGAGAGAACAGGAGTCCCGATAGCCGGCGGTGCACGCTCTCCGGCCGATCACGACCCCAGCCAACCGCGGCCTGACCTCGGACGGAGGCGCCGCCGACCAAGGTCCTGCGCGCTGGTCGCCTGGCTTCTCGTCCCACAATGGTGCAGCCGTGCCCTCCCTCTTTCGCGCCGGTTGCCGCAGACGCTTCCACGGTGACCGGGCCGTCGTCTCCTTCGGCAACGCCGCCAGCCGTGGAAAATTTATTAAAGCGTACTAAAATCTAGAGAATATTCTATTTGGGTTTTAAACAATCTATTGTGCCTCCCCAAAAAAAAATTCAAAATTTTTGGAAGTCATTTGCTAATTTTTTTAATAAATTTAAAACAATTTCTTCTTTTATTTAAATTGAAAATAATTTCTTTTTCCCCACGCCTTGTGGGCCGTTTCCCATATCTTTGGCCCAGCACGTTATTGTTTCAGCCCAACTGTGGCCCACGCGTCGTCCCCAACCGAAATCCCCTCTTGGTTCCGTTTTCTCTGCGCAGAGACGTATTCCTGTGAGTTCGCCTTCTCTCTGTCGCTTCTCGCCGATGCTGTTGACATGTGGGCCCTAACCCCACTTGCAGGGTTGTCTTGCACCTCACCTCCCAGCATTGTGTCATGCTGACCACCATGGCTTGCCCGTGAGCTCTGCGCCGTTGAACTGGGCGCCCGCCTCAAGCTCCCTTTCCCATGCGACTGTGTCGTCAAGCAACAACAACAGCTCCGTCCCATCAGTGTGCTCGTCAATTCCTAGACGATGCAACTATGCACAAGAACTCTCGGCCCCGCTCAGTTGGGCTGAAAAGCTGTCACTTATGGCTAAAATTGCACTGTAGTGGCTGAAATTTCACTGTAGCTGAAGGTGTCTTATTTGGCGTAATTAAATTTTAAAAATTTAAAAATAGAAAAATATGCTAGCTCATCACGGACAATGCAAACGAATACGGAAAAAAGAACCAGCAAAAAAGCTCAAAAAAGCCAAAAGTTCAAAAAAAAGATGAAATTTATGAATATTGAAAAATAAGCCAGAAGCTGAAGCCGAAATGAGCGGGGTCGGGCGTGAGAAAGTGATGAGAAGCACGACATTCTCTCTCTACTTAAGCCCTCATAGACCATACTGAAATGCTCTAAAATTCAAAAGTTGTTGAATTTCATTAAAATTCGGCCAACTTGTGAAACCTTACCCAATTTTGCAATTCCCAAGCAGTTTTTACCTTCCCTTTTGTTCCTTGCTGCTTCCTCCCTGACTTGGCGCCATTTCCAAATCGACATTCACCCCAATGCCAACGTACAACACGGCCGAACGCCATTCGCCATCGCTACCACCTCCCACGCGCCACCTCGATGTTGTCGCCCTATCAATGCTACACGACACTCCATTAGCTTGTCGACCATGCCATTAAGGCCCATCACATCATCATCGTCCTCGCACTGTGCCCTCGCCGTTGACCACACCACCACGGCGCCCTCACACTGCTTGATCGACACGCACATCGCGCCCTTGCCCTGCCCTGCCAGCGCCAAAGCACCAGTTAGAAGCAACAACCCTGAAGCTCTAGCGCTGCAAGTCAGCTCGCTGCTTAAGGCACTCATTTGCCAGCCCGACGTCCACGTGCCGCCACCGCCAAGGCCACGCTCCTGCTCCCACCGCCTTGCACACGCTATAAAGCCTCACCAATTTGCATAGCTAGCTTCATGTAGCACCAATCGTGCCCTTGAAGCCTTTCCTTCCTAGCTCCGACATTAATTCGCCGCCACCATTGTGCCCTGCTGATGAACTCCCGAGATCAATTCCTTGTCATAGCCAACCATTTTCTGATTCTACAGCCGTAGCATCCCAGGCTACCTCAAACCCGTAGTTGACCTTGCCATGCTCTCCCCTAGATCCTAGGCAGCTGGTGATGTGTGTCGTCGTTGTCCAAGCTAGGCCAACACGGACAGCCATGCACAAGCCATTTGAGCCAAAGTTGTCTCTGCCCTAGGCTTCCTAGCTTGCCCTAGATGCTCGAAAACCTCACAACCATGTCGAAATCCCATTGGGGCTTCGCTAAGCCAAAGGCATTGCTCCGATGAGCCCTCCTTACCACCAGCCAATTCTGGTAACTCTCCACTCATGTCGGTGTGATGCATACTCGTCAATAGTACTCTACAGCTGAACATCCTGGGCTCAAATAATGCCATGACCTGGTTTCGGATAGTGGTATTTCCTGCGTGGCATGATGAGTGATACATTTTACCACGTAGAATGACATGCTAGTCAAGTTTAGATGGATGACAGGTGGGATTCATAGATCCTTCTCTTCCAAATTGAAACAGAGGGAGGGAACTACGAGGGGCAGTGGCCATGAAAGCACAGCTGGGAGCTTGGTGGGAGAGAAGCTTTGTGGGCCCCACATGTCATTTATCCAACTTGGCCAACGTGTCATCCTATGTGGCAAATCCGTCCACTCATCGCACCACGTGGGCATACCACCATGTGAAATCGGGTCATTGTAGGATCAAGGATACCGACTAGAGGGGGGGTGAATAGGAGATTTTTAAATTTTCTTTTCTTCTAAGTAATTTTCTACAATTTCAATTTAGCAAGAATGTGAAGCACTTAAACCTACTCAATTCTAGTCAAGTAGAATAACAATACTAGCTCTATATCAAGCAAATGATCACAATAATGCTAACAAATACGAGCTAGAAGAAAATATGAGAGAAATGAACACAATCGATATTTTACTGTAGTGTTCGGAAACTTGCCGGTTTCCCCTAATCCACGTTGAGGTTAGCCCAAACAAATTGGACCAGCTCCACGAATTAAGCCGAAGCACCTCGAATCCAGTAGAGGTAGCTCTTCCCCGCTCCGAGTTGGTGAGCTCCAACCTTCACACGAACACCGGGTCTTCTCACAAACTCCTTTGAGAAGATCATCGATCAACTTCTCCCAATCGTCCAGGTGCCGGCAAGCACCAAGAGTAATGAACCAAAGCTTCACTTGATTGCAAACTAGTGCCACAAGATCAAACTAATGAATGATATTCACTTTTGGCTCAACCACCTCAATTGAATGCACAAGAGAGAAAAGAGGTGTGGAGTGAATGCTCAATGCTCAAAGATGTTCAATGGAGTCTCTTCTTGCTGTCCTTGAGCAGTGGTACGAGTATTTATACCCCTCACTAACCAAAACTAGCTGTTTGAAATAAATTCCAAAAAAATCAGGGCGAGCAGAACTACCGCCGGCCAATGGCCGGTAGTTCCGCTCCACCTCTGGCGCGGCAGAACGACTATGTTAGAAGCTCTGCAGTAGCTGTTGGAAAGTTGGCGCGGTACTACCGCTTGGGCTAGATCCAAACTTGGCGCTCTCTGGAAAAAAGGCTCCGCCCTTGCCTCCGGAGCTTCTGGGCTCTGGAAGTACCGCTCTATATAGCGGAACTACCGCTTCCAGCGGTAGTTCTAGCGTTAAAATCACCGATACTTCCGATCCTATGAAAACTCAGGTACACCCGGAGGGTGCTCTCTGGAAAAAGGCTCCGCTCGGAATTCGGAGCTTTTAGGACCTGGTAGTACCTTTCTTGGCCGCGGAACTTCCACTATGCGGTAGTTCCGATGTTAAAAACTACGGTACTACCGCTCTTCCAGACATAGCACATATATGCCTTTTAAAATAGATTTTTAATGAATGTATGATCCTAGTTTGATCCCAATGGCACACTAATTTTGCTATCAAGCTACTTTCCATGATCCCTCTTTATGGTACGATTATTTAGTCTACAATCCGGTCTTCCACCTTTTCTCCTAAGACCGGTAAAAGTAAAAAGGGATCTTATTCTACGTATACCTTTATCTTAAGCCATTCTTGGTCTTCACATAGATCCTTAGCTTGCATCTTTGTTAACCACTTATGCACTCAACCTTTAAACACTCATTAAACATGTTAGTCCCATATTCACATAAAGTCATTAATTACCAAAACCATTTTTAAGGGCCTAGATGCTTTCAGTCATGGTATTATTTTAACTGGATTATAAAGTTTGAGGGATAATATATCTGGTTTCATAGTTTGGGGTGTTGAATAGACTTTTAAGCAAAGTTTAGAGTGTTTATGGACTTATTCCTATATATATACGTGTATATATACATATATGTATACATATATGCAGGTATATATATACATACATATATGTATACATATATGCAGGTATATATACACACACATATACATATATACATATATACACACACACACACAAGACATCGAAATGGGGCATCATGGTGCTAGGGCACCATGATTTTAAATGCGCGAATTCAACCCAAATTTGGGTATATTTTTTTGAAAATGTTAGTTTTAGGGTGTATACCCATCTATAACAATTCAAATGAAATGCATTCCTTTAAAAATATACTGAAATTTAAAGATTTTCAATATTGTTTATTAGATGCTTTGCTGATTTTTATATATATTAGTGCACGCCTACAAACAAACTATCTAAAAAAGACAACTCTAGTTTGAATTTTGGTTAAAATTTGTTTGAACAAGTTAGTAAACTAATTGAACTTTACATCAAAAAATTTTAAAATTTTTCACATGTAATACATAGAAAAAAATATATTTTAAATCATGTTGTTAGGGCACCATGGTGTCCCAGCTAATTATTATGTGCGAAAAATTTTAAATTTTTTTAGATGTTAGGTTTGACTAGTTTGCTAACAAGCTCAAACAAATTTAAACCAAAATTCAAATGCACATGACAGAGTGTGTGTAACCAAAGAGCCATACAGAGAAAAAGGGCGAAACAATTATTACTTGTCAAAAGATAATATTCCCTCATCATCAGTGACAAGAAATGAATTATATTTTTATGGGATTTGCTAGTGCCCAGATGTCCGATTCGGGCGCTAGCTCTGTACACTCGGTTGCAACAATTTTTTGGCCGTGTATGTAATATTTCTTGGCCATATATGCAACAAAAAAAATTTGATAAGAATCTCAATGTTGCACATATGAAATCGAAATGTTGCATATATGAAATCAAAATACTGCATACATGAAATCAAAATATTACATACATGAAATCAAAATGTTGCATACATGAAATCAAAATGTTGCATACCGAAGAACGCCTCTCCTCCCCCTCCTACCTTCACTTGATGGACACACTCGTCGCCACCTACCTCTGTCGTCGCCACCGCAGGCTATGGCCTCTACAGACACCACCGTCGCCGCTTCGCTGTGGTCCTCTCCCTCGCCAATGCCCTCTCCTGGGCCAGCTCCGACCTCACCAACTTCCTCCGCTCTGACTCCAACAAGGTCCCTCCAGAGTCTCCTCTAGCTCTCCAAGCTCGCCGCATCCGACCCCGTCTCCTCCGTCGACTCCACGTCCAAAGAGGAATCGATGGCGGGGCTAGATCCAACGGCACCGACACCGGGGACAAGGTGGCTAGGCTCGTGGTCGTCGTCGTGCATGGGGTTCGGGGGCGCGTGCATAGAGAGGAAGAGAGTAAGAGAATGGAGATAATGAGTAGAAGGTGGACCGGAGTCAAAGGTGGACTGAGCGTTCGATAAAAAGAAGGGCTTCGTATGTATGAACAGTAGTAATTCCGCATTTTTATTTATAGCACTACTACAAAAAAAGGCTATACTAGATGCCTCATCTTAAACGGTTCGACAGAACCATCTGTGTTGTGATTACTACAGATGGTCTTACAAGCGTGACTGTCTATATTACTAGAGATGGCTAGAACCGTTTGTGATACATAATTATCACAGACGGTTCTTGTTGACGGTTCTTTTTAAGAACCGTCTATGAATTATCACAGACGGTTCAAATTTAAAAACCGTATGTGATATCAATAATTATCACAGACGGTTATTAACAAGAACTGTATGTGATAATTCAGAACCATCTATGATGCCTACATATCACAGACGGTTTTTAATCTGAACCGTCTGTGATAATGCCCTACCATGTCATCAATTTGTGGTATCTCTCCCAGGATCCCGATCCTATCCATCCATTCTCTCTGTATCGAATGGCAGGCACCGGGTCTCCTTCCACCTCTCGCCCCTTATTAATCCCCTACTCCTTCCCCCATTTTCACTCCACGACCAATACAACAGTATGTACCTGATTCTTCACATGGCCGTAGAGTCCCCAACGAGCGCGGCCTCATCATCTCCTCCCTGGTACGAATCCATCCATCCCAAGTAACTATCTTTCTTTAATTTTTTTGTCCCAAGAATTGCAAATCTAATTCAGAGTTTTGATTGAGGTGACCTTTTTGGTGTTGGTAAGAAAACGACATGAGGCCGGAGTTTGGGCTGGCACCGTAGGGTGTCGAGCAGGCGTGCTCCACCAGCAAATCGCTTTGGAAGGTATTGAAATTGAATTGTTGTGTGTGTTTTCGCTGTTGTGTCAGTGCTGTGGCTTTTTGGTTGGGGCATGCAATAGTGACTTGGGGAAGCGATTTTGTGTGTGCAGGAGCTAAAGGAAAGAAGTCCTCCGTGGCAGAGAAATTCCCTAACGAAATTTTGACTATGACGCTTTGACTACGGCACTTCGACCACGACGTTTCGACCATGGCATTTCGACTATGGCGCTTCGAACACAGCACTTTGACCACGGCTTCGACCATAGCACTTCAACCACAGCTTCGACCACGACACTTCGACCCTGGCGCTTCGACTGCAACTAGATGGGTGTACTACTGGAGCTAGGAAATGCATAGAGCTTGGTAGAACTAATCAGACAATAAATCACTCCTCTTTATGGATGCATCCAGTTTCCCATAATCAGACAATAAATTGGATATCAACCACAGACCGAACTTGGCAGCACAAAATAAATAGATAATTACACGGCAACCAAAAATAGAATCGTGTGTGATGGCCACATATCACAGACGGTTTTTAGTAGAAGTCATCTGTGATAGTAGGCTTTCACAGTTGATTCTTTATACAAACCATCTATGTTGTAACGTATCACAGACGACTCATAAATCGTCTGTGATAATCATCTATTATCATAGACGCATAAATTCAGATGGTTCAGCAAGTCTGCGATGATGGTTTAGAACTGTCTGTGATGATCTTTTTTGTAGTAGTATAAAAAAATTCCTTATATGTCATCAAATATTTATTAGGGGTGAAAACGGGTCGGGTTAATCCCGATCGATCCGGCACCGAATCCGATTGGTACCGAATCCGACTAGTACCGAATCCGGAGAAAAAATATGGGTTAGGATATGGTAACAGCAATATCCGTCCGAATCCGAATATCCGTCCGAATCCGATACATCTTCAAGTTTGATTTCCGGTTAGTGCTACTATTTGACGTTTCATTTTCTTTTGCAATGGTAAAATAAAATCTTCCACATCAGCTATTAAATAGTAACATCAAGTCAGTGCGTCCTACTCCATTTACTGCACTGTATGCATTCCTTACAAACAAGTAAGGGTGCAAACGAAATGGGTTAATCCCGACCGATCCGACACCGAATCCGATTGGTACCGAATCCGGAGAAAAAATATGGGTTAGGATATGGTAACAGCAATATCCGTCCGAATCCGACCCGTTTTCACCCCTAATATTTATCAAATCTTTTGTGTAGGTCTCAACACACCTTGTCAATGAGACAACTGGGTATTTCACAAATATTTTATATTTTGTATAGCGGCAAAAAAAAAAAAAACCTAGCAGTCCAGCACGAATCTCAGCGCATACAGACCAAACCATTTCATCCTCTTTTAACTCCCCTCCAGCCCACCTCGAAGTCAGATCTCGCCGCCCAGCAGCACCGCCATGGGCTCCGCCCACTCCTCCGTCTCCACCGCCGCCGACCTCGAAGACGAGGAAGACGACGAGCCCTCTGCCGCCTCCACCGCGGCACCAGCGGCACCACCCCCGCCGGCGCCGGCACCGGCTCCCCCAGCGTCCGCCTCCAAGGTGCTGGAGCAGGAGCCCGAGGTGCTCCCCTGCCTTGCCGCCGACTCGCCGCTCTCGCCGCAACCCTCCGCAGCGGGCACCCCGCGCCTCCTGGGCCCGACCATCAAGGTCTGGGACCCCTGCCACGTGCTCCTCCCCCCGCCGTCGCCGCACCAGCACGACCCACAGCAGCCGCAGCAGGGGAGGGGCGACGCGCCGGTGGAGGTGGTGGTCGTCAGCCACGGGGAGTGCGCTGCCGCGATGCGGCCGGACCTAGTAGGCGGGCGGTGGCCGGCGGCGGCCCTCACGGCGCGCGGGGAGCGGCAGGCGCGCGCTGTGGCCGTGTTCCTGCGCTCCCGTGGCTCGCGGATCGCCGGCGCGTACGCGTCCCCGCTCGGCCGCGCCCGCGCCACCGCCGCACTCGTCTGCCGGGTGAGCACTTCTTGGCTTTCCTAGCCCATTCCTGCATTGAGCTTGTTTACTGCCCTGTTCTTGCCTTGGAATGCACCTGAATTGTGCGGTGAGAGCACTACGGGATTGAGAGGTCAAAGATTTTACGCCAAAACCTACTATAGGAAAGCAACCTTTAGCATTTAGGGTTCTTCTTCTGCATTGTGTTGTTTATGTGTTTCGGCAGTCTTATCATACGATTCTCCTCATTGTTGTAGTAAAAGACTAATTTTTAGGACAAATATTGCACGCTTCCTTAGTGGAGATTAGTTGAAAGTAGTAAATCTTTGTCTCCTTGACATTGTTATGTCATGTTCATTTGGAGGCTGTACCATATAATGATGTTGAAATTAGTGGCAATCGGTAAAAGAGTGATCCTTGGCATCTGGTGAGCCGGTGGATATGCATTGCATTTGTTCCACACTGTGTTGCAGTTTTAGTGTTGGATGTTTGTGATGCGATAGGCACAAAATTATCAGTTGCCTATTTTATGCAATTTGGCCTCAGCATGGATAGCCTATCTCCCCTGTGGGTGCAGTTCAGGAGCTCATGGGACATAAGAAAGCTGGGTGCAATACAAACATCCGGCTTCTCGAAGTGGCTTCTCCACTCCTCTTGCTACAGACTCGCTCTGGGGATAAGGAGGCGGTCACCGGTGCATCACCCAACCCACTCCTCTCACTCCTGTCACGCAGACATCTTTCTCACTTTTTGCACCACTTGTTCCCTCATTTTAAAAGCCACTTCTTTCAGCAACTACTATTCATTTTCAGCCAAAAGCCATAAGTCACAACCAAAAATCATTAGCAAAAGCCAATACGAACAATGCGAACCTTTTGTCTTGTGGTTGGAACTTGGAACTAGTTACTATAGTTACTTACTTGATTTGTAGGGTAGTCAAGCAGTTTTGGAGATTTTATACTCTTAAGGTGTTCATTTCATGTCATTTTCCATTATTGTTGACAAGATTGTCATTTTTGTTTTGTGAATTCATTATATGTAGTATATTTCCATGGGAAGATAAGAACTCTTGTTAATCTTGAGAGTCTTCCACTGAGCTGTGGTGAAGTTGGACAGGTGTTTGTAAGTTTGCTTTACGTAGTTTTTGACATTGAATGTTTCCTTGTCATTATGTAGAGAAGCAGCTGTTAGATCTGATATTGGGGTTCTGTCTGTAATGTGTAAACTTCCATTGGATAAGTTGCAACCTTTACTACTGAAATTAGCTGAAGGAACAGTCCATTGGGGATCTCTTTATCCTCGCAGTTGGATAAGCTTGGGAGTGAAGAATTTTAGCATTTATAATTAGTTATTGACCTTTGAACTTATGAAAGAACCTGACATTTTGACATATACCATAGGTAGAACAGACATAAAAATATAAACTTTTGAAGGATCCAGGAGGGAGCCACTTGACTGTAACCTGCTTCTTGATACCCCTCTGAGGGGAGTGCCCAGGGGTTGCAACTCTGCAACAATATAGATATACCTTTGCAAATGATGGGACAATTTAAGTGTTTCACATGACATTAGCATAAATGAGATCTAAATGGCGATCATCTTTTCTTCCGAATTGTACCCTACATGGTGTACTCTGGACTGGACAGATGTTTGGCAGCTTTTCAGCATTTCTTCTTTCCCTGTATGTGGTTGAATGACAGCTAAATTATACCAAAATAAAAAGGGATGATGTCAGAAATGCAGAATGGGGCTTATATAGAATGAAAATTGAAACTAGTAGTCACACCTGTAGATTTTATGTGATACTTGGCAGGCTATTGTCCCTGATCTATGTAGAGAAAAATTGAAACTAGTAGTCACACCTGTAGATTTTATGTGATCCTTGGCAGGCTATTGTCCCTGATCGATGTACTCTACATATGGTTGACCAACAGGAGAGCATTCATGCAAAGAAAACACTATGTTTAGAAAAATGACAACATATAAATAGTACAAAATTATCACCTAGAATGCTTCTAAGGGATTTTCAATTGATTTTGGTAAAAATGGTAGTGGTGAGTTAGGAGTCTCTCTACAACTGGACCTAGCTGAGGTGATGATGTGAGCAGTTGTGCTTGTGCTTTTGTGCACATGGTGTTGCTCTCCCAGAGCATCTGGCTGCTTATGTGGTCCTTAATGGTACACGTGTTGTGACTCCATCATGCTCATTTACTGTGTGAGTACTTGTGTCTTAGTGGGAGATAGCTATCTTTTCTTACTGTGGAACAATTCATTGTAAAGAACGGTCCTTTGGCATTTGAAAGAATGTCACAGATTATGCATGTATAATGGAATTGATTGGCCTTAACAAGTATTGCTTCTGAATTATGACCATCAGCTACCTTGTTTCCTTTGATAGTGTTTCCTTTTTTGGTCACAACCATATGGGTTAGCTGTTCTGGTCTGGGGAACTGGAACACACCCCCTGAGTGTACATAATAGTCATCATACTGAATTATACATAAGAGTTTGAAACATGGAGGTTCTGTCAAAATATGTACATGTAGAGATGTAGAGTTAATCATTTCTTTGCAATCATAATTAATTCATAAACTTTTGAAAGGGTGTTCTGCAGATGTGCATGCATGGATTCTTATAGTTAGGGAAAGCCAAAACTTAGGATAGGAAGTTAGGAACCGAAAACTTAGGATAGGAAGTTAGGAACCGAAGGAACTGGTGCTATGCTTGCCACTCCATTGTATTTGACATGCTTATAGGTGGTAAACACTATGATGTGTTGCCTTAACTCCGCCTTGGTGCGTTAGATGCTACACTGTAAAACAACTCTAGTAGAAAATATTTTAAACATTGTTGGGATGGTCGCCATATATGATGTGATTATTCAGACCATGTGCGCATGTTAGCATGCCTCATAAACTGTCAAAGAGCTTCCTTTTTGCTCTAATAGCCAAACCTTCAGCTTCTACAGTGTCATCTGTCGTGTGCTCAACCTTGTTTTTGACTGGTCTTGAACTCCAAAGTTTGTGAGATATGACAATGTTGATATGCAGGAACTTGATTTCCCAGAGGAGCAGATCCAAATATCGGATGCCCTGACTGAGATGAGTCAGGGTCAGTGGGAAGGCTGCCCAAAATCAGAAATCTATACACCAGAAATGATCAACCTGATGGACAGCACCCAGCCTGATTTCTCAGCGCCCTCAGGTGAGTCACTCAGGCAGGTACAGTTTAGGATGATGGAATTCCTGAACCGGACAGTCATAAGGTTACCGGAAAAGGTAGCAATGGGGGACACACTATCACAACAAAATGAGCCAAAGGGGTTCTCTCGGGAGAGCTCCACCAATTCCGTCCAAGATGGCCCTCCTTGGGATTTGCTTTACAGGCTTAATCGGAATAGCGTCCAAAGAAAAAAATCTGGGAAAAGCCGGCTCCAGTTTGTCACTTCAGGGGACAACGAGACCGAGGATGACTTCTCCCCTAAAGAAATAAGTCAGAGGCATCTCCTTCACGAAGCAAATTTGGGTAGCTCGGTGACCTCTATTGCAATTTTCAGCCATGCAACTCCCATTCGATGTCTCATTGCTGGCCTACTGGACTGCAATCCTATGATGTCCCAGAGAATATGTATAGACGATTCCTCCGTCACGGTTCTTGAACATTCGCTAAGAACCGGATGGCAAATAAAGAGGCTGAATGATACTGCACATCTCAGGCTTCTCTAGATGCAAGCTGTATGCTGTTGAGGCTTCTTTAGATGCAAGCTGTATGCTGTGTCTATGCATTGTAAAGAAACTATCAGATCATATTCTGCAAATCAGATGCCGAGGTCATCTGCTGACACGCACCCACGCCTCCGATAGTGGAGTCTTCTGGTTGTATTTCATTTGTATTTACTGCCATATCTCAATTCCAGGAAGATCTGGCCTGTGATAGTGTTGTGCTGTAATTGTTGTTATTATTTTTGCTAAATTATTTTGATCAAGTGCAATTTCCAACTCAATCCTTTTTTGGTGGGCGTATTTTCACGTATCATCCTTTTTGCTGGTCATTTTGCATGTTTTGATATATTTGTGGATCGTTCGGTATTATGCAAAATGCTTTGTAAATTGGTCAGTATTGCAAATCTTTTATGACATAACCAGGGCTGATGGTGCAAAGGTTTTTACCCTTTGTTCTCTCTCTGATGGTAAGATTTGCATGTCTGCCATGATAAAAGTCTTCTTTTTAGAGGGGGTGACAAAATGGCTTGTCGGAGAAAACATGTTTGGGCAACCTAGTTAGAAACAAACAAGCATTTACTGGAATGGGCCAGACCAGTAAAAGGGTCCAGCTGCATTCAGATAATAGGACCAGCAAGTCCGACCCGAGCCAGTTGGGTGGGGTAGTGCCAAGATGGGCCACACATGAGCTATGCCGCTGCTGGGCTGAAAATAACAAGCCTGCTAGGCTGAAAATAAAAAGCCTGCCTGACCCAAAGACCAACGTAGGTTCAGTTGGGTTGGTCCAGGTTCAGCGAGCCCAAGCCCAATACTGGCCAACTGAGCCGAGCACAAAACGGATCGGAGGAAATGCTCGTGTATGACAGAGGGGTTTATCTCCTCGAAAAAATCATAGAGGATTTTTTAAATCGAAAACATAGAGGGGTTTATTTTGAAGATTTTTAAAAACTTTCTTTGATAAGGGAACTTATTAGTCCTTTTTTTTTGTTGAGTACACTGTAGACGGTTCTTCGGATGCTTTATTTTCTCCTATGAATGTAGTCTAGTAACTTCCAACCCTATCAAACGAATATTGGAGACATTTTTATGGAACAGAAGGAATTATGGAGGATTCCAATCCTGTCAAAAAAAAAAAAATTGGTGTTTGGATCGAAAGAAAGAACAAAACATAAAAAGTCTAGAGGAAAACAAATATTTTCCCAAACCTCTACGAATTTTTTTCCCTTAGGTCTATGTCATATATGCCATGATGCAATGTCTAAGAAAATTCGTTTTGTGTTTTTCATGTGATGCAAGCAAATAGCTTTTGTCAATTATTCATGTATTCATCTAACTCATATAGAATTCTACAAGAAATGACATTCAATTCTTGTACTTTTCGTGTTTCTATGTTTTCCAATTCTTGCATTCCAAACGCACAAAAACGAGTTGATCCGCAATCCGGGACCATTAGAGACTGCAGGTTCGATTCACGAACCCCCTTAAGTTTTTTGTACATACATGGGGTTGTATGTACGATCGCGGCTGTGTTTGGGTGTGTGCTACGTTAACTACGTGATCTGATCAAGCAGCGGCTGGATACAAAAATCTGGTCGAGATGTCTCTGATGAGCTTAATTTAGAATATACTGCATTGCATTTGGGACAAAAACTTTTTATTATCTATGGTACAGAAGTAGGGACGTGTATAGTTGTTTGCGGTAGTCTCAATTTAAGCAACCAAATTTTTCTTCTCCAAAACACATCGACTCATTGACCCCTTTTACTTCTCTACTTGATCAAATTTAGGGAAGTGCTACTCGCAGAGAGAGAGAGAGAGAGAGAGAGAGAGAGAGAGAGAGAGAGAGAGATTAAGTAATATGGTACCATCAACTACTTCACTAACAAGACTGGTTTACAAAAAAATAATAATAAGACTAACAATATTGCTTTAATTTGTATGGTTATGCCATCGGTTAATTATAACATGAAATTAAGTGATGTGGTTATGCCATGTATGCTTCCTGAATGATGTGGTACGTCACATATGGCAAGCAGCCATGCATGCGTACCAGAGGAACTTTGTCATAGACATTCGTATTTGTAGGCATATGCTAAGCAGCAGCACTCGCATGTGTGTATATGTGATGTGTATTGTTATGGCTATAGATCAAACATTAAAGAAGGAGACTAGCTAGAGATGATAGAAAAGAGTACTCGTGTATGAAATGAGTGGATCTGTCCTCCTCATACCCCTCTTAGGGGTTTATATACACGAGTGGGGTAGGATAGGAAATTCCATTCTACCCCTTAATGATTACAAAAGGTAGGGGTACATTAGTATATTCCTCTATACTATTAGGTCTATTACATATTGGTCCAGTTGCAAGGCTCAATCATGGGGGGTTGGGCCACCCCTACAATAGGATCCCTCGACAGCAAGCGCGCAGGTCCCGATGGGCGAGCTAAAATGACCAACTATCCAAGCCCTCCATCCCCCGACAGCAAGCGCGAGGGTGCCGATTGGTGAGTCGATGCAACGGGTAGTTTGCAGCCCCTGGAAGAGGATTTTTCTTTTACTGATCATAATGCGACTACACAGTCCAACACGAAATCATGGAAGCGGAGCAAGGGTGGTGCTATCCCTCCGAGGCGACGTCTACGAGGAGGTTAGCGAAGTCCCACGCCAAAGCCAGTCTGTCCCATCGAGGTGATGTGTATGAGACGGTCGGTGAAGTCGTGCCGCCCCGCCGAGGCGATGCCTCCAAGCAGGTGGCGAAGTCCGCTAGCGAAGGCGTGATGTCCCGTCAAGGCGATGCCTCCGAGGCGGTCGGACAGAGGCATGACCACAAGGTTGTCGGATGAAACCACGACTACGATGTGGTCGAATGAGGTCCTGACCCCGATATGGACGGACGCTGCTGACGAAGTCCTTGATGTGTACACTCCATCTCCCACCCTCCGGACTGCCATCAACGAAGCCAGCGGCGAGACGAAGTCTTGACGCGCGCACTCCGTCCATCACACTTTGGACTAGCGTCGACGAAGCAGTCCCGCGAAGGTCATGCGTAGTCTCCGCATGGAGATCGTGCAAAGACCTCGGTGGAGACTGTGCGAAGTCTTCAGCGGAGAAGTCAAAGGCGGATGCTCTGTCACGCGCTCTCTCCATGACCGCAAGGCGATCGGACAAGGTCTTGGCCATGATGTGGTCAGATGAAGCCGCAACTGCGAGTCGGTCGGAGATCACGCGGAAGCCCAGCGAATATCGTACGGAGCTCCACGGAGGCCGCACAAAGTCCGTTAGAGATGACATCCGCGTGTGGCAGGGTAGAGTCAGTGCGAAGTCTCGCAAAGGTCATACGCAGCCTCCGCGTGGAGATCATGCGAAGACCTCAGTGGAGACCATACAAAGTCTTCGGTGGAGAAGTCGAAGGCGGACGATTCATCGCGCACGCTCCCCACGACCGTGAGGCAGTCAGACAAAGTCTTGGTTGCGGCAACATCCGCGCGAAATCTGATGGAGATAGTGTGAAGTCCAGCGAAGACCGTGCAAAGCTCAGTAGAGGCTGTGCAAAGTCCGTCGGAGACGGCATCCACGCGGGGCTTGACGGAGGCAACGTGAGGTCCAGCAAAGAAAACACGAGGTCCAGGAAAGACCAGTTGAGGCCACGGGAAGTCTGGCAGTGGCAAGGTCGCATGGAGTCTGGCGGAGGTCACGCAAAGTCCGTCGAAGATAGAGTGAAGTCCTACGGGGGCCAGCGGAGGTCAACGCAATCCGATGAAGGCGATGTCCCCGCGAGGTCCGGTGGAGATCGCGTGAAGTCTCGTGAAGGTCATGCGTAGTCTCCATGTGGAGATCATGTGAAGACCTCAGCAAAGACCATGCGAAGTCTTCGGTGGAGAAGTCAGAGGCGATTGAACAAGGTCTTGACCACGATGTGGTCAGACAAAGTCGCGACCGCGAGACGGTCGAACAAAATGTTTGCGACCACAGGGTGGTTGGATAGCACCAACGGAGCTGACGGAGTCAACGGCGTGGAGCTCGACGGAGGCCATCAACATTGATGAGGAATCTAGTAGAGTCGACGTGGAGTCTAGCAGAGTCAACAGCGGCAAGCTCAACGGAGGCTTAGACGAAGTCTCGGCCGCGTGGCAGTCGGACGAGGTTTCAACCACGATGTAGTCAGACGAAGTCATGACCAAGACGTGGTCGGGCAAAGTCACGACCACAGGGTGGTCAGACAGTGCCGACGAAGTCAATGGCTAGACAATGTCCTTGAAATGGGTGCTCCATCCCCGACCCTTCGGACTGGCTTCGACGAAGTCGGCGGCAAGACGAAAATCGCCGCGTACTTCATCCCCACCCTTCAGTGAGGTCATGGACGAAGTTGGTGACGAGTCGAGGACTTCCGCGCATGAGCGTCTGTGACCTTGAGGTGGTCGGAGAAAGCAAGGACCGCGAGCGGTCGGACAAGGTAACGACCGCGATACTGTAACATCCTGGAAATTTAAAATCTGAAATATGAAGTTTTTGAATTTCTTTTGCAAATGTGTTTTATTTGAATTTGGAGTTATGGGGTTTTTCTTGAGAATTTTGAGGAAGGTTCCAAAAGTTGGAGGAAAACAAACATGTTTAAATAATAGAGAATTAAAATTTTAAATGCGAATCTGAAAAGATGATCCATAAAGAAAAGGGGAATAAATAAAGCCAGGAATATACATATATGTATATATGTATATACACACACACAAATATATATACCCAAATGTATATCTTAAAATAAAAAAAAGAGAGCGGCCAGGCCGGCCGAAACATCCCGGCCCAACCGCTCCCCGCGCTCTGGCGCCTTGCGCAGCCCAGCGCCCGCGCGCGCCCGCCAGCCCAGCTTGCCCTCGCCTCCGCCTCTGCCATGCGGGCCCCGTCTCTACCCCGCGCCTTCTCTCACTGCCGCGTGAGCCCCACGCGCCAGTCCTTCTCCCTCTAGCCGGTGGCCCTCCCGCGCCGCGCTCTCCTTTTTCCTTCTTCCTCCCCCGTTCGCGTGCGCCGCGCTATCATGCCGCCTGCTCCGTTCAGCGCCGACCTTCCCCGTGGCACCCATGCGCCACCGTTGCCCCCGAGCTGTCCCTTCACCTGGTCCGCACGCCCGCACCCGCCCCCGGTTTAGCCCTCGCGGCCCACGGTCTAGCGCCACTGTCCGCAGCTTTTCCCCCTCCCAGTCGCACTGCTCGGCCGCGTGGCGCAAGTCTCCTGCTGCCCAGCGTGTGTGCAGTGCAAAGCTGCAGCCGGCAATGAAGTGTCGCGCCCCGAATCCCTCCTCTGGATCTGCCGCAGCCGCCCGGTCATTTGCGCCGCCTGCTCCGCCGCGCACGGACATGACCGATCGGGCAGGCGCCCGTTGCCAGACTCACCCCGTCGCCTATAAAACCCGTGGCCACTCCCAAACGCTTCGCCACACCACACTTTCCGCTGCGTCGAAGGTAATTGAGCCCGAATACCCCCAATCGCCGGTGAGCCACCTTCGTTCCCAACTCCGGCCGCCCGAGCTCCCCATCGATCCGAGCCACCAAAACCCGATTCTTCTCACCCACACCACCTCCGGAGCGTCGCGAAGCTCTCCCGACCCTCGCCCGAGCTCCCCGTCGCCTGTGGTTCGCCGTCACTGAGAGCCTCCCAGACCCGCCGCCACCGCACGCTGCCGACCATCCTCCGGTGCCCCTCGCCCCCGCGGACCTCACCACCGGCACCCCCGAAACTTGAGGAACGCGTTTTTCCCTTCTTCCGTACCACTCCGGTCCCCGCTCGCCGTCGGCACCGCAGCTCCACCGCCGCCTCCAACTTCCTCTGCCCCACCCTCCCCATCGCCTGGTATAAAAGGTATACACCCCCTTATAGGGTAAGCAACGATTGAGCGGCCACTTGGTTAGCAGCGCTCACCCCTCCTTTCCCCCCCAACTCCCCGGTCGCGCGTTCGAGCCTCCGGCTCCGCAGCGCTTGGTTGAGTTTTCTTTATTTTCCCCCGGGCTGATAGGTGGACCCCACATGTCAGTGGCGGCAGCTCTTGAGCGGCCCACTGACAGTAGGTCCCACCTGTTAGTAGACGCAGTTAATCAACCCAAATGACAGTACTTAGTGGTTAATGATAGTATTAAAGGATAAAATAAAGGGATTAGCCCGAAATGACCCACTGACATGTGGGCCATAACCCGAAAATGATAAAATACAGATAACGAATTAAAAATGCCAGTAGGACCCACCTGTCATAGGTACAGTACATGAAAATAAAATAAAGAGGATAAATTAAAAATGCCCTGTGGGACCCACGTGTCAGAATCTTTCATTTTCTGGCATTTCACAGAACTGAGATTTTCAAATGGACATAACTTATTCATTTTAACTCCAAATTAAGTGAAACAAATTTCTAAATTTGTCTAAATTCAAGATCTATCCAATGAAACCCAAACCATGATTTTTGGAATTCATTTAAATTTCTGGTGATATTATGAGTGATTGGTTGCTTTTCTTTTATTTGGGTATTTCGCACGATTAAATAGCATACGAGGCTTAAGAAGAGGAGGTTGAGGTAGCCAGCTTAGAAGCTTCAAAAGACCAAGATCAAGATCCCCGTGAACCAGGCGAGTTAACACTTTGATCATATTGGACCCATGTTTATGCAAATGTTAATTTCTTTTAAACTATCAAATTGCATGCTATCATTTTATGCGTAAAGTTACTTTGGTTTTTAACAAGGCTAGTTATAACCCTGTTAATATGCTTGTTAGTATACTCCATTGCTCCATTTTGGATAAGTGAACCTTGTCACCATAGCAAACTAAAAACTATTGTAGTTTTTGCAAATAAGTCCCTAGTATATAATGATGCTTAGGAAGGCTAGATAATTGGAGTACCTACATGCTCCAACAACCTTCACTTGCAAATATGAAATGTTTTGGGCAGTCATGGTTGGAATAACTGGATTTTAATTGTACATTATTTTATGCTCTCTAAAAGCCCCAAATAATGCTAAAAATTACCTGGGTGGATGGACTGGGGGCTGTAATGTGGTGCAGTGGATGCACAAATTGTGAAATGTGGTAGAGCCATCCAGGTAGCCCTAAGGACTGAATCTTGTCATGATATTCCTTGTAAGACAGTACAACCACAAGTCTGTAAAGTACAGCTGGACTAAGTAGTTTTATCGAAACCCCCGGACTCATCTCACCGGTAGTGGATAGGAGTGGATATGCAAGGGCAAGGGGAGGCCTAAAGGGACACCGAGTGGAGGGTGACGTTTCCCAGTCGTACTAGCGCTGAGGGGAGTGGAGCCCGAATAACGCTAGTAGCCGTGGGGAACATCCCGTGCAACGTATGGGACCCACCGCAAGTGGGAACGGCCCATAGGGTGAGATGACAAAAGGGACCAGATACTTTGAAAAGTCACTGTGATGGTCTGCTCAACCACATGACTAAGGAATCATGTGGGGCAACGAGTTGATTGTCTCTTGTGGTGAAAGTGTACAAACTTTGCAGAGTCAAAACTATTCGAATAGCCGTGCCCACGGTCAAGGGCGGACATGGGAACTTAACTAGATATAGTTATATTTCAAAAATCTTGGTGGGTGATAATGGAAATGTGTAGGACTGCTGATGGTCCTGGTTTGGAATTGTCCTGGGTGTCGTCCCAGTGGTAAGTTAAGCGGCTATAACGCTGAAATATGTATATGATACAGATGCCATGTAACGGTGGATGAAATCTGTGCCAATATAAGTCTTGAGTTTAAAATTGCTAGGTCTTAAGAATTTTTAAGTAATTGTATTTGTCGTAAGGATGGCCCCCACCTAAACCCAGTAGGCCTGGTAGGAGATTATAAGGCCCAGAATAGGCCATGTGTAATGACATAACTGCCCCCAGAGGGGATAACCAGATGTAAGGGTATAGCTGTAAAAGCACTCCTCATGTGTATATATATATATGAGTAAGCCATGGGGAGGACCCAGGCCATTACACTCATCTTCATCACTCTCCACTACCATCTCTCTCTCTGTTTGGTCAGTAGCCACAACAGTTGGCGCCGTCCGTGGGGAGGACGAAGACAAGCCTGAAGACCGAAGAAACAAGATGGCACCGAAAAAAGCTTCACCAGCGGCGGCGAAGGGAAAGAAGGCGGCTGGGTCAGAGCAGCGCGTGAACACCAGGGCTTCGGCATCGGCCGCCGAAGGAGTTGGCGGCGGTGTACGCGCCGTGGTCGCGGGCATCGACGCTCGCGCGGCAACGACCGACCCCGCCAGCGCCGCTACGACGACATCCAACCCCGTCGCTGGCACTGCAACGACAGCCCCCGCCACCCTCGCCGGTAACGCGGATCAGACGGCCGAGGGTAGCCGCAACGAACCATCCGGCGGATCTGGAGATCGTGAGGCGATGGTCCCTGCACCGACCCGTCCGCTGGGCGTTCCGGCGGTCTCAACGACACCAGCGGTGGAAAGTGTTCTACTAGCAGCCCTCAACGCGTTCCAGTGGGAACTAGGGGACCTTCGCGGAGACGTCCGAGATATACAAGAGGCTCAGAGCCAGCAGGTTGCGACAGTAATCGCGCCCGAGTCCACGCCAGAGAAGGCGGACAGCCGCGAAGCCCCCACGTCTAGCCGCGTCCCACCGGGGTGCGTAGATCCAGAATCCCCGCTTTCGGCGGGGCTGCAGCAGGCGGCGTGGCCCGAAGGCTTCAAGTTCTCTAGCATCATCGACCCGTACAGAGGCGACACGGATCCTCGCGAGTTCGTGCGAGTGTACGAAACCGCGATGGAGGCCGCGGGCGGAGACGACACCACGAAGGCGAAGGGACTCCCCCTCGCACTGTACGGGGTGGCGCTCTCTTGGTTTTTTACCATAGAGCCGGGCTCCATCTACGCGTGGGAGCAGCTTCGCGACCGCCTTCGCAGCAACTTCCAAGGACACTGTGTCGAGCGAATCGAGGCGGACCAACTCTTCGCTGTGAAGCAAAGACCCTCGGAGACGCTCCGGGGCTACTTCAAGCGCTTCGCCAAGATTCGATGCCAGCTAAAAGATATTAACGAAACCACCATCGTTAATGCAGCCATACAGGGCCTTCGCCCGGGCCCGATGGCCGAGTACAACGCGCGGAGGCCAATCAAGACAGTCGCCACGCTCTTCGACAAAATGGACGAGTACGCGCGGGCGGAGAAGGATGCGCGAAGACGCGGCATTACCGTCCTCGGCCTCGCCCATGAGGAGCGCCCCCCGCGTGAAGTGGGGGCGGGTGGTCTCTCCTCGAAGCCGGGCCGCAGCCGAGAGCCCCGAGGAGGCCCTCCCCGAGGCAGCAAGGCCGGGGTACAGGAAGGCTCTTCAAGGAGCAGGCCTAAACCTCGGCGCCGCCGGCGCAGGTCGCAGGCGGCCCGTCATGTCCTCGACACCGAGAGCGCCCGCCAAGGACCCGCCCCCGCCTCACGGAAGGGAGACCGGGGACCAGACGGCGGACTTGATTGCGGCGACCAACCCCACGCAGAACAAGAGCTCCTACACTATGGTAAGTGGTGCGAGGTACACGGCTACGGTGATCATTACACAAGGGCATGCACCGCAGTTATGGAGCTGCGGAGGGTGACGGCCGGGTCTCGGGCTCGGCCTCCTCGGTCCCCCGCCGGAGCCCACGTAGGGCACCCAAGGGATAGCCCCATACGAGCCACCGCAATGGAGGGCGCGCAGCATCGCACCGTCAGCGTCATCACCGGAGGCTCCTCTTCAAAAGCCCCCGGGGCGCAGCCGCAGCTGTGGATGCTGCCCCGCAACATCACCTTCGACTTGAACGACGCCAGGGGCGTGGAGTACCCTCACCAAGACCCTCTGGTCATCCAGACCCACATAGCACGCTATGACGTCAGGCGCGTCCTCGTCGACGGGGGAAGCTCCGCTAATATCTTGTTCGCAGAGGTCCTCGACCGCATGGCGATCCCCCGAAGCCGGCTAGAGCAGCCAGGAGCTCCGCTTCAAGGCTTCGGGGGTCAACCGTTGCAGGCCTTGGGGCACGTGTCCCTTCCTGTCACTTTCCGTCAGGAGGGCAACAAAGGTAACATCCAGACCGAGCAGGTCACCTTCGACGTCATAGATATCCCGCACCCCTACAACGCCATATTGGGGCGACCCGCCATCAACTCTTTCGAGGCGATCCCGCACCACGCGTTTTTGTGTGTAAAGCTCCCGGGCCCGGAGGGTGTTATCACCGTCTTCGGCGACCAGGACCTGGCCAGGCGTGCCGAAGGCGGCAGCCGTGTTCCGCGTCGCCCGGTGCATGCCCTCTCCGGCGCGCTCGGGGATGGGCCCTCCGCCCCCGGGTGGACGCCCAAGCCTCGGCCCGAAGGCGGAGTTAAGAAGGTGCCGCTCCAGGCGGAGGGGCAGTTTGTGTCCATTGGCGAGGGGCTCCCACCGGGGGTCGAACGGGATCTGCTCCGAGTGCTTCAGAACAACGTCGACATCTTCGCATGGTCCCCAGAGGAAATCAAGGGCGTGGACCGAGCAGTAATCGAGCATCGCTTGGCGGTCCGCCCCGACGCCAAGCCAGTCAAGCAAAGGCTTCGGCGTATGTCGATGGATCGGCAGCAGGAGGCCAAAGCAGAGGTGGCGAAGCTTCTTCGCGCCGGCGTCATCTGCGAGGTCCACCATCTAGAGTGGCTCGCTAACCCGGTGCTAGTCAAAAAGGCCAGCGGGGCCTGGCGCATGTGCATCGACTTCACGGCACTCAACAAGGCGTGCCCGAAGGACAATTACCCCCTGCCGCGCATCGATCAGCTGGTCGACGCCACTGCTGGGTGCGAACTCATGAGTTTCCTGGACGCCTATTCCGGCTACCACCAGGTATACATGGCCGAAGACGACGAGGAGAAGACCAGTTTCATCACACCACTTGGGACGTTCTGCTTCGTCAGAATGCCCTTCGGCTTGAAGAACGCAGGCGCTACCTTCACCTGCCTCGTCGCCATTGCCCTAGCCGCCCAGCTCGGGAGGAACGTCGAAGCCTATGTCGATGAAGTGGTGGTCAAAACTCGGCAGCTTGCTCTGCACGGCCGGGACCTCCAGGAGACCTTCGACAACCTCCGGAAGGCGGGCATCAAGCTCAACCCCGACAAATGTGTCTTCGGGGTGCAGGCGGGCAAACTCCTAGGTTTCCTCGTGTCTGGGCGGGGCATCCAGGCGAACCCCGACAAAGTAGACGCCATCCTGGGTATGGAGCCACCCAAGACAACGAGGGAGGTCCAGAGGCTGGCAGGCCGCATGGCAGCATTAAGCCGCTTCCTATCCAGGGCGGCGGAGCGGGGCCTACCGTTTTTCAAGACACTCCGCGGGTGCGATGGATTTCGTTGGGACGGAGACTGCGCGAAGGCCTTCAACGAGCTCAAGCAGCACCTGGCAAGCCTCCCCACTCTGGTCGCCCCAGCACCAGAGGCTCCCCTCCTGCTCTATCTGGCCGCGTCAGCCACCGTGGTCAGTGCCGTACTCGTCTTAGAGGAAGGCGCCATGCAGCGGCCCGTCTATTTTGTCTCCGAAGCCCTCCAAGGTGCCAAGACAAGATACACGGAGCTTGAGAAGCTCGCCTACGCGCTTGTCATGGCCTCCAGGAAGCTTCGGCATTATTTTCTGGCCCACCCGATCACAGTACCTTCCTCATTCCCCCTGGCAGAGATGCTACACAACAAGGAGTCCACAGGGCGCATCGGCAAATGGGCTGCCGAGCTCGCTCCCTTCTCCTTGACGTATGCTTCGCGAACGGCAATCAAATCCCAAGTCCTGGCGGATTTTCTCGCCGAATGGACCCTGTCGGCCCAACCCGTCCAGACGCACGATGATCCCGTCTGGACGCTTACAATCGACGGAGCTTACAGCGTCGCCGGCGCGGGCGTAGGGGCGGTGATCGTCACGCCCGAAGGACAACGTTTGCTGTACTCGGCGCGCCTTGCCTTCCCCGCCACCAACATCACGGCTGAATACGAGGCACTGCTCTTTGGCTTGGCGAAGCTCAAGGCAATCGGCGCGAGACGGGTGTTGGTCCGCACCGACTCGCGTTTGGTGGCTGGCCATGTGGACAAGTCATATCAAGCCAAGGACCCTGAGTTGGCCAAGTACCTCGTGGCGGTGAGGGCGAGGGAAAGGCACTTTTTGGGTGTCGTCAAGGCCATCCCCCGTGCGAAGAATGAGCAAGCCGACGCCCTCGCTAAAGCGGCCAGCCAGCAACTGCCCCCCCCCCCCGAGGGGGTGTTCTACGAGATGTTAACAAAGGCGGCCATCGCGCAGGACAACCGGGACGCGGCACTCGTCCATCGCATTGATCGGCCAGGAGATTGGCAAGAGCCCATCTTCAATTTCTTGCAAGGTATCGCCGAGCCGGAGGACCCTGCCGAGCTGCGACGCTTGCAGCACCGCGCACGGTCCTTCCAGGTATTCGAAGGGATACTCTACAAGAGAGGGGTTTGCGCATCGCTCCTGCGCTGCCTCTCGACTGAGGGGGGAAAGGAGCTCTTGGCGGAGATCCACGCGGGCGTATGCGGATCCCACCTGGCACCGAGGTCATTAGTCGGCAAGGCGTTCAGGCAAGGCTTCTACTGGCCGACTGCCATCACTGACGCCCAGGACCTTGTCCGTCGGTGCCAAGGGTGCCAGTGGATGGCGCGCATCATCCGCAGCCCCCCGACGAGCCTCAACCCCATTCCCCCGGTGTGGCCACTGGCACGCTGGGGTCTCGATATAGTAGGACCACTTGCCCGAGCTCCAGGGGACCTCCGGTTCATGGTAGTCGCGCTGGAGTATTTCTCCAGATGGCCGGAAGTGATCGCTCTGGCCAAAGTAACTTCTGCGGCCATACAACGCTTCCTATGGCAAAACATCATATGTCGCTTCGGTGTGCCCCGGGAGCTCACGGTCGACAATGGCCTGCAGTTCGACGCCACCCTCTTCAAAGATTATTGTGACAGCATGGGCATCACCCTCCGATTCGCCTCGGTAGGGCATCCCCAGTCCAACGGGGCGGTCGAACGGGCGAATGGCGCCATCTCTGCCGCCATCAAAAAGCGCCTGGTTGGATTGCCGAAGGGCAAGTGGCCAAGCGAGCTTCACAGCGTTCTATGGTCGCTTCGCACAACGGTAACGCGCCCGACGGGATTCACGCCGTTCAAGCTGCTTTTCGGTGATGAAGCGGTGACGCCCGAGGAAATCAAGGCCAGCTCGCGGAGGGTCCTCGTCCAAGCACCCGAAGAGGAGCGCCGTGTGTCCTTGGACCTCCTCGACGGGATACGAGCAGACGCAGCCCACCATGTCGAGAAGTACGCGCGGCAGACAATGCGTACTCGGGACCGCTCTATATGCCCGCGGGGGTTCAAGCCTGGGGATCTCGTCCTCAGAGTGGCGCTCCAGGCGGAGACCGTTGGCAAGCCAGAGTCCAAGTGGGAAGGCCCGTACATCGTGACGGAGGCATTGCCGAAGGGGGCGTACCGCCTCGCCACGCTCGAAGGACAAGCCTTCCGGCATACATGGAACGCGGACAGGTTGCGGTGGTACTACGCCTAGGAGCAGGACAGCAGGCGTAGAGCCACCAGCCCTTTGTTATGCGATGCTCGCCCGCGCAAACGGGAGTTCAATAAAGGTTGCTGTTCCCAGAGCATCCCCTGTCCGCGCTGAGCAGAACAAAGTCCACGGACTTTAAATAAGACGTAGCGTCGAGGTCCGCCTCCGCACGCGAGAGTCTGCGGACTATAAATAAGACGTAGCGTTGAGCCTAGCTCCGCACGCACCAGTCCACGGACTTTAAATAAGACGTAGCGTCGAGGTCCGCCTCCGCACGCGAGAGTCTGCGGACTATAAATAAGACGTAGCGTCGAGCCTAGCTCCGCACGCACCAGTCCACGGACTTTAAATAAGACGTAGCGTCGAGGTCCGCCTCCGCACGCGAGAGTCTGCGGACTATAAATAAGACGTAGCGTCGAGCCTAGCTCCGCACGCACCAGTCCACGGACTTTAAATAAGACGTAGCGTCGAGGTCCGCCTCCGCACGCGAGAGTCTGCGGACTATAAATAAGACGTAGCGTCGAGCCTAGCTCCGCACGCACCAGTCCACGGACTTTAAGGTTGTGTTTGGTTTAGAGACAAAGTGGGATGGGATGGTCCTGTCCCTGGTTTTGGGATGGGATGATCCCATTTTTTGTTTGGTTAGGGGGATAGAGTCATCCCTGTTTTTTGTTTGGTTGGAAGGATAAAGTGGGATGGAATGGTCCCATCCTTTGTTTGGATGGAAGGATGAAGGTGGGACATGTGTGGCCTTTGAGTTTTTTTTTTAAAAAAAATTGGAGGCTATTGTTGATATGTTTGTACACATAAGCCTTTGAGTTTTTTTTAAAAAAAATTTAAACAAAATAGTACTTAAAAAAACAAAGAGGTGGGATGACTCTGTCCCACGTGGGATGACTCTGTCCCATGAAAAAAAGAGGATTGCCTGGTCCCGGATCTACAAGGAATATTCCTAGTGGGATGTCCTTGACTCTGCTTGTCCCAGAAGCAAACACCACCCCGAGGTGGGATATCCCACCTGAGACGTCCCCGTCCCTCGAACCAAACACTGCCTAAATAAGACGTAGCATCGAGGTCCGCCTCCGCACGCGAGAGTCTGCGGACTATAAATAAGACGTAGCGTCGAGCCTAGCTCCGCACGCACCAGTCCACGGACTTTAAATAAGACGTAGCGTCGAGGTCCGCCTCCGCACGCACTCTACGGAGTATAAATAAGACGCAGCGGGGGGACGCCTCCGCGCGCACTCTAAGGAGTATAAATAAGACGTAGCGTCGAGCCTAGCTCCGCACGCACTAGTCCACGGACTTTAAATAAGACGTAGCGTCGAGGTTCGCCTCCGCACGCGCGAGTCTCCGGACTATAAAGAAGACGTAGCGTCGAGCCTAGCTCCGCACGCACCAGTCCACGGACTTTAAATAAGACGTAGCGTCGAGGTTCGCCTCCGCACGCGCGAGTCTCCGGACTATAAAGAAGACGTAGCGTCGAGCCTAGCTCCGCACGCACTAGTCCACGGACTTTAAATAAGACGTAGCGTCGAGGTTCGCCTCCGCACGCGCGAGTCTCCGGACTATAAAGAAGACGTAGCGTCGAGCCTAGCTCCGCACGCACTAGTCCACGGACTTTAAATAAGACGTAGCGTCGAGGTTCGCCTCCGCACGCGCGAGTCTCCGGACTATAAAGAAGACGTAGCGTCGAGCCTAGCTCCGCACGCACTAGTCCACGGACTTTAAATAAGACGTAGCGTCGAGGTTCGCCTCCGCACGCGCGAGTCTCCGGACTATAAAGGAAGTCGTAGCGTCGAGGTTCGCCTCCGCACGCGCCACTCCACGGAGTATAAACGAGATGCGCAGACCTGCCCTCCGCGTTCGGCGTCAGGTAACACCAAGCATAAGCTACTACCTGGTTCCATTATAAAAGCAAAGGGGTTACATGGTTATAAGCGTAAGAACCAGTACATCATCCCCCTGCCCTACCCGACCAACCGCTTAGCCTTGGCGCGGTGCGGACGAGCCCGTGCCGTCGTCGCCGCGGCGCTGAAGGACCCCTTCAAGCCACTGGAGGAGGTCCCCCTCCCCATGCAACGTCTGCTGCATGGCGACACTCGCTGCACCTTCCCCGAAGCGGCCCCAGATCCGTTGATGGAAGTTCTGCAGGCTAGGCCCGATGGAGCGGATGGCGTCCGACATTACCTCTGGGCGGTCGGGAGGATCCAGTTGAGGATTCGCTAGCTCATGGGTATGCCTACACCCACGAGTATGAAGCAGGGCGAGGGCGAAGCACGCACCAACATAGCTGCAGTGCTCGCCAAAGGTCCTGGCGCCACGAAGAGCAGCGCCGGCCCCCTCCTCGATCAGCCCGAGCGTCTCCGACAGGGCCTCCGGCCTGTGCGTAGTGTCCGGCACTCGGACGCACAGATCTCGGAGGGCCTGGTTCAGAGACTCCATGGCCCACCATGCCGACAGGGACGCATTTTCCAAGACGAGGCGGTTCTCGGTAGCAGACTCCGCCAGCTGGGCCTTCTCCCCTTCTAGGATGGCGATCTGCTGCACGAAGGCGGCGCGCTCCCCAGCCGCGGCGCCCTGAGCTTCCGTGGCCTCGAGTTGTGCGGCCACCAGGGCGCCCTCCAGCGCGCGAAGTTCTTCATCCTTCGCGGCGAGAGCAGTGTTTGCTTCGCGGAGGCTGGCTTCCAGAGCCCTACGCTCCCGAACGCGGGCCTCGTCAAAGGACCGGCCGAGGGCAAGCGTCTGGCAGAAACAACAAATCAGCAGGCGTCCAGCAGTACCTTACAAACTGAAGCGCACATATTTACCCTCATCTCGGAGGCCTGCAGCGCGAGCGCTAGGAGGTCCCCCGCGCATGACGACAGCGCCTCTCGGTTGAGGCCGTTGTCGGCACGCTCTGCGGCTGCGGTGAGGTCGCAAAATATCTCCGGGCGAGGGAGGAAGTCCGAGCGAAAGAGCCCCGGCCCCAACGCGCCCAGATTTTTCGCGGCCACGGCCACGTCAGCAGCAGCGGACACCTGCGGGGCATCCTGCACAAGGCTCCCAACTTCGCGCATACCTCCGCTGCTCGATCCTTCGCCACGTATGGGAGACGTCGTCTCGCCTGATGTCGGCAGAATGTGCGAGCAGATCGGAGAGAGTCTCGCGAAGTCAGGTGAAGAAAGGGACTCACACCTACCTCCTGCGCCCCTCGTCGCGGTAGGAAGTGGCGCCGGTTCGACCGCCCAGGGGGAGGCGGGCGCCTCGACGCTCGGGGAGAACGTCTTCTCGGCCGCGCCAGACGCCGTAATCCCGAGGCAAGGCCCTGCAACAGCGTATCGACCCCTCGTTGGCGGCGGGGACTGCGTCCGAGGGCGTTTCGCCTGTGGTGGCACAGGCGATTCTTCCACGGCAGGACCAGCTCCGGTCACTGTCGCCCCCACGGTTTCCTCTGTAGGGGGCACGCCCTCGTCGGCCGCTGCGGTTGATAACGCACCTTCCACCGTGGTTTGCTCGCCAGGAACGACGCCACCCCCGGGTTGACGAGTTCCAACTCAACGATGGCCGCGAGCCCGAGCACGGGCTCGTGGGCGTCGGCAGAAGGTGCCGGGGGATCCGCGGCGGTGCGCCCCTCCGAAGCAGTATGGCCAGGCCCACCGCCGGTCGCACGCCCCGTCTCAGCTGGGCTAGCCGACGGGGGGGGGGGGGGGGGGGGGCTGCCGGGTCGCATACGGCAGCTGGGGAACGGGCCCGGCGTCGCGAAGATAGCACCCCCGTAGGGCTATCACCGTCCTGAGCGCCCGGAGTCCCAGCGGGAAGCTCTTCCGGCACCGCACGCTCGGGCACGGCAATGCCCACAGCCTCGCAGGTGCGGTTTACCCGCCCCTGCTTAGCCGCCTTGACTGCGGCCTCGCGAGCCCGGTGCTCCTTAAGCGTGTACGGGCCGAGGAGCGCCGCAACCGCGCGCTCCGCATCTTCTAGCTGAGCCACTGCGCAGGAGATCACGTCAGTCAGGCGGAAGCCAAATAGATACAAGGGCGCGCGTAAAGCGTGCTGGGCGACTTACAAGGGGCAGAGGGCGGCAGCAGGCGAGACACGGATGGGCCGAACCCGTCCTCGCGGGGGCCATTCTGTCCAACATACTTCCCCCGGGAGGAGAGTGGCGCCGCCCCATACATCGTGAACTCCTCGGCTAGGTCGCGCACGCTCATTCGACGGGCGACACCGACAAGGCTCTGTAGCTTTTGCGTGTCGTCGATCTTCGCCTTCAGACTCGGCGTGCTGTTAAACGAGATCGGCCCACCTCGGCAATGCATTCTGCTCTTGTCGGTCACGGTGTAATAGAACCACCACCGCGTCCAGCCGGCCGCCCATTGCCCTGACGAGGCTGGCACAGGGAACAAAGTCGCGCATGACGCCCGGAGCACGAAGTCCACACCACCGAAGTTGGACACTGCCCCGTCAACCTTTCTGGGTCGACAGTGTGCGTCGTGCAGGGTGGCGAATAAGCTCGCGCTGGGACGCCACCCCTCTGTCCGCATCGCCCACGTGAAGACGGCTAAGCGGAGTATCGCGTGGGGCATCAACTGGGCTAGCTCCAACTTGTAGGCCCGCAAGACTTCGCCCACGAACAACGTGGAGGGCATTCGAAGGCCGACATCGAAGAACACGACGAAAATAATCGCCTCCATGGCCTCGGGCTTCGGCTCCGTCTCGTCCCGGCGGGGTAGGTGAGCCCCATTGCGATCCACGATCTTCCCCTCATCCACGAGTCACCGCAGCGTCCCTTCAGTCATGCGGCTCTTCCGCAGCACACGGGAGCAGGAGCCTCCCGAGTGCCCCATGGCGTTCCACCACTTGTTGGCGCGAGCTCCCCCGCGGCACCAGTTTGTACTCCTGGGAAGGATGGGTCGCCTCGCCCTGGCTAGGCAAGGAACCGCTGCGGGGGTGGTAGTTGGCGTCGTCCTGGCTAGCCATCGCTCTTCGCGACAAGGGAAGAAGATGCAGGCAAAGGAGCAACCGGCGTGACAAGTAGCACGGGCGGAAGCGAAGCGGCAGACCAAAAAGCAAAGCAAGAAAGGGTGCCTCCACCTCAACACTAGCACCTTATAAAGGCCGCTCGCCAGCCTTGTGGCTCAACGCACAGACGGATCAAATTCCCAGCGATTCGGCTGTCCAAGATTTGAAAAGAAGAACCGCCGGGACCTAGAGGGCCGTGCCGGGTAGGTGGCCAAGCAGCGCACAACGCCCCTACATCTTCAACACGTGTCCAACTTCTCGGGGGACGAGGCGAACGGCCGCGGTCACGCAACCGCTCACATCCCACGACGCACCAGTCGTGAGTCGCCACGTGCCCCACCTGCAGCATGGCAGACTGCACGACGCGACAGCCTGACTTCTGCCAGGCCAGGCGTCGGCGTGATTCCAGCCGCCATTAAAAGAGCACTACCAGACTGCAAGGTCGCAACAGCCCCGGAGCGCAACCATACCGGCGCCAAGCTCCGATCTCAGCACAGGGACGGAGCACGCGCGTCTACTTCGACTTGGGTGCCAGCTCCGCTGCCACCCGTTCGAAGGGTAGGGGACGGAGCGCGCGCGTCTACTTCGACTAGGCGCCAGCTCCGCTGCCACCCGTTCGAAGGGTAGGGGACGGAGCGCGCGCGTCTACTTTGACTTGGGCGCCAGCCTCCACTGCCACCCGTTCGAAGGGTAGGGGACGGAGCGCGCGCGTCTACTTCGACTAGGCGCCAGCTCCGCTGCCACCCGTTCGAAGGGTAGGGGACGGAGCGCGCGCGTCTACTTCGACTTGGGCGCCAGCCTCCGCTGCCACCCGTTCGAAGGGTAGGAAACGGAGCGCGCGCGTCTACTTCGACTTGGGCGCCAGCCTCCGCTGCCACCCGTTCGAAGGGTAGGGGACGGAGCGCGCGCGTCTACTTCGACTTGGGCGCCAGCCTCCGCTGCCACCCGTTCGAAGGGTAGGGGACGGAGCGCGCGCGTCTACTTCGACTTGGGCGTCAGCCTCCGCTGCCACCCGTTCGAAGGGTAGGGGACGGAGCGCGCGCGTCTAGTTCGACTTGGGCGCCAGCCTCTGCTGCCACCCGTTCGAAGGGTAGGGGACGGAGCGCACGTGTCTACTTCGACTTGGGCGCCAGCCTCCGCTGCCACCCGTTCGAAGGGTAGGGGACGGAGCGCGCGCGTCTACGTCGACTTGGGCGCCAGCCTCCGCTGCCACCCATTCGAAGGGTAGGTGACGGAGCGCACGCGTCTACTTCGACTAGGCGCCAGCTTTGCTGCCACCCGTTCGAAGGATAGGGGACGGAGCGCGCGCGTCTACTTCGACTAGGCGCCAGCCTCCGCTGCCACCCGTTCGAAGGGTAGGGGACGGAGCGCGCGCGTCTACTTCGACTTGGGCGCCAGCCTCCGCTGCCACCCGTTCGAAGGGTAGGGGACGGAGCGCGCACGTCTACTTCGACTTGGGCGCCAGCCTCCGCTACCACCCGTTTGAAGGGTAGGGGACGGAGCGCGCGCGTCTACTTCGACTTGGGCGCCAGCCTCCGCTGCCACCCGTTCGAAGGGTAGGGGACGGAGCGCACGCGTCTACGTCGACTTGGGCGCCAGCCTCCGCTGCCACCCGTTCGAAGGGTAGGGGACGGAGCGCGCGCGTCTACTTCGACTAGGCGCCAGCTTCGCTGCCACCCGTTCGAAGGGTAGGGGACGGAGCGCGCGCGTCTACTTCGACTTGGGCGCCAGCCTCCGCTGCCACCCGTTCGAAGGGTAGGGGACGGAGCGCGCGCGTCTACTTCAATTTAGGCGCCAGCTTCGCTGCCACCAGTTCGAAGGGCATGGAACGGAGCGCGCGCGCCTGCTTCGACTCAGGCGCCAGCCTCCGCTACCACCATCCCAGACTTCAGGCTCCCCAACCACAAGCTTGGAGGAATTCATAGGCCGCAGGGGACGGAGGGGGCCAAAGGACTCGGTGACATGGCTTCGGCCCTGTGAAGCCCTTCACCATGAGAGGCTCCTGTCGTAGGGGTGGCCCCCACCTAAACCCAGCAGGCCTGGTAGGAGATTATAAGGCCCAGAATAGGCCATGTGTAATGACATAACTGCCCCCAGAGGGGATAACCAGATGTAAGGGTATAGCTGTAAAAGCACTCCTCATGTGTATATATATATATGAGTAAGCCATGGGGAGGACCCAGGCCATTACACTCATCTTCATCACTCTCCACTACCATCTCTCTCTCTGTTTGGTCAGTAGCCACAACAGTATTCAAAAGCACTCTTCGCAAAAATAAAATAAACCTGAGCCATCCTTTGACTAGCCATACATGTTATATATTGCATTTGGTGTGTTGGCTTGCGGAGCACGGGGTTGGAGTGCTCACACTCGCTTTTGCGACAAAATTCAGAAACAGGAACTCAAGGACATTACGCCTATGAGGAGGCCCCTACCAACGTTGGCGGAAGCAAAGGCGATAATTAAGGCGTAGGCCACGATGGTTAGACATAGACAAGTGGACTCTCGGCTTTGTGTGCACATATGTTACCAGGTCCCTGGTGACATATACTGTACACATTACCCTACTGGTCGCTTGCCTGTGGATTTGGGTTTACTTTTGCTACTATTTCCGCTGCATTTATGTAATGGAGACATTTGGCCAAAGCGGCCCTTTTGTAAACATTTACCCGATGTGGTGTATTTCAGACTCTGCAATATTATGCGATGTATGTCATGATTCAGCAATGTACCTATGTGCACTAACTACTGATCCAGGGATTAGTGCAGTGAAACACAGTAGATTCCGGATTAAAAATCTGGGTCTGACAGATACGGTCAGACAAAACATCAACAACCATAAGGTGGTCGGACGAGGCATCTATGATGACAATATGGTCGGATGAAGTCTGGACCGTGCGGCAATCGAACGAAGCGTCTGTGACCACGAGGTGGTCAGACAAAATCTCAACTGTGAGACGGTCGGATGAAGTGTCTACAACCACTATGTGGTCGAATGAAGTCATGACCACAGGCCGGTCAGACAAAGTGTCGATGACCATGAGGTGGTCGAATGAGGTGTCTACGACCACGATGTAGCCAGACGAAGCCTGGACCACGTGGCGGTCAGACAAAGCATCTACGACTATGAGGTGGTCGGACGAAGTCTCGATCGCAAGGTGGTCGGATGAAGGGTCCATGTCCACTATGTGGTCGGACGAAGTCACAACCACGGGACGGTCGGATAAAGCGTCGATGACCACAAGGTGGTTGGACGAGGCGTCTATGACCACTAAGTGGTCGGACGAAGTCTCGACCGTGAGGCAACGCCCGAAGTGTCTACGACTACTAGGTTGTCGCACGAGGTCTTGACTGCGAGGTGGACGAACGAATTGTCTATAAGCACTATGTGGTTGGACAAAGTAGCGTGATGAACTCCTTGGTGACATGCATGTAGGGGCTGCACGCGGTCTTTCATACTCTGTAGGGTTACTCGAGACGTCTGTGTTTCCGGAGCTTTATACTACGTAGAGTACACCGAGGAACAATTTTTTTATACTTCGTAGAGTTGACCGGGATGGTTGTGTTCCTAGAACTTTATACTCTGCAGAGTACACTAAGGTGCAAGGCCGTTGTGCAATTTTTTATACTTCGTAGAGTTGCCCAGGACAGCAAATCTCCTAGCGCTATATACTCTGCAGAGTACGCCAAGGTGCGAGGCCGCCATGTGATTTTTTTATACTCCGTAGAGTTGCCCGGGACGACTGTGTTACTGGTGCTTTATACTCCGCACAATACGCTGAGGTGCGAGGTCGTCGTGCAATTTTTTTATACTCCGTAGAGGTGCCTGGGACGGCTCTGTTTCCGGCGTTTTATACTCCGCATAGTATGCCGTGGCATGAGGCCGCTGCATGATTTTTTATACTCCGTAGAATTGCTCGGGACGGCTGTGTTCCCAGCGCTTTATACTCTGCAGAGTACACTGAGGCGTGAGGCCGCCACGTGATTTTTTTATACTCCATAGAGTTGCCCAGGACGACTCAGTTCCCGTCTCTTTATACTTCGCAGAGTACACTGGGGCGCGAGGTCACCGCATGATTTTTTTATACTCTGTAGAGTTGCCCAGGATGGATGAGTTCCTGACGTTTTATATTTCGCAGAGTACGCCGAGGCTAAGGCCGCACTGTGCGATCTATTTTATACTTCGTAGAGTTGCGTAGGACGGCTAAGTTCCCAGCACTTTATACTCTACAGAGTACACTGGGGCGTGAGGGTGCTGCGTGATTTTTTTATACTTCATAGAGTTGCTTGGGACAACTGTGTTCCCGATGCTCTATACTCCGCAGAGTACGCTGGGGCATGAGGCCGCTACGTGATATTTTTATACTCTGTTGAATTGCCTGGGATGGCTATGTTCCTAGTGCTTTATACTCTGTAGAGTACGCCAAGGCACGAGGCCGTCGTGCGATTTTTTTATGCTATGAAGAGTTTCTTGGGGCGGCTAAGTTCCCAGCATTTTGTACTCCGTAGAGTACGCCGGGGTGCAAGGCCGTTGTGTGATTTATTTTATACTCTGTAGAGTACGCTGGGGCCAAGGCCGCACCGTACGATTTATTTTATACTCCGTAGAGTTGCCCAGAATGGCTAAGTTCCCAATGCTTCATACTCCGTAGAGTACACCGGGGCGCGAGTCTGCCATGCGATTTTTTTATACTCCGTAGAGTTGCCCGGGACGACTAATTTGCTAGCATTTTATACTCTGTAGAGTACACCAAGGTGCGAGGCCGCCACGCAATTTTTTTTATCTCCGTAGAGTTGCCTGGGACAACTGTGTTCCCGACGCTTTATACTCCACAGAGTATGCTGGCGCGTGAGGCCGCCGCGCGATTTTTTATACTCCGTAGAGTTGCCTAGGATGACTATGTTCTCAGCGCTTTATACTCTGTAGAGTACACCGAGGCGCGAGACTGTCGTGCGATTTTTTTATACTCCATAGAGTTGCCTAGGGTGGTTGTGTTCCTGACACTTTATACTCTACAGAGTATGCCGGGGCACGAGGTCATCGTGTGATTTTTTTATTTCATAGAGTTGCCCGAGACGGCTGTGTTCCCGGTGCTTTATACTCTGTAAAGTACGCGGAGACGCGAGGCCGTCATGCGATTTTTTAGACCGCAGGAGGGTCGAACGAAGTCTCGGCCACATGGCCGTCGGACAAGGTCTCGATCATGATGTGGTTGGATGAAGTCACGACCAGGACGCAGTCGGGTGAAGTCACAACCACAGGGTGTTCGGACTGTGCCGACGAGTTAGCGGCTGAACGATGTCCTAAAGCACATGCTTCGTCCCCCTTTGAACTCGCATCAATGAAGCTGGTGGTGGAACGAAGGCCTGATGCGTGCCACACCATTTAGACTGGGTGTCATGAAATCAACGGCGAGATGAAGCCTTGACACACGTGCAGCCCATCCTCTACCCTTCGGCCTCGGCGTCGACGAAGTCGGCGGAGTCTTGACCACAAAGTGGTCAGGCGGAGTCTTGACCACAAAGTGGTCAGGCGGAGTCTTGACCACAAAGTGGTCAGGCGAAGTCATGACCACAAGGCGATCAGGTAAAGCATCGATGACCTCAAGTGGTCGAATGAAGTCACGACTGTGTGGCAGTCAAACGAGCGATTGCGACCACGAGATGGTCGGATGAAGCCACGATCGTGAGGTGATCGGACGAAGCATCCAAAACCATGAGGTGGTCGGGCGAAGTCATGACTGCGAGGTGGTTGGATGAACGTCTACGTCCACAAGGTGGTCGGATGGTGTGCGGAGACCACACGTGAAGACTTTGCATTGTCAAAGCTCGGCAGGGAGGAGATCTTGTAGCATGGAGGCTCGGAGCAAAGACCTTGTGACGTGGAGGCTTAGTGCGTAGACCTCGCGTGAGGACTTCGCGCCGAGGCGAGGTCTACCTGAACTAAAACGAAGCGGAGACGAATGTCAAGGATGCCGTCACGGAGGCGAGGCCATCATCACCATCTTGGATGTGGCAGTCTTTGCCACACACTGAGTCCCAAGACCGAGGTCTGTCTTTTCTCGCACGGGAGACCGACTCCCTGGTGTCTACCGACGATGGCGCGAGGACTTGACATGGTCCAAGCACACCTTCCAAGTCACCAGCGAAGCTTTGAGTGATCAGCAAGGTCGAGGTCACCGGTAAGGAGGCGCGCTGGAGGAGCCTGAAATGGAGGTGAAGGCAAGCGCGGAGGCTGCCTAAGCACCAGGAGGGCACTCAGCTCCCCAGCGGCCAATGGCCATGTCCCTGAATCCGAGTCCTTCCTAGCCTAAGGCATAGCCATGCGCACACTGCTTTGTTCGTGAAAAGTAGACCACACACGCCTCAAAGGCGGAAGCTGCCGGTCGTGGAGGTCCGCGGAGTTCAGTGCCCCAACGACGTGTCTAGTCGAAACAGTAAAGAAGGTGACTAGTTAGAGAAAGCCAACAACAGGAGAGAGTGCTCGTGTATGAAGTGAGTGGATCTGCCCTCCTCATGCCCCTTTTGGGGGTTTATATACACGAGTGGAGTAGGATGGGAAATTCCCATCCTACCCCTTAATAATTACAAAAGATAGGGGTACATTGGTACATTCCTCTGTACTATTGGGCTTATTACATATTGGGCCAGTTGTAAGACCCAGGCACGGGGGTTGGGCCACCCCTACAACATGTATCTACCTTGTAATCATAAAAAAATATTAGCATTATGCTGATGTTGCATGCCAGCAAGATACGCCATGTCATCCAAAATCTTGCTAAGCTTTCCAATGTAGGATTAGTTTAAACGCTCATTTCTTAATTACATCTTACTAACGAATGATCTAACATATCATAAAAATAAAGTACTCAACTTAATCTAATGAAACAAAAGTTTCTACAAACACATTTTTTATGGAAAACAAAGAAAAGCTTTTATAATGTCGGATTTGCCCTGATATTCGCTCAACTAGGTGACGTTGATATCATGCTTGTAAGCGCTGATTTGATATACAGATCTTATGGCTATTACTGTGCTAAACATCATGTGCAAAACAAAGGGATCATTGCGATGGACAATAAATACATACACTATGCATATACATTTTTCTCTTTGTTCAATACACTTTCAGTTTATCAAAAATCGATGATAGCTTTTCTTGAAGAAAGGGAGAATGATGCGGACCTCCCCAGCTGATGAGGACATGACCCCTATGGATACAACCATATTTGCTATACTTGTTGTCCTAATTAAAAGAGCTCCTACGCATCACTTAAATTATCAGGTGAGCTCGTTGCAAAGAGGTTTTACTTTGTTTGATAAAGAACTTATGATATTACATAATGAGAGTTTGTTGCGTTTGTTATTATGTACCGAGATTTATGATGAAGATCATGCAATACGTGAGGCAACACATATGCTAAAACCGAGGACGGTTTTCTATCAAGAAGGGGAGGATGATGTGACCACGCCACCAACACATACGACCACAGCGCCCAATATCAAGATTGAACTAAAGGTGAATTCGTTTATTTAGTTTCAACATATTTTAAATGAGAATATGATGCTACCTAATGATGAAAATATATATTTTTGTAGCACCACATCACTTTTGCACCAATTCAAGCAAGAGTTCAACTTGGACACGTTTTGAAATCCAATTCGGCCTCCAGATCAGTTCAGATTCAGCTTGACGGCTCAACTTCAAATGAACATAACTTTTACATACACAGTCCGTTTGAGGTCCACGAGTACTCGATGGAAAGTTTTTCTCATCCTCTTTCTAATAGATCTAGCCTCATCCCCAAATTTCTCCTGTGCTTGCTGCAATCACTCAAAGAATGTGCTGCGTCACCTGTTTGGGTCAAATTGGGCCTTGTATTGTTTGGGCCCAAAGGGGAGGTGCTCCCCCTCCTAGGCCCATACTGTTCACAGGTTACTATTCACATGAACAGTACTATGAATAGTACCACCCCTTTTTCCTTAGTTTTGTGTGGCTTTTTCACCCCTATTTAAGGAGGCTGCACCCTTCTAGTTTTCTTGGATTTTGTTTGATTAGTTTTTCCATTGTGAAAACTCTTGTTCTTCACTTATGTCGGCTAGACCAACCGTAAAGAACCTCTACAGAGTCCCACTTTTTGAGCTCAATATAAATATTTGCAATTTCAGATTGCTTTTTATCTTGTTCTTGCGTGTTCTTCGGTTGCATGCAGGAATAAACTTTCGTGGTCAGGTCAACCGCGTTCTTGGCACGGTTGATAACAACTTGGGTGTGGTTCAGCGATTGCTAAGGCGCAAGTGATGTCGTACGGTTGTAGTCGGATCACAAGAGTCACCTCCACCAAAATCGATAGTTATCATCCTATCGGAAGATCGGGACCCCATCGTCTCATCATTTGGTATCAGAGCTCTAGTTGACCGGTAGGAATTTCTTGTATCCCTAGTTAGTATATTGATTTTTATTTCCTATAGTCCAGAAAAATTGCCCTACAAAAAAAGAGTTAATTCCTGCTGTCAAAACCCCGTTGTGCCTTTAAATCTGTTAGTTTTGGCTTGCTAAATTGAATTTGTGTCTGTCTTAGCATTGTCTAGTTGCTGGTCATATCTTTGTTCCTATAAAAATCGAAAAAAAATTCCCCACCCCAAACCCTAATTCCAATTCGGCTGATTTTTTTCTTTCTCTGCAGCCGCCACCAAAAAATCCATAACTTTTGATTCCGTGATCCTTTTTGAGTGAGACCACCTTAATTAGATTCATAACTTCATTATCCATCTTTCTGTAAAATTTCGCTCCATTCCCGCAAGCCAGTTAAAAGATATCTGTGGTGAAATTTGTCCCAAATTTCTGAATTGAATCTGCAACAGCCGGCACTTGTGAATTTTGTGCGAATTTTTCAGTCGGTTTCCAAAACTTGGCCACAAAACAAAAGTTGTAGAAAATGCCTTCAGACAATGTTGAAAAAAAGAATCATTGAGAAAAAGGCAACTGACAAAAAGTTACGGCCGAAATACCAACTTGCTGTCCAGTGGACATAAATCTTCAGTTTTCAAGTTTTGGGTCAATCCTTGTGTTCTTCAATTCCAGATTGCATTCAATTGAATTATCTTGTATTTACCACTCCTATACATTGCCATCCACATATTTTAGCCTTCTTCTATCCTTAGTTGATCAGCAACATAGCCTAAGTGCTAGATACGAACTATAATTCAATTCTGTGCAATTTCTGAAATTAATTGATTGTTTTCCTTTGCTACAAAACACATAGCCTATCCAAGCTCCACTTTTCTACTAACCGAACATGTTTTGCTGTACCGGCAATCGCTATACCAATCACCTAAGTCAGAGTTATCACGAACCAAGCACCGGTTGCACCACCTGTTTGCTTTGGTAAGAACTTGTAAGAATTTGGTAAGAGCTTGAGAGATGCATGACTTGATTTGAGCCTCCATATCCTAGTAGTTGATAGGAATATTTACTTGTGATTTGTTTCCTTGTTTTCTACTAACAATGACAGGCTTTAGAAAATTGGTAGATTATGATGTCATCGCGGGCAGATTTGAACTCGAAGGGAAACAATTACCGGTATATATCATGCCACTCACCGCTGAGAGTACGTCGTCGGACTACTTCTTGTGGGTGACTACGATGGATAGCTACTTTGAAAGACAAGATCTTGATCCTTATGAGAAGATGAGCATGGCAAGGACGGCACTGATTGGTGATGTTCAACATTGGTGGTCGAATCTCAAGTTCCACTACATGTACACATGGGAGGAGATGAAGAAGAAATTGCGACATCATTTTGTACCTCCACCACCCACGGTCACAAGCGAGGTACAACTTAAGGTAACTGAAAATGCTGACATTGTTTTGGCTCCTACTCCATCTACAGATACCGCTGAGATGCTTGAAGAGATGAAGGATGATCTGGTGCATCTTATGCCGTTAGAGGAGAAGTTTGAGGTACCTACAGTATCTGATGAGGACGATAACAACAAAGGTACTGATTTGGTGCTACCACAAGACATAGAGCAAGCTTGTGAGTATATATCTGCTGTAGTGCAATCTTTTGATATTCCTTGTGTTTACTTGAATGAATCATGTGTTGATCTAAATTCTCATAATTTTGCACATGTCGAATAAATTACACATAAGTAAGTATTTGATAGAATATCACCTGCTGATGCATTATGCTATATCATGCTTAATGAGGCCGCTAGTTTGGAATGTGCAATGAAGAAAGTTTCTGAACTTGCATGTTCAAAATTCTTGTTTAGTGCCTACACCCCTGGGTATAAGTTTAATTTGATTGGATATTATGGTATAGAAAACTAATTTCTTGTATATCGAATATGCATAACTTGCGATCACGTGGATGAATTGAAACTTGCTATTTTGAACAACAACTCTTGTATGCTCAATCTTGTTCATTATGAAAGAAAAATAAAATTTAGTGATCATTCAATGCCTATGTGTTCTTCTCTTGTTGAAACATCTAACATTAACAATCTGAATAATGAAATTGATGTATGGAAGAACTTGCAAATATTTGCACCCTTATTAGATGAATTTGCTATTGCTCAATTGAAATCTGATTATATGGATAAAATTTGTTTGATTCCAAAAGTAGTAGCTTTGCCCATATGTGCCACCACTACAAGTTTACAACTTCAGATATTCAAATTGCATAAATGCTTCACATACATTTGCAAATCTAGTTGCAATAATTGCTGTGTGAGAAATTTTGATTTGCTCATTAACATATATGAATACTCTTGGGTTAATAATATGATGAACTTGTATGATCGCTGCTGTTTGTAACATTAATTGTGCAACAACGAATAATTATTAAAACGAATGACATATATATGTACCATGCATACACCTTGGCTTCTTTGTTACTATACTTTGAGCTTATCAATAGCCGAGGACGGCTTTGTTTTCAAGAAGGGGAGGATGATGAGGATATGACTCCTATGGATACAACCATATTTGCTATACTTGTTATCCTAATTATAAGAGCTCCTACGCATCACTTAAATTATTAGGTGAGCTCGTTGTAAAGAGGTTTTACTTTGTTTGATAAAGAACTTATGATATTACATAATGAGAGTTTGTTGCGTTTGTTATTATGTACCGAGATTTATGATGAAGATCATGCAATACGTGAGGCAACACATATGCTAAAACCGAGGACGATTTTCTATCAAGAAGGGGAGGATGATGTGACCACGCCACCAACACATACGACCATAGCGCCCAATATCAAGATTGAACTAAAGGTGAATTCGTTTCTTCAGTTTTAACATATTTTAAATGAGAATATGATGCTACCTAATGATGAAAATATATATTTTTGTAGCACCACATCACTTTTGCACCAATTCAAGCAAGAGTTCAACTTAGACACGTTTTGGAATCCAATTTGGCCTCCAGATAAGTTCGGATTCAGCCGACATCTCAACTTCAAATGTGCATAACTTTCACATACAGAGTCCGTTTGAGATCCACGAGTACTCGATGGAAAGTTTTTCTCGTCCTCCTTCTAATGGATCTGACCTCATCCCAAAATTTCTCCTGTGCTTGCCGCAATCACTCAAAGAAGGTGATGCGTCACCTGTTTAGGTCAAATTGGGCCTTGTAATGTTTGGTGCTCCCCCTCCTAGGCCCATACTGTTCACGGATTACTATTCACATAAACAGTACCATGAATAGTACCATCACTTTTTCCTTAGTTTTGTGCGGCTTTTTCACCCCTATTTAAGGAGGCTGCACCCTTCTAGTTTTCTTGAATTTTGTTTGATTAGTTTTTCCATTGTGAAAACTCTTGTTCTTCGCTTGTGTCGGCTAGACCAACCGTAAAGAACCTCTACGGAATTTCACCTTTTGAGCTCAATATAAATATTTGCAATTTCAGATTGCTTTTTATCTTGTTCTTGCGTATTCTTCGGTTGCATGCACGAATAGACCTTCGTGGTCAGGTTAATCGCGTTCTTGGCACGGTTGATAACGACTTGGAGTGTGGTTCAACGATTGCTAAGGCGCAAGTGACGTCGTATAGTTGTAGTCGGATCGCAAGAGTCAGCTCTACCAAAGTCGATAGTTATCATCCTATCGGAAGATCGGGACCCCATCGCCTCATCACCAGCGATGCAGTTCCATATATTGTATTAAATCCATCAAGTATCTAAGAACAACATGAGCTTAGTAAAAGAGTTGAAGAGCCAGAGAAGCTTGAACCATGGAGAATCATGGGGCATGGCGATGATGTTTCTTTGATGAACAAGTGTTTTATGGTGTATACTAGTGCACGTGCCCTATGGAAGGAGTGGAAGGTTGCGCATGGAGGAGAGATAATGTGCAATCTGTACACAAAGTTTACGAAGATATCTACAATAACTGGGAAGGTTTCAGCACATACAATACATATATTTGGAAAGCTTATTATGTCTACATTCCAACGGATTAAATGTGACATGATTTGAAGCTTTCTAAACAAAGTTATGATATTTGATTGGGTGCTACACGGACTGTCTAGAGAGACACATGAGAGTTGTCAAACATAAGTAGTCTGTGAATTGCAAGTCACTTGTTGGTGATATCCAAACACACCATGACTTTCCAAAGGTTGAGAAAATTTTCTTTTCTTTCTCACACGGATTTGAAAGCAAACGTTGGGATCCAATTCGGTTTTGGTATGAAACAACTAGCAAGATTTAGTTTAAAATGTCTATAACTTTCACAAATGCAGTTCGATTTAGGAGTGTTGAACTCGTTAGAAAGTTAACGTCAAGACCCACACAATGGATCAGGTTCCATCCTTAGATACTAGAATTCCTTCTAGTCATACTGCAATATCCAAAACAATTTGATGATGGAAACCATGGTGTTCTTTGCTGCGTCCAAGTCATCTCTAAGACTTTGTTTCTTGTTTTAGGTGTCTTACAGGGCTATATAAGCGATGTACTGTGTCCTATGTAAGATCCAGACCACGAATAATATTTTCATATTACAAATTACATCTAGTAGCATTACACGATTGTTCTTGCTAGATTGATTGGCGCTTCCACAACTACAGGGGCATCGGGCATTGCTTTTTCCAAAGATCATTTTATCTTTTTTCTGGGAATTGAGAGATCGATATTCTTCACTCAGTGGTCGGTGGACAACATCACGCATGTGATTACGTGAATTAAAGAGTTGCAATCCTATTGCATTGGCAGCGGGGGATCATCTACAATTCGTCAAGCTTACATGCAAGTTATCGTCGATCCTATATCAAGAAGATCAGGCACCCCAAATCACTAAGGGTTGTAAACCTGATGTTAGATCCCATGTGGTTAACGGTGGCACGATGGACCGATCATGGCATAGCCGACTATGGATTCGACATCTAAAGGAGGGCATTAGCTAGCAACAAGCAAGACATGGGTAATGAGCAGTGACAATGGGGTGTTAGGACAATAATGGCGTTAGTGGATGGCAATGCTATCTAGTAGCAACGACGATGCCGGCGAGGCAGGAAACATTAACAATGGGGAGGAGGCATAGACAGAAAGAGAGAAAGGGTCGGTGGTGGCAAAAGGTGGGAGCAATCATGTTGGGGTGGAGAAGGTGGTCTACATGTTTTTGGTTTTAGAAAAACATATGCACAGTATATTGTTTGATCCAAAATCAACGGGATCCGCTAGCGCCACCCTCCTTCAACGCTAGCGCCGCCCCTCCACCTCTTTCTTCAACTCCAGCGCCACCCTCCCCTCCTCCTTCATCTTCGACTCCGGATTTGCTGACGATGGGTTCATCGTGGCTCCCGGACGTAGTGGGAGGCTAGTCCGGTGGTGGAGGGCGATGGGCGGCGATAGCGGCACACTAAATATTAGGTTGGATGGGGTGGTAGCGCGCGCGGGAAGGGGAGATGGCGGCACAGCTAAGCAACAAGGTTGCTGCCGGCTAGTGGTGGTGGAGGGGGTAGGGGAGGCAAAGGAGGGGTGCGGGGTTGCTGCAACGCCGGAGAAGAGAGGGGGATGGGAGGGGCGGCGTCGGTTCAAGAGAAGAGAGACGGAGGGGGGGAGTAGCGGCAAGAGGAGGTATGACGTCGAGATGCCTCTCGGTATACCTTGCGGTAGTAGTTCTCTTTGGGTTTTTACCAGGATATTTAGTGAATAAGTTTTAGAAGTAGATTTGCCATATTATATAGTTGACAAAAAGCTAGCTTAGTAGAGCGTTTATGATAGACGGAGAAGCCTATATTAATTATCTAGCTCAGTATTCGATTGAATCGAATCTTTCAAAATAAGATGGATTTTTTCTCAAATTGGCTCTCAAGTGTCACACTTTATTCTTTTAGTTGCAATAATAAAATAAAAGATAAATTGAACACCATGACAAAGAAATTAAGAGGAAAGAAAACTTTCACGCTAGATGCACAAACTGAGGTTGCCTCGCGCCAAATATGGACCTTGCCATGTACATGCCGCGCACGTAAGTCGCCATCCCGGCCGTGCAGTCATGCTGAAAGCTTGTCTACTCATGCTTTAGTAGAGCAAGGTCAGCAAGAGCTGCTTTTTCTGTGCGTTGGTAGAGCAGTGTCAGCAGCAAGCCAGCCTTTAGTCCTCATTTATTTTTCAAACTAATACAAAATTTATGTTAATCCGACCTCTGCAAAAACTGGCCCGTACTCGAATAAACCTACTGGTGCAGATATATGGTTTATGCTCACGTCCATTCTTTTTTCAAATTAATACGTACATATTGTGTAGATAATTGTAGGAAAACTTTTAGTACGTGACAATCATTTAGGAGTTTTAATAAACACTCCCAAAAGTTAGTAGTTTAAACCATGCAAGTTAATAGTTTTGATAATTGGCCCTTTTTTTTTGCCTACGACTAATGACTTTTAATTGCAATTGATAATTTTTATCTACGTTTTTCAAGATGACGTTAGACAATAGACACCAACACGAGAGGCACACACAGTTTTAAACGCGAGAAGCTATTTAGAGAACTGACTTCGAAGCGCCCCATTTCCAGAAAAGCTAAAACCAAAAGTCACAATTTTTTTTAAAAAAACAGGACCAGTTAATATCCGATCATCCGCTTCCTTCTTTCCAGAAACAGTTGCCAAAATATTGGAATAGCTTTACGAACCAGTCACATCTTCTGCATTCTTCTCTGCCACCATTGATCATGGCTAAAAAAAGTTAGTACCCCAACTGAACCAGAAAAACCCTCCCCTGTCACATCGTGAATTCTCTATTCCATCTCCCTGAACCCATTCTCTTTTCAACTCCCATGGTAGTACTACAGAACTCTCTTTGGGAAGTAAGCAGCAGGAGCAGCCTCAGGTGTCCTTTTCCATGTGGCTTTCAGGGCGCAGGAGGAACCAACCAACCACACTTAAAGCCACACAAATACACACACAAAGGCAGACTTAAATGCCCCATTCATTCCCAAGATTGCTGCTGCCCTTGCCACTTTCGATGGACGACTGGTACCTGCTAACAACCTATTTCTGGCTTGCAGTAGCCAGGGGCAACATTTTGGACCTAGGACTTACAAAAAAAACATAACCACTTTTACATGTTACAACTTACAAGGGGAGGTGGTGAGTCTGCTCATTCCTGCTTTTAGCATTTCTTTCTTTTATGATTCTCTGTAAATCCCTATGTCAAGCAAATACTCACCACCTCACAAATAGCTTGGGCTTGCCCTTTCTTCTTTCAGGCTTTGCATAAAGCGATTTCATTACCTTTCGTTTTAGGCCTGCAGTTTTTTTGAGGGCCAACTATTTTCTTCTTAGTACGGTCCGGTTTTTCACTTGTGTTTGTTCAATTTTCTTATGTTAGGTTTTCATAACCAGAACTTGTCCCGGGAAGATTCTCGGGGTTTTCATAACCAGAACTTGTCCCGGGAAGATTCTCGGGACTCTGGATGGGCAACTGGGGGTTCAGGACTGTATTATTTTACTGCAAAGTCATGCTCATCGGCGCGCCGGTACAAGAGAGCTGAAGCTTCTACCCTGTTGATGGCAAACATGGTAGGAGTTTCGGTTAAGTGATGGGTCATTTTGGGGAGTTAGAATTTGGGGTTAGGTAATACTAAATATTAAAGTAAATGAAATATTAATTTTCCTCACCATCCTGGATGAACAACGAATCTGCCTGTTGATAGTGCCCAATTCACCTTGTCAGTCCCGAGGGAGTTGGCTACAACATGAGTGACCTGGTCATCGATCTGGTTTGTGCACACTGCACCAAACTGCTCTGCAGTCTGCCACAGAGGATGCAAGTGGGGATTGGACTCTCCAACTGGAAAAATCCGGCTAAAGACAATACGGCAGTCCGCAAGGATCCTCTGCTGCTCAGATGCTAGTATGTTCCGCACATCAGCATCATTGAGGTTAGGATGAGAAAAGAAGTTTTGATGAATGCGTTCAATAACCTGTTACAAGAATTTTGATAAGTTTGTCAGTATAATCAAGTTGTAAATCAATCCTCAAGAGTTCAGATGTGGAAAGGAAGCATCATACCGCCAGCGAAGAAGCAAGAGTGCCAACCTCTGGCCTTTCATCTCGATCAATTTCAAGAAGTGATGGTCCAGGAAGGCCAAATTGACGTCTGCTGCAGGGGAAATAGGTGTATCTACAGAAAATCATATGGAAGGAGACGTAGTAAGATGTACTTGCTATTAATTCACGTTGGAAGAAACATCTGACAGAGATACATACCTCTCTACAACAATCAAATTGTGTTTATTGTGGGGCCAGACCCTCACGGAGTCATCAATGATCACCACTGCAGATTCCATCCCCAATACCCCATCAAGATCTTTACTTTTTGGTACTTGCTCATCGCTGTCAAAAGGATCGCCATCATCACCTCTTGAGATGACTCGCCCCGCAAATAGGGCTCCAGTAGGGTCAAGAACCTTAGCCATCTCAGTAGCATACAGCTTGTTGCCCATTGTGTATAGATGCAACTCAAAAAGCTTACTCGCCTACAGCATAAAGCACCAAACAGGATAATATTCAACAGTGGAGTAGAGACACACTGATGGTCAATGGTGAGATATCTAAGACAACAAACCTTCTCGAGAAAGTTCCATATTCCTGGTCTCAGTTTGGTCCACATTCCCATATGATGGAAACGGAACAGATGTCGCTCTGGCCTCTCGCGGTCTTGTTCCTCTTTCTTCCGCAAAATCTCTTCATGAATAGGATCTACTTCTATAAACTGAATGAGAAGTACATACTACATCAATTAACTTGTCAAATGGTTAAACAACTTGATTCATAGGCTGCAAAGTCTAATACCTTCGCGGAATTAAGGAGAGTGTGATCCAAATCAAGCACTAAGCAAAGTTTCCGTGCTGCAAACATCTTGTGCTGTTCCATGATCCGTCTTGCTCTTTCCTTCTGTATGAGGGCCTTCTGCTGGTCATCATAACCGTCAAGGAGATGATCAACATCCCCCCATGAATTAGATGGCGGTACAGCATCAATTGCTGTTGCAGGAGCAGTATTTGTTGCTGCATCAGCATTTAAATCTGCCCTATTTATGCTGCCTGAAGTTTGCTGAGGAGGCATAAGTGCTGTAGCAGCTAACTGCGAATTAGATACAGGATCCACAGCATTTGCGCTCATGGTGAAAGGTCGGACAATGTTGGATAATGAGGCTGGTTGAGAAGACAATGCATTAGTCTGAAGTTGCTCTGCCTGTTGTTCACGATTGGTCAAATTATCTTTTCTGCCCTGAGATTCTGGCAGGGCAGTTCCATTGCTTTTGGCTTGCTCAGAGCCCGCTGTATCATTCTTCTGTGCTATGTTATTATGGAGGATGCGACGGGGATCACGGGGTTTCATACGTATTACTCCAGCATCATTTTGTGAGTTCTACAGATACAGCAAAACTTAATATTAGTGCCATCTTACAACAAAAGCAAGGAATTGACATTACATGAAAATATAGTTCACCTAACTATTGACAGCATATATAACCTACAAGCTAATAAAACCTCACTGCCTCAGAATGAACATCCCAATTTCAAATTCATTTCTCTCCCCTTAATATGCATAACAAATATAGTACCAAATAATTAGATTGAAGTCATTATCAAGTAAATTGATAAAGTGACAAATATCAAGCAAAGACGCAAGTGCAGTAGCAAGAGCTTTACCACAGGAGCTGTTTGCATTGGAACTTGTGGCCTAACAGAGGGAACCTGCCCAAATTCTGCAGTCTTTGGAGCGTTGCCAGGTGGTATAACCATGCCTGCAGTTACATTACTGATCATGCCACTCGAAGCAGTTACCTTCTGCTGAGGTTCTGATGCTGACCTCTTTTGCTGTTCCATTTGAATCCAATGCATGAGCACTGTCGGGTTCACTGCAATGTCCTTTAACACAGCAGGCAATGAAACAGTAGGAGATGCACTGGTTTGTGGAGCTGAATTACTTTGGGGGGGCTGCAGTGTTCTGGTACTTATTCCACTACTATTTGTGATACTACTTACGTTACTAGTAAGTTGACTGTCTGTAATAAGATTAGGATTTCCTGTTGTCTTGGCTTCAGGCCTTGTATTCTGATTTGATTGAACCCTTTCAATTGGATAGGAGCTAATATTACTTCCATCTTCAGTCCACAAACCTCTACCTGGTGGTACAAGCATGTCTCTCAGATTCCCAATACTACCCCTAGCTCTTTTTAACATATTTTCATCCACCAGAGCTTCGTCAACTGCCTTGTGCTTGCGGCTATTAATTGATACTCCACCACCCAAGGTCCCATTCTTAGAAGCATTTGGTTCTACAAAATTCACATGTCGGTTTGCATCCGCAGCACCACCAGGATCACGGTTCAAAAATTTAAGCCTGGGATCTCTACTTTTAGCTGTAGGCTTTAGCACATGGTTGGGTCCTGAAACAGACTGTTCAATTTGTTTAGCATAACCTGGAGGACCACCTGTGAAACTGTCATTGCTGCTGCTAACTGTACTAGTTCGAGAGGCAGGTATCTGACTCACACTTGGCAGTGTAATCTTATTTGAAGTTGAAAAACTCAAAATTTCACCAAATATATCACCACCTTTGTCTCCAGATTTATCCCCATCACCAGGAGTTGGGCTTGGTAGATCATCACTTGGAAAGGCAGACTTCTGACCATACTTCTGCTGGTAAGAGGAAACAGCCTTCAGGGGGTGAGTTAAGGATGGATATGAAGAATGTTTTGCAGGCTCAACTCCTCCTGCGAAAGATGGTCTGTCTAGTGCCATTGGAAATGCTCCAAATTCAATGGGCTTTGGCACAGGAAAAGGTGGTGCATTATCACGGGTGGGTGAGGGTAAGCTGTTCTCGTCATAATCTGCATGAAGATCCAACAAGGGGCTAACCATTCTATTCTTTGCTGGTACCTTCAACTTGGGCAAACTAGAGCCACTAAATGGATTTGTAGCTCCTGATTCAAATGGTAGTCTCTCTGATGGAATCTGCCCAGATGGAGCCACAACATTCATTGCATTGGTGCCACAATTGGCATTTGGACCATTGGCATTGTCTTTTCCATCCTGAAAAACTAACTGCCTCACACGGCTATCCAGCTGATGCACAGGGAAAGAAACACAGAAAATTGAGCTTGTTACCACAGCCTACACTCATAATGAGGCCCCCGAAGCTACAAACTAGCAGGGTTACAAACCTCATCTCGCTGGTCGGGTGTCAGCATGTCTGAATATCTGTTCTTTATGTGGAACAACAACCTACGCCATTCAAAGGAGACCGTTTTAGTTATATAGAAAAGATCGCAGTTTCATTCTGTAAATGATTAGCTAAAGATGACTTTTGTGTACTTTAAGAGCTTGTTCTTGTTCTGCTCCCTCTTCGGCATGTTATATGAATTAGCCACCTACAATGCAAAAGGTGTGAGCCATTGAGCCTTATAACCGACAAAGGAAGACAGCCAACACTCGGTCTTACAGTGGTGATGGTGTCAATTCCGACAAACGCCTGCTGAACAAGAGCGTCAAGCATGGGCATCGGGCTCCCGCTCTCCGGGAACAGTGGCTTCAGGCTCTCAAAGCACGTGTGCAGGCGTGCACACGCACCCTCAAATGACCTACAACACAACATCAATAACTGATCTCTCAGCAACCGAATCAAACGCCATATCCATCAAACACATGATCTTTGCCATGAAACATCCGTCCATACTTTTCAGCTTCCTCAATGGAGACCATCTCAAGCTCCTCAAGTATACTCCCCACGCGCTGGTCAAAGTCCACTTCCTCCTCCTCGGCAGCAGCAAAGGCAGTATTACTGCTCCCCTCCACAGCCACCGACTCTGACTTCGGCGCATCAGAGTCCAAGTCGATGGTCTTGGGCTGCTCACGCGTAGGTGAAGAGGAGGTCTGCACGGCCTCCCCCTCCTCGATCTCGCCTTCCTCCTTCTCCTCGTCCGATGTGTCCACGACGTGCTCCACCTCGTCCTCGTCGGCGGCGGGGCACGGCACAAGCGGCTTCTTTTGCACGGCCTGGGCCCACGCGAAGCTGTGGAACGCCGGCGCGTAGCTCCGGGACATGGTGTACCCCATCCAAACCCTAGATCTCTGCGCCGCCGCTGCCGCCCCCTCCCCGGCCCCCGCGCCGCCGCCACCGGACGGCTTCTCATTTAAGTCGTCGGCGCTGATCTCCTCGAGCGACGCGGACGAGTCCCCGTTGGACGCCTCCCCGCCCCTGGCAGTGACTAGGTCCCCACCAGCCGACACCACCGCCGACCGCGGCCGCTCCCGAGCCATCAGCACCACCAGACTCTCCTCGTCCTTGGGCGTGACCGTCACGCGCATGTGCCGTCCCCGGCGAGGGGCGGGGCACAAACCGCCCCCTAGGACTCGTTCTACGCGGCCAAATCCGGCGATCCGGAGCTCGATCCGCAGCTCCCGACGGCGCCCACCGATCCCGCAGCCCCCGAATCGCACCAATCGATCAGCGCCCCATCGGATTCGCCGGATTCCCCGCAAGATTGCGCTGGATCGGCGGCGCCACGAGAGGGCAGGAGACAGCACGACGCGACATTTGGGGAAAATAAGGAGACGCGTGAGGCGTGGGCCGGAATATATAGAGAAAAGAGGTTTGAATCTGACCGTTGGGGTTTGATTTCGACGGTTTCCGATGCAGACACGTAGCGCCACGTTTGCCTCTGTCATACTTGTGCTTATTCCCTGCTGCTTGCGTTGCTGGGTTTTACTCGTGCTATCCTAGTGTGGATGCTGTATTGACTCGGATCCGGATGCTCTGACTTTACGTAGGTAAGTCATCAATTGCACATTTTTGTAGGCTGTTCAATGGAGATCAAATAATTCGAATCACAGCATACCAAAAATTGAATATCGCATGATTAATTGGCAATTTATCACCCACAAAGTCTAGATCGGCCGTTGATTCGTCGAATGATTATAGATGCCCCAACTACATTATACGGTTATCTGTAAAGTAAGAGGATCATCTTCCTATTCATGTGTATAGCATGCGGTTTTCTTTTGGGCTTTTAAGAAATTTATTTATTGCCTAGAGGACACCATGATGGGGCTTGAATTACTCGCAAGAAGACAAAACTGTCATTTGTTGGAATTTATTGGATTTGCTTGCTGATGATAGCTATTCTTGCTGGATTTTTTTGACTGGGCTTGTAGAGTTTATAATTATACGTTGTCTATTAGTAATTTGATGTTGACGATAAATAAACTACCTTTTAAGGGACTGAGCTGAGCAATCTTTAATGGCAACATATCTGATGCACAAGGGATAATTGATGGAAATATGCACAAACACGATTTGAGCCATTAGAGCTGAAAACGGTAGCCGAGATCGCAGCAAGTGCGCCTCCCATTCCCACTTACGAACATTTTCATTCACCCCCTATCGAAACCCACCACCCCATTCGATCCCCTCCTCCATTCGAACCTGGGCCTGTCCATTCGATCCCTTCCCCCAAACCGCCCCTCCTACTCGTTGCTGCTACTCCTCCGTCGAGCTCGTCCTTGTTGGCCTCGCCACCGCCTCCTTCCACCGACCTCACCACCGCCTCCATTTGATCCCCTCCTACCCAACTGAGCTAGGGTTAGGGCGAAGGCACCTGACGCCCCCGCCGCTCCCCCTCCACTGCCCACCGCCACTCTAGTGACACTATGTCAACCCTTTGCTGTTGCTCCTCTGTGAGCTCGTCCCCGCCAGCCACAGCACCGCCTCCTTCCGACGACAACTAGATCTAGCGTCGCCTCTCCATCCCTTGATACCTCTCTACTGGCCCCCTATTGGTGCTCTTTGTAGGATCGCTGTGGATTACAATTATTCACCCCCACTCTGATTGTCATCAACAATCCTACAAGTAGTATTAGAGCCGGTTGCTATGGTGTCAGAGAGGTATGTGAACCGTCCCCCTATGCTAGATGGTACTGATTTTACTTTTTGGAAATATCATATACAATCTTACATTGGGGCTCAAGGTAGTAATGTTTGGAATAAAGTTTCTACACCTTATGTGGTTCTTATTACTGTTACTAATTTAAATAAAGCAGATGTTGGTTTAAATGCTCAAGTTCGTAATTTGCTGTTTCAGGGAATTTCTCACAAAGAATCTGATCGTGTAGCTTATATTAATTCTGCTAATTTAATATGGAAAACTCTTTGCGATTATCATGAAGGAACCACTAAAATCAAGAAAGTGCATAAAAATCTTTATAAAAAAATAATATTCTGATTTTGCTATGAAGCCTGGTAAATCCATTGATGATCTGTTTGCTCGTTTTGAGAAAATATTGAGTAATTTACATGGGGTTAATGTTATTCCTGCTAATGAAGATAATACAACTAAAATTTTGAGATATTTAGGTTCTGAGTAGTTGATGGTTGTCACAACTATTAATCAAATTGTCGATCTAGATACTTTAACTATGGATGATCTTTATTCTAGATTGAAAACCTATGAGATGGAAGCTTTGCCACCTAAGATTGATAAATCTTCACCTTTAGCACTCGTGACTAACCCAATGCAGGTTGCTTCGTTGAGTGCTTTGTCTTGTGTTTTTTTATCTGCATTATCTTCTTTTTAAGAGGAACAGTTCGAGCAGCTCCCTGAAGAAGACTTGGTGTTGATATCCTCACGGGCATATAAGGCACTCAACAATGTGAGGATGAGGAAGCGAGGTGGCGTGTTAGGTCCGATCAAGTGCTATGAGTGTGGCGAGGTAGGCCACATTAGATGGATTATCTTAAGCCTAAGGGGAAGGTGATCAAGAAAGATAAGAACTATTGTCGTTGGCCATCCAAGAACAACAACACTAAGGGTGGCAATTTCTGTCACAAGTTTGCTGAAAAGATCATATCGGCTATTGAGCGTCTTGATTTGAGAGATGTAGAATATGAGAGTTGTGACGACGATGACCACGATGATGATGCTAAAGGTAAGAAGAAGAACAACGATGACTTCACGAGCATGTGCTTCATTACAGCAACAACAATGATGATGACAACAATGATCCCGATGAGGTAAGACCATCATATGATAAGCTTGAAGATGGTTTGATTAAACTTGCTATTGAATTAAAAAGACAAAAAGAAATTAAAAGAAAATCATGTGAGTCTTGTCAAGTTTTACATTCTAAGTTGGAAGCTGCTAGGTCAATTAATGTATCAAACTTTGTTCAACTTAGGGATGTAAATGATAAGTTTATGAATTAAAATTGAATCATGACCCTTGTGATGAAAAATTAAAATTTACTAATGATAAAATTGAAAGCTCAAGTTTAATTTTTCTAAAGCCTATGCTCAGTGTGAATTGCTACAAGCTAGACTTAATTCATCTCAGGAATCTATTCAACAAATGCTTTATCATGAAAACATATCTTGCTCAAATTGTTCTAAGTTAAATATTGAAATTGATGCTTTAAATGATTTTACTGAAAAACAAAGAATGGCTCAATCTAGTATTTCCAAGAATTTAGTGAAAGAACCAATTCAATGCACAACTTGTCACTCATTAACTAAACAAAATGAGTACCTTAAGCACACTTTAGAGAGATCTATTTTGGCAAGAAAAATCTGAATATGATTCTAGATAAATAAAAAACAAGTGTGAAAAATCAAGGTCTAGGATTTAGTTTTGTTGAGCATGCCAAGAATAATCCTCCTAAAGTTGTTAAGTTTCTTGAACCTGAAAAAATTGAAATAAAACCTGAACCAAACCAAACTGTGTTTAAATTTGCTAGCTTTGTGCAAAGTTCATTGAATAATAATGTAGATGCTAGCTCATCATCTCAAAAGAATTCTGGTCATGTTAAATTTTATTGCACCTACTGTGAAAGAGATGGACACTTGCATGAATTTTGCTTTAGGCATACGAAGAAAGAGAAAAAGGAAATATTGAATTCTTTGAGACAAAAACGTGTAACCTCTTTTGTTGTTTCTAAAATTAATGCAAAAGCTAGGTTTTTAGAGAACTTTTATGATGGGTTTAAATTTGCTTCATATGCTGGTTTGGGATATAATTCAAATAATTCACTTTCACGTACATGTGATTCTGGCTCTAGTTTTGTTACTCCTGTTCATCATGTATCTTAGTATTTGATTTCTAAATCTTATTTTACTAACCCCAGTACTAAGATACCGACGATTGTTTGTGCTTTGTAGGCTCACCACAAGCGGAAGGAGAATATATGGTTCATTGACTCTGATTGCTCTCGCCATATGACCGGAGACTCATGATGGTTCTCCTTCCACACTCGTGCCACTGGTAATGAGATGATTACTTTTGAGGACAATACTCAAGGATGAGTTCTTGCAAAAGGTATTGTGTGCGTCAATGACAAATTTATTTTAAAAGACGTCACACTTGTTAGTAAGTTAAGCTATAATTTGCTTTCAGTTTCACAGTTGATAGATGGTAATCTTAAGGAGAGCTTTAAAAAGCATTCTTGTTGCATTTTAGATCCATTTGGCTATCTAGTATGCAAAATTATTCAAGTTGGTCATTTGTTTAAGGGTGACTTCTCTTATTCATCATCTTGTAATCGTAGGTGTCTTGTTTTATTTGATTCTAGGGACTTATTTCACAGGCACCGTAGGCTAGAACATATTGGTTTTGATCACCTTGCTCGAATCAGTAATATGCACCTTGTTAGAGGAATACCTAGTCTTAAAATTGAAAAGTCGGTGGATTTGGTTTGTTCTTTTTGTCGACATGGTAAGATGGTCTTATCGTCACATCCTCCACTCACACTTGTTATGACTAATGCTCTTGGTTAATTGTTGCACATGGACATTGTAGATCCTTCTAGTTGCTCTTGGTAAAATTTAATTACCACGGACCAAACGCTCGCTCTGATACCAACTGTAACACCCTAGGACCCGCATTACCCTGGGATGCCACTAAACCACACTACAAGCTAGCCAATTTACTTTACAAGGTAACATAAATTGGCAAGAATTTCTAAATCATGTTAAGCTAAGCGGAAGCATACTAAAACAAAGGTAAAGGAACACTACTAATTAAAGAACAATCGCTAATTACTTTACCCAATTAAAGTGAACCACAACCTAACCTAACTTTAATAATTAAAAGTGATCGGCAATAAGAGATAAAAATGAATAACTGGAGACTGCACTTATTTATTACAGTATGAAACATGATATGGTGTGTGTTAGTGATGTGCCGCTCTACCCGTCCCATGCATGCTTTAGAATCACCAGGAGGGGGGCGGGAAACTAGAGTGAGATGAAAATCTCAACAAGCAAACTGTTTAATAGGCTAGTTAAACTACAACAGTTTAATCATCAACATTTGTTTTCCACAATGACCACGTTTATATTCTCAACCTCAAATCACCACCAACGACGATAAAACAATAACAAATAAATCTTGTTTGACTACTTTAAAACCTCAACCACTACCACTACTAAAGCCAATAAAACATTATCATGTTTTACCTTACTACTTTTTATTTCTCACATTCACAACTGCTATCAACAGTTACTACAAGAGAAAAGAATCTCATGCCACAATCACAACCCCTACCATACCACAAGGGATGAACCCCATTCCACGACCATAGCCACATTCCTCATACCACAAGTAACTCACATGAGCCAATTCCACATTACAACTATGAAGTTGTATTTGACTGCAAAATAACTTCACCACAATACATTGCATAGGTATGCAAATGATCTTTCCACAATGCAATGCATATGAATGCGTATGATCCACTGCACCCTTACCCAACAAGGTAAGAGTGTGCGTCGTACTACGGCAATATACGATGCTGTACCGGTACGGTCGTAGCTATAAGCGGTGACATCCACAATGCAAATACGGTCGCGGCTATAAGCGGCAACATCCACAATGCAAATGTCATGACATGTTATGAATGATATGATAATCATAAACCACAAAAATTTAACCACGAAGGTTAACAACCTAATCATCATGAATACTTCCTCATAACCCACCTGTGTCTCATTAAGCACAATACCAATGTTTCATAAGATCATTACCACATAACCCACATTCGGTCCACGTTTACTTGCCTCTACCGTTGAAGCGAAGCAATCACGTGCGTTCATGAGCAAAACCACCTGTCCAAAAGTTCAATCTGGGCAGCCAGATTCTAACGCATTCCAACCACAGTGTAAGGCTCTAAAAATTATGATTTTTATACATTAGTTATATTACTGAATTCCCTACATTTTGGTCAATTGTGACCAAAAACATAAAAAATCATATACTACTCCTAAATCACACCTGAAGAGCAATCTGCCCCAGTCTGCACCCCTGACAGACAACAAGGTTCCCGACCCTGCTACACCCAAATCCCGCGGCCAAAAATTCTGAAAAAAAATACAGTAGGTAGGTCTTATTGTCCTCTACAATTTTCGTTTTGGGCAGAGCCACAGGACAAATATTTTCGTGGGTCTAAACTGCACAAACAGTCGCGCTGCGCGGATTGATCTACATACGGACAACAGGAATTCTCTAATCGGAGAATCTAATTGCTAATCCCCACCAATTCTTAGGCTAATAACCCTAATTATAGCAAAATCAGAGAGATTACCTAGGGGATCCCCTTAGGATCACCCGTCTTCTTCCTGTAACACCCCAAGACCCACATTACCCTGGGATGCCACTAAAACCACTCCACAACAAGCCAAGTTACAAGATAAATTAAAATGGCAACAATTCCTAAAAACAATATAAGATAAGCAGAAGCATAATCAACTAAGCGAAATAGGATAGTGATAACAATTCAATAATTAAAATCAACCTCCAACAATTTAACCAAAGAATAGTTCACAAGTTTAATACTATTAAGATAAAGTAAACATTGACGAGATAACTAGGCGAAAGACTAGAATCACTTCATCTTTATTACAGCATAAATCTATGATCTAATTGCATTATTGTGGTGCCGCTCTACCCTTCCCATGCATGCTCATTGATCACCTGTTGGGGGGGGGGGGAACAAGGGTGAGATAAAAATCTCAGCAAGCAAACTGTTTAACAGGCTATTCAAACTACAAACAATTATACATCATCCTTTATACATCCATACAACCACAACCACAAATCATGTCCACAATTATTTAAACCACCACAGACTTCCATGAATCATACCTCATAAATTTCATAATTAATTGGCATTTGAATGCAGTCATTCCACCCACAAATGAATGCATATGAATGCTATGATGCTATGCTCCACAACACTCTTTCCCAACAGGATAAGAGTGTGCATCGTATTACGGCAATATACGATGCTGTACCGGTACGGTCGCGGTTAAGTGCGGTGACATCCACATATGCAAATGTCATGACATGATATTAATGATATGATATAATGGGAACGGGGTCCCGATCTTCCAACAGGTTCTGGGTAAGTTCGATTTGGTGGAGGCGCGACACAAATCGATCCGGCTTCCGAACGACACGTTCCGAACCCCGCAATCGCAGCACCACGTCTCCTCAGGTTATCAACCGTGCGCAGCCCGGTTGACCTCGCCAAGAAGGCTAATCCTCGCCTGCGAATCGAAGAACACAAGCAAGAACAAGGAAGAACACAACTGAATTGCAGATGGATAGATTTAGCACTCGAAAGTTGGGGTCTCACAAACCGATGAACGGCGAATCTGTTCAAAGACAAATCAATCTAAGCAAAACCCAAACCCTAATGGTGGGGGTGGCGGCTGGATATAAAGGAGTTAGGGGCGTGCAAAACCCCTGGACGCGCCCCTAATGGGCTCCAACACGATACAAAGCCGATCGGCCCAAAAGACGGTGGCGCAGCACCCTGACAGATTCTGAACGGCCACTTGTTTCGACGATTCCTGTTGACTCAGAAGGAATTTTGACATGGGACCAAAGCCATTGGAAAGGTGGTCTTCTCAGCTTTCCATACATATGTAGAACGTCCAAAACGGAGTCCGGATGCGATCTGGGCGTCCGTTTTAGTGCGGACTGGTCCTGGACTCCGAATTGGATTCGAAGTCGGTTTGAGTTGGGCCTCCAACATGATTCGACCGTCCTTGCTGGACTTGTGCGCCCCGTAGCCCTTCTCCAAGTACTTCCAGGTCCTCTCCATGGTTCCTAATCATAATTAAATCATTAGGTAGCAATCTATTCTCAAATGAACAAAAAGAAGTACTTAGGAACGAGCTCACCTGTAAATTCAATTGTCGGGCGCGAGCTCTAGTGATTGGTCCTTGAATGTCAAGTGGAGGAGTGTTGTGTGTAACCGAAGAAGTGATGTCCTCATCATCCTCCCCCTCTTGAAGCGGAGTTGTCCTCAACTCAGCCTCATCTTCATCTCCCAAGTATGGTTTCAAATCTGAAATGTTAAAGGTGGGACTAACCCCAAACTCGGGAGGCAACTCAAGTGTATATGCATTATCATTTATCTTCTCAACTATCTTAAAAGGACCAGCAGCTCTAGGCATCAATTTTGATTTTCTTAACTCAGGAAATCTATCCTTTCTCAAGTGCAACCAAACAAAATCACCCGGTTCAAGTTTAACTTCCTTTCTACCTTTACTACCAGCAATCCTATATTTGTCATTCATTTTTTCAATGTTGGCCTTAGTAGTCTCGTGCATTTTGACAATAAAATCAGCACGCGCCTTAGCATCATTATGAACTCTCTCACTAGTAGGCAAAGGTAAAATATCAATAGGGGCACGGGGATTGAATCCATACACTACCTGAAAAGGACTTACCTTGGTGGTGGAGTGTTCCGCTCGATTATATGCGAACTCAACATGCGGCAAACACTCTTCCCACAGCTTCAAATTGTTCTTCAAAATAGCTCTCAACATGGTAGACAATGTGCGGTTCACCACCTCAGTTTGGCCATCAGTTTGTGGGTGACATGTTGTAGAGAACAACAACTTTGTACCCAACTTGTTCCATAGAGTACGCCAAAAGTGACTCAAGAACTTGACATCACGATCTGAAACAATAGTAGAAGGCATACCATGCAAACGAACTATCTCTTTGAAAAAGAGGTCAGCAATATGAACGGCATCATCGGTTTTATGACATGGTATAAAGTGAGCCATCTTAGAAAAGCGATCCACAACAACAAAAATGCTATCCCTCCCCCTCTTAGTCCTGGGCAATCCTAAAACAAAGTCCATAGAAATATCTGCCCACGGAATAGAAGGAACAGGAAGAGGCATATATAAACCATGTGGATTCAAGCGAGACTTAGCTTTTTGACATGTAGTGCAGCGAGCAACAAACCGCTCAACATCTCGCCTCATCTTTGGCCAAAAGAAGTGTGTGGCCAGAACATCCTCTGTCTTCTTAGCACCAAAATGTCCCATCAAACCGCCTCCATGCGCCTCCTGCAACAACAAAAGACGAACGGATCCAACTGGAATGCATAGGCGGTTAGCTCTAAACAAATACCCATCATTGATCATGAATTTATTCCATGCTTGTCCCTCTTTACAATGCAACAACACATCCTTAAAATCAGCATCAAAAGCATATTGTCCTTTAATAGTTTCAAGACCAAAAATGCGACAATCAAGTTGAGACAACATGGTATAGCGTCGAGACAAAGCATCAGCAATCACATTATCCTTCCCTTTCTTGTGTTTAATGACATAAGGAAAAGATTCAATAAATTCAACCCACTTAGCATGTCTACGATTCAAATTGGTTTGACTACGAATATGCTTAAGTGATTCATGATCGGAATGAATGACAAATTCTTTAGGCCATAAATAGTGTTGCCACGTCTCTAAAGAACGAACAAGAGCATACAATTCTTTATCATACGTGGAATAATTAAGAGCAGGACCATTCAATTTTTCACTAAAGTAGGCAACAGGTTTGCCTTCTTGCATCAAAACACCACCAATACCAATTCCGCTAGCATCACATTCGAGCTCAAAAGTCTTACCAAAATCCGGAAGTTGGAGCAATGGTGCGTGTGTAAGCTTGTCCTTCAAAAGATGAAAGGACTCCTCTTGTGATGGCCCCCAATGGAACACGACGCCCTTCTTTGTCAACTCAATCAATGGTGTCGCAATGGTGCTGAATTCTTTGACAAAGCGGCGATAAAATCCTGCAAGGCCAAGAAAACTCCGCACTTGGGAGACCGTCGTGGGCGTGGGCCAACTCCATATCGCCTCCACCTTGGCTCTATCAACCTCAATGCCCTGTGGAGTCACAACATAGCCAAGAAAAGAGACTCGATCCGTGCAAAAGGTGCACTTGTCAAGGTTACCAAACAAACGTGCATCTCTCAAAGCATTAAAAACAGCACGTAAGTGATTCAAATGTTCATCCATGGACTTGCTATAAATCAAGATATCATCAAAGTAAACGACCACAAATTTGCCAATGAAAGGACGTAAAACCTCGTTCATTAATCTCATGAAAGTGCTAGGTGCATTAGTTAACCCAAAAGGCATGACTAACCACTCATACAAGCCGAACTTAGTTTTAAAAGCAGTTTTCCATTCATCGCCAAGTTTCATTCTTATTTGGTGGTATCCACTACGCAAGTCAATCTTTGTGAAAATTATAGCACCACACAACTCATCAAGCATGTCGTCTAGCCTAGGAATAGGATGACGATACCTTATAGTAATGTTGTTAATGGCTCTACAATCTACACACATACGCCAAGAACCATCTTTTTTGGGAACCAAAAGAACATGAACAGCACAAGGACTAAGGCTCTCACGTACGTACCCACGGTCCAAAAGGTCTTGGACTTGTCGCTGAATCTCCTTAGTCTCTTCAGGATTGGTCCTGTACGGCGCACGGTTTGGCAAACTCGCTCCAGGGATCAAATCAATCTGGTGCTCAATCCCTCGAATGGGTGGAAGTCCTGGAGGTATCTCATCAGGGAAAACATCTCTAAACTCCTGCAAAAGGTTAGTGACAGGAGCAGGCAAAGTGCAAGGCATATTATCAAGAGAAAATAAGGCATCTTTGCACACAAAAGCATAGCATGTATCATGAACATCATCAATTTCAGCAAGGTCTGATTTTGAGGCAAGCATAACAGAATTTTTCAAATGGAGTACTTGCTGTTTTTCAGATTTATCATGTTCCTTTGTATCATTAGCAGCAGCAACTCTCTCCCTATCGGCCTCTATAATCTCAGCTGGGGTCAAAGGCAGTAAAGTAACTTTCTTTCCCTTATGCATAAAAGTGTATTTGTTACTACTACCATGGTGTAAAGCATCATTATCAAATTCCCAAGGTCGACCCAATAAAAGAGAGCATGCTTGCATGGGAACCACATCACAATCAACATGATCAACATACCCACCAATGGAAAAATGGACTCGGCATGTTTGTGTTACCTTAGCTTTTCCAGAATCATTTAACCACTGAATATGATATGGATGGGGATGTGGTCGCGTGGTCAAGCCAAGCTTCTTGACCAAATCAGAACTCACCAAGTTGTTGCAGCTTCCTCCATCAATGATGACACGTGCACGCCGATTCTTGATTGCGAAGAAAGTCTGAAACAAATTATGGCGTTGAAGCTTATCGGGTTGTTGTACCTGTGTGCTGAGGACTCGCTGCACAATGATGCTCCGTAGCGTCGCTGTGGACGCCCCACCAAGGACCAAGTCGTCATCACCACCGCCAGTTTCGTCCGAGGCAGCATCAACATCATCATCCTCCTCAACATCCGAAGTGCTGATGTAGCCTCCATCTTCTGTGGCGATGTATGCCCGTTGGCTAGGGCAATTCTTCTGCACATGACCAAGCCCATGGCAGCGGTGGCACTGAATGTCGGAGGAGCGGCCCGTTGAAGCCACGGAAGAAGAACTCTTGGCTGGAACCTGCAAGGAATTTTTTGAAGCATCTGCAAAGCGTGACGTGGAAGGTGGCTTCGGTGGCGCTGCTGCAATCTTGGTCACAGGTGGTGGAGGAGAACGAAAACTCGAAGAAGACTTGGGCAGTCCCGCCGATGTAGTCGTTCGCGGCGTGTAGAAGGGTCGTTCAGTGCGTGCCTTCGCTGATTCCTTGCGTCCCTGCAATTCTTTTTCTGCAAGCATAGCAAGCTGGAACAACTGGTTGACAGTAGTAAATTCTTTATAATCAACAATGTCCTGAATTTCACGCCGTAACCCCCCGTAGAAACGACAAATCTTATCATCTGTGTCATCAACAACCCCACAACGCATCATACCCTTTTGAAGCTCAGCATAATAGTCCTGAACAGAACGATCACCTTGTTCTAAGCGCTGCAATTTTTTTCTCAAATCAAGTTTATATGTGGGAGGAACAAAACGATTACGCATATCTTCTTTTAACCGTTCCCATGTATCAGGTTGTAAGCGCATGTTACTTAGTTCATTCCACCAGATAATAGCAAAGTCCTTAAACTCACTAGTAGCTTGTCTAACTCTATGTTGTTCAGGAACTAAGTGAGAATTAAATTTCTGCTCTACCGTCATCTCCCAATCAAGATATATATCAGCATCATAAAGACCAGCAAAAGATGGAATGGTAAACTTGACTTTAGCAAAAGGGTCATCGTTACCATGACGGTTCTGGTTATTACCTCCCATACCATGTCGGTTTTGCTGAAGACGCCGACGTAATCGTGCATCTTGTGTCGCCCGCTGATCAATGTTGCCATCCGCATCATACACTGTGTCATCATCACGACGATGGCCGTCATTGACAGGTGGCAGGCGTGCCTCCAATGTGTCCAACCGACCAGTGAGGTCAGCCAACCGCCGCTCCACCCGCTCAATGCCTTCCGTGGTGTTCAACTTGGCAATGGCGGCGACGATGGTGTCCATTCTCGCGCCGAGTGAAGCATTTTGTTTGTCGAGCGCAGCTTGTAGCTGGCCGCGACTAACACACTCGTTGAAATCGACCGGTGTCTCGCCCCCTTCGTCTCCTGCCATGGTTAGTGGAAACACAGGGAAAACAAAAGGATTATCCCTATCAACTACAAATGAAGGGCAGTGGGATCTCGCAAAGGAAGTGTCTTACCAAGCTCTTACAAGTGTTCTTACCAAAGCAGCAGGTGGTACAACCGGTGGCTGGTTCGTGAAACCATGACGAGCGTGGGTACGATTGCAAGGGTCAAAACTGTGCTATCCAGAAGTAGATATATGGAGCTTGGAAGGCCAAATATGTCAGTGGAACACAAATCAATAACAGATAGTAATGCTGAATAAATGTCCAAAGCACTGGTCCTAGTTGCTGGCCTAAATGTGTCCTATATCAGTGTTAGGATATGATGAACAAGGAGTCAAGATCAGAATAGTAAGGCAAAGACAGCAACAAAGATGGCCAGGCACTGAGAGACTTAATGCAGCATAAGCACAAAACAAAAGAATTTCTGTCACCTAAAACTGTGCTCTTTCTTTTTTTTCTCTTTTTTTTTCTTTTTTTTTTCTTTTTTCTTTTAGGCACGGAACTCAGGTGCCTTTGCTCTCAGGCAAAACCAGGTGCCGAAATTTTTCTTTTTTGTTTCTTTTTTCTGTTATTTTTTTCACAAAGCAGAGCACAGAAATAGGAACCACACAAAGTTTCACCTCAATCTAATGTAAGGTGTGGCCTACAGAAAATAATGAATGTGCTGGAAATTCGGTGAATCAAATTCGGAGCTCGAGTACTGCACTTTCCAGGCCGAATTTGGGCAAAATAAATTCGTCGAAACCCGACGCTGTCAGGTCGGTTTCGGATGCAAAATTTAATTTCACCCAATTTCAAAAAAAAAATCTCCTGATTTCGAGTCCGTATGCAAAAGTTACGGCCGTTTGAAGTTGAGCCTCCGAGTTATGGTTTCTGTGGAGGCCGAAAACGAAATTGAGTGGAGGAAATCGGTGGAATTTGGGGGCGGAAGCTCGGGGACAAGTGGGGGATGGTGCTGTGTGATCACGAGATGCGAAGGAAGATTCAAACAGAGGGCGGGATATGGGTGGGAAAACAAAAAACAGAGGGTGGAATACGCGATGGATGACGGCTAGGGTTTGTATGAGAGGTAGCGGAAGCAAGATAACCCGAAACAAAACACGATCTAAACCAGCAACACAACTCGACTAAGGACACAAACTCAACACTACGGACTCTGGAATCAAATTGTGCAAAGGCTAAACGAGGTCTAGGACAGGAAACAACCTATGACTACAATTTTTTTTTTGTAGGGCTTTTTCATGGACTCTAGGATGAAACCGAAAACAACAAAGGAGGGTAACGCGAACCTGAAGGAACACCTGAAGCTCTGATTACCACTTAATGGGAACGGGGTCCCGATCTTCCAACAGGTTCTGGGTAAGTTCGATTTGGTGGAGGCGCGACACAAATCGATCCGGCTTCCGAACGACACGTTCCGAACCCCGCAATCGCAGCACCACGTCTCCTCAGGTTATCAACCGTGCGCAGCCCGGTTGACCTCGCCAAGAAGGCTAATCCTCGCCTGCGAATCGAAGAACACAAGCAAGAACAAGGAAGAACACAACTGAATTGCAGATGGATAGATTTAGCACTCGAAAGTTGGGGTCTCACAAACCGATGAACGGCGAATCTGTTCAAAGACAAATCAATCTAAGCAAAACCCAAACCCTAATGGTGGGGGTGGCGGCTGGATATAAAGGAGTTAGGGGCGTGCAAAACCCCTGGACGCGCCCCTAATGGGCTCCAACACGATACAAAGCCGATCGGCCCAAAAGACGGTGGCGCAGCACCCTGACAGATTCTGAACGGCCACTTGTTTCGACGATTCCTGTTGATTCAGAAGGAATTTTGACATGGGACCAAAGCCATTGGAAAGGTGGTCTTCTCAGCTTTCCATACATATGTAGAACGTCCAAAACGGAGTCCGGATGCGATCTGGGCGTCCGTTTTAGTGCGGACTGGTCCTGGACTCCGAATTGGATTCGAAGTCGGTTTGAGTTGGGCCTCCAACATGATTCGACCGTCCTTGCTGGACTTGTGCGCCCCGTAGCCCTTCTCCATGTACTTCCAGGTCCTCTCCATGGTTCCTAATCATAATTAAATCATTAGGTAGCAATCTATTCTCAAATGAACAAAAAGAAGTACTTAGGAACGAGCTCACCTGTAAATTCAATTGTCGGGCGCGAGCTCTAGTGATTGGTCCTTGAATGTCAAGTGGAGGAGTGTTGTGTGTAACCGAAGAAGTGATGTCCTCATCATGATAATCATAAACCACATGAATTCCGACCTCAAAGGAGCATCAACATGCTCATCAACATATCCGCAACCACATATCCACCATGTATTTTTTTTTCATATTCCGCATTTAGCACATTAAACAGATTACCACATGACTACGAGCAATTCATTCAAAGCATGTCAATTGTCAATAATTGCTACCACAACCTCATTTAGAAATCATACAACTATGGCATAACATATCAAGTTACGAGAATCATGTAAATTGCAAGTAGTAAGAATAATGAGTTAAACGGTAGCACATCCGCTACGTTTACTTGCCTCTACCGACGAAGCGAAACAAATCACGTGCGTTCAGAAGCAAAACCACCTGTCCAAAAGTACTTCTCAGCACAATACAACAGCAATAAAAACACGTCTTAAGAAGTAAATACATCACTAGAACCCTGAACCCACACATAATCCTCTCCGCTTAACGATTCTTCAATCTACCCACTGCAGCAACGCTGCTTAATATTTTTGTATCTTTAACAATAATAAGTCATTTACAGCAAATGTTATATTTCTGGATTTCTCACTTAAATATCTTCACTTTTCATGTAGATCACATATTTTTATTTCGATCCCAACAAGGTGTAACCTAATGCGCAAAACAGAGGACGTTCTCTATTCTGGCAATCTGGGTAGCCAGATTCTAACGCGTCCCAACCACAGTGTAAGGCTCTAAAAATTATAATTTTTATACATAAGTTAGATTACTGAATTCTATACATTTTTCTCAATTTCGACCAAAATCATAAAAATCATCTTCTACCTCTAAATCACCCTTGAACAGCAATCTGCCCCAATCTGTACCCCTGTCGGACAGCGAAGTTTCCGACCCTGCTACACCCAAATACCGCGGCCAAAAATTCTAAAAACATTACAGTAGGTGGGTTTCGTCGTCCTCTACAATTTTTCTTTTGGGAAGATCTGCAGAAAAAAATCTTTTTGTAGGTCTAAACTGCGCAAACAGATGCGCTGCGCGGATTGATCTGCAGGCAGACAGCAGGAAATCTCTAATCGAGTAATCAATCTGCTAATCCCCTTCTAATCCCGTTCCATGAACCCTAATTACTCTAAAAACAAAAGGGTTTTGGGATTGGGAAAAATTACCTAGAGGATCCCTTGGGATCACCTGTCAGAATCTGGAAAACACCCGAAGAGAAGATCGCAGTCTATTGGAAGGATACCGCTTCGTCAATTTCTGTTTGTAATACTACGGCCAGGATTGCCAAAGACCTTGTGAAGAGACATCAACGGTCTACATCGGTCCTGTTAATGTTTGTTTAAGTTGATTAATGAGCTTCTTTACTTAGGGTTTAAGGGGAGTGTTTAACTGGTTGTAATCGCAGTAAGGGGGCTTAAGCTCAATTATGGATTGTACTCATATACGCTGTTGCGTAAGGAATGGATATGCCTTTGCCGATATTTTCTATAGTCTTAGCTGTAGCGACAGCTTTACTCTTGCTCTCTCCCTTTTTCCCCTTTCTCCAGGCTACCCGTGGTGATTTCTCCCTGGAATCGCCGACGGCAACTTGGGGATCTGACATTGTGGTATCAGAGCTCACCGATCCTCGGCGAGAAGTGGCCGGAGCTAATTGGGTTGGGAACTAGGGTTTCTGTAAAATCCCCGATTGCTTCCGATCTGTGGCGCGCGGACTGGATTGGCGCTTAGTGAGGGTTCCGGATTCCAATCCGAGGTAAAATTCCCAAGCCGGGCTTCGATCCGTGAAGGATGACGAAATCTATAGCACGAAATGAGGCGGACGCATCTGAGCTCACTGCAGTCCGGCAAGAGGCGATGGAGGCGAGTTTCAAGGCATATCTGCTGCAGCGTCAGATAGGTGATATTCAAAAGCAAGTTACCGGGATGCAAGACCAGATGAATCAGATGGAGGCCTTATTGCAGAGTTTAGTCAATCCACAAGCTAGAGCGACTGAGCAGAGGAATATGCAAGATTTGGCTCAATCTGGGGAACTCGAGATGGAAGTGACAAGAAGGACCGAAGAACTGGGGCATGTTAACTTCAACAGCACACAAGGAATCCAGTTGATGGGTACACCAGAAGGTAACTATCCCCATCCTTCTACTGGTTTTTCAGCGGTTGCTACGGGTTGGGGACAAGATCAACTGCTGCAGTCCTCTTTTGCTTCTCCCACCCTGAATCATCTCCACCCTAACCAAGAACCAGCTTTAGCCAGGCAATGGCCGCAGAACCCTAGGGAGTACAGTAGTCATCCTCACTATCAAAATCATGCTAGACAGTGGAACCCTAATCCTAGCAATGATAGAGTACATAGTTTTTACAAGTCCATTGCTAAGGGGCCTAAATTGGATTTTCCTAGATTTGATGGGGGTGAGCCTTTGGAGTGGATTCGGCAAAGTGAGACTTATTTTGCGATGGCTAATGTCCCTGAGGAAGCTAAGTTTGACCTAGCACAAATGTACATGGTAGGAAGGGCTGATAGATGGTTGAGGAGCTCGGGGTTACTCTGGAACCCACCTCTGTGGTCTGATTTTTGTGCCATGTTATGCGACAGATTTGTTCAACATAGTGGCTATGAAGTGCTTGAGAATTTCCATTTAGTGAAACAGTACAATTTGAGTGTTTCTAACTACATAGATAAGTTTGAAGAGCTCATGGCAGTGTACAAAAGTGAAAACCCTCTGCAGAGCCCTCTCTTTTTTGTTAAGTGTTTTGTTAATGGGTTGAGAAATGACATTAAACATTATCTCAAACCCTTGAAGCCACATAATTTATGTGAAGCTTACTGGATGGCCAAGGATATGGAAAAAGGTGCTGGAGCAGTGGCTAAGAAGAACTCTCAGAATTCTGGGTTGGGGCAGAACAAGGGCTTCTCTACCTTTTCCAAGCACAAACCTCTCCCAGAGACTAATGTTCAGAAAAAGGAGGCAGCCCTTAAGCCATTTACCCCTGGATTCTGCAGATATTGTGGAGATAAGTGGTTCTTGGGACACAAATGCAAGCAATACCAGCAAGTTAACCTGATGGCAAGTGAGGGCAATGAGGTAGTTTAAGCAGATCTGGATAGGGAAGGAGGACAGATAGAAATCACAGAAAAGCCCTCATCACATTCAGATGCAGAAGAGCAGTTGATGCAGATTTCTCTCCAAGCTGTTAGTGGACAGATTGGGATATCCACCTATACATTGATAGTCAACATTGGGGGCAAGCAAGGAGTAGCTCTGGTGACAGTGGGAGTTCTCACACCTTCATTGACCTCTCTTTTGCTACCAGGACCACTTGTAAAATTCGAGTGACTCCTTTGCAAAAGGTAACTGTGGCAGGTGGTGGGACTTTGCTAACTGGTTCATTCATTTCAAATGAGGATTACAGCATTTGTGGGGAGAAATTCAATAATTCTTTCAAAGTCTTACCTATGAAAGGATATGACATAGTGTTTGGGTGTGACTGGTTGTATACCCACAGTCTAGTGAGTCTAGATTTGAAGGCTCGGAGGCTGACCATTATGAAGAAAAGAGTCAAAGAGGTAATTTTCGAAGATCCACAGCCAACTCCTTTAGTTAGGGTGATAAGTCAGAAGGGCTGGGACAAATTAGCAGCAAAGGGGGTTTGTGGGTTTGTGATTGACCTCCAACACCATAAGTCACCTGATGCAGCCACAATGACTAATCCCTCCTACCAGTCTTTGATTGAGTCATATCAAGATGTTTTCTCTGATCCTCAAGACCTGCCTCCTAAAAGAGAGTGTGATCATTCAATTCCCATCAAAGAAGGGGTTAATCCCCCTAATATTCGTCCCTATCGAGTCCCTCATCAGTTGAAGATTGAGATGGAGCAGCAGATTCACAAATTGTTAGAATCATCGATTATTAGACCGAGCTCCAGTCCTTTTGCTTCCCCAGCCATTTTAGTCAAGAAAAAAAGATGGCTCGTGGAGGTTATGTGTGGATTATCGAAAGCTTAATGCTTTGACTATAAAAACAAATACCCAATTTCGGTCATTGAAGACTTATTAGATGAACTACACGGGGCAGCTATATTCAGCAAATTAGACCTGAAATCGGGGTACCATCAAATTCGTATGAAGCCAGAAGACATTTACAAAACAGCCTTTAGGACTTACTTGGGTCATTTTGAGTATTTGGTCATGCCCTTTGGTCTCACTAACGCACCGGCTACTTTTCAGTCCTTGATGAATACCATCTCTGCTAAGTTTTTGAGGAAATTCATTCTAGTATTTTTTGATGACATACTAGTATATAGCAAGAATGAAGAAGAGCACCGGCAGCACTTAACCATTGTACTGGACACGTTGAGGCAGCAAAGATTGTTTGCCAATTACATCAAGTGTGTTATTGCTGCTACCCAGGTGGAGTATTTGGGACATATCATCTCTCAGCAAGGGGTAGCTACAGATCCAAAAAAGATTGTTGCTATTCAAGATTGGCCGAAGCCTCAAGATGTGTCCCAGTTAAGAAGCTTTTTGGGAATGACGGGATACTATCGGAGGTTCATTCGCAACTATGGGCTGATTTGTAGAACTTTACATGACATGCTAAGAAAAGAAGGTTTCAATTGGGGCAGTCCTCAAGACCATGCTTTCTAAGAATTAAAGCTCAAGTTGACATCGGCACCCGTGTTGGCCCTTCCCAACTTCTCTGAACCCTTTACCCTCGAGATGGATGCAAGTGCAAATGGGAATGGGTTAGTTCTTATGCAAAAGGGGAAGCCCATTGCCTATTTTAGCAAGACTTTGGGAGTTAAGTCTGCAGCCCTGTCCACTTATGACAATGAGGCGTTAGCAATCATCGAGTCATTGAAAAGATGGAGGCATTACTTCTTGGGAGCCCAGCTAATAATCAAGACAGATAAGCAAAGCCTTAAATTCATGGCGGAACAGAGGATTGGGGAAGGAATACAACACAAGCTCATGTTGAGATTACTAGAGTTATAAAAAGGGGAAGGAGAACAAAGTGGCTGACGCCTTATCCAGGAGAGGTACTGAAGTACATGCTATCTCCATGGCCGTCCCTAGTTGGATAGAAGCAATTGAGCACAGCTATTCTTCGGATTCTCACTGCAGAGAGTTGATGGAGCGACTCACCATAGTTCCGGGAATGAAGAAGGATGTGCATGCATTCGTGCAGGAGTGCCCGGTCTGCCAGCGTTCCAAGGCGGAGCATTGTCATTATCCCGGCCTTTTCGAACCTCTCCCTGTTCCAGACATGGCCTGGACCCACATTTCGATGGATTTCGTTGAGGGGATGCCTAAATCAAAAGGATATGAGGTAATTTTTGTAGTGGTAGACCGATTTACTAAATATGCTCATTTTATCCCCTTGACTCATCCCTATTCAGTCCAATCGGTCGCCCAAGCCTTCATTGATAATGTTTTCAAGCTGCATGGTTTTCCCTTGGCAATTGTTTCAGACAGAGATCGCATTTTTACCAGCAAATTATGGACAGATCTCTTCAAGTCTTTAAAGGTGGAATTGAGGTTCAGTTCGGCTTACCACCCTCAAACTGATGGTCAAACGGAGCGGGTTAACCAATGTGTTGAGACTTATCTGAGATGCATGGCTTTTCAAGAACCAAGACGTTGGGTAGCATGGTTGTCATTCGTGGAATGGTGGTACAACACCACTTTCCATACTTCGCTTAAGGTATCCCCCTTCCAGGCACTTTATGGGTTTCCACCTCCCATCATCAATGAGGTGAGTATCCCTGTGTCAGACCCGGATTTTTCAATCCAGAATCTACTGTGTTTACTGCACTAATCCCTGGATCAGTAGTTAGTGCACACAGGTACATCCCTGAATCATCTCATACATCGCATGAACATTAATAATATTACTAAATTAAAATACACCACGTTGGGTGAGAGTTATACAAAAGGGGCCGTCAGGCCAAATGTTTACATTACATCATAGCAGCGGGAGTGAAAGCAAAAGTGAATCCATTGCCACAGGCAAGCGACTGTGGGTAATCATATACCATGTATATTATCTAAGCCCAGATAATATATATGCGCACAATCTCCATCAAGCCCTCTTGTCTATGACCCAAAATACGCAAGTAACGCCCTAGATATCGCCATTGCTTCCGCCAACGTTGGTAGGGACCTCCTCATAGGCGTAATGTCCTTGAGTTCCTGTTTCTGTTTTGGTAATGCGAATATGAGCACAAACCACCGTGCTCGCGAGCCAACACACATAATGCAATATTTAACATGTATGGCTTGTCAAAGTATGGCTCGGGCTTATTTTGTTTTGCGAAGAGTGCTTTTGAATACAATTACTTAAAAATCTCTAAGACCTAGCAATTTTAAGCTCAAGACTTATATTTGTAAAGTAAGTAGATCTTATAATTGACACAGATTCCATCCACCATTACATGACATCTGCACCATATAGCATATTTCAGCGTTATAGCCGCTTAACTTACCACTGGGATGACACCCAGGACAATTCCAAACCGGGACCATCAACAGTCCTTACACATTTCCATTATCACCCACCAAGATTTTTGAAATAGAACTATATCTAGTTAAGTTCCCATGTCCGCCCTTGACCGTGGGCACGGCTATTCGAATAGTTTTGACTCTGCAGAGTTTGTACACTTTCACCACAAGAGACAATCAACTCGTTGCCCCACACGATTAGTCATGTGGTTGAGCAGACCATCACAGTGACTTTTCGAAGTATCTAGTCCCTTTTGTCATCTCACTTTATGGGCTTCTCCCACTTGCGGTGGGTCCCATCTATGCACGGGATGTTTCCCCACAGTTACTAATGCAGCTGGGCTTCTCAACTCCCCACAACGCTTAGAATAGCTGGGAAAACTTCACCCTCCACTGGTGTCTCTTAGGGCCCCCTTGCCCGTGCGTAACCACTCCCCATCCACTACCGGTGAGATGAGTCTGGGAATTTCGATAAATTTACTTAGCCAAGTTGTAATTTACAGACTTGTGGATGTACGGTTTTACACGGGGTGACATGACAAGATTCAGTCCTTAAGGTTACCCGGATGGTTCTACCACATTTCACATTTTGTGCATCCACTGCACCACATACCAGCCCCCAAACCATCCATCCAGGTATTTAAGAAAATTTTAGGATTTTTCAGAGATAGAAAATATTGTGTCCACTTACTACAATCATTTCATCCATGACTGTCCCAAAACATATCGTACTTTGCAAGTGTTGTTTTTAGGGCAGCTATGCACCCCCGTTTTATCTTGCAATACTAAGCAACGCAATATTTATTTGGACTTACTGGTAAAAGCTACGATAATATAATTTTGCTAAGGCGACAAGGTTCACATGTCCAAACATTTCAACGGATCATTATTAACAAGCATTATATTAGGTGTATAACTACCATTTTTGAAGATGAACGTATTTTACCACATAAAATAGCAGCATGCATGTTGATAATTTAAAAGAAATAATTTTGCGAAATCATAGGTTCAACATGGTCAAAGTGTTAACTGGCCTTTGTCACAGTGATCTGGTTCTTGGTGATCTGGTGCTTCTAGTGCTGCTGCCTCGATCTCCTCCTCTTGAGCCTCGTACGCTATTTTAATCGCGCGTGAAAATTTGGATAAAAAGAAAATAAGCAAATCAATAAAATATTACTAGAAATTCAAATGAACTCCAAAAATCATGATTTCAGTTCCATGGGATAGATCTTGAATTTAGATGAATTTAGAAATTTGTTTCACTTAATTTGGAGTTAAAATGAATAAGTTATGATCATTTAAAGTTCTCAGTCCAGTTAAATCCAAAAATTATGAAATTTCTGACAGGTGGGTCCCCTATGTCATGTTTTATATTTTATTTGTTTCTTTTATTGTTTTCCTTCTGTGTCTATGGCCAGTGGGGCCCATTTGTCAGTGTGCTCAGCCACTGACAAGTGGGACCCCTCTGTCAGTGGCCATGGGTGTACTGGGCCACTGACAGGTGGGACCCTGGGGGCTCTGGACCCATCTGCCAGCGGGTGGCACTGACAGGCGGGGCCCAGAGGTCAGCTGGCCCACAGACAGTCGGTCGCTGACTAGCGGGGCCCACTTGTCAGCCCGAAAAATAATGTGTAAGAGAATGCAATAATAATAGCGATCCAGATTCCATCCACCGTTACATGGCATCCGCACCATATAGCATCTTTCAGTGTTATAACCGCTTAACTTACCACTGGGATGACACCCAGGACAATTCAAATCAGGGCTTTCCACTGCCCTCCACTTTTTCATTTCCACCCACAAGGTTGTTTTTGAAACAGAACTATATCTGGTTAAGTTCCCATGTCCGCCCTTGACCGTGGGCACGGCTATTCGAATAGTTTTGACTCTGCAGAGTTTGTACACTTTCACCACAAGAGACAATCAACTCGTTGCCCCACATGATTCCTTAGTCATGTGGTTGAGCAGGCCATCACAGTGACTTTTCAAAGTATCTAGTCCCCTTTGTCATCTCACCTTATGGGAAACTGCTCACTTGCGGTGGGTCCCATCTATGCACGGGATGTAACCACGTCTACTAGCGCAGCCCAGGCTCCACTCCCCGCAATGCTAGTACGGCTAGTTACTTCACCCTCCACTCGGTGTCCCTTTAGGCCTCCCCTTGCCCTTGCGTATCCACTTCCATCCACTACCAGTGAGATGAGTCCGGGGGTTTCGATAAATTTACTTAGCCAAGTTGTACTTTACAGACTTGTGGTTGCACTGTTTTACATAGGAGGTCATGACAAGATTCGGTCCTTAGGGTTATCTGGGCGGTTCTACCACAAACCACACTCTCGTGCACCCCTGCACCACACCTCCGAACCATCCGCCCAGATAAATAAGCAATTTGAGGTTTTTGGGAATATAAAATAATCATATCCAATATATACCAGTCATTACCACCATGACTGCCCAACCAAATTTTCTCATGATTAAAAGTGATGCTTGAGAGTTCTCGCGCCCATGAGTATCTAAGCAACACTAAGCATGGCATATAATTACAGACTTATTTTCGAAAGGTTATTACTATAATTTTTGCTAGGGCGACAAGGTTCACAAATTCAAATATTCCAAAGGAGGGGTAATATTAATCAAGGTACACAATAGGATATAACTAGAATCGTAAATTAAACATGTATTTGCATATAAAATAACAGCATGCAATTTGATAATTTAAACAAAAATAATTTGCAGAAAGTGTAGGTTCAACATGGTCAAAGTATTGACTCGCCTGCATGATTTACCACGGTCTTGAGCTCACTCAAAGCTATCTCATTTGATGGTCTTGAGCTTCTGGTCTTTATCTTCACCTTGATCTCGATCTCGCTTGATCCATTGATTCTTCGGGACTCCAGTTTCTAACTACGCGATAAGCGACTGAATCCAAATAAAAGCAAATAACTCAAGAGATCCGAATAAATCCAAATAAACCCCATTGAACTTGATTAGGTTTTATTATGATTAAATAGGTGATTTGAAACAAGGTTAATTTAACGCGGAGTATTGTCGGTGTCATAGTGGGTGGCGTGAAGTGGGGAATGGCAGGGAAACTTGTCAAAATGGATATTAAAGGATGAGTCATGATAAAAGTATATTCATGAAATTATTTTTGTTTAGTACTCGGAGATAGCTAGATATAGCTGATGGCAGAATACGATGACTCGTTCTTTTTATTAATAACTTCTTTTATTATTTTTATATTTATCAAGGAAATTCCACGAGTCGGGTTAGATCTATAGACTCGTGTAGGAGTTTAATGTATTAAATTTATCTTTAGGGTATGTATTTCTTACAACTTAGGTTATGGCATATTATGGGGTGCCATTTACTAATTATTTGAAGTATTCTCCTAATGTTTAATTTAATAATTCATTGAAGCACATGAGTATTTAATTATCTCATTGATGGTTAATAGCTTATTCTTATTTACTACCACTTTTACTAAAGTTTGCCGTTGAGACTTATTTATCGTTGACGGGTAGTGGCGGGGTTTATACTTTAATGCCTATCTTTCAAATTTTAAATATGTGTTTCATTTTTTTTATGGTTACGACATATTGTTTAATTAATTTTATAAGGCTGCTTGATTTATCATTTAATTGAATCTACCATTAAGATTTACTTTAGGGCCACATGTCAAATGTTATAGTATACATTTAATTATAATTAAGGGTGATTCTTTTTAGCTTAAAGCTTTGTTTTTTATATAGTGTTAACATAACACCCAATGTATTTCCTTAAATTTTAACTTGAACATATTTTGAATTAGGATTCTTATTAGGTTTGGACATTAAGCAAAACCTTCTTTTACTAATGCCTTAGTTAATAACTAGTCTTTTCAATATTTGTTCAAACGACATTGATTATTCATATGCATATGATTCTATATTTTGGGGTATACACAAATTTTACTTGAACCCAATCAATTATCTTAGCTCCCTTATGTTATTCCCTAATCATTTCCTAGCTAAAATGTGCTAAAAGAAAATAAAGCAAAAACGTGCACAGAGGGGATTCGAACCGGAGACCTGAGGTGTGGACTCAGCTCGGCTGACCAACTGAGCACGCACTCGCCTGTGAGTGAGAGGAGCCAGCCAATTAGTTGAGGTGAGGTGGGGCTGGGGCAAAACAGAGGAACTAGCCGGCGCGGCCGTGCGATAGGAGCTCCGGTGAGGGGAGGCCAGAGGGGTAGTGCAGACTGGCAAAACGGGATCCCGACAAGTCGAGGAAGCCTGTGGAGGTGGCGACGACAGCCAGGAGGTGCTGTGGCGGGCCAGTGGCGCGAGGCGGGATCGGGCGGCGGTGGCGCGGCGTGCCGGCGGCGTGCCGGCGGCGAGGGCCCTGGTCGGCGGTCGGGAAATCATTGGGGCAGCGAGGGGGTGCTCCGGGCGCGTGGAATTGGGAAACAACTCGGCGTGGAGGGAGAAGTGATGGCGGCGGCGCAGAGGGCATGAAGGAACGCGCGTAGGCTACGATAGCAGAAAATAAAAATTTCTACCGTGCACACCAGGACATCATGCTAAGAGGGGATCATAGATCGTTACCACTAGACGCGCAGCGCAGCGGAAGAATAGTTGGAGAAGCCGATCCAACCACGCGTGTCGAGGTAGTAGTGGAAGTAGCCGATCGTCCCGAACAGATCGTCTCCTCCACGCGATCAAACACACCACGAGCAGATCCAATCTGTAGTTTGTTGATGCCGATCAACGCCGCACTGAGCAGCGCCTCCACCGGTATCCACACGTCCGGGGCTGGAACGCCGATCGCGAGTGTACCAGCACTCGCGAGCGGCTAGGGTTTGGCTCGGGAGGTGGCGTCTAGGGTTTTGCTCGGGAGGAACATATGCGTGCATCCCTCAGCCCCCCGCCTCCAAATATATAGACCTCCTCACTTGGGCCTCGTGGACCGAGGCCCAATAGGAGTCTATCCGGATCTCTATCCGAATTGAGCCCACATCCGAATCACATTCGAATTAGTGTTCCAACCCGTTAAGTGTGCGACCCTGTAGGTTCACGTATACTTGGTCGCGACCCGGAAACACCTTTCCGGTCACCCTGTTAAAAGCGGCCTCTAGCAAGACATATTAACCCCAAAGTATACGTAAAGATCATATCGGCTGAACCTGTAATGTTCTCATGTACGAATCCCTTTGCCTCACGATATAGATTAAGCTCAAGGCGAGACCTGTGTCATCCTCTTAATAGCTCAATCACTCTCTCGATTCCGTGATGGATTATAAACTTGTGATTGACTCCTCAATCACATTGGCATGGCCATGCACTTTCATAATCCATTACATCGAGGGGCCCAGAGATATCTCTCCCATAAGGAGGGGCAAATTCTATCTTGATCATTCACATCCCACTACATGTTTCATAGCAAACCCGAAGACTACTTTTATGACTACCCAGTTACGGAGTAGTGGTTAGTAGTCCCAAAATAGGCTACTACGCATGTTGGGAACCATGATGATCTCAAGTCTAACGATTCTACATAAACACTACTTGAGACCAACTAATGACACATGGAATCTCTGCAGTGTCTCATGGCGGGTCTATCCAACATATGTTCACTAACACATGTCCATATTATTGATTTGGTATCTCCATACCATGATCCATGAGACATGATCATCAATCAATACATATGCTGATCTTTGAATCATATTTGTTCCTCATATGATATATGATCAGGGATCATTTAGAAATAGCAACATTTTGGCATTAAGAGTCTCATGAATAAGTCACATACTCATTGATCAATAATGATAATGTCTATTTCAAGGAACAAAGCAATGTATCATAAATATAGTATGTGATATATTCAACATCTCCATGTTGCCTCTAGGGCATATCACCAACAGTCTCCCACTTGCACTAGAGTCAACCATGTAGGTATCTAATACCCATTGCCCTAGTGTGAGCCTCATGCTTTGGCTGGGGAAGTGGCTTTGTCAACGGATCTGCAATGTTCAAATCTGTTTGTACTTTGCATATCTTCACATCGCCTCTCTCCACAATCTCGCGGATGAGATGAAATCGCCGTAGAATGTGCTTGGACTTCTGGTGCGATCTAGGCTCCTTGGCTTGCGCAATGGCCCCACTATTGTCACAGTAGAGGTCCATTGGGCTGGAGGCACTAGCCACCACACCAAGCTCAGAAACAAATTTCTTGATCCAAACAGCCTCTTTAGCAGCTTCAGAAGCTGCTATGTACTCGGCTTCTGTTGTAGAATCAGCAACCGTCTCCTGCTTGGAACTCTTCCAGCTCACCGCACCGCCATTCAGGCAGAACACAAATCCAGATTGCGATCTAAAATCATCTTTGTCAGTTTGGAAGCTAGCATCGGTGTAACCATTTACAACGAGCTTTTCCTCACCCCCATAGACGAGGAACACATCTTTAGTTCTTCTCAAGTACTTCAAGATGTTCTTTACGGCAATCCAGTGACTTTCACCTGGATCTGACTGGTATCTACTTGTAGCACTTAAAGCATACGAGACATCTGGACGTGTACAAAGCATGGCATACATAATGGATCCCATAGCCGAAGCATATGGAATCGCATTCATTTTATCCCGCTCATCAGGTGTACTAGGACACTGACTCTTGCTAAGATTTATACCATGTGACATAGGTAGGAAGCCTTTCTTGGAATCCTGCATGTTGAACCTTTTCAACACCTTGTCAATGTACGTATCTTGGCTTAATCCAATTAGCCTTCTTGATCTATCCCTATAGATCTTGATGCCCAGAATATATGCCGCCTCTCCTAAGTCTTTCATAGAGAAACTATTTTTCAATGAAGACTTAACAGATTCGAGCATAGGAATGTCATTTCCGATCAGTAATATGTCATCCACATATAAGACCAGAAACAGGAGTGCGCTCCCACTAGCCTTTTTGTAAACACAAGGCTCTTCTTCGTTCTTGATGAAACCAAACCCTTTGATTACTTCATCAAAACGAATGTTCCAACTCCGAGATGCCTGCTTTAATCCATAAATGGATCTTTGCAGCTTGCATATCTTTCCAGCTGATTGCGGATCGACAAAACCCGTGGGCTGTGTCATGTACACATCCTCACTCAGATTTCCATTAAGGAAAGCTGTTTTGACATCCATTTGCCATATTTCATAGTCGAAATATGCAGCAATCGCTAGAATGATCCGAATAGACTTTAGCATTGCGACGGGCGAAAAAGTTTCATCATAATCAACACCTTGAATTTGTTTGAAACCTTTGGCCACCAATCGCGCTTTATAGATGTGAACATTTCCATCTATGTCTATCTTTTTCTTGAAAATCCATTTGCACTCAATGGTTTTAACACCATCAGGTGGATCAACCAAGTTCCAAACATGATTACTGTGCATGGATTCAATTTCGGATCTCATGGCTTCAAGCCATTTCTCAGAGTCTGGTCCCACCATCGCTTCTTCATAGGTCTTAGGCTCATCGTTGTCTAACAACAATATGTCCCGTTGTTGAGTAGTCAAGAACATGTACCTCTCAGGTGCACGACGTGACCTCTCTGACCTACGTGGTGCCGGTGTGTCCACAACAGGTTCTTCAACAGTTTGTTCATCCTGTTGTGGTTCTGTAGGAGCTGAAACGTTTTCAGGTGTTTCCCGAATTTCTTCAAGTTGCACCATGCTCCCACTATCCCTTCTTGAGAGAAACTCTTTCTCTAAGAAGACACCATGCCGGGCGACAAACACTTTGCCTTCTCCTTGATTATAGAAGTAATATCCTTTTGTTTCCTTAGGATACCCGATAAAGAAGCATTTATCAGATTTAGGACTGAGCTTATCAGATTGTAAACGTTTTACATAAGCCTCACATCCCCAAATCTTAAGAAAAGACAAGCTAGGACGTTGTCCTGTCCACATCTCATATGGTGTCTTTTCTACTGATTTTGATGGAACCCTGTTTAGTGTGAAAGCGGCTGTTTCAAGAGCGTACCCCCAAAAAGACAACGGAAGATCACTCTGGCTCATCATGGAGCGCACCATATCTAATAAGGTGCGATTTCTCCGTTCAGATACCCCATTCCATTGAGGTGTTCCTGGCGGAGTCAATTGTGGAACAATTCCACAATCCTTCAGATGATTGCCAAACTCATGGCTCAAATACTCGCCTCCACGATCAGATCGTAGAAACTTGATTGTCTTGCCTAAATGATTTTGCACTTCATTTTGGAATTCTTTGAACTTTTCAAAGGATTCAGACTTATGCTTCATCAGGTAGATATACCCATATCTACTAAAATCATCAGTAAAAGTTATGAAGTACTGAAAACCACCTCTGGCTGTTGAGCTCATTGGTCCACATACATCAGAATGTACGAGTGCCAATAAGTCACTTGCCCGTTCACCTTGACCGGTGAAAGGTGCCTTTGTCATCTTGCCAAGTAAACAAGATTCGCATGTCTCAAATGATTCAAAATCAAATGAGTGCAGAATACCATCTCTATGGAGCTTCTCCATGCGTTTCTCATTTATGTGACCTAAGCGACAGTGCCAAATAAACGTGGGATTCAAATCATTCGAACGTTGCCTCTTTGCATTAATGTTATAGACCGGTGACTCTTCAAGAGTAAGAACATATAACCCATTCACCAATGGAGTATGACAATAGAACATATCTTTGAAATAAAGAGAACAACCATTGTTCACAGATCTAAAGTCATAACCTTCTGCTTGCAAACATGAAGCAGAAATAATGTTCTTGGAAAGAGATGGAACACAATAACAATTATTCAATTCCAAAACTAATCCTGAAGGTAAAGACAATGGCATGGTGCCAACAGCGACCGCAGCAACTTTTGCTCCATTGCCAACGCGAAGATCCACTTCGCTCCTCCTCAAACTTCTACTTCTTCTTAGCCCCTGCAACGATTTGCAAAGGTGAGCAACCGATCCGGTATCAAATACCCAAGAATTAGTGGATGAAGTAGCAAGATTGATCTCTATAAAATTTATACCTGGAGAGGAAGTCGTACTTCCCTTCTTCTTCTCAAGATCCTCCAAGTACTTTGGGCAGTTCCTTTTCCAATGACCTGATTGCTTACAGTAGTAACAATCTGCATTAGGAGCAGCGCCCTTCTTGACTTGCTTGGCCTTAGAACTGCTCGCGATCTCATCGGGAGCTAACTTTCTTTTGACCGCGCCTTTCTTGACATTGGGCTTGCCCTTGCCTTTCTGCATCATCATCACATGATTGCTGCTTTTCTTAATGCTTTCCTCGGCAGCTTTTAGCATCCCATGCAACTCTGCCAAGGTCTTATCCATGTTGTTCATGTGATAGTTCAGTATGAATGGCTCAAAGCTCGGGGGGAGCGACTGGAGAATCACATCAGTAGCCAACTCTTGGCTAAGGGGAAAACCAAGCTTTTCCAGACTCTCAATGTAGCCAATCATCTTAATCACATGAGGGCTGACGGGATTCCCTTCTGCAAGCCTGCACGCAAACAAGGACTTTGAAGTGTTGAACCTCTCAGCCCTTGCTTGGTTCTCAAACATACCACGCAACCCCACAATGATATTGTAGGCATCTGTGTTCTCATATTGCTTCTGAAGCTCAGAGGACATTGTGGCAAGCATGAGACAGCTCACATCAAGGTAATCATTCGTTTGCTTCTCATAAGCTCTCCGTGCAGCCGCAGTAGCATTATCAGGCAAGTCATCAGGATAATGAGACTCAAGGACATACTCCTTGCGCTCTTGCTTGAGAACAATTCTCAAGTTGCGATACCAATCCAAAAAGTTCGTTCCATTGAGTTTTTCTTTCTCAAGAATAGATCGCAAATTAAAAGAACTGGATGCGGCATTAGTTGACATGATCTACAACAAAGAATATGCAAAGTTTAGCACTATGTTTATGTTCATCTTTTATTAAACAATTTAACAAAAGACTCCCACTATGTGTTTTGCAACAAAACTCCCTCTAAGTTACATAGTGGGTCAAGATCCTCATTTCACTAATTCCTAGTGAGCTTTGGCATCACGGCTAGAAAACTAGTGACATGGGTAAGCAACACCTTGCTAATCACATCCCTATGTGACTCTTGCTTGTTGGGTGACATCAATATGCCTCGGCCCCAACCTATGCCCCAAGGTCCAAAACTGTTTTGATAACCTTGTTAAGTAAACCAAATGCTTCCGCATGTAGATGTCTGACATCTACCCCAAATAATGATGATAACCGACGGCACTCTACTTTGGTAGACCTACCATGCGGTGATCATTATCTTTTGGTGCAACATATGGAAGGGCATGAACACCTAATTTTATGAGGGATTCTATCCTACCAAAGCAACATATCGCAAAAACATTGCATAAGAATAAGATAGATAATATCACAGATAAACACATTTAACTGTGAAGTAGTATGGCCCAAAAAATGGTGATCTCCATCTCCAAGTAGGTGTAGACGATCTCCATCCTCCACATCACTCCTTTAGGCCACCATGCTTGAAAGCTTGTAACCTCAAAACTAGGCTACTACCTATAATAGCTAGAAATTGAAGATTACAAAGATAGATTCAAGCATTAAGGTCGACACGCAGGTCGTTAAATACAATATAGACAGCTAACAATAGCTGAAATAATCATGACACGCAGGCCATGAACGAATGTTACATGCATCACATACATCTCATACATTCCAATAAGATATAGGGCCATACTATTCACATCATTCTCTGCAAAAACAAGTTAGACGTAGAATCGTATTCTACCTAACGATGTGAACCCATGACGCTATACAAGGCGGGTACGCACGGGGGGTCGAGGGGGGGGGCTGCCCCCCGCGGGTTTCAGGGCAGCGCCCTGAACACCCTACGAAATTTACAGATCCAATCTATGAAATCGCAATGGAAAAACTATTCGGCACAACCACCTTATGCCGATCCGAGACATTCTCTAGGACGCTAGTTTTTCCACTGGGCCGAGGCCATCAGATCCGTAACCTACTAGTATTCGGCATAACCACCTTATGCCGATCCGAGACAATCTCTAGGGCACTAGTATTCCCACTGGCCCGAGGCTATCAGATTCGTATCCTACTAGTATTCGACATAACCACCTTATGCCGATCCGAGACAATCTCTAGGGCACTAGTAGTGATACAATCTGCGCCTCATCCAACCCCTATTCACCGATTGATCTCATCAACCCGTGCTACCATCGATTCATCACATGAACCGACTGATCTAGACTGTAATAGATCCAATCTACTACAACCGCATATCATCATATGCGCTGATCCAGATCGCAAACTAAGCAAGATGGCTCTGATACCACTGAAGGAACGCGCGTAGGCTACGATAGCAGAAAATAAAAATTTCTACCGCGCACACCAGGACATCATGCTAAGAGGGGATCATAGATCGTTACCACTAGACGCGCAGCGCAGCGGAAGAAGAGTTGGAGAAGCCGATCCAACCACGCGCGTCGAGGTAGTAGTGGAAGTAGCCGATCGTCCCGAACAGATCGTCTCCTCCACGCGATCAAACACACCACGAGCAGATCCAATCTGTAGTTTGTTGATGCCGATCAACGCCGCACCGAGCAGCGCCTCCACCGGTATCCACACGTCCGGGGCTGGAACGTCGATCGCGAGTGTACCAGCACTCGCGAGCGGCTAGGGTTTGGCTCGGGAGGTGGCGGCTAGGGTTTTGCTCGGGAGGAACATATGCGTGCATCCCTCAGCCCCCCCGCCTCCAAATATATAGACCTCCTCACTTGGGCCTCGTGGACCGAGGCCCAATAGGAGTCTATCCGGATCTCTATCCGAATTGAACCCACATCCGAATCACATTTGAATTAGTGTTCCAACCCGTTAAGTGTGCGACCCTGTAGGTTCACGTATACTTGGTCGCGACCCGGAAACACCTTTCCGGTCACCCTGTTAAAAGCGGCCTCTAGCAAGACATATTAACCCCAAAGTATACGTAAAGATCATATCGGCTGAACCTGTAATGTTCTCATGTACGAATCCCTTTGCCTCACGATATAGATTAAGCTCAAGGCGAGACCTGTGTCATCCTCTTAATAGCTCAATCACTCTCTCGATTCCGTGATGGATTATAAACTTGTGATTGACTCCTCAATCACATTGGCATGACCATGCACTTTCATAATCCATTACATCGAGGGGCCCAGAGATATCTCTCCCATAAGGAGGGGCAAATTCTATCTTGATCATTCACATCCCACTACATGTTTCATAGCAAACCCGAAGACTACTTTTATGACTACCCAGTTACGGAGTAGTGGTTAGTAGTCCCAAAATAGGCTACTACGCATGTTGGGAACCATGATGATCTCAAGTCTAACGATTCTACATAAACACTACTTGAGACCAACTAATGACACATGGAATCTCTGCAGTGTCTCATGGCGGGTCTATCCAACATATGTTCACTAACACATGTCCATATTATTGATTTGGTATCTCCATACCATGATCCATGAGACATGATCATCAATCAATACATATGCTGATCTTTGAATCATATTTGTTCCTCATATGATATATGATCAGGGATCATTTAGAAATAGCAACATTTTGGCATTAAGAGTCTCATGAATAAGTCACATACTCATTGATCAATAATGATAATGTCTATTTCAAGGAACAAAGCAATGTATCATAAACATAGTATGTGATATATTCAACATCTCCATGTTGCCTCTAGGGCATATCACCAACAGGGCAGTGGCGGCCGGCCTCGAGGAAGAAGGACGATTTGGGGGGGGGGGGGGGCTCCGGCGCAAGGATCTCTAATTCAACCGCAGTGGAGGTAGATGGGGCCTAGGGGCACGGAGGGACGCGCTCGGTTTTTGGGGGGGGGGGGCTCGCCGGAGAGCGGAACAAAGCAAGGAGGTGGGTCGGATGGCGCTTTCGGGTTGGCGCAGGAGAACATAGAGGAGAAAAGGGAAAGGGCCGGGGAAGCAATGGGGTGCGGCGGGGGCTCTTATAGCCGAGTGCACGCGGGGGGGGGGGGGGGGGGGTTGGAGGGCACGGCGATGGCGACGGTCGGCAGGGCATGGTGCCGGTCAGCGTGATGGCGAGGGGAGCAGTTGCTCTGCAGAGGCGAGGGGACAACGATGATGCACGACCGACAAGGCGAGGTGACCCGACGGGGGCGATTGGTGACGTGCGGCGCAGGCGGGGACGTGTGGGAGTGGGTGGCGCCAGAGGAGGCGGGGACGTGTGGGAGTGGGTGGCGCCAGAGGAGGCGGGGCCGGGATGACGAGCGCACGGCGGATGACAAGAGCTGGCGCAGGGGATGGAGAGGAAAGGAAGAAAGAGGGAGTCGGGCCCGCACGCAGGGAGGGAGGAAGAGAAAGAAGAGAGAAAAGAGAGGAAAAGATGGAAGAGATGGGGGCCCACATGGAGATGAGAGAAAAATAAAATAAAAAAAGTGAGGAAAAATGAAGCTTTAGCAGTTTTTGAGATTTTAAATCCTGGGTTTGAGTTTCTATTTCCTAATTAGAATTGTTGATTTTTAATGCTTGAAGCTTTTATTTCAAGCTCTTGGTCCAATTTTCTAGATACAAAACCTATTAATCCTCTATTTTCAATTATATATATATATATATATATTATAAGTTGTACGTATATAGATTCTTGAATGTCCAAATTTGGGTTTTGTATGTTAGTTAAATTAAAAGAAGGAATTTCTAGCTCAACCTTTTTAGAGATATGTTTTGATATTCTTTTCGATTTCATTTTATTAATCTTGCATTTAAATTCGAGATCTTAGTATGTGGATTCATTATCTGCACAAAACAAAACTCAACAAGATTCCAAATAACTATTCAAAAGAAATTTGAACATCAGCAAAATGCAAGAAAAGTTTTAAAAATTACATATTTTTGAATCCTCGAAGTTCAGGATGTTACAGCGGCCAGGTGGGGAAAAAAGAGAGAGAGGCCAAGGGAGGGGGTTTGTAGTGCTAGGGTTTGGGAGGGGGTACGCCCCTCTTTGGGCTGGCTGGTCCACCCCTCTGGACAGCCCAAAATATCCAAATTAATTGTTTTAATTTAATTTTTAATTTTGGACAATTCTGTAATTTAATTTTCACCTCCCGTAATTTACCGAAAAAAAATCGGGAAACTCCGCGATTATTTTAGAAACCTACGCCGAATCGACGTTCAGGATATTACATTCTCCCCACCTAAAAAGGATTCGTCCTCGAATCTAACTCCTCAACCCACGAGACAAAAGAACAATCAAGGAAAGAACAACCAAAGGATAGAGCATCCCAAGAATAGAACATCCCAAGGGAACAACAACTACGGGTTCTCACCCGCCTCGAAGAACTCAAGTTCTTCTTCTACATTTGAACTTCAAGCTCCCACGTCACTTCCCGCTCGGACTGATTCGTCAAGAGGGCCTCCACATACCTGGTGGCCCTCTTCCTCATGACCAACTCCGACGAGTCCACGACACGCGCCGGTCAACGCCGAGCACCCGCAACTCTTCTGCCGACTCTGAGCTGCCAACAGATCCTACCGTTCTCGCAAAATTCCCCGCCACAACTATCAAGCCACTATCTAATGCCATCCTCCTTCTTAAAACATTTTCCTCTATATATTATAATTGGGATAATACATTGTACCCCTTTTAAAGAATTCGACCACAGATTCCACTCATAACATTTTACTCGAAGCACAAACAATAACTTTTACAAATGGAACCCAACCAAAAGAAGGATAAAGGATTCTCATGCAACACATTAGCAACCAGCTTTCCTTCAAAGGACCACGATCCAAATCAAAAAATTCACCACAAAACCCTTTACACTCTCAAAATAGACATTTGGAGAATCCATACCACATAAGCCAAGAGTGAAAATCACTCGACAGACCAAAACAATCATTTTCTTTTCCTAACTGGAAAAGACTACGCCTCAACATAAAACAACTCAATTGCAGATGACCTCTGCCATAAACACACAGTTTAAACAAGAATCAAGAGAGCATATTACTGCTCGAGGTGTCATTAATTTCCCAATCCATTCCCTTTCAAAATTTAACTTTCTTGAACCAAGGATTTCCAAATCATCGCCCAACACACCAAATCATTTATCTTAAGTTGGCAACTTCGACAATGTGCTCAAGCCGAGTACATCATCCACACGCTTGTAGAGAGACTCTACTGTCTCCACAAAACACATTCTAGCCAAGACCTTGAGCAATGGAATTACTTTGACAGATAATTCCTAAAGCACCTCAATCCCTTAAGGAAAACAACTCAAAATTTATATCACACCCACACATACTCATTTACTGCACCTCAAGGATGCTATCCCGATCATCACACTATTTGGATTCCACTCTGATCCACTATTCCCACACAGAGACGCTGAGCCTATAAGGTTCTAGCATAACAAAAGGTAAAGCTCAGACTCAGTTTTCAAGACTCCTACAACAACTCCCCGTATAAAGATAGGGAAATCCTCAGGTGAAAACTCAACTATTTCACAATTTACACACACTCAATTGTTAACATCAACAAATTATTTGGCTCCAAAACAAACATTCTATTTAAATCAAATCCTTCCCAAGGATTATCTTACGAAAACAATATTTCATTTAATGTACCATAAACATTGTGATATTTATGGCTTCCGCAAAAAACATCTACCAGACCACCACTATCCAGTTGCCATCACGCAACAAAGAAAACCTCACAACTCAAATTGGTTACCCCTTTCTTAGAAGAAGAGGTAAGAAGAAATAAATTCCAGCACACAGAAAATCGCTATCATTCACAGTAACCATAAGACCAAGAGAAGAAGAAAATAAATAGCAATGAGGTTGGAAAACACAAAATGAGATCATCCGTACCTCAAATACTTCTAGTACACTTTTCTTTTAACAAGAAATAATTAATTTTTTTATTACCACATCCCGCCAGTTCCAACAAAAGAGGCTTGAAGACCACAACACAAGGTTTAGCAAAAAAAACACTAAAAGCGTTCAACACGTCGCTTTACTCAAAGCAATCTTGGCTACTACACATGTCATAAGGTCCAAAAAGATCCCAACCACAAATCTCAAATCCTTTAAGTCAATTAGTATCATGGAACTAACAAATTCCTTTATTTAAAAAAACCATCAACACCATAATCACAACTACATGCTATCAATTGTATTAACAACAAGATAAAATACTCTTTGCAAGAATCATCATATCCTCTTACTCCATCATATTTTTCCAAAAGGAACACCATAAATCACTTCATCATGTTCTTATTATCTAAGTAAGATTCCAACTACTTAATCTAGGAAAACCTAGTGCATAAACCACCATAATAAAACAAAGCTCTTAAACAAAATGATACTAGAACATGACAATGTCACAAAACATGCTAGTATAAATCTCTTATTAGATTTCATACATTCAATTCTTATTGATGCTCAACTCTAATTTAGCACAAATTGATTGCACTCTAGTCATTATGGGCAATAATTGATTATTATTTTGTCATAACAGCATTCATGATCCTAACTCTGTTTTGCAATCATAAAAACAATCATGAGCATATATTCAATATCCCACCTTACGTTTAGAAATTTAGAACGAAATAACTTTAAACTTCAATAATACCAGCTTAATAAGACAAGATTCCACAAGTCAATACATCAACCTTCATCTATTCCTTTATACATGTGTCAATAATTTAACATGGCATAAGTTACATGAATTTAACAGTTGTACATGCTCAACAAGTATGTAAGGAGAGGACATATTAAAGGTTAATGTTACCAAGGTAATATTCCAACACCTCCTAACTTAACCATCTCGAATGGTCAGATTAATTATTTAAGATCAATCAATCCAATCACTACTAGTTTTCAGGTCTAGGACAACGGAGCGAAATCGTTGCAATAGGGCCAAAATAGATGCAATATGTACCTATTGCAACACATCACTTCCGTTGGCAAGCGTGGCAGGTACTTGCGTGCTTAAAAGATTGCGCAACGGATTGTGGTTTCGTTGCAATAGTTATGGTTATTGCCATGCAATGTGTTGTGGCAATTGTTTGTTGTTGCAACGAATGATGTCGTGGCGATATAGGCTATTGCCACGGCTGACTCCGTGGCAATAGCTTCTTTTGCCACGAAGTTTGGTCGTGGCAATAGTATCATTTGCCACGAAAATATTGCGTGGTAATAGGTTCTATTGCCACGCCAATGGTTCGTGGCAATAGACCCTATTGCCACGGAGAGCATTTCATTGCAACAGGATATATTGCTACGGGAGGCATTTCGTTGCAGCAGGTTTAATTGCCACGGGAGGTGTTTCGTTGCAATATGTTTTATTGCCACGGAAGGCATTTCATTGCCATAAAGTTATTGCGACGAAATATGTTTTGTGGCAAATAGATCCTATAGCAACGAACATTGTTCATGGCATATAGTGGAATCGCAACATAGTAGCGGCGTTGCAACAGCCTATCACAACGAAATACCAATTTTGCATACAGGTTTATCGCAACGGTAAAATTTGCGGTAGCATATTGAGCATATGATAGTTTATTATAATTTGTTGTTGCAAATTAATAATCAAATTAGGAACACGGCTGGATCAAAAACACATATATTAATTCAACACATAATAATTTAAAAGTGTCACCACTCATGCAGGAATTACAAATCAATCTCCATACTTAAACTACAAAATTTGTAACTAATAACAAAAGTACTATCACTTCCATTCCATTTGTCCTTGCTTCTTTGCCATGTTGAATTTCCTGACTTGATGACGCCACGACTCTGTATGCTTTGATCAAATTGTTTCATCCTGATAGAACATGAACAATAAAGAGGGACCTTAATGTGAGTATTGTCCAGCAGCACATACTTAAGTACATCATAGTGCAAGTTTAGAGATACGAGTTACAGCTGAAAATAGCAATCCTGAGTTCTCTAGTTCAGTTGCGTTTAGCAAGTGATTCCAGCAGCACATACTTAAGTACATCATAGTGCAAGCTTAGCAAGTGATTCCAGCAGAATTTTTTAATTTCATTTCATTTACCAATATGTAGTAGCCCTACTTCACCTGGCATAATTTTTTAGTAGTTTAGAACAGTATGCTATATTTGACATAAGAACAATGACAGATGAAGATTAGTCACATTTTCATTTCATACCTGATGGTCCCTCCTTTTCTTCGAACGAGTTGTAGCAGTATTCTTCAATTGTTGTGGAGGAATGAAGTTCGATGAACCATTATTAACAGCGACATTTTGGAAGAGGCTTCGGTTAAGATTAGAAGCTCGAGTGATGCAAATAGGTGGCCTAGCATCTTTTTGTGTGGTCAGGATGCTTGCTGGGTCATTCTGCAAATGTAAAATGTAGAATAAAAAATATTAGCATCCTGATGTGTACTACTATTAAAATATGTTCAGCATGCATGCATCAATTGAAGTTCAGGGAAGGTACACATCAGCAGGTCATCAATAGAATGTACAAAGTCCAAATCCCTTATGGCAGCAAACTATTTGCAAATTTTGTTACCTGTTGTAATGTTTCTTCCACATGTTCAGGTGTCTTTTCTGTGGTGTTCAATGTACTATCTGGGTTAGCCTTGTCCAATGTTGTCATGTTTTCGTCTTCCTCACTTGGATTAGCCTCGCTTTCCCTTGTGTTCAATATACTTCCCTGGTTAGCCTGCATATGGACCATGAGGAAAAACATTAGGACCTGTTAGGCTGGGTGGCTGCTGCAAGCCATCAACAATAAACAGGCAGCAGCTGCTGCTGCGTATGTACAGATGTATTGCCTGTAATGTTGCTTCTCTCTGTTGTGCTAGCAATGAAAGGAACTCTTGCCTAAGTTGTTCTCTTGCGTTCCTTTCCTTTTCCAGTTCCTCTTGCATCTCTCGCCTAGTTTCTTCCCTTTCAGCTACTCCATTTGCAATTTGTTCCTTTAACATTTGCACCTCATCTTCGAGCTCATTATTTTTTCGCTGGGCTGCAGCTGAAGCACGGTATTGTTCATCGAGACTGTCTTTCAACAGTTGGCTTCGTGTGGGATATTTCGCCATGTATCCATGACCATGAGCTTTGCATGATTTGGTACCGGTGCTTTCCTTGTAACTTGATTGGAAAGCAATGTTTTCCTCTTCAACTGTAAGGAAGTCTTTATCTAGCTCTGTTGATAGGTCAGTAATTTTGAAGGCTGCATCATCCTAAATGTGATAAGAGAAAATAAGAAGTTAAATCAGTTAAGTTTTATGCACAAAATTCTGAAAAATGTACTAAGTCATGAACAAATTAAATTTACTACTCACATAGACATCCCTAGAAGCGTTGTTTGACCATTCCCCGTTCTTCATGTGGGTAGCCATCCAAAGAGTCAGATCAGTTGGCTCTTCTCCAGTATTTGGGTCTCTCTAAGATGGCAAACATTGTGCCTTGTGAACAATTGATCATTTAAGAAAAGAATCAGATAAGTTTAACTTTTCATTACCTGCTCGTAGCTACATTGGGAGAACGGTTTGGATCCCATTACATGCTTGGTCTTCTGTTTTTGACGGTTTTCAGAGTTTTGGCTGCTGACCCTCTGCAAAAAAGTTTACAAGTGCACTCAACAAAGCATTCTTGTCACCATATATGTATTAAAAAAATAAAGTAAGACAACAATGTTCAAATTCTTCGGCTAAGGTGTACGTGCTGTCACTAATCAAATAGGTCACTGATCAATAGTCAACTATTGATATAAAATGATGTACGTGCCTTATTTTAACTACTCCTTACAAAGGTGTTCTGGAGCTAACTCGTATATGCCTTATGCAGCAATTGTTCAAAGTCTAAATAAGAATTATATGCATCCTAAATAGTGGTAGTAAAAAGCATATATGTTTGTAACACATGTTGCTGCATATATTTTGTAATTGCTATTGCTAATGCATCAACTGTACAAGTCCATACATTAATGGTTACTATCTCAATTCTATTCACTAATTGGTAATTGCAGAGAGAAAAATTGAACCTTGAATTTTTCAGTTCCAAAATACATTATCAAGTAGTGCCATTCGACAATGTCTATATCTTCAGGCTTATGTTTCATTCGCTCAGCGTAAGTGTTGTATGCCTTGTATGTAGAACTGAATGTTGATCGCCATCCTTTGTACCACTCTTTAGCAATGTCCCATATCTTTTCCGTTGCATTCTCAATGTTTGGAAAATCCCACCTACTCTGCTTGGATTGAAACAGAAAGTGAAGGTGAAGTCGTATGTAATTACAGAATTAACATGCTTATTTACCAACAAATAAAAAGATGCAACTTACTAGCAAATCCTCTGCTATTGTAATTTTGACATTTTGCTTTATATCTTTCCACTTTTTGACTCCAATAAGTGGAGCCCTCTTTCTTGTAAACATTACCACTTCATCCACAAATGTTCGAGAGTTTTCTCCTACGGGGCCTCCTAACCTTGCTGAAAATTGAATTGATAGTTTCTGCGATGCATTCTTCACTCTCTTGTTGGCTGCTGCTAAACCTTTAAGGCATCCACGTACACCTTTCTTGCACTGTTGGGAGCCACCTCCTTATGAGCAATTTAAATGTGATTTAATGTACACATTCAGCAAGGACCAATTGAACCTAGAAAATAGAATTGATAGAAGGATAGCATACCATTTTGTTGTTGCCTGTTTTTCCAAGCATGAGATGGCCTCTCTGGTGGTGTTGGGTCGCTGTCTTGACTTTCCTCATCTTGAAGGCCAGCTGGATTGTTGGTATAGTCCTCTTTCAAAAAGGATACTGCACACATTATAATACTCATCAGAGAAATATATGTGAGTTTGTAAAACTAATAATATGCTTGCATAGTTCGGTGAAAGATTTGAAAATTACAGATATCATCAAGATGGCCTTTCGTCCTTAACCATTCCTTATATGTTTTGATTGTTTCATCCCTGTAGTCATCCATAAATTCTGCAAGCCATGAATATATGCTAGTGCAGTTGCCAATTCAGTACTTCTATTAAAAACAGCGCGATTTTAATTGTAGCAACATATATAACTTACCCGTGTGTTCTTCCTCGGCTTGCAGATTCACTAGCCAAACCTTGTATGCATCAAGTTGTTCATTTGTAATTGGATCATCACAATTTTGTTGACTCCTCTTTCGCTTCATGGGTGTTATGGTCACCTGATTGTCTTTTACTCGCTCCCTTGACACTACTAATCGGACTTCCCTTTCATCTTGATTGCTTTCAATCATTCTGTCTGCATCACGACTATAATCGATCGGCTCCAGAGTTGCTACCGCCCTGCCACATCGCTTCTTATAGTATAAGAAGTCCCTAACTGAGTATCCAAGCTGTTCTTTTAAACTTAACAATGTCATAAATGAGACATTAGTCCTATCAAGATCGCACTCGAATAATTCTTTTTCTGGTGGTGCTCCCTTGCATTGAATAACTAAAGTCCACTGCTGACCCGACCCTTGTTTCGTTCTGTATGTTTACATAGAGAAAGGTTAAATAGTCAAAATGCAGTTGTCAGTATGCAAAATCTGAGAGGAAAATAGTAGATGATCAGAACGAAATAATAAATTTGTAATGAAAATAAATGACAGGATCTAAAACTATTATGTGCTGATGGTTGTCTTAGTATGCATAGTTATATTCTAGAGTAGTTGTTAGATCTAATGATGCTGACCATCTGTTAGGTGACAGAGGAGAGACTTGCTGATATATTTGCTACTTGTGGGCAAGTAAGTTACTTTAACTTGAAGGATTGAGTTGTACTGGTTTTAAAAAACTAGGAAACGCTACAATGAGATATCACACTATTTTTCTGCTAGCACAGATTTATTAGGCACTTAATACTACTAGGTTGGGTACCTGGGTGTTCGCAATTGGGGTTATTTACTGTTTTATTTCATCAATGTGGTCTCTCTCTTTTCAGTTCTGTAGATGACATGTATTTTCTCTATAGGCCAATCTCGTGCACCCAGGCAATCTGAGTTTTAACTTGGCGGTCGCGCCCGCAGAGGAGGGCTCCAGCCCGATGCCCCTGCCGCCGACGGTGCTCGAGTTCAGCATCATGATATGTAATATTATAGATATTGGCTCATGGGAACATGTTCAACAGCAAAGACACACTTTCTTTGGTAAAATGCAGGTGATAATATAACATGCTTGTAATTATATACGATTTGTTTCATTTGTATGGTGATTACTTTTTCTTTTCACCTTTAGTCTCTTTCGGCCCAACACATTTAGCTTCATTTTCTCTTTGAGCCTGCTTGTTGCTTGACTAGATTCTGAACAAGTCTTTGATGCTTCTTGTAGTAGTTTTCTTCATTCATGCCTTATCTCAATGAACCAAGTTAACTAAAGTACTAAACTATTGAATTCATCTCTTTGGCATGTTTTCAAAGTATTCCTGCTCAGTTCCAATTGGAACATAACAGATAGTGATACTACACAAAAAAGTGGCTGAGAATCTAGATATTTTTTTTATATTTTCTATTCATCAGTGCAACCTTTCTTACGAAGTAGAAGACATACATTTATTTTCAAAAAAGGGATCATAAGTTGTGTTGGACCGGAATGGCGACAGAGGGGGGGTGAATGTCGATCTCTAAAAATCGCCCCCAAAGAGTATCTTCTCCTTCAATAGCTATGGAAGCTATGAAGGTAGAAGACCAGTGCTCACAAGATACCCCAGCAGCAGGAAAAACACAAAAACAGAGACCAGCAAGCGAGAAAAATCAAATCGGGAAAATTCTGACCTCAAGCGGTAGTACCGCTGTGACGGGCGGTAGTACCGCTGAGCGGTAGTACTGCTGTGACGGGCGGTAGTACCGCTGAGCGGTAGTACCGCTGTGACGGGCGGTAGTACCTCTCGAGAAAAACAGCAAACGGGATTTTCAGGCTGGAACTTTGAGACTTCGGATTTTTGGCTAAAAAATAGGTTTGCTCTCAATCTTTTTGATCCAAGGCCTTACTACAACACACTAAATAGTAAGGGGACCTTGGGAAACAAGAGAATCAAACCAAGAAGCAAGAATTTCAGATTATGGGTAAAAATCTGAATTTTTGCAAGACCCGAGCCAAAAATCAAATTACTCCCTAACCGTTGATCCTTTGGCCATGAAACTTTGAGGATAGGTATTGAATACCCTCTGGACCCTCCATGCTTAATTTCAAGCCATCTCAACAAGGGAATCAAGCGCAGCACTAAAACCCTAGAAATGCAACCATGAACAGAGGAAGGCCAAAACCAAAATCTGAGATTAAAATGAAGTTTGCTCTTGGGAAACTTGATCAAATGATCTTGAGGCACTATCCCATCAAGGAGCAACCCATTTTGGGCCTTTCCAACAAGAAATAGCAAGAAACGCAAAATCTCAAGAATCAAGCCTAGAAGGCAACGAAGCAAGAACAGAGAGCACGGGAGAAAAACTCAGAAATTTCATTCCAACTATTCAGGGATTACAACTGAGCTACGTCCCCATACCCTGATTGATACAAGAGGAGTGATTACAATCTCTCATCTCCCTCTCAATCCTCAAGAACACCAAGAGTCTCACCACATCTTGGGAGGAAGAACGCACAGAGAGGAGACCTCACATGGAAACCATCGTAGAGACACAGAGGGAGCACACTCTGCCTCTACCACCAACTCACACCAACTAAAGAGCTAAAGGAAACAACCTTCCCAAAGCCTCTTTTGACTAGTGTAAACCCTAATTCCTTACAAGTGCTCCAAGAGGGCATGCAGCCCCTCCTCTCCTTTTATAGCGCCTGGCTAACGGGTCTACGCCCCGTTACGCCCGCTACGTCCAACGGAGCCCGCTCCCGCTTGTGCAGCCTTGCGAATTTCCCGATTCGCCCCTTCTGCACCTTCCGGGAAGCTTCCGCGCTCCTTGCCTCGCACGCCTCGCAACCACCTCGAGTCCACGTCATCTTCGACACATCCCGACCGTTCTGACCTCAGCGCCACCTGCGCCTAGTCCGGTCCACCGTGTCTCGCCACGACTCCAACTCGACGTCCTGCAGTCACACAGACAAGAAACACGTCAAATAGCACCGCTCGACACATGAAAGCGTAAATACCATTACACTTACCTCAGATGAAGTCAAAACCTGTCAAAGCATTAGAATATGCATCCTAAACCCAAATGACCAGATTTGACCAAAGTCCGACCGAGCCCGATTGCGCCACGCAATGACTCGACTCCGAACCACTCAAACCAAACTCGACTGACCTAAACCTTTGTCAATTACTCATCACTCTCATGGAGCACGACCACATGGTCTCTCAATCTCCCCCTTGATGAGTCTATTGACAAACGCAGAAAAAGCATTAAGAAGAGTTTGATTTTGAAGAATCCAACATGGTCCAAAGAATGAAATGAAGCTAATGACCATGTCGACAGAAGGAACACTAGAGCAACTACTGAAAGAGCAAATTGATCTCCAAAGCTCTAAACTGTTCCCAACAGACTTTTTCTTCTCTATTCTCCCCCTTTTGGCAATAAACGCATCAGGATACAATAGAGAGAATATGACATGATAATGGATGAAGTTTGTTTATTTAAGCATTTAGAGCCATGAGAATTATCCATATTGACCATAATGTAATACACCAAGCCATAACTAAAAAAATGCTATCTAGATCATGACAACATATATATAAACCAGCTAGAGCACAAAGATGACAATCTGAAATGTAATGCATTTTGTGAGCAAGTCAAGTCATCAATGAGTAAAGTCTAGCTAGAGACATCCAAGGATGATGCAGGCCATGTCAATAAGCTAAGCGGAACAAAGAAGCTAACATTGAGTCCAAATAGAGTGCTATAAGCTCAAGATTGAAACATTGGTTAAGGTACTTGGTTCTGATTGTAGATTAAGCAAATTGAGCACATTAAACATTGTCTTTTGAAAGCATATGGTTGTTTTCAACCCAATTTTTGTTTATGTGCTAGATCTCAAGCCTTATGCGACTACTCCAAGCAATAAGCTTAAGAAGATAGTCTAGGTCATCCAAAACTCCCCCTGAGTTCATGCCTAGTGCAATGGCAAGCTGTCTCATGAGAAAGAATTGGTGAAATCAGTTTTTTCGCACAAATATGGTGGTTGTCAACCGACATTTTGTTTTATCATGTGCTAGATCTCAAGCCTTATGCGACTACTCCAAGCAAGAAGCTTAAGAAGATAGTCTAGGTCATCCAAAACTCCCCCTAAGTTCATGCCAAGTGCAATGGCAAGCCGTCTCATAGGAAAGAATTGGTGAGATCAGTTTTTTCGCACAAAAGAGATCTTTTCGCTTTTTAACACATTGTACTAACTCATGTATCATCAGGAGACTAAAACAGCTCAAACTAAGGCTCAATATAGATTCAACGCTCTACTCAGCCTATTTGACATGGCATGAATCATAAAAGGATAGCTCAAGAAAGACTAAACTCAAATGCTAGCATGACAAGTTTAATTTAAGTTGATCAATTTTACTTAACTTATCATGGCAAATGCTAGTCTACACATATGAAGTCATGATAAATTTAGCAAGCTAAGCACAAGTCATGGCAAGGTGTAAAGCACTGAAGCATGTCATAACAGGATAATAATCAAGGCTCAATGCAGATTGATTATAATACTAGAATGCTGAAAATGCACGAAAGACCAGTTCCCCCTCAACATTAGATGCAACTTTTAGTTCAAGTTGAGTTAAGTCAATATTAAGCTCCAGAAGCTCCCAAATGAACTCCCCCTGAACCAAAGCATTAAATTTGAGAAGCTGGCAAAAAAAATCCAAACGGGTAGTCCTTAAAGCATAGAAAAGATATAGAAGCAACTATGGCTTAAACTGACTCTCATCTACCCCAAATGACTCCAGGACTAACAGCTGATCGTCGAACACACACTAGAGAGCAAACACGTACCCTGTCTACCCGAGGGTGGCCCAACCCTCGCTAGAACCTACAAGAAGTGAGTGAGCTCAACCTAGTGAGATAAGAAATAGCTAATCCTGGAAACACAAGATAAGAGTAAGAAGTCTAAGCAACTCAACACAAGAAACACTCTAACCTATGCTAGAAGGACTTAACCCAATGCACCCGCAAATGCAATGCAACAGAAATGAGACAGAAGCATAATTAATATAATAAAGCAGTAAAGCCCAAGCTCCCCCTCACTACAGTCCGTAAGGACAAACCACCCCAATCTCTCCCCGCAGAGCTGAAAACCTCGATCTGTCCAAAGGCTTGGTGAAGATATCAGCCAACTGGTGGTCACTCTCCACAAACTGGAGCACTATGTCACCGAAAGGGTACATTTCTGCATCCGAAAAGGCTCTCAGGGAAAGACAGGATGAGGAAGAGTACCAGATACCATAGTCAATGGTAGCTCGAAGGTACCGAAAGATGCGCTTCACCGCCTGGCGGTGAGAAACGCGAGGAGAAGCCTGAAAACGAGCACACAGACACACGGAGAAGTGTATGTCTGGTCTCGAGGCAGTGAGGTAAAGAAGGGAGCCGATCATACTTCTGAACTCTTTCTGATCAACTGGCTCGCCATCCTCATCTGGGTCAAGATAGGCTGTCGAAGCCATGGGAGTTGACACCAGCTTACCATTACTCATATCGAAGCGCTTCAGGAGGTCACGAGTGTACTTTCCTTGATGAAGAAATGTACCCTCTCGAGTCTGCTTAATTTGGAAGCCAAGGAAGAAGGTCAACTCACCCATCATACTCATTTCAAGCTCGGTGCTCATGACATCCGAGAACTGGGAAACCAGAGTATGGGAAGAGCCGCCAAAGATAATGTCATCGACATAGATCTGGACGAGCAGAAGGTCAGCGCCAAGCCGGCGGATGAACAAGGTCTTATCAACTTTACCCATTTCAAACCCATGACTCAACAAGTAGGACTTAAGCCTCTCATACCAAGCCCTGGGGGCCTGCTTAAGTCCATACAACGCTTTGGAAAGCTTGAAGACATGGTTTGGGTATTTGGGGTTTTCGAAACCAGGAGGCTGTCGGACGTAGACCTCTTCCTCAATAAGGCCATTGAGAAAGGCACTCTTGACGTCCATCTGGTAAAGCTTGAAACCCTTAGAAGCTGCAAAGGCAAGCAGGATTCTAATGGCTTCCAGTCTAGCTACAGGGGCAAAGGTCTCCTCGAAATCTAGACCTTCAACCTGGGAGAACCCCTGAGCAACCAGTCTAGCCTTGTTTCGAATAACCACTCCATCCTCACTCTGCTTGTTCTTGAACACCCACTTAGTCCCAATAATATTGTGACCTCGCGGGGGCTCGACAAGCGACCAGACCTTGTTCCTCTCGAAATTTTCTAGCTCCTCATGCATGGCATTGACCCAAGACTCATCAGATAAAGCATGAGAGACATCTTTGGGCTCAAAGGAGGCAATGAAAGCAGAATGGAGATAGAATTGAGATAAGCCAGATTTTGAGCGGGTAACACGCTCGAAAAGGTCTCCAATGATCTGCTCTGAAGGATGAGCTTTCTGGATATGTCTAGGAGGTCCAGGATGAGATGAAGAAGTGGCCTCTACCTCATGAGCTGACGAGGTAGGAACAGAGCCACCAGCTCCAGAAGAAGCAGAAGGCATGGGCTGATCACCTCGAGGTGCGGTGGAAGACGGCACCTCAAGGGGTGGATGAGGGACAGGATCAGGTAGACAACCGTCGTCTCCATCATCCTCATCATCCACAAAGATGGTCTCGGACTGCTCTAAAGAACCTGAGATATCGGGCCTAGTCCCCGGACTGGCCTCGTCAAAGGTCACCTCACAGGTCTCTACCATTTTACTAGACTCGCAGTTCTAGACCCTATAAGCCCGCGAAGAAGGCGAGTAACCTAGAAAGATTCCATCACAAGAACGTGACTCGAACTTGTCTAGGTTCCCGGACTTCAAAACAAAGCACTTGCAACCAAACACACGAAAATGAGAGACGCTAGGCTTTCGCCCATATCTCAGCTCATAAGAGGTGCGATGCAAGTGTGCCCGAAGAAAAACTCGATTTGAGACATGGCACGCGGTGGCTATAGCCTCAGCCCAAAACTTCCGCGGTGTAGAGTACTCATCAAGCATCGTCCTGGCCATCTCGACCAAGGTATGGTTCTTCCTCTCCACAATGCCATTCTGCTGAGGGACGTATGGAGAAGAGAACTGGTACTCTACACCTGTCTCACCACAGAAACTCTCAAAGTAGGAATTCTTGAACTCCGTGCCATTGTCACTGCGGATCGCTCGTAAGGCACCTGGGAGCTCTACAGAAAGCCTACTGAAAAGACCTCGGAAATGAACGTCTCATCCTTCGAGGCTAAGAAAAACACCCAAGAATACCTCGAGAAGTCATCGACCACAACAAGAACATACCACTTCCCTCCTGCTGACTGCACTCGAGCTAGTCCAACTGTGTCCATGTGGAGCAGTTGTCCCGGTGCATCGGTCATAGTAACTGTGATCGGAGGGTGAGAAGCGGCAACCATCTTGTCGTGCCGGCATGGAGAGCAAACAAGGTCTTTGACCATCTTGAGTTTCGGCAGACCACGAATGAGATCGTGGCCGCTAACTCGGGTCAAATGATCAAACCGATATGACCAAGTCTCCTATGCCAGAAGGAAAGGTTGCGGGACTCAGAAGCAACTTAAACACCTGAGAGGATCACCAGAAGACTCAGAAAAATCAGCACGAAAGATCCTCCCATAACGAGAAATCCCGCAAACCAGACTACCCGAAGAATCAAGAATTTTACAAGCATTTTTCTTAAAGCTTACCTCGAAACCGTCATCGGTAAGCTGAGAGACTGAAAGTAAATTGTACTGCAGCTTACTAACCAAGGCTACATCTTTCAGAATGAAAGAATCATTAATGCGCACAGTACCTTTGGCGATGACGCGCCCAGACGAAGCGTCTCCGAAGGTGATCGTCTCATCACCTAGAGCGCGGGCTAGGGAGGAGAACCAACGGGAGTCTCCGGTCATATGACGAGAACAACCGGAGTCTACAAGCCAAACCTTCTCCTTCCCTACCCGGCGAACCTGAGTCAAACAGAGAGTAAAGTCTCAGTACTGGGATATATCAAGAGTGATTTTGGCACCCAATACCGAGTAACACGTGGAGCAGATGAAGTAGTCAAACACGACTGACCTCTATCTACCCTACGCTCTCCGTGACTCAAAGAAGCAGAAGGTCTATGAGCAGACCTGAAGCTGTTGCGGGGTCCGACTGCTACGGGAGAGCGAGTCGGAACACCGGCAACACGCTGATCACGCCGTGGGTAACTGTCTCAACGGGGAGAACGAGATGTACCCTCAGGACGGCGGAAGTCACGACCCGGAGCAGCACGAGGACGAAAACCAGAAGACTCAGAAAAACTAAGTCCTCGATGCTGCCCAAACCTGTCAGAAGCAAACCTGCACCTCGTGCTAGTCTTAGGTGCACTCAGGATCTGGGGCTGACCCTGAATATGCCTAAGTGCCTCTGCACGGTCTCTACGCGCAATCCTGGCGCGCCTGAAGCATCTCTCGATCGAGTGCCCATCCTTCTGACAGAAGGTGCAGTGGTACTTCACCTTCTGAGAGGTGGAAGTAGCACAAAGATGCTTCGCCTTCTGAGAGGCCGAAGCAACAGGTGGAATCACCTTACTGTCAGAGATCCCTTGGACAAAACCCGCTGATTTGAATTTGACCTCATCAGATCTGGGCTCGACCTCGATCACACCTCCCACTATGGGTCTGAGAATAGTAGGAGGATACTTCCTCATATCCTCATAGAAATCATATCCTAGACCTTGATTGAACTTACAAATCTTGGATTGGTCTAGAATAAGATTAAGCTTCTTCTTGCCTCCTACAAATCTCTCGAGAGTGTTCATAAGATACTGACACTCCCGAAAGAGAGAGGTGCAAGAAGAGCAAGGAGAAGAGGGAACAGCAGGAGATAAGGGAGCAGAAGAAGAACCAACAGTAGAGGAGAGAATGGCTTGTGCATGCACAGCCGACCCTGAGGGGACAGTCCTACTACTAGCAGGTTGGTTCGCGTCTGTAGGCGTCTCACCCTTACCCTGGGGCTTCTCCCCCTTCTCAGCACAGGCAATACAAGCAGAAGGTTGCTTCTCTAATAAGTCCTTAGTTAGCTTCACACATTTTTCATCCAATGCAATTAAGTCAATTTTTAGTTTATCACAATTTTTGCATGGTGAGCTAACAGGATCCTTAGAAGCATACTGAGCCAACTTCCTATTATGATCAATCATATCTTGAAACTGTGTGGAGACAGCTTCAAGTTCAGCAGTTAATTTAGGACAGTTTAAGCATGAATCAATCGGCTCAAGTAAAGAAGCTTGTAGTTCAGCAAATTTATGATCTGCCCGTTTTAAATTCATCTTCAAGTTATAGCAAGTTTCACAAGACTCGGGCAGATCAAGGAGCATGGCATAAGGTCCTCTAGCAGCAATGTCCTTATCCTCACATGAGGTGGGAGAAGTAGTCTCATCAGTAGTAAGTAGGGTAACAGCCATCCTACTCAACTCTAAATCAGCAAGCAGACTAACATTCTCCACCTTAACAATATCAAGCTCGGAGGACACACTATCATGCGAGGTCCTTAATTTCTCCATATCAGCCAGCAAAGCAAAGCATGTATCACAGTCGTCACGGGAGGGAGCAGATATAAGAGAAGTAAGCTCCCGTGACAGTCTATCTACTTCCTTCTCCAACTCGCTACACTTAGCCCTAGCTCTAGCATGAAAGCCACCTAGCTTAAGGAAAGCATGATTAAGCTGGTCGTATGTGGGGCATACCTCGTCCGAGTCGGAGTACAGCTCGCTGTCGCTGAGTTCACCCTCGAGGGCCATGAAGCACATGCCGGAGAAGTCGTCGCTGCCATCCTTGGGCTCTTGGTCACCCGTCCCGTCGTCATCGCTCCATCCCTCCACCTCGCTGATGTCGAGGTCGTCGAAGGCGGTGAGGACGTGGTGGAAGAGCTTCTTGGCCTTCCCGAAGTTGCGGAACTTCTTCTTTCCCGGAGCAGGTGCTGAAGGCTTTGTGTTGCGGTTCTTGTCGGTGTAGTCGTTCTTGCACCTTTACCCTTTCCAAGCTTGGGGCAGTTTGCTCGGATGTGGTTGGGGCCACCACACTCGAAGCAAATGACTAGTCCTCCTCTCTTTCTGTCTCTCCTACCCTTGTAGGCATGGGAAAACCTTCGGGCTAGGAGGGCCAGCTGATCATCCGTAAGCTGCTCTAACTGATCATCAGTTATGTCACAGAGAGCAGCAAGGGAGAAACCGCAAGAAGACTCAGAAGAGAGACCAGACGCTGAACTGGGATCGGTGACCAAAGCCATCGACTGTGACTTCGACCTACGAGAGACAACGTCAATCTCGTGAGTCTTGAGGCACGAGTACAGCGCGTCAAGAGTCAAGGTCGAGAGGTCTGTCGTGTCTTTGATGGTGGTCACTTTCATCTCCCACACTCGCAGATCGAGTGCCGCAAGCATCTGACGAGCGTTGTCCGAGTTGGGGTATGTGAAACCGACCGCTCGGAGGTTGCTCAAGATCTTGTGAAAACGTGCGAAGCACTCATCTAGGGACTCACCAGCAAGCATCTCGAATTTGTTGTATTCGCGCTTGAACTGGTCCTGTCGAACCGTCTTGATCTGGGTGGTGCCCTCATGGTATGCGTCGAGGGTCACCCAGATATCATAGGCGGACGACAGGTGGGAGATGCGATCGAACTCACTACGACTCAGGCCCTGGATAATGATGTTCCTTGCCTTAGCGTTTGCCTCAACATCATGCATATTCCCAGCATTGATGTTCTCATCGGCAGGAACAACAAACCGGACCTTGACCTTGCGCCAGATAGCGTACCCCTGAGCCTGGATGTATGTCTCCATTCGGCTCTTCCAGAAGGGGTAATCGATGCCATCGAAAACGGGTGGCTTGGTCGAGTACTTGTCCGTCGCCATGGCTCTTGAGACCGGTTAAGATCTATGAATTAGAGCTAACCGGCTCTGATACCAATTGTTGGACCGGAATGGCGACAGAGGGGGGGTGAATGTCGATCTCTAAAAATCGCCCCCAAAGAGTATCTTCTCCTTCAATAGCTATGGAAGCTATGAAGGTAGAAGACCAGTGCTCACAAGATACCCCAGCAGCAGGAAAAACACAAAAACAGAGACCAGCAAGCGAGAAAAATCAAATCGGGAAAATTCTGGCCTCAAGCGGTAGTACCGCTGCGACGGGCGGTAGTACCGCTGTGACGGGCGGTAGTACCGCTGAGCGGTAGTACCGCTGTAACGGGCGGTAGTACCGCTCCAGGAGCGGTAGTACCTCTCGAGAAAAATAGCAAACGGGATTGTCAGGCTGGAACTTTGAGACTTCGGATTTTTGGCTAAAAAATAGGTTTGCTCTCAATCTTTTTGATCCAAGGCCTTACTACAACACACTAAATAGTAAGGGGACCTTGGGAAACAAGAGAATCAAACCAAGAAGCAAGAATTTCAGATTATGGGTAAAAATCTGAATTTTTGCAAGACCGGAGCCAAAAATCAAATTACTCCCTAACCGTTGATCCTTTGGCCATGAAACTTTGAGGATAGGTATTGAATACCCTCTGGACCCTCCATGCTTAATTTCAAGCCATCTCAACAAGGGAATCAATCGCAGCACTAAAACCCTAGAAATGCAACCATGAACAGAGGAAGGCCAAAACCAAAATCTGAGATTAAAATGAAGTTTGCTCTTGGGAAACTTGATCAAATGATCTTGAGGCACTATCCCATCAAGGAGCAACCCATTTTGGGCCTTCCCAACAAAAAATAGCAAGAAACGCAAAATCTCAAGAATCAAGCCTAGAAGGCAACGAAGCAAGAACAGAGAGCACGGGAGAAAAACTCAGAAATTTCATTCGAACTATTCAGGGATTACAACTGAGCTACGTCCCCATACCCCGATTGATACAAGAGGAGTGATTACAATCTCTCATCTCCCTCTCAATCCTCAAGAACACCAAGAGTCTCACCACATCTTGGGAGGAAGAACGCACAGAGAGGACACTACAACAAAATGAACATATTAAGACGTTTTGTTTAAGACGCTTTGAATCATGTCTCTCTTTTTAGAACCACAATTGAAATAGAGACGCAGTTTGAGACGCTCTAAAGGGTTGCACGCTATTAAATTCTATTAAAACGGCTGCTGAGACGTTTTGGAGTACGTCTCATGTATAGAGACGAAATTTTAGATGCCTTATTTATCATTTGAGACGTCTTATCTATTATCTCCATATAAGAATATTAAAAAAACAAAATGGTGTAAGTAACGGTATATATATAAAACATAAAAAATATCAATCTCAAAGTTCGAACTCACAACCTGAGACTTTTCTTTCGCTTTTGTCCAGTGGCTGAAAACATAAAAAATATCAATCCCAGGGTTCGAACTCTCAACCTAAGGTTTAGAATGTTCACGCATTAACAGGGGCGGAATTGGGCCCCTAGGAAGGTGGGCTTTAGCCCGGGGTATAAAAATGTATGTAGTATATAGCCCAGATAATTTGAATCCAGCTCGGGACAATATTGGTAAGATTCAGCCCAGATTCGTAACATATTTTACTGCTGGCCGCCACTATCTCCGCGACTCCACGCGCTCGGCCCACGACTTCAGTCTTTCAATACAGCTAGGGGTGAAAACGGGTCGGGTTTGTCCCGACCGATCCGGTACCAAATCCGGCTGGAAGCAAATTCGGTAAAATGGTTTAGTATCCGGTCAGATTCGGATTCGAATTCGAATATTTGTAAACGGATTCGGTAGCGAATTCGGTTTTACTGATATCCGACCGAATCCATTCGGTATTCGGATTCTCGGATATTATCCGAATAGAACCCGATTACGTATCCAAAGTCGGCGCCTCGGCCCATCAGCAGACACGCCCGCCGGCCCGGCGCGACCACACGACCTCCTCACGCGAAACTGCAGAAGCAACGAGACAACCAAACCCTAGCCAGCGCGGCGGCGCCTCTCGAGTCTCGATCTCGCAGTCTCGCCTCGTCATCTCCTCCCCTCCGAATCTCCGATCTCCGATCTCGCCTCCGATCTCGCGTTAACCAAACCCGGATCGCGGCTGGAGAAGGTGGAGGCGGCGGCGGTCAAGGTCCAGGCCTTCATACACCGCAGGTGCGTGGCGGATCTCTCTCTGACTGCTCGGCACCTTACCGATCGCCACGGGCCATGTCCTAATCGTGCTCTTTGGTGGGGTGCATCTGGCAGATTGACGCGACGAACGGCGGACCAGTGCGCCGAGGGTGTCGACGAGGTGCTTGTGGAGGCTGTCGTCTCGCGGGCCGTCGCTTCGGATCTTCTCGGTAAGGTCCTGAAAAGGTTCCGATTCTCTGTTTGATCTGGGGCGCTGATGCGTGGGGAGTTGCGGATTTTAGACGCCGATGGGTGGGGAGTTGGATTTTAGAAGTAATGTGGACATATTCGCCTTGGTTCTGATATGTCTTGTGCGAATTAGCTTTCCCTCCAAAAGGGAGGCGGGATTTGGCGGGTGGTCGTGCGCTGATTGGGTTAGAAGGTGCCTGACTTTCTATTGTTAGATTATTACTTTGTCAATGCATTTGTTGAACTTGGATCTATGTAAACAGAGTACAAGTGCAATTGTTTGTTTGATTTCGCATGGTTGTAATTGTGTTCGGAGACTTGGCTAGTTGTGGGGGATTAAACGAAGCCTTCTCCAAATGGGTTAGAAACACAGTAAAATTTATGTTGCTGTGTATGTCTCTGGTTGTTTTGATTTTATGGTCATTAGTGGTTGAAGTGGGAGATTGGGGTTTTGATTTCGTGGTCAAACTAAATCTATGCATAATCTACACAGGTTGTGAAATTCTGCACTATCCACCATAGTTTGGAATTTTTAGCAAACCACTGAACACTGTGCAAATTGTTTAGTCTAATAGAAAGGAGAAGAACATTACAATATATGGGAGGAGGCAAAGTTCAGTAGAATACATATATGTTTTGATGAAATGCATGCTAGTCAGTTAAGTGGTTCAATCACAAGATATTTTATATTCTGTTTCGCAAGATATTCTTATATTCTGTTGTAGATCTGTATGTCATTGCTATGCACTTTTACAATTTTTTAAACCCATTTATACGCCTCATTGTTTTCCTATATGCTAGCAATATTGATTTGAATGGAAAACCTGAACTGAAAGTCAAAACGCTAGAAATTTTATTTATTTGATGAGGTGGATGTAAGGATGCTTATGGTACCTTTGCCTCTTGCTTTTCAGATAAAAGAATGTGGGTCCTTTTAGAAGTGAGAGATGTTTGAATTGTAAAGATTGCCCTTGCTGGGAATTGTCTTAATATTGGCACAATGTCAAGGGTACCAAAATGGAAGATCGAAAAGGCCAAAGTTAAGGTTGTATTTCGGCTGCAATTCCATGCCACAAATGTAAGTTCTGATACATTAATTTTAAGCCCATTTCTTTGCTTTCTTGGTGGTAGTTAACATAAAAATGATTAACCATGTTATCTGATTACCAAAATGACTCAGAATTTTTGCATGTTTCTGCCATCCATCATCCATGTTTGAATAATCTTTGTTAGAATAGGAATTCCTTATATGTATTTTCTTACATGTACATTACGTACATTAATAGGAATCTCCTGTACATCCGTATATGAATCAACTGACATATGTGCTGCTCTTTCAAGTGAATCAACTGTTACATATATTGCTATGTTTGCAGGATATGGAGGACTATGAAAAGAAATGCAGAGTGGAAGACCTGATGCACAATTTTCTGATTGAAGAAATAGACCTGATGATTTATTATAGCAGTTTAAAAAAAGATGTGTGTCAAATTGGAGGATGTTTTACCGACATGTGTTTATCGCATATTAGATTTTTATTTAGTTGTGAACTATGTTGATTTAAATGGATGCTATAATTATTTGTAAACCTCTCTTATGTAAACTTCTTTGGGGTTTGGAGAGTGCAATGGTGACGAATTTGTCAATTGCCAATGGTTTGCCCGGGGTGTGGCTTGGTTCCAGTTGTAGTTGGTTTGCTTTTCTTATAACGGTATATCTGTTGTGCTACGCCCATTCCTTTTATTTTATAAAATATGTACTCAATATTATGGTGCTGCCTATAAAATTATTATATATACATGTATATATAATAAATATATGGAATACTATATTCTCATACGGATACGTATTTGTGTGTATAGAAGAAAATATATACCAATCAAAATAAAAATACATACTACATAGGACATCTTGAGACGGCACATAACGTCTCAACGCACGTGCCTATATTAATTGAGACGTGGTGCAGCCGTTTTTATAAAAGCGTCTCTAACTTTATAAGGATACAATGCAGATGTCTCTAATGAACGTCTCAAATAATATAGGCACGCCTTAGAGAGCGTCTCTATATTTTTGAGACGGTTCATGTAGAGACGTTTCTATGACGCTTTATAAAAGCGCCTCAGTTGTCTGTGGGAGACGAAACAGAACGTCTCTAACCTACAAATGTGATGTCTCCCTACGGATGTTTTGTTGTAGTGGGAGACCTCACATGGAAACCATCGTAGAGACACAGAGGGAGCACACTCTGCCTCTACCACCAACTCACACCAACTAAAGAGCTAAAGGAAATAACCTTCCCAAAGCCTCTTTTGACTAGTGTAAACCCTAATTCCTTACAAGTGCTCCAAGAGGGCATGCAGCCCCTCCTCTCCTTTTATAGCGCCTGGCTAACGGGTCTCCGCCCCGTTACGCCCGCTACGTCCAACGGAGCCCGCTCCCGCTTGTGCAGCCTTGCGAATTTCCCGATTCGCCCCTTCTGCACCTTCCGGGAAGCTTCCGCGCTCCTTGCCTCGCACGCCTCGCAACCACCTCGAGTCCACGTCGTTTTCGACACATCCCGACCGTTCTGACCTCAGCGCCACCTGCGCCTAGTCCGGTCCACCGTGTCTCGCCACGACTCCAACTCGACGTCCTGCAGTCACACAGACAAGAAACACGTCAAATAGCACCGCTCGACACATGAAAGCGTAAATACCATTACACTTACCTCAGATGAAGTCAAAACCTGTCAAAACATTAGAATATGCATCCTAAACCCAAATGACCAGATTTGACCAAAGTCCGACCGAGCTCGATTGCGCCACGCAACGACTCGACTCCGAACCACTCAAACCAAACTCGACTGACCTAAACCTTTGTCAATTACTCATCACTCTCATGGAGCACGACCACATGGTCTCTCAAGTTGTTACAACTAGAAAGGTATGTAGAAAAGAGGGTTAGAAACATTAAAACCAAAAGCATGTGGCAAAACCACACATCCTTTTCTATGGACTACATTGCCATACCTATATGACTATCTGAGATAGCACCAATATAGGGGCAAAGGCCATATACTGATACCAGTGTGGTATCCTGTGGCCTGTGCAGTAGCATTATTGTCTGGAATCATAGATGATATTGTACAGTAAAACACAGTGTATTCTAAGGTAGAGATGATATTGCACGGAGTGCAAAGATCTGTACGAAAAAGTTAGTCCAGGATTCCATGGAATAATAAAAATGGAACAGATAAATATACTTTGTGCACATTTTAGAGAAGGTTTCAAAGAACTACATATAGATTGGCAAAAGGTACTAGATTACTACACTTTTAATCAAACTCCATTCTAGGCAGTGGTCTGATAGCATGGGTCCACCAGCAAGACACCAATGAAATTTTCAGAGAACTACACATCGATTGAAAAATATATCAGAAAACTGCACTTTTAACCAAACTCCATTCTAGGTAATGGTCTGACATCATGCCATGTATCACTTGCCAGTGGGTCTATGCTATCATACCATCGGCAACAAAAGAGTTTGGTTAAAAGTGTAGTTGTATGATACATTTTATCAATCTATGTGGTCCCCTGGAAACTTACCTTAATATGTAGTTTTGTGACAATTTACATTTTTACATGAAATATGTGCAGTTTTAAAAATGGAACTGATGTTTGAAATCATCTAATACTAGCTTACTCCATCAACAATAAGTTTCCTTGTGTATAAATTTGCAGAATAGAATGCAACACCCTTACAGTCTGCATTGAAGATAGCAAAGTAAATCTTATACGAATGTGTTGTAGGGGTGGCCCAACCCCCCGTGACTGGGCCGCGCAACTAGTCCAACATGTAATAGGCCCAATAGTGTAGAGGAATATAACAGTGTAAATATACCCGTGTACCCCCATCCTTTGTAAATACTGAGGGGTATAATGGGGATTTCCCATTCTACCCCACTCACATATATATAAGCCCCCAGGAGGGGCAAAGGGGGGATCCTCTCATTATCACTACCTCTCCAGATCTAGCTCTCTTCCTCATCTATCGATCCCCCTCTCTTCCTGTTTAGCCCGTAGCTACAACAGTTGGCGCCGTCCGTGGGGCGACTAGAAGTTCATGTATGGAAGGGATTTCTGGAGCACTCATCGCAGATAAGTCTATCTTACCGCTACATGCATCTCATTAAATATAGCAGAAGTGTTGTGAGCTCTCATTTTTCTTTCCTAGATCCAGATCTGGCAGATCTGATTAGAGGTGTTCAGGCAGGAAAGTGGTGTCTCGGATGACTCGGCGGTAGGATCCTTCCGGCCAGAGTACCGCGCCTCCGCGCTGAGCTCCGGAGAGTCTTCGCGCAACATCGCGTCTCTGCTGGTCTCCGCGTCGAGCCACCACAAAGCCTCGCCAAGCTCTGCCATCACCACCCATCCGTGCTTGCACCCATCCATGCTCGCACTCTCGCGTCTGCAAGCACAAGCTTTAAGTACGCAGGAGTCCGTCATTGCAGTGCGTGAGCTGCGGCCACTGTAGCTCGGGGATGGCGTCCTCGCTCAGGGAAATGAGGCCTCGGCCTCCGCGCTCGACCTCCGCGCTCGGCCTCCGCATGCCTTCGCCTCGGCTCTGTGACGGCTTCGGCAGTCTTCGCTTCGACTCCGCGAACTCTGGCCTCCGCACGTCGCCACGGCGAAGCCCTCTCCGCGCAGACAAGCTTCACGTGTATCCATCCGCATGCAACTAGTCATTCGGCTGTATCTATCTGCATGCATGCATTCATACGTTCCATGCATGATGCATGTGTTGAGTTCATTTTTGCGTACATGCATGGGAGGCATTTATTTCCGCATGCATGGCATTCATTCCCGCATGCATGCATAAGCCTTTTTCTCTCTCCTAGCGACGTCCTCGTCCAGTGCCTTGCATGGAAGTTGCTTCGTGCTGCGTCTCGATCGTCTCCGCCCGCAGACGCGCGACATCAGCAGGCGACCGCGGGTGAGGGAGCTGCGGCGCGCGCCTGCTGACTCGAGGTCTCTGGCGCACGTGCGCGAAGTCTCCGGCGTACGTTTCCGACGTCCCCTGCCCGAAGTCTCTGGCGCGAGCTCGACGCGGATGGATGTACGCAGCCTCGCTTCCGGCCGTGCCATCCGCGCTCGACTTCGCCTGTACGGCTCCGCATCTTCGCGCATGCCACCGTCGGCACCGGATGCCGCCGGCCCTCCAAGCACCCCCGTGTTCCGTCGCCGGCCGCGCTTCTTCGGAGTCCTCGCCGATGCCCCCGGAGTCTCCCCCGACCACCGCGGAGCCTTCGCCGACGCTCCTGGAAAGCCCCCGGAGTCTCCGCCGACCACCGCGGAGCCTTCGCCGACGCCCCTGGAAAGCCCCCGGAGTCTCCGCCGACCGTCGCGGAGCCTACGCCGATGCCCCCGGAGTCTCCGCCAACCACCGCGGAGCCTTCGCCGACGCCCCCAGAGTGCTGTGTCGGTGCTATGACTGGAAGGAACTCGATGGTGTATCCCGCCTGAGCACGAGCCCACAGCTGCCGCTCCGGCGGCGACGCCGCCAGGCGAGGGTGCGGCAGCCCAGCCCCCTGGCGACAGCACGGCAACAGCCGGCCGCAGGGAAAGAGCACGCGGGATTTAGCAAAAGCAATGACCCTATGTCCGGCACTAGCGACATCATCGGATCATCCCCGCGCACGCCTTCGCACCTCTGCCTTCGCCCGCGTTGCCGAAGGCAGGTTTTCGTGCGTCCTCGACGAAGTCTACCTCGCGCAGCAGCCTTCGCGACGCTGCTATAGCTGGCCTAGGTGGCGGGCTGCCACGACGGAGGGAGTGCAGTGGAGGAAGCAGTGCGACTTCGCCCGCCTTCGTGTCTCACGAGGCCTCTTCGCGTCACTCGGCGCCAACCTCCGCGGCGGCTGGGCCTCCGCAACGGCAAAGCCATCTCCGACATCGCCGCCGTGAGACTTCGCGTCGGATCCTCGCCGGAGACGCATGCACCCAAGAAGCCAAAATGAAGCATCCATTCATGCATGCAATTACGTGAAGTGATGGGCGTATACACCTCCTTCGCGCAGATGAGGACCTCCTCGACCGTGGATTCCACAGATGAAGAGTCCTAATGAAGCTCGCAGCAGCTCCATCGTCAAGGTAATGCCTACAGTTTCATTCTCAGAGCATTCGATTTGGCCACACTTGCTTCTTCGGTTTTGGCCTGTTTTGGGCTACCGTAGGCTTTTCCAGTACTGCATTCTGGAGTGTTTTCTTGTCGCAAGTCTTCGGCCATTTCTTTGATGCCTCTGCTTGATTTTTGATTTCAATCGCCCGGCTGCCTCGAGCGTCGGCGTACTCTACGGAGTATAAACAAAGACGCACGTTCGCGTGTGCACTCGCCGTCGCCAGGGGGGGGGCGGGACTGAGTATAAACCAAAGACGCACGTTGGCGTGTGCACTCGCCGTAGCCAAAGGTGACGGGTCTGAGTATAAACAAAAGACGCACCGGGGGGACGCCCTCGCGCGCACAAGTCTCCGGACTATAAAGAAGACGTAGCGTCGAGCCTAGCTCCGCACGCAATAGTCCACGGACTTTAAATAAGACGTAGCGTCGAGCCTAGCTCCGCACGCGAGAGTCTGAGGACTATAAATAAGACGTAGCGTCGAGCCTAGCTCCGCACGCACCAGTCCACGGACTTTAAATAAGACGTAGCGTCGAGCCTAGCTCCGCACGCGAGAGTCTGAGGACTATAAATAAGACGTAGCGTCGAGCCTAGCTCCGCACGCACCAGTCCACGGACTTTAAATAAGACGTAGCGTCGAGCCTAGCTCCGCACGCGAGAGTCTGCGGACTATAAATAAGACGTAGCGTCGAGCGTAGCTCCGCACGCAATAGTCCACGGACTTTAAATAAGACGTAGCGTCGAGCCTAGCTCCGCACGCGAGAGTCTGAGGACTATAAATAAGACGTAGCGTCGAGTCTAGCTCCGCACGCACCAGTCCACGGACTTTAAATAAGACGTAGCGTCGAGCCTAGCTCCGCACGCGAGAGTCTGCGGACTATAAATAAGACGTAGCCTCGAGCCTAGCTCCGCACGCACCAGTCCACGGACTTTAAATAAGACGTAGCGTCGAGCCTAGCTCCGCACGCGAGAGTCTGAGGACTATAAATAAGACGTAGCGTCGAGCCTAGCTCCGCACGCACCAGTCCACGGACTTTAAATAAGACGTAGCGTCGAGCCTAGCTCCGCACGCGAGAGTCTGCGGACTATAAATAAGACGTAGCGTCGAGCCTAGCTCCGCACGCAATAGTCCACGGACTTTAAATAAGACGTAGCGTCGAGCCTAGCTCCGCACGCGAGAGTCTGAGGACTATAAATAAGACGTAGCGTCGAGCCTAGCTCCGCACGCACCAGTCCACGGACTTTAAATAAGACGTAGCGTCGAGCCTAGCTCCGCACGCGAGAGTCTGCGGACTATAAATAAGACGTAGCGTCGAGCCTAGCTCCGCACGCACCAGTCCACGGACTTTAAATAAGACGTAGCGTCGAGCCTAGCTCCGCACGCACTCTACGGAGTATAAATAAGACGCAGCGGGGGGACGCCTCCGCGCGCACTCTTCGGAGTATAAAGAAGACGTAGCGTCGAGCCTAGCTCCACACGCAATAGTCCACGGACTTTAAATAAGATGTAGCGTCGAGCCTAGCTCCGCACGCGAGAGTCTGAGGACTATAAATAAGACGTAGCGTCGAGCCTAGCTCCGCACGCACCAGTCCACGGACTTTAAATAAGACGTAGCGTCGAGCCTAGCTCCGCACGCGAGAGTCTGTGGACTATAAATAAGACGTAGCGTCAAGCCTAGCTCCGCACGCAATAGTCCACGGACTTTAAATAAGACGTAGCGTCGAGCCTAGCTCCGCACGCACCAGTCCACGGACTTTAAATAAGACGTAGCGTCGAGCCTAGCTCCGCACGCACTCTACGGAGTATAAATAAGACGCAGCGGGGGGACGCCTCCGCGCGCACTCTACAGAGTATAAAGAAGACGTAGTGTCGAGCCTAGCTCCGCACGCACTAGTCCACGAACTATAAATAAGACGTAGCGTTGAGCCTGGCTCCGCACGCATGATGTCTACGGACTTTAAAAAAGATGTGACCGTCGAGGCATTCCTCCGCACGCGCGAGTCCACGGACTATAAATAAGACGTAGCGTTGAGCCTAGCTCCGCACGCATGATGTCTACGGACTTTAAAAAAGACGTGACCGTCGAGGCATTCCTCCGCACGCGCGAGTCCACGGACTATAAATAAGACGTAGCGTTGAGCCTAGCTCTGCACGCATGATGTCTACGGACTTTAAAAAAGACGTGACCGTCGAGGCATTCCTCCGCACGCGCGAGTCCACGGACTATAAAGGAAGTCGTAGCGTCGAGGTCCGCCTCCGCACGCATGATCCCTACGGAGCATAAATAAGACGCAGGTGTTGTCCCTGCGCAAGTCTACGGACTCTAACCAAGTCGTGCGCTGAGGTCCGCCTCCGCACGCACCAGTCTGCGGACTATAAATTAAGTCGTGCGCCGAGGTCTGCCTCCGCACGCGAGAGTCCGCGGACTATAAATTAAGTCGTGCGCCGAGGTCCGCCTCCGCACGCACCAATTACCCTCACGCACTCTACGGAGTATAAAAATTGCGCGATGGCCGAGACACTAGGGAGTGCCTCGCCCTAGTGATGCGGCACCTGGATGTCGCACCTTCGAGCGCGTTACACCAGGGAGTGTATCACCCCTTTTTGAAGGTAGGGGAACGGCGGTCTCGCCTCCCTACCTCGGCGTGCGTAGTGCCTTCGGCCTACGCTCCAAGCGCCCGCTCCCCGCGGGCACTCCTTTTTGAAGGTAGGGGAACGGCGGTCTCGCCTCCCTACCTCGGCGTGCGTAGTGCCTTCAGCCTACGCTCCAAGCGCCTGCTCCCCGCGGGCACTCCTTTTTGAAGGTAGGGGGAACGGCGGTCTCGCCTCCCTACCTCGACGTGCGTAGTGCCTTCGGCCTACGCTCCAAGCGCCCGCTCCCCGCGGGCACTCCTTTTTGAAGGTAGGGGAACGACGGTCTCGCCTCCCTACCTCGGCGTGCGTAGTGCCTTCGGCCTACGCTCCAAGCGCCCGCTCCCCGCGGGCACTCCTTTTTGAAGGTAGGGGAACGGCGGTCTCGCCTCCCTATCTCGGCGTGCGTAGTGCCTTTGGCCTACGCTCCAAGCGCCCGCCCTCAGCGGGCACTCTTTTTGAAGGTAGGGGAACGGCGGTCTCGCCTCCCTACCTCGGCGTGCGTAGTGCCTTCGGCCTACGCTCCAAGCGCCCGCTCCCCGCGGGCACTCCTTTTTGAAGGTAGGGGAACGGCGGTCTCGCCTCCCTACCTCGGCGTGCGTAGTGCCTTCGGCCTGCGCTCCAAGCGCCCGCTCCCCGCGGGCACTCCTTTTTGAAGGTAGGGGAACGGCGGTCTCGCCTCCCTACCTCGGTGTGCGTAGTGCCTTCGGCCTGCGCTCCAAGCGCCCGCTCCCCGCGGGCACTCCTTTTTGAAGGTAGGGGAACGGCGGTCTCGCCTCCCTACCTCGGCGTGCGTAGTGCCTTCGGCCTACGCTCCAAGTGCCCGCTCCCCGCGGGCACTCCTTTTTGAAGGTAGGGGAACGGCGGTCTCGCCTCCCTACCTCGGCGTGCGTAGTGCCTTCGGCCTACGCTCCAAGCGCCCGCTTCCCGCGGGCACTCCTTTTCGAAGGTAGGGGAACAGCAGCGTCGGCGCGTCTTCGGCACTCGACTCCGCCGTCCGCCTTGTAGGCACCGCCTCGGCGGGACGGCACGTCTTCGGCGCTCGACGACACGTCTTCGGCGCTCGACTCCGCCGTCCGCCTTGTAGGCATCGCCTCGGCAGGACGGCACGTCTTCGGCGCTCGATGACACGTCTTCGGCCTCGACTCCGCCGTCCGCCTCGTAGGCATCGCCTCGGTGGGACGGCACGTCTTCGGCGCTCGACTCCGTCGTCCGCCTTGTAGGCATCGCCTCGGCGGGACGGCACGTCTTCAGCGTTCGACGACACGCCTTCGGCGCTCGATGACACGTCTTCGGCGCTCGACGACACGTCTTCGGCGCTCGATGACACGCCTTCGGCCTCGACTCCGCCGTCCGCCTGGTAGGCATTGCCTCGGCGGGACGGCACGTCTTCGGCGTTTGACGACACGTCTTCGGCGTTCGACGACGTCTCCGGCGCTTCACCGGTTCCTTCATAAGCATGGCCTCTAGGGTCTACGAGCTATCAGTTGCATCGGCACCCTCGTGCTTGCTGTCAGGGAACGGGGGGCTGGGATGGTTGATCGCGTCAGCTCGCCCATCGGGACCTCAGCGCTTGCTGTCGAGGGAGTACTGTTGTAGGGGTGGCCCAACCCCCCGTGACTGGGCCGCGCAACTAGTCCAACATGTAATAGGCCCAATAGTGTAGAGGAATATAACAGTGTAAATATACCCGTGTACCCCCATCCTTTGTAAATACTGAGGGGTATAATGGGGATTTCCCATTCTACCCCACTCACATATATATAAGCCCCCAGGAGGGGCAAAGGGGGGGATCCTCTCATTATCACTACCTCTCCAGATCTAGCTCTCTTCCTCATCTTTCGATCCCCCTCTCTTCCTGTTTAGCCCGTAGCTACAACAGAATGTATAACCTTTGTTTTATGTTGCATAATGCCCATTCATTAGATTTTATTTGCTGTATACAATAAAAAAATGTTGGTCATGAAGCACAGGGTCTACTCTTTTTTGTGATGTTAATATTCTTACCTGTTTGTAGTACAATAAGATGCTCTCAAATATCTTAAATTTTTCAAAGAAAAGAACACACGGAAGTTGATGGTTGGGTGTTGTGCAGCCAGATTGTGTGCTTTTCTTTCTTGTAATCTGACTTTTTTCTATTGAAATAGTCAACTTAGTCTGATGCTTAAAGATGTTTGCCTGATACGGAGGAAAAGAGAGACATTGAAAATATAATCTACCCTACCAGATTACTGTCTCTTGCTTTCCCATCAAAGAGCAGACAAGTAGGAGTACCAGGACTGAAGCCACCATCAAATACCTGGGGAGGGAAGCATCATCTGTGCCGTCTTCTTCAACACCAGAAGTTCGAGGTGGAACCCGTCGGTCGGCCCTCGTGATGGCGAAATCCCCGTCGGTGGCATTGGTAGCGGGTGAACCAGTGATCGGCGTCGTCGATGGAGTCATCGCCATCGTCTTGTCGACCTAGGCGGCGGTGGGGGAGGCGGAGGCGGAGGGAGACGGGGAGGCGGGGAGGCCGGGGGAGGTGGGGGATGAGGCGGTGGGCGGCGAATGGGCAGGGGAGGCGGAGGGAGACGGGGAAGCGGGGAGGCCGGGGGAGGTGGGGGACGAGGCGGTGGGCGACGAAGGGGCAGGGGAGACGGAGGGAGGCGGAGGGAGACGGGGAGGCGGCGGAGGCGGAGGGAGGCGGGGAGGCAGGGAGGCCGGGGGAGGTGGGGGACGAGGCGATGGGCGGCGAAGGGGCAGGGGAGGCGGAGGGAGACGGGGAGGCGGGGAGGCCGGGGGAGGTGGGGGACGAGGCGGCGGCGGGGAGGTGGGGGATGAGGCGATGGTTTTGGACGGGGGCAGAGAAATTTGGGCGGGATGTGCGTAATGTGGGGAAGTTATTAGGGAGGGAAAATTTTTATGATTTTTAAAAATATAATAAAAATAAAAATAAATCAATACACCACACAAGCACAAGGTTTATTCCCAATTTAAACAAAAACATCATCATCTCCATGTCCTACAGAATTCACAGGTGCGACAATTCCATCATCTATGTAGGTGTCATCATCTTCATCGTCATCGTCTAAGTCCTCATCATTGGGTTCAGGTACAGGAACCGCCGTATCTATGACAGAAGCATCAACACTTACCCCTTCCATATCATTCCTTTTCTAATTTGTCAAGTCTTCATGTAGGCGGGATACATTCATGTCTTCCAGTCCGACGACCAGCGACGCAACATCGGGTTCTCCCTCCTTTTCTGCACCTACTGCTTCAGGCATGGAAAACAAATTCCTAGGTTTCATGCGAAGCACTGTGCACCAATTCAGTTTTGTCGCACAAGGCACATAAAAAACCTGCTCAGCTTGTGTCCCTAAAATGTAAGGCTCGTTGAAATATCGAAAACGAGTCTTATCAACATCAACGATCCCGTATTGATCCCTGCTGAACCCTCTTCCTTTCTTCGTAGTAGCAGCAGTTACATCGTACCAGTCACACTAAAAAAAGTACGACTTCTTTTTGGTTGGCAAAATCTAGCGTGATAATTTTTTTAATCACGCCATACCAGTCCATGTTGCCGGTGCTGTCATCGCCCTTCACAGCAACACCACTGTTTTGTGTAGTTAGGTTCTTCTCTATGGCAGCCGTCCGAAACAGATATCCATTTATGTAGCATCTGTTGAAAAATCGAGCCCGATGGTCTGGTCCACGGGAAAGGGCATACATTAGATCACTTGTTTTTCCTTCTTCATAAAGTTTCTGAAAGATAACATGGTAGTCATGAGTTTTGAGAGAAGACAGCTTACACCCAGTGACATTCACAGATTTCTTGATATTGGAGGCGTAACCATCAGGCATTTTCACTCCTTCTAAAAATTTGCATAATATCGTCTTTTCATCATTACCTAGGTAGTACAGAGCTGGTGGCAAAGTATACTTACCATTCTCGAGCAAAGGATGTTGATCCTTCCTTATCCCTAGATGTTGCAAGTCTAGCCGAGCCTTCTCACTTTCCTTAGATTTATATTTTATGTCGAGCAAAGTCCCCAATATGCTCTCACATATGTTTTTCTCAATGTGCATCACATCCAAATTATGCCTTATAAGCAATGAGCTCCAGTAAGGCAGTTCAAAAAAAATACTCTTCTTCCTCCAATTGTGCCATCTAGTTTCTTCTTCACGCTGCTTCCTCTTTCTTGTTGCCTTCCCAAAGGTCACTTGCTCGAAACTCTCATACTGTTCCATCACTTGCTGACCAGTCAGTGGCACTGGAGCCTCCCTATTTTCCGCCCTGGAGATTTCCCAAAGGGGCTGCAAATATACATCAATGTTCATTCCTGGAATTTCGGCCCTGGTATCAACATCGACATCATCCAATATGGTTGTTTCAAACACAACCAAGGAGGCAAGTTATAAGGGATTATGATCACAGGCCATGTAGTGTATGTAACAATCAACATCCCAAATGGATTGAAGCCATCAGATGCAAGGCCCAACCTAACATTGCGAGGATCCAATGCAAAATCCTTATACTTGTCATCCACATGCTTCCATGCCAATGAGTCTGCAGGGTGACGTATTTTCCCATCACAGACCAATCCTTCCTTATGCCATCGCATATATGATGATGTGGTCTCATTCATATACAATATTTGAAGCCGAGGAATAAGTGGGAAATATCTTAGGATTTTACGTGGAGAACGCTTTTTTGCTCCATCAGTGCCACTAGCCTCATCATATCCAACGGAATCAGCCGTTTTCCACCTAGACTCACCACATATTGGACATGTATCCATCTTAGCATAATCACCTCGGAATAACACACAATCATTCTCACATGCATGTATCTTCTGGTAGTCTAGCCCAAGATCTCGAACAACCTTTTGCACTTTTTCCAAGGTGTTTGGGATACAATGTCCTTTAGGGAGCACAAGCGAGAACAGATGAAGTATGGACTCCAAGGAACTGTTACTAAGACCATACATGCATTTAATCTAAAATAGCCTGACAATGAAAGAAACCTTAGTTGCCTCCTTGCAACCTGGATACAATTCCTTCTGTGCCTCATTTAATAATTTAAAGAATTTCTTTGCTTGTTCATTTGGCTCTTCAGTATTAGAACCGATGATGTCGCCACGAATAGCGCCACTGATTATTGAAGAAACTAGATCATTGATAGAAGCCCCATCACCTGTTGCACCTTCATTGCAATCTCCTTCATCTTTGTTGTCATCGTCAGCCAAAGCTTCACCATTACCTTGCTCTTGGACGAAACTTTCATCAAACCCTCTAACTAGCAAATGTGTTTCAACCTCATATTGTAATCTATAGGACATGCAACAACACCTTGAACAAGGACATGGTGCAGTTAAACCTTTAGATGTGCCTCCAAAAGTAGTTTCAATGAATTTCTTGAATCCTTTTTGCCACTCAGATTTTGACTTATCCATCCGCATCCAACTACTCCCATCATGTGACATGCTTCCAATGATTATCAATCAAAGTATAGCAAATTAAAGCCAATCTGGCCAAATTAACACTACCTGCAAGACCACAACAAACACAATTTAAAAAGATTATTAATGAAACAGAAAACGCTTATCAACCACACAGCATAACAAAACACACTAATTCTAACAAAACAAATTAATACATAATAAATTAGAAAACTAGGTTCAATAAAAAAAAGTATGTTGACTGACGTGTAGGCCACCCCCAACACGCCCTTGCGTCCCCCCTCCCGAACCGCCCCCCGGCCCCACCCACCCACCACCTCTCCCGAACCCGGGCTCTCCTCCCCTCTGATTTCGCCGCCGCCTGCCTCCCCGCACCGAACCCATGCGCCTCCTCCCCTCCCTCCTCCCCCGCCGCCTCCTCCTCCCCCACCCCTCCTCCGCCGCCTCCTCCCCCGTCGCCTCCTCCCCCACCCCTCCTCCGCCTCCTCCCCTCCCTCCTCCGCCACCGCCGCCGGCCTCCCCCACCGAACCCGTGCGCCTCCTCTGCTGCCACTCCGCCCTCACCTCATTTCTCCGTCGCTCCTCCCCACCCTCCTCCTCCGCCCTCGCCTCCTCCTCCCCACCCTCCTCCCCTCCCTCCTCCGCCGCTCCGCCCTCGCCTGCTCCCCTCCCTCCTCCGCCGCTCCGCCCTCGCCTCCTCCTCCCCACCCCGCGCCGCTGTCGCCTCCTCCTCCCCCCATCCTCCCCGATCTCCACTCCCTCCGCGGCTCCGCCTCCCCCCATCTCCTCCCTCGGCCTCCCCCGTGCCTCCAGCCCGCCTCCCCCATCCTCCCCCGCGCCTCCCCTCCCTCCCCCGTGTTAGCAGTCGCAGGAGCCCTAGGGGAGAGGATGCAGCATCCTCACGATGGTGGTGACCGGGATCGCAGGGCATACTGGTGGGAAGCTCGCGGTCGCCCCTGCTTCCGGCGGTGGCCTGGACCGTCGGCTTGACGAGTCGCCAGCAGGAGAACGGCAAGGAAGCAAAGGTGAGACAATAGATTCTTTATTACTTCTTGATTCCCAACATTGGAACTACAAGCTATATATATATGAGGTGATTTACAGGGGAGAGTCCGATCTGGACTGCAATCCCAACCCCAACACTGAAACGGAACCCCAACTCGTGATTGTTTAGTTGCTTGCTATAATTGTACGTACTCTTCTAGAAGTATGTCAGATTGGGTCCTGTTTTGGGGTCTGTATTGTTTTCCAATGTTCTTTAATTGCCCATTTTGAGGTTCCCCTGCAGACTAAAGTTGTATGATATTATGTGCATCACTAATTTGGGGATTTGAAGAGAAAAATGCAAATAGATCTGTCTTTTTCTTGGATTGTTCATGATGTTGGAGAAAATGAGGATCTTTCTTTCTTAATTAAGATGATAAGTTGTTGGAGGATGAGTTTTAGTGACCAGTCTGCACTTTTTTCTGCCTGATAATTTTATTTGTAGAATTAGTATCTTCTCAAGTGTTGTTAGATAACCAGAAGCTTTGCAATCTTATGTTTTGTTGCTCTTTGTGTTGCAGATAATTTGAATGGAGTTAAAATTCTTGGAAGGATCATAAGAATTATGCTACCTTTCAAAGGGAAGACATCAAAAAATTATTCCAGCTTGTCTTTTACATAGCTCACTCATCACAAAATTTCTTGGTCCTTGATATATAATGTTGATATATGTAAAGCGAAGATTGGGGATTCGCTTGGAGATATTGCCAAGAATTGAAGTGGCGAATCGATGGTCTTGGCTTGATATACTGGTAGTCCTTAGTCCCAACATTAGTGACTTATGATATCTCCATTTCACTTTGGTTCTCATACGTTGTCTTTGCTGTTGGCGACTTGTATTTAATTTACTTTACTTTTCCTAACCGTAGAGAATGCAGTTAGTTGCAGCAACTTTGTATTGCTTCTTAAATAGAAACGAATTTAACTTGTAGGACTTTCCTTTGGGTAACAGGTGTGTAATTTGCCAAATGGAGTATAGGAGAGGTGATCTGCAGATGACACTTCCCTGCAAGCATGTATACCATGCCAGCTGCGTGACAAGATGGCTTAGCACTAACAAGGTCAGCAATCAGAAAATGAAACGATCCATGTATGCTTCCCAATTCCCTCCTGCTTTTTTTTCTTACAGGAGTATACATTTCTTCTGCAGGTATGCCCTGTTTGCTTTGCTGAAGTTCCTGGCGAGGAGCCCAAGAGGCAATGAGTTATGGCCGCCATGAAGTTCTTGCGCTCGGACGCTCGCTCCTGCTGTGCCCCAACCGATGCACGATTTCTGCTCGACGACAGCTTTGTCGCCTCCCTTAGATTTGTGTATTAGAATCATATCACCAAATATTCAAATGATAACCTGCAGACCACTTAATATATACAACAGAAAGAGTTATAGTTGGATACTTAGATGTAATGGATTTTCCCTTAGGTATGAACCAACGGCTTAAAAGGATAATGCTAGATTTTGTATTATGTATGCATTTAGAATGGGATAATATAGATGTTGCTATCAGATTTTGTATTACGTATGCATATTTGATAGTATGCATCACTTTTATTTGGTTTCCGGTGCAACGCACGGGCACCTTACTAGTTGCAGAACAAAAGGGATGTTGTGGCCACAATTGTGTGTGAAGTAATGCCCAGTCCTTCTGATCACAAGTAAGTTTCGTTAAGGTTTGAGCTGTTGCTTGTTATTGTTATACACTATTTCTAGAATTATTGCAAGGCTGCACGTTGTTATACTTGCCTTAACATATTGTAGCACTTCAAGTCTTCAATAGTTATGATAATAGTTCCATCAGAGTGCTTTAGGTCCTCATCGCATTGGTCTCTTTTTCCCTTTTGGCTTTACTGAATCCCCAAGGTTGTGATTTAACTTAGCCCACCCACAATAGAAAGATTTTATGTACCCAAGATTGTTCCAGCCTTCCTGGAGATAGGTAATCATATGTTACTTGAATTACAAATGGACCTTACATCTCCTGTGTGACAGTCGGTGGTTCCTTTCTAATTATAAATTTGCATTTAACTTGGCTTAGTTTTGTTGGTTTGACTATACTAACGGTAATACTGGTGCTTAGGAAATGAACAAGGAGTTTTTATCTTTAGCCCATCTAATTACCGAGTGCTAACACACAGATTTTCCATGTAAATGACTTATTTCAGCCATTATTGTTGTTTTCATGTTAATGCTTTAGCATCTATTACTAGTAATTCAGGACACCTGTGATATCTCTTTGCCATGCAGAACATAATCTGGGAATGGAGGTGGTTTTTCGCATGTTGAGTAGACGTGTCAGGTGAGAATGATTTATGTAGTGTTGATGCAGTTGACAACATTCCAATATCATGGCGACCGAGTACGCCGGCGTGGTCGACGCGTACCCGCATGTCAAGGCATGGTGGGATGGAATTCTGGCGAGGCCGTCGGTCAAGACGGTGATAGCCGGCATGCCTCCGGACTTTGGCTACGCGAGTGGAAACATACCGTGATGCATGCATGTGTGTTAATTTGCAATGGTGATTCCATGTGCATTTCCAGTAAATTAATGGAGTAGCTCTCAGCACATTATGCCATTATTTTGTTTTTACCCTGCATACATACATACATGTGTGTGTGTTTTCTGTGTTCCATGTTGTACGCACTCGTTTCCAAATATCTATGTTGTACATTGTGTTCTATGCCATGGAAGTGTTCAGTGGATATAATCATTTGGTTTAAAATAATGCTTGACTTGGTAAAAAAAATAAGGTCTCCAATAGTAGAATATCTGTTGTTGTGGTTATAGACCAAACAGAGAGAGATGTGGTAGTGGAGAGTTGGGAGAGACTGATCGTCTCCCTCCTAGCCTTCCCTTGGTATATATATTGGCATGGGCTGTGCTTTTACAATTGTGCCCTTACATTGGTACCTCCTTGTCAGGGGTATTTAAGTCATTACATATGTCCCATTTTGGGGCCTATAACCTTCTAACAGGCCTACCGGGTTTAGGTGGGGGCCACCCCTACAACAGGAGCCTCTCATGGTGAAGGGCTTCACAGGGCCGAAGCCATGTTGCTGAGTCCTTTGGCCCCCTCCGTCCCTGCGGCCTGTGAACTTCTTCGAACTTGCGGGGCCTTGGTGTGCCGCGGGTCCCGGGGTCTGAGGCCGTAACCGAAGCCGATGCCTGGATTGGCAGTTCAGGTAGGCGCGCGAGCGCTCCGTCCCGCGCTAGCGCCTGGTTGAAGTAGGTGCGCGCGCGCTCTGTCCCCTACTCTTCGAACGGGTGGCAGCGGAGCTGGCGCCTAGTCGAAGTAGGCTCGCGCGCGCTCCATCTCCTACCCTTCGAACGGGTGGCAGCGGAGCTGGCGCTTAGTCAAAGTAGGCATGCGCGCGCTCCGTCCCCTACCCTTCGAACGGGTAGCAGCGGAGCTGACGCTTAGTCAAAGTAGGCGCGCGCGCGCTCCGTCCCCTATCCTTCGAACGGGTGGCAGCGGAGCTGGCGCCTGGTCGAAATAGGCGCGCGCGGTCCGTCCCCTACCCTTCGAATGGGTGGCAGCGGAGCTGGCGCCTGGTCGAAGTAGGCACGCGCGCGCGCTCCGTCCCCTCCCTTTCGAACGGGTGGCCGCGGAGCTGACGCCTAGTCGAAGCAGGCTCGCGCGCGCGCTCCGTTTCCTACCCTTCGAACGGGTGGCAGCGGAGCTGGCGCCTGGTCGAAGTAGGCTCGCGCGCGCTCCGTCTCTTACCCTTCAAACGGGTGGCAGCGGAGCTGGCTTCTGGTCGAAATAGGCGCGCGCGCTCCGTTCCCTGCCCTCCGAACGGGTGGCAGCGGAGTTGGCGCCTGGTCGAAGTAGGCGCACGCGCGGTCCGTCCCCTACCCTTCGAACGGGTGGCAGCGGAGCTGGCGCCTGGTCGAAGTAGGCGCACGCGCGGTCCGTCCCCTACCCTTCGAACGGGTGGCAGCGGAGCTGGCGCCTGGTCGAAGTAGGCGCGCGCTCCGTCCCCTGCCCTCCGAACGGGTGGCAGCGGAGCTGGCGCCTGGTCGAAGTAGGTGCGCGCGCGCTCCGTCCCCTACTCTTCGAATGAGTGGCAGCGGAGCTGGCGCCTCGTCGAAGTAGGCTCGCGCGCGCTTCGTCCCCTACCCTTCGAACGGGTGGCAGCGGAGCTGGCGCCTAGTCGAAGTGGGTGCGCGCGCGCTCCGTCCCCTACTCTTCGAACGAGTGGCAGCGAAGCTGGCGCCTAGTCGAAGTCGAAACTTCACACAACGGACACCGCTGCGCCTGCGGTGAATGCAACCTCACGGTCCGGGAATGCACTGTAATGGTTCCTGGAATCGCGCCGGCCCCTGGCTTGCCAGGGCTAGGCTGTCATTCCGTGCGACTCGCCCTGACGTGCGGGGCACGCGGCGGCTTGTAACTGGTGCGCGGTGGGATATGAGCGGTTGCGTGATCGCGGCAGCTTGCCTCTTCCCTAGGGAAGGGGGACACAAGGCGGGCGAGGAATGGCGCGTCATGCGGCGTTTAGCCATATCCCGCCGCCTCGCTACTGCCGGCTGTTCTGCTATGCTTCGAAGCTGTTATGATCCCACGGTCTGGTAGCGCGCTTTTAATGGCGGCTGGAATCGTGCCGACGGCAGGGGTTTGCGGCAGAGCGGGACGGCCTTCTGCAACAGTTTGCCTCGCTGGAGAAGGAAAAAGGCGAGCTTGCCTTAACTCTAGCGGAGCGTGACTGGACGCTTGGCGAAGCTTCGGTCATTGCATGGGATGCCATGCAAGCACTGGAGAGCCATCTCCAGGGGCTTGTGGCTAAGGTGCCGGATCGCGCCTTTGGCCCGGAGCAGCTGCCTCGGACCCTTCGCTGGATCGGAGATGCCGCCAACATTGCGCGCGGCGCCGCGATGACCTTCGGCAACCACTGTGCTTACGCGGCGTCGTGCATGGTGTGCGCGCTCCTACAGCACCGCGGTTGCACGCATGTCGCCGGGCTGGAGGACCCCCAGCTGGAGATGCCCGGCGGAGCCGGAGTAATGTCCGGTGCCGTCCGCGTCGCTCATCGCGCCGTCAAGTACTTCCACGAGCGGATCTGGGATTACGTCGGGGAGGCTGCTGCGCGGGTCGAGCTTCGGAAGTCACTTTACGGGGAGGGGAGTCTCGGCCGATTTCTGGACGAGGTCCCGCGGCGCGACGAGGGTGGCGCTGAGGCCTCCGAAGGCGCCGGAAACTCGCAGGTGTGACGCCGAAGTGGCCAGGTGTAGGCGTGTGTTGCAATGTCCCCCGCTTTTCTTGTGAATGAAGTGCGTGCTTGCTTTACAAATTCTGACTTTCACCTGTGTGCCGGGCATCTTCCTTGTTGGGGCCGACTACTTGCGTCCGACCTTGCGACCCGGCGGCGCCTTCGACGCTGGCGAAGGGCCGAGGAGTCGCTGAACTTTTGGGCGGGCCGATCTTCTTCTGGCGAAGCCCCGGCCTTAGCGCGTGTTAAGGATGAGCCTGCCGAATAGCTGCTTAGAGCGGCAGAGATGTTGGCGGGCCTCTGTACTTGTAAGATTTTTCTGATATATAGACCTCCTGGCGATTAGGATATGCGCTGCATGTTATGCTTCGGGCGGTCATGTTGTGCGGGGACGAGATCCCCACGTTCAAAGTGCGCTCGCAAGGCTTGCGTGTTGATTACCTCGTAGGGTTAGCGCGTGCGGAGGCAGCCGTTGGGGCTACGACCTGTTTAAGGTCCGCAGACCGGCGCGTGCGGAGGCAGACCTTCGCACTACGACCTGTTTAAAGTCCATAGACTGGTGCGTGCGGAGGCGGGCCTTCGCACTACGACCTGTATAGAGTCCGTAGACTGGCGCGTGCGGAGGCGAACCTTCGCAGTACGGCCTGTTTAAAGTCCGTAGACTGGCGCGTGCGGAAGCGGGCCTTCGCACTATGACCTGTTTAGAGTCCGTAGACTAGCGCATGCGGAGGCGGACCTTCGTACTACGACCTGTTTAGAGTCCGTAGACTGGCGCGTGCGGAGGCGGACCTTCGCACTACGACCTGTTTAGAGTCCGCAGACTGGCGCGTGCGGAGGCGGACCTTCACACTACGACCTGTTTAAAGTCCGCAGACTGGCGCGTGCGGAGGCGGACCTTCGCACTACGACATGTTTAGAGTCCGTAGACTGGCGCGTGCGGAGGCGGACCTTCGCACTACGACCTGTTTACAGTCCGTAGGCTGGCGCGTGCGGAGGCGGACCTTCGCACTACGACCTGTTTAAAGTCCGTAGACTCGCGCGCGCGGAGGCGGGCCTTCGCACTACGACCTGTTTAAAGTCCGTAGACTGGCGCGTGCGGAGGCGGACCTTCGCACTACGACCTGTTTAGAGTCCGTAGACTGGCGCGTGCGGAGGCAGACCTTCGCACTACGACCTATTTAGAGTCCGTAGACTGGCGCGTGCGGAGGCACGCTTCATCCCCCTACCTTCCAAAGTGGGGGTAGCCTCTGGTGTACCTCGTAGCCCACGTGCGCGCCCTCGTTGGAGCCAGCCTGTGGCGCGCTACGCCGCTATTTTTTGAAATTCTCGAAATTGGGTTTCCATAGCACGCCTTGCGTACCTCTCCCGCGGTGCGCGATGACGAGCCTCGACGCTTTGAGGGGGGCGCGATTTGTCAGCCGCCGCGCAAGGTTCGCGCCGCGTTTGCGTTTTGCCAAGCGCGCCGGGACAGCATGCGTGTCTTATTTATACTCCGGAGAGTATGCGCAAGGACGACGTCCGTGGCATGCGCGGAATCCGCGTCTTGTTTATACTCCGTAGAGTGCGCAGATAGAACATCCGCATCTTTTTATACTCAGTAGACTGCGTGCAGAGGCGTCCCCCCACACGTCTTTGTTTATACTCATGCCCGTGTCTTCGACGGAGAGTGCACACGTGAACGTGCGTCTTCGTTTATACTCATACCCGTGTCTTTGACGGAGAGTGCACACGCGAACGTGCGTCTTCGTTTATACTCATACCCGTGTATTTGACGGAGAGTGCACACACGAACGTGTGTCTTCGCTTATACTCATACCCGTGTCTTTGACGGAGAGTGCACACGCGAACGTGTGTCTTCGTTTATACTCATACCCGTGTCTTTGACGGAGAGTGCACACGCGAACGTGCCTCTTCGTTTATACTCATACCCGTGTCTTTGACGGAGAGTGCACACGCGAACGTGCGTCTTCGTTTATACTCATACCCGTGTGTTTGACCGAGAGTGCACACGCGAACGTGCGTCTTCGCTTATACTCATACCCGTGTCTTTGACGGAGAGTGCACACGCGAACGTGCGTCTTCGTTTATACTCATACCCGTGTCTTTGACAGAGAGTGCACACGCGAACGTGCGTCTTCGTTTATACTCATACCCGTATCTTTGACGAAGAGTGCACACGCGAACGTGCGTCTTTGGTTTATACTCATACCCGTGTCTTTGACAGAGAGTGCACACGCGAACGTGCGTCTTTGGTTTATACTCATACTCGTACCCCTGGCTACGGAGAGTGCACACGCGAACGTGCGTCTTTGGTTTATACTCATACCCGTACCCCTGGCTACGGAGAGTGCACACGCAAACGTGCGTCTTTGGTTTATACTCATACCCGTACCCCTGGCTACGGAGAGTGCACACGCGAACGTGCGTCTTTGGTTTATGCTCCGGGAGCCCGCGCGTAGGCGAGGCCTCCGCGCGCTCTCGCCGCGTATTTGTGCACAATGACAAGAGGTTGGCGACAAACGGAACTCTATTACATTCCCATTTGCGTGGGTGAGCGATTACAATGGGCAGGGGTACTGACCACTTGTCTTTGACGCGGGCGGAGCCTCTAGTAGTTGCACTATCTGTAGGGCTTGCCGAGCCGTCCCCGGATGACACCGTGGGTCCCCGTACTGCGATGTCGATTCTAATCGTGCCGTTGAGCATCGCGACGGGGATATCTGGTGCCGTACTCGATGCGCCGAGCCATATCCTAGTCGCCACGAACGGTAATGATGGCCCGCAGCCCCGGGAGCTTCATGCATAAATAGCCGTGATGTGGCACCGCTCTGAAGGAGTTGAGGATTGGGCGCCCCAGTATAGTATTGTAGGGGTATAGGAGATCGACGACATCGAAGGTGGCATCTTCGACCCTTTTATTGTCGTCCTGGCCGAAGGAGACCTGAAGGCATATTTGGCCGAGCGCCCGTAGAGGTTGTCCTCCGAAGCCTTGCAGCGGAATTCCCGATGGGCCGAGGCGACTTCAAGGGATCCCCATCTGGTCGAAGGCTGCCACGAACAGAAGGTTCGCGGAGCTGCCGCCGTCAACTAGGGCACGTCCCACATCGCATCCCGCTATCACGACCCGGACGACCAGGGGGTCCTGGTGAGGAAGTTTGACGCCTTGGGCGTCGGCGGGTGTCAACGTGACCTCGTGCTGTGCCCAGTCCGGCGGTGCCTGCGCTGGGTACGCCGCTACGTGGTGTAGCCTCCGGACGTAGGCCTTCCGCTGCCGTGCCGAGGCGAACTCTAGCGAGGAGCCTCCGGAGATGACATTGATAACCCTGTGGTGGGCTGCCTCCAGAGCCTGCAGCTGCAGGAGGCCCTCCCGAGGCTGCTGCACATGGGCCTGAATTCGCAGAGGGCCCTCCTGGGGCTGCGTCCCTTGCGCCTGGATGTGCATGGGGGCTTCGTATGGGTGCTGGATGTGGGCCACCATAGGCGGGCGTGCCTCCGGGTTCTATCCCTGGCGACGCTTTGGCAGAGCGCCGCTATGGAGGTGCACGCGCGCGTGTCGTGGGTGCTGTGACCGTGGACTTCGCACCACAGCCCATGGTGCTGGTCGTCGTAATCTTCACGACCTTTATCTTCGTGACCCCGGCCACGGCCGCGTCCCCGGCCTCGGCGCCCCCGACCGCCACGACCAGCGGAAGCGTTTTCTTCGGAGCCGCCTTCGATGTCGAAGACATATCGGCTTCGCCGTGACTTCTGCTGGCCGCGCTTGGGCCTATCAGACGGGTCCTTGTTGTAAGATCGAGGAGGCCGACTAGAGGGGGGGGGTGAATAGGAGGTTTTAAAATTTTCGTCTAATTCTAATTAGCAATTTTAAACTTGATGGATATACTAGAGCAAGATAACAATAACACCACTAATCAACTTAGTGAGGCTCAAACAATCACTAGCACAAGTAATCAACTAAGAACAATGTCGAATAGTAGAGAACAACAATTGCTACTCTAACTAATCAAGCAATCAAGTAATATGAATGAAGAGCGATGCTTGAATGAAAATGATCACAAGAGAGCAAACCACAATTGACACGATTACTTTTTACCGTGGTGATCGGAGACTTGCCGGTCTCCCCTAGTCCACGTTGAGGTAAGCCCGAACAAATCGGACCGGCTCCACGAATGAGCCTAAACACCTCGATCACTATTTGTAGCTCTTTCCCTCTCCGGGTAAGCGAGCTCCAAGCCTTCACAATCTTCCGGGCCTTCTCACAATCTTCTTGAGAAGATCACCGAAACTCCACCAAGCCGTCTAGGTGCCGGCAAGCACCAAGAGAATAGATCACAGCGGCTTGATCTCACTCAAGTGCCTAATGGATCAACTAGAATGCAATGCACTTGAATTTTGGGTCAACTACCTCAATTGAATGCACAAGTGAGTGAATGAGGTGTGAGAGGTTGCACTAGGCTCAAATGTATTCAATGGAGGTTCAACCACAACTACAAGTTCTGGTGGGGATGTATTTATACCCTCACCAACCTCAAATAGCCGTTACAATAAACAATCCTAAAAATTCAGGAAATCCGGAACTACCGCAGGCAAAACCGCGGTACTTCCGGATTCTCGCTGACCGGTCAGAACGGCTATGTCAGTGAGTCAGAAGTAACCGTTGGTCAATGAGTGCGGTACTACCGCCGTTGAGATCGCGGTACTTCCGGACGTCCGGAAGTTCCGCTCCATGACCCGGTACTTCCGATCTCAACGAGTTTAAGTTTTATTCCCGGCACTCTCTGGAAATAAAGTTCCGCACGGGTATCCGGAACTTCCGCACATGCGGTAGTTCCGCAGGTCAATCCGTGGTACTTCCGTTTTCCGAGAGGCTAAGCTAAACTCCGGGCGCTCTCTGGAAATAAAGTTCCGCTCGGGTGCCCGGTACTACCGGCCATCCGGTAGTTCCGCAGTTCAACCCGCGGTACTTCCGTTTTCCGAGAGACTAAGTCTGAGTCCGGGCGCTCTTTGGAAAAAATGTTCCGCCCGGGCGCCCGGTACTACCGGACCTGCGGTAGTTCCGCCCAATTAACACCGGAACTACCGGATTTTCTGACAATGCACAGATTTGATTTGATTTTAATTTCTAAGTGCATGCATGATCCTAAATTGATCCAAAGGGCACATTTGAACATGATCAAGCAATCACCATGATCCCTCTTAATAGTACGGCGTCTATCCTATAATCCGGTCTTTCAACCTAACTCCAAGACCGGTAAAATAAAATAGATACCTAAACTATTTACCTTGTCGCCCTAGAGATCTTTGAATCTTCAAGGGATATTTTGTGAGCCTCTTTCTTTGCCATTTGAACTTATCCTTTCAAACACTTAATGCACACATTAGTCCCATATTCACATAATTTCATTAATTACCAAAGCCAATATTTTTAGGGGCCTAGATGCTTTCAATCTCCCCCTTTTTGGTAATTGATGACAACAAGAGCAAATTTTGAGAAGAATTTAAGATTTGGATATACTCCTAGTTTGCAAGATGTATATCACAAGGTCTTTGAAATTTTAGCAGTTTTAGAACATGGGGAAATTTTGCATTTTAGAAGCTAATAAGAAAGAGCTCCCCCTAAACATGTGCATCAAATTTTATAAGAATATTTATGACTTCTAAAAAAAATCAGGCATGAATCACATCATAGCACATTTACTAAAATTCAAAGATACGCAATAGACAAGTAAATAAACATTGCATTACGGGCATAACATAGTTCATTACAATGCATCAGAAATTAAAATACTAAACATCCACAGAGTTCATTTCACACATACGCATTACATGGTTCATTTCACCATACTTTATTACAAAGCCCAAATAGATAGATAAAACTTAAACTTCTCCTTGCTTCATTCTCCCCTTTTGGCATCGAAGTACCAAAAAGAGGAGCTAGTCCTGAGCTGCACTGGGAGAAGGAGGACCGCGGCGACGAGTGCGACGAGTATAGCGAATTGGATCCACAGCACTCTCAAGGGACGAGACGCGATCACCAAGAGAAGACACAGTGGTGATCAAGACATCCTGGCGCTCCTCAAGCCTGAGTATGGCGGAGTAAATCTGGGATAGAGAGACATCACCCTCGCCCTGGGGAGGAGGATCAGCAGCTGCCTGATGCTGAGGCTGAGGCTGAGCACGGGAACGAGCAGGAGCAGGAACAGGAGGCTCTGCACGTGGCTTGTATGGCTTGTGCGGGGTGCAGAGTGCTCCTCGGTATCCAGTCTTGCGAATGATCACAGCCATAATGAATGGTGCAAAGTTGATCCTTTTCTGTTTGTCATTCTTATTGGCGTCGATTCCCCTGATGATAAGATCCACCACATCAAACTTTTGGTCGCGCATAATGTAATCAATCACATTCCACGCATGGCCACGAATAGCATCATAATTTCCACTCTTGGGAAAAATGGTGTGGTTGATGATCCTGTTGACAAGGCTGGGAATAGGGAGTAAGCCAATTATCGTCCCTAGCGATCGTTCAGCTGCTTGGTCATAATACTCTGAATATGCAGCAATAGGAAGAGCACGCTTGCTGTACACCTTCTCATAAGCACTGGTTTCCGTCCCAAGTGCCAACTCAAACTCGTGCCTGGTGCACTCAATGAACTGGGTCCCTGTCATCCAACTCAGGTGCTCAAAGTTGGGAGAGATATACAGGGTAGCATAGAACTGCCGAATCATATTGTCCATATAGTTGCACTTGAATGCAACAAGTTGATGGATATCGGCTTGCTGAAAGAGCTGATAAGCACCGCTGAACTTGTCAATCTGTGACAAGTGATCCCAATCCACATACTTGTGTGCAGCAAACTTGCGAGCAGGACCATACATCTCTTGGTACACCTTCTCTTGAAACTTGGAATGAAACTGGGGGTTCATTGAGTTGCGAGGGCGTACATACTGACTGCGGCGACGAAGGATAGCATAGTCCTCATTGGTGATCTTGGAGAGGTCCACTTCTTCATCTGCAGTTACCGCAGGCATCTCCTCATCTGAGATCGCATACTCGCTCTCATGCAAGGCCTCGAATCCGCTCTCATGCGAATCCTATGAGTCACTCTCAGGGTCGGAGGCGGGACCCTTGCCCTTATGCTCCGCCGTCTGAGATGCAGAAGTCGAGGAGGAGGATTGACCAGCAGTGCCCCCATAGGACTTGTGCGAGACATTCTTCATCCTCGGCATCTTCAATGACATATTAAGATAATCAAGGTGTGAGGTAGGATAAGTGAAAGTAGGTTTGAAATTGAAAGCAATAAGTTTCTGCTATTTCAGGAAACACGGAAGTACCGGCGGCAAAACTGCGGAACTTCCGGGAAATCCGGTAGTTCCGGCATTAAACATGCGGAACTTCCGGGACCCTGGTAGTTCCAGCCGCTCGACCGGTAGTTCCGATTTTTCTGGACATTTCTAGGGCACGATAAAAATTGAATCTTTTTGGGGTATTTCTTGGATTGAATCCAGTGCATGTATGAACAAACATTCTAATACCCCAAACAAATTACTTTGCCCAAAGAAACTACAGCAAAAATCGCTACATTTCAAATTTCACCTAATTTCAACCCTAGGGTCCTTAGAACAAGATAAAGAAGGATTTTATCCGATTTACCTTGTGGAGTCGAAGGAGAGGAACCCTGGGAGTGCAAAGAATCGCCCAAAAACGAAAAGCTCCCCTCGGATTCGAAGATCGGGAGAGGAGGAGTTTTGGGAGAGAGAGGTTTGAAGAGAGGAGAGGAGGAGGAGGAAGAACCCTCTGCGGTTTTGGGAGTGGGAGAGGAGAGAGAGAGATAGAAACGGTAGGAGTTAAGAGGGAGGAGTAAAGGCAGTCGACGGTTTTGGAAACCGCAACAAATCCCGCTGAAAACGGTAGTACCGCGCGTAACACGCCGGTAGTTCCGTGTTCACAGACATTCCGGAAGTTCCGCGGATTACATTGCGGTAGTTCCGGTTTTTCTGTCAGGAGCGGAAGTACCGCACAATGAACTGCGGTAGTTCCGGATTTTCTGGAACTTTTCAGGATTTGACTTTTAGAACTTGAAATTTTGCAAATGATTCCTAGTTTTGCATCCAACTAAAGTCATTTAGGATCATTATGCATCAATTGAGCTAATGCTATATTTTGAAACTTATTTTTATGAATTTAAACGAATTTTTGACCAAAAGAGGGGAAAAACCAATAAAAATCCATATAAGCACAACAAATGAGCAGAAATGGATGAAATGAGATTTCAAGTTACATTTGAGTAGTCTATGACATTTAATTCATTCCTCAATTTGCAAAAGCGGCTTTCATCTAATGGTTTGGTGAAAATGTCCGCTAGTTGATTTTCGGTTCGGATGTGGCTAATTTCAATATCTCCCTTGCTCACATGATCTCTCAAGAAATGGTGGCGTATATCTATATGCTTGGTTCTTGAATGTTGAACGGGATTGTTGGATATTTTGATAGCACTATCATTATCACACAAAGAGGCATTTTATCAAATTTAATCCCATAATCCAACAATGTTTGCCTCATCCAAAGCAATTGAGCACAACAACTTCTCGCGGAAATATATTCGGCTTCGGCGGTTGAAAGTGCTACGAAATTTTGTTTCTTGGATGACCAACACACTAGAGATCTTCCTAGAAATTGGCAACTACCCGAGGTGCTTTTTCTATCCACTTTGCATCCCGCATAATCGGAATCCGAATATCCAATTAATTCAAATTTTGCACCTTTGGGATACCAAAGCCCTATGCTTGAGGAATGCTTTAAATATCTTAGAATCCTCTTTACGGCCACTAAATGGTACTCTTTTGGAGAAGCTTGAAAACGTGCACACATGCATACACTAAACATAATGTCGGGCCTAGATGCGGTAAGATAAAGCAAACTACCAATCATGGATCTATAAAGCTTTAAATCTACCGACTTACCTTCTTCGTTGAGGTCTAGATGTCCGTTTGTTGCCATAGGTGTTTTGATGGGTTTGGCTTCTTCCATTCCGAATCTCTTGAGTAGATCCTTCACATACTTCGTTTGGCTTATAAACGTCCCATCTTTAAGTTGTTTGATTTGAAGTCCAAGGAAGTAGCTTAGCTCACCAATCATCGACATCTCGAATTCCCTAGACATCATCTCACCAAATTCTTTGCAAAAGTCTTGATTAGTAGAACCAAATATAATATCATCAACATAGATTTGACATACAAAGAAATCATCTCCAATTATTTTTGTGAATAGAGTTGTATCTACTTTACCAATTTTAAAGCCTTTTGATACAAGAAAGTTACGAAGGCGCTCATACCAAGCTCTAGGAGCTTGCTTTAAACCATATAGCGCCTTTGATAATCTATACATATGATTAGAGTATTTAGCATCTTCAAATCCCGGGGGTTGTTCCACATATACTAATTCGGAAATTATACCATTAAGAAATGCACTTTTGACATCCATTTGAAACAATTTAATGTCAAAGCATGATGCAAAAGCAAGCAAGATTCTAATTGAATCAAGTCTAGCAACGGGCGCAAAAGTCTCATCATAATCTAAGCCCTCGACTTGAGTATAACCTTGAGCTACTAACCTTGCTTTATTTCTGACCACAATTCCGTTCTCATCTTGTTTGTTCCGGAAGACCCATTTGGTGCCAATGACATTGTGCTCCTTGGGTCTCTCCACCAAAGTCCAAACATCGTTTTGAGCAAAATTATTCAACTCTTCATGCATAGCATTTATCCAATCCGGGTCATCTAATGCTTCTTCTACACGCTTAGGTTCAAGTGAAGATACAAAGGAATAGTGTTCACAAAATGAAGCTACTCTAGAGCGAGTTTGAACACCCTTACTCACGTCACCTAATATTTGGTCAATTGGATGATCCTTGGCTATTGCATTGTGAATCTTGAAAATATTTTGCGGTTGATCCTTTTCTTCATTTTCTATAACTTGAACATCGTTTGTTGTGGAAGAGGAAGGTGGTTCTACTTGTCTAGATGAGCTTGGTGATGTTGGATCCTCTTTTGGCTTGATATCTCCGATTTGCATGTTCTCCATTGCCTTGCGAAGATTTTCATCTCCTACATCATCCAAGTTCTCATGCTCTTCTTGAGAGCCGTTAGTTTCATCAAATTGAACATCACACGATTCTTCTACTAAACCCGAATTTTTATTAAAGACCCTATAGGCTTTACTATTTGAGGAATACCCTAAAAGGAAGCCTTCATCACATCGACTTTGAAATTTTGAGAGCCGAACACCTTTCCTTAGAATATAGCATTTGCAACCAAATACTCTAAAGTAAGAGATGTTCGGTCTCCTTCCAACAAGAAGCTCATAGGAAGTCTTTTTCAAGAGTCGATGTAAATAGAGGCGATTTATGGCATGACATGCGGTGTTGATAGCTTCCGCCCAAAACTTGTCGGAAGTATTATATTCATCAAGCATTGTCCTAGCCATTTCAATTAATGTTCGATTTTTCCTCTCTATAACTCCATTTTGCTCCGGAGTGTAGGTTGTGGAAAGTTCGTGCTTTATTCCAAGTTCATCACAAAAGTCTTCAACTTTTGTATTTTTGAACTCGGAACCATTGTCACTCCTAATTTTCTTTATTTTAAAATCAAATTCATTTTGGGCCCTTTTTGAAAAACTTTTGAAAATCCCGGAGGTTTCACTTTTGTCATTTAGGAAGAAGACCCATGTATATCTAGAGTAATCATCCACAATGACTAAACAATAGCTATTTCCTCCAATGCTCTTATAGGTTGTTGGCCCGAACAAATCCATATGTAAGAGCTCTTATGGCCTAGAAGTTGACATGATACTTTTGGAAGGATGAGAATTAGCGACTTGTTTTCCGGCTTGACAAGCACTACAAAGTCGATTTTTCTCAAACTTCACATCCTTCAAGCCAACCACTAAGTCATGCTTAAAAAGCTTTTTAAGTTGAATCATTCCCACATGACCTAGCCTTCTATGCCACAACCAACCCAACGAAGTTTTTGCAATTAACCAAGTTTTTAAACAAGACTCATTTGAAGAAAAATCTTCCAAATAGAGATTCCCAAATCTAAAGCCTTTGAAGACTAGTTCATTATTATTATCTTTTGAGATTACAACATTTTCTTTTGAGAATGAGCATGTTATGCCTAGATCACATAATTGAGCAACGGATAGCAAATTGAAATTTAATGTTTCAACTAGTGATACATTAGAAATTGAAAGGTCATTTGAGATAGCGATTTTACCCAATCCCAATACATTTCCTTTGCTATTATCTCCAAATGTGATCTTGTCATTGCTTCCATTCTCAAAGGTGGTGAACATCTTCCGGTCTCCGGTCATGTGTTGGGTGCAACCGCTATCCAACACCCAATGCCTTCCACCGGTTTTGTAGTTCACCTACAAAAGAAAATCAAGTTCTTTTAGGTACCCAAATTTGTTTGGGTCCTTGGAGGTTAGTGACCAAGGTCTTGGGTACCCAAATGGATTTCCTTTTAGCACCCAAAATCGAGGTGCCAATGAAATGAGCAATTACATTTCCATTCTTAGACTTTTTGAGCATATAGCAAGAATCATATAAACCAATGGAATGCATGTTATTCTTAGAACAATCATTTTGAATATGTCCAATACACCGGCATTTTGTGCAATACTTACCATTTTCCTTTACAAACCTTAGAGGCTTGTATACCGGCTTCTTACCCTTTTGGGGGACATATCCAAGTCCCTCTTTGTTAAAGGAGCATCTTTGATCATTTAGTAACTTATCAAGGGTTTCCTTTCCCTTGTAAGCCCTCTCTAAACTTTTGTTTAATTTTAGCACTTGTTCTTTTAAGTTTTTGTTCTCATTAGCAATAACATCATCATGAATAAGATTTAAAGCATTTCTAGAATGTACACTTGATGAACAAGGTATGGCAAGTAAATCATCACAACAAGTAGATATGCTAGACTTTGAAATTTCTATACTAGACATTTCATTCAATATATTGCAAGTAACTCCAATGCTAGTACTGGATTTGTGATTTTCTTGGAGAAGCAAATCATGAGCTTCCTTTAGCTCCTCATAAGAGTCTTTGAGAGAGATGTGTTCTCTCTTTAAGACCTTAAACTTTGATTTTTATTTTCCAAGAAATTCATTCAATTCAACTAACATATTCATCAAGTCATCATATGAAGGCTCATCATCATCAAGCAATTTTGCCTTTTCTCCTTTTGCCATAAGGCATGTAGGAGTGGAGAATAGTGATGGAGCCTCCTTGATGGCAATGCCCACAAGCCCTTTCTTCTTGGGAGATTCGTCCTCGCTTGAGTCGGAGTCCGAATACTCCTCTTCGGAGTTCCACTCACCAATATGGGCTTCATTCTTGCCATCCTTGTGAAGCTTCTTGAAGAGCTTCTTCTTGCCGTTGTAGTTCTTCTTCTTTGATGAGTTCTCCTTGTCATCCTTCTTTGTTGGACATTGAGAGGCAATGTGCCCCTTCTCATCACATTCATAGCAACGAATGTTGCTAAACTTCTTGTTGGAGGAAGAATGTCATTTCTTGGTCTTCTCATGGCTTGTGCTTCGATATGGGCGCCTTCTCATGAATTTCTTCATTCTCCTTACTAGAAGCGCAAATTCTTCTTCGGAGTCCTCCTCATCATCTTCTTCGGATTCTTCACTCATCACCGCTTTAGCTTTGAAGGCGGTGATCTTCTTATTCTTGGAAGAAGATTGCTCCAAGAGCTCTTCCTTGTCTTTCTTGTAGAGCTCGTTGGTGATGAGGTTGCCCAACAATTGCGTTGGTGTCATTCTTGCCAACTCCGGTGAGTTGAGGAAGAGAGTCACCAACACTTCATATTTCTTCGGCAAGACCCTAAGCATCTTTCGAACAATATCAAGATCGGAAAGGTTAGTTCCAAGGCCCATAAGCTCATTCACAATATTGTTGAGCCTTGAGTACATCTCATTGATGTCTTCATGGGGCAACATTGTGAATGTCTCATATTTGATCCTAAGCCGATGCAATTTGGCCTCCTTGACCGTGGATGTCCCTTCGTGTATTTCCGAAAGGATAGTCCAAATAGCATGAGCCGTCTCAAGATTGCTCACCCTATTGAACTCATCCGCGTTCAAAGCTCCAAATAAAGCATTCATAGCTTGGGCGTCTAAATGAGCATTACGCCCGTCTTGATCCGTTGGGTGATCCGGATCAAGAGCCATAATGTAACCCTCATTTACGACTTTCCAAATTTGAGGACTCATGGCCTTTAAATAAATAGACATTCTAATTTTCCAATAAGCATAATTTGAGCCATCAAAGAGAGGTGCCTTTCATATTGCTATACCCTCACTAGCCATCCTTTTCTCTCTAGACGGTTAAGTCTAAAATTGAGAGACCAAGCTCTGATACCACTTGTAAGATCGAGGAGGCCGACTAGAGGGGGGTGAATAGGAGGTTTTAAAATTTTCGTCTAATTCTAATTAGCAATTTTAAACTTGATGGATATACTAGAGCAAGATAACAATAACACCACTAATCAACTTAGTGAGGCTCAAACAATCACTAGCACAAGTAATCGACTAAGAACAATGTCGAATAGTAGAGAACAACAATTGCTACTCTAACTAATCAAGCAATCAAGTAATATGAATGAAGAGCGATGCTTGAATGAAAATGATCACAAGAGAGCAAACCACAATTGACACGATTACTTTTTACCGTGGTGATCGGAGACTTGCCGGTCTCCCCTAGTCCACGTTGAGGTAAGCCCGAACAAATCGGACCGGCTCCACGAATGAGCCTAAACACCTCGATCACAATTTGTAGCTCTTTCCCTCTCCGGGTAGGCAAGCTCCAAGCCTTCACAATCTTCCGGGCCTTCTCACAATCTTCTTGAGAAGATCACCGAAACTCCACCAAGCCGTCTAGGTGCCGGCAAGCACCAAGAGAATAGATCACAGTGGCTTGATCTCACTCAAGTGCCTAATGGATCAACTAGAATGCAATGCACTTGAATTTTGGGTCAACTACCTCAATTGAATGCACAAGTGAGTGAATGAGGTGTGAGAGGTTGCACTAGGCTCAAATGTATTCAATGGAGGTTCAACCACAACTACAAGTTCTGGTGGGGATGTATTTATACCCTCACCAACCTCAAATAGCCGTTACAATAAACAATCCTAAAAATTCAGGAAATCCGGAACTACCGCAGGCAAAACCGCGGTACTTCCGGATTCTCGCTGACCGGTCAGAACGGCTATGTCAGTGAGTCAGAAGTAACCGTTGGTCAATGAGTGCGGTACTACCGCCGTTGAGATCGCGGTACTTTCGGACGTCCGGAAGTTCCGCTCCATGACCCGGTACTTCCGATCTCAACGAGTTTAAGTTTTATTCCCGGCACTCTCTGGAAATAAAGTTCCGCATGGGTATCCGGAACTTCCGCACATGCGGTAGTTCCGCAGGTCAATCCGTGGTACTTCCGTTTTCCGAGAGGCTAAGTTAAACTCCGGGCGCTCTCTGGAAATAAAGTTCCGCTCGGGTGCCCGGTACTACCGGCCATCCGGTAGTTCCGCAGTTCAACCCGCGGTACTTTCGTTTTCCGAGAGACTAAGTCTGAGTCCGGGCGCTCTCTGAAAAAAAACGTTCCGCCCGGGCGCCCGGTACTACCGGACCTGCGGTAGTTCCGCCCAATTAACACCGAAACTACCGGATTTTCTGACAATGCACAGATTTGATTTGATTTTAATTTCTAAGTGCATGCATGATCCTAAATTGATCCAAAGGGCACATTTGAACATGATCAAGCAATCACCATGATCCCTCTTAATAGTACGGCGTCTATCCTATAATCCGGTCTTTCAACCTAACTCCAAGACCGGTAAAATAAAATAGATACCTAAACTATTTACCTTGTCACCCTAGAGATCTTTGAATCTTCATGGGATATTTTGTGAACCTCTTTCTTTGCCATTTGAACTTATCCTTTCAAACACTTAATGCACACATTAGTCCCATATTCACATAATTTCATTAATTACCAAAACCAATATTTTTAGGGGCCTAGATGCTTTCACTTGTGCGGGGCGTCCTTGCGCTCGGACGCGTCTTTGGACGACTCCTGCTTGCGTTTTCCCTTCGAAGAACCGTCCTTCAGTGGATCTTCGGTTTTCGCCGAGCCACTGGCCTGGTTGGTGTCGGAGTCGTCCCCTTGTCTTCGCCGTGCGTCCTCTTCCGCCCTGGCGTATTCCTCCATTTTGTCGAAGAGTTTCGTCACTGTCTTGATTGGCTTCCGTGCGTTGTACTCGGCCATCGGGCCCGGGCGAAGGCCCTGTATGGCTGCATTGACAACGGTGGTTTCGTTAACGTCTTTGACTTCACAGCGTATCTTCGCGAAGCGTTTGAAGTAGTCGGGGAGCTTCTCCAATGGTTTCTGCTTCACGGCGAAGAGTTGGTCCGCGTCGACCCGCTCAACATAGTTTCCTTGAAAGTTGTTGTGAAGGCGGTCGCGGATCTGCTCCCACGCGTAGATGGAGTTTGGCTCTATGGTAAAGAACCAGGAAAGCGCCACTCCTTGCAGCGCGAGGGGGAGTCCCTTTGCCTTTGTGGTGTCGTCTCCACCCGCGGCCTCGATTGCGGTTTCATACACGCGCACAAACTCGCGGGGGTCTGTATCGCCTTTGTATGGCTCGATGACACTGGGAAATTTGAAGTCTTCGGGCCACGCCGCCTGCTGTAGTCCTGCCGAAAGCGGGGACTCTGGGTCGACGCGTCGCAGCGGCGCGCGGCTGGTTGTGGGGGCGTCGCGGCTGTCTGCCCTTTCCGGCGCGGGCTCTGGCGCGACCCCTGGCGTGGCTTGCTGGCTCCGAGCCTCTTGCATGTCGCGGACAGCCCCACGAAGATCCCCTAGCTCCCGCTGGAACGCGTTGAGGGCTGCCAGCAGGGCGCTTTCCACCGCTAGTGCGGGCGGGGCCGCCGGCACGCCCGGCAGACGGGTCGGCACGGGTACGATCGCCTCGCAAGCTCCCGAGCTGCCGGTCGCTCCGTTGTGGCGATATCCAACCGCCCGGTCCGCGCTACCAGTGAGCGCTGCGACGAGGGTGGTGGGGTTGGTCGCTGTCGCGTCGGCTGGGTGGTCGTCGCAGCGGCGGTGGCGGGGTTGGTCGTCGCAGCGCCAGCGGCAGGGTCGGTCGTCGCAGCGCCAGCGGTAGGGGCGGTCGTCGCAGCGCCAGTGGCGGGGTCATTCATCGCAGTGCCAGCGACGGGGGCGGTCGTCGCAGTGCCAGCGGCGGGGGCAGTCGTCGCAGTGCCAGTGTCGACGCCCGCGCTCGCGACAGCCGATGCCGAAGCCCTGGTACCCACGCGACGCTCCGACCCAGCCGCCTTCTTCCCCTTCGCCGCCGTCGACGAAGCTTTTTTCGGTGCCATCCTTTTGCGGATTTCAGGCTTGCTCCTGTCCTCCCCACGGATGGCGCCAGCTGTTGTGGTTACAGACCAAACAGAGAAAGATGTGGTAGTGGAGAGTTGGGAGAGAGTGATCGTCTCCCTCCTAGCCTTCCCTTGGTATATATATTGGCATGGGCTGTGCTTTTACAATTGTGCCCTTACATCGGTACCTCCTTGTCAGGGGTATTTAAGTCATTACATATGTCCCATTTTGGGGCCTATAACCTTCTAACAGGCCTGCCGGGTTTAGGTGGGGGCCACCCCTACAACAGTGTCTTGAAGGGATCGGAAGCGAACAAAGTTAGGGCTGATTTTACGGTGCGCGGTTTGATCGATCAGTTCTTTCAATGCCATTGCAAGACGCGCAGCAGAAAAACTTGCCAATTTCCCTATACACGGCCACATGGCAAGATCTAAAATCCCAACGCATCATTGAACCCGGCGTCATAGGCGACGTCGGCCTCGAAGTCACCGATCATGTCGCCGAGCATAATACACATAGTATTATGTAGTGTTTTAATATTTAATTAAGATTAAGGGACCTCATGGTTGTAAACCTTCAGAGGTTGCTCTTCGAGTACTCTGGTCGGAGAAATACTATGTGTGTTGTTTGATACATGATGATGTAAGAAAAAATTGATATTTATTATTCAGTTTGAGATCATATTTGATAGTATGCATCACTTTTATTTGGTTTTTCGTTGCAACTCACGGGCATCTTACTAGTACAATTATAATTGACAGTGGGGTACAATAGTCCGGTGGTAAACACCTTGGCCTCCGAGCTAGGAGGTTGCTGGTTCAATTTCTCCACACCCCATGGTTTTTGTTTTTATTTTTTCTATTCTAATTTTTTATCCCTTCCTGTTTTGTCAAGTGAGACCTCCTCAACTGCGTTTTAGTTGTCACTTTTCAATTTTTTATCTCCTCTAGAAATTAATAACTATAGATAATATAATTCCTCCACACCAATTCGGCCCTTGCGTTGAGCAGTTAGGCCCACCAACACAAGGTGTTGCAATAACAGATTATTGCCACGAACAATCATCATATATAGCAACAAATTTATTTTGTGGCAATACAAACTCATTTCATACGCATTATTGTATAGGAACCTTTTGCAACGCAATTGATGACTATGACAACGCAATAAAATTGTGGCAATATTGTCACCCACTCGCAACGAACTTCTATAAGGTGGCAATACCTCCTAACTATTGCCACGAATATCAATATTATCACAACGCAAGACAACCGTGGCAATAAAGTCATATTACTCGCAACCATTTTTAAATGGTGGCGATAAAGCCACCTTATTACAACGAATTCAATGACTATCGCAACGCAATATTTTAGAGGCAATACTGTGCACATATCGCCACGATTTTGGCAAAACGTTGCAATAGCACATACCTATTGCAACTAATTTAGTGTCGTTGCGATGCGTTTCGTGGCTAAAGGGTTGGAATCTAGTAGTGTGGGGTTTGCCTCATTGGTGTGTGAGGTTTGTAGTGTGTGTTGGCCTGCAATTCTTGTTTTTCTTCTTGTGGTTGTAAGCCTGGCTTTAAGAAGAGGAGTAAGCAGTGAGTTGAGATCATGCAGTCTGTACGAGTGAGCAAGTGAGTGCTCTGTGTGTGTATGTGTGTGTTCATCTCAAGCATGTAGTGAGATGAGTGATTTTCCTTCTCAACTGTGTACGGGGGACGTAGTGAGATGGTTGTAATTCCTGTGTAATCATTCATCTCTCTGTATCGAATTCAATATGAGAAGGATTGTTGTTGGGTTGCATTTATTTCCTATCTTCTCTGTGCTTTTGGTTTGTGATGAATTTTTGAGAGAATAGCTTCTGACTTCTTGCTCTGTGATGGGAATATGTCTCAAGACCATTTGGCCAGTTAGTTCCCAAGAGCAAGATGGTAGAATCAAAGAGTTTCTTATTTCTCATCTCATGCGGCTCATTTCCTCTGCTTCCATTTTTCTAGGGTTTGACTACAGAGTAATCTTGTGCTTTAGATTATCTCAGTTAGTATTTGCTCTGGCTTTGAGTTTCCTTGCCTAAGAACTGTCTCTCTGCTGAATTCAAGGACTCATGAGCATAGGACCCAAAAATTATGAGAAAAATGGATTTTGTCTCTTCCTGCAGAATCTTTTTGACAAAAACAACATTCTCTATTTTCAAGTGATCTAAGTCTGGATCTTGTTCTCCCTAAGGTGAGTTTGCTGTTTGGTTTATAGTCCTAGTGGCTTGTCCTGAGAAGAGCAGCAAATTTCACAAATTACTCTGAAGTTATGATGGTTTCAGTAATTTCTGTTCAGTCGAGTTGCAGCCAGCTCTTTGCTCTGTTTTCAGGGAGCCGGTCTGACCTCTAGGGTTTGGGCTGGTCAGACCGCTCCCTGACCTGCGGTCAAACCGAAGAATGTGTGGCGGTCAGACCGGCAGCTACTAAGTGGTCAGACCGGCTGATCAATGGTGGTCAGACCGGCCCACTGATGGCAGTCAGACCGGCCTGGTTGCTGCGGTCTGACCGCCCGGCCTACTACGGTCAGACCAGTTATGCCTGTTTTCTCTGATCTTGTTTTCAGCTGCCTGATTTTCTTTGGTGCTTTTGTCTCACTGTCTCTTTTGTGTGTCAAGAATTTCCAGAGAGCATGAATCATCCTTTTCATAGCTTTCATAGCTATTGGAGAGGAGATTCGTTTGTGGATACTTGGGGGCATTTTTAAAAGGCACCATTCACCCCCCCCCCTCTGTTGCCATTTCCGATCCTACAATTCAGTAAACAATAATAGTGATTTATACTTAACTGATGTAAAAAACAAGTAATGATAAATGAATACTAGCATAATACTTGGGGGAGGCAGCGACAGGCTTGGGGGAGGCGACGACGGGCTCGGGGGAGGTGGCGACAGGCTCGGGGCGAGGCAGTGACGGGTTGGGGGAGGTGGCGACAGGCTCAGGGGAGGCAACGATGGGCGTGACGACGGGCTCTGGGCTAGGTGACGACGGGCTTGGGGGAGGCGGCGACGGGTTGGGAGGAAGGCCGCCCGGGTTGAGGGAGGAGGAGGAGGGCGATGGCCTCGGGCGAGAAGTGCCACCGGAGTTGGGGGAAGAGGAGGACGACGGGCTCGGGGTGAGGCAGCGGTGTACGTTAGTGGGTAGTACAGTGGGGACAAACCCTAATGCGCAATATATAGGGGAATAATTATATGGTTCTTTATAATAACCATCTGTGATATTTATCTTCACAGACGGTTCTTAGCTAGAACCGTCCATAATAAGAAAACACACAGACGATTCTTAGCTAGAATCGTCTGTAATAAGAAAACATCGCAAACAGTTCTTATCTCGAACCGTCTGTAATAGTAAACATCACATACGGTTTTAAATTAAACTGTTTGTGATGTTCCCTACTGATATATATATATATCACACATTCATATATACATATATGCAAATTCACATATATATCACACATTCTCATGTACATATATAAATACAAATACAAAACATATGACACATAAATATTTCATTCATCATTCCACTTGTTTATTTCCTTTAAATTAGCCCTTCATGATGATTGACGTGTATGTAGCTACTTTCATCACGTTCTTTTTCTACCTTTATGCCATATTTGAAAGGAGGCAACTTATCAAATTGATTGTATTCTTTCTCGTCCAATAAATTCTTAATCTGATAATTCTTCTTTTTCTACGAAGAACTATGTGGCACTTCTTATTTTCCTAATTGGTTACATATAAAACTTGAACAACTTGGTTAGCCAGTACGAATGGTTTGTCTTTGTATCCAACAAGTTTGAGGTCCATTGTAGTGACACTATACTTGTCGACCTTTGCCTGTAGGAGATGGACCCAATGGCACCGAAATACGAGGATCTTGAAAAGCATGTAGTCGAGCCCCCAAATCTCCTCTATGAACCCATAATAGGAGTTCCTCAATCCATTTGTATTGAACTCATCTATACGGACACCGTTGTTCTGGTTAGTGCTCTTTACATCCTGAGCCTACCTACAGAATGTGTACCCATTTATAGCATATCCTTGCCATGTCACAACTGTAAATGTTGATCATTTTGCCAACCATGTCAGCATATCACTTGACGAGCTCATAGCGAGTCGCTCCTTCAACCATTGATTGAACCGACTGTTGTGTTGTCTTGTGATCCAAATATCCGATCGCTCCGGATTCTATTGTCGAAGTGGTCAATATACAGGGACACTTCAGTCATATGTTGCAAGACTGTGAAATGGGCTTGAGCATACGTATCTATATCTGGAATGATTACTTTTCTTTCGATGGTCCCGATATCCTTGAGCCTACCCTCATGGTGAGATCAAGGCACACCTATCGGTTCAACCTGAGCCATGTAATTGACACAGAACTCAATAACCTCTTCAGTTGTATAACCTTCGACGATGCTGCCCTCCAGCCAAAATTGATTCCATGCATAGGATTTGAGAATTCCCACGAACCTCTCGAACAGGTACATGCTACGTAGTAACACGGGCCCACATATTTTTATCTCCCACACAATTTGAACAATGAGATAGACCATGATATCGAAAAATAATAGAGGGAAATACATCTCAAAATGACATAGAGTCATCACCACCTCGTCCTACAGAGCATCTAGTCCTTTGGAATTGATGACCTTCTGAGCAATTGTGTTAAAGAAATAACACAGCCTTATAATTGTCTCTCAAACCTCGATCGGTAAAATACTTCTAATTGCAATAGGGAGCGTCTGTGTTGTCAGTACGTGACAATCATGAGACTTCATGCTAATTAACTACAAATCTTCCATCGAAATAAGTTTCTTCATGTTGGCGGAGTAACCAGATGGAACTTTCACACCATGCAAGCACTGGCATAGTTCAGTTCTCTCGGCCTTAGGCAGAGTATAACAAGTAGGGGAAGGTAAGTTCGTCCTTTATCGGTCTTTGTTGGTGCTAACTCAGGCTTGATGTCCATATCAACCAAGTCAAGCCATGCATTAACACCATCCTTTGTTTTGTCATGAATGTTCAGTAAGAGACCAATCAAGCTGTCACATACATTCTTCTTTATGTGCATGATGTTGATGTAGTGGCGAACTTGTAGGTGCTCCCAATAAGGTAAGTCCCAAAATATTGATCTCTTCTTCCATACATTCTTCTCACAGGTCGTCGATTTACATCCCTTTCCAAGCACAACATCTAAATCCTTAACCATATCATATATCTTCTTTCCACTTAAATGCCTTGGAGCTGAACTGTCCTCGTTTTCTCCGTCAAATAATTTCTTCATCCTGCGGTATGGTTGAGCACTCTCGGTATCATCTAAGCAGTGAGTACAGGTTTTGGGTCCTTTTGTACTCTGGCCCGATAGGCTAGCAAGGGTAGGATAATCATTTATGGTGCAGAACAATAAGGAGCGTAAAGTGAAATTCTCTCATTTGTATGCATCCCAACCTGTACCCCTTAGATCCACAGTATTTTTAGATCTTCCACCAACGGTGCTAGGTACACATCAATATCATTCTCAGGTTGCTTCGGCCCTTAGATAAGTATTGATAGCAAAATATACTTCTGCTTCATACACAACCAAAGAGGAAGGTTGTAGATGCATAGAGTCATGGACCAAGTGCTATGTCGGCTGTTCATGTTATCGAAAGCATTCATCCCATCTGCACTCAACCTAAACCTTATATTCCTCGGTTCTGCACTGAAGTCTGCAAAAATCCTATCAATTTTTTTCCACTGGGTAGAACCAACAAGGTGTCTTAGCATTCCATCCTTCTTACGCTCCACCGAGTGCCAACGCAACAGTTTTGCCTCCTTTGGGTTTGCAAAAAAACTGCTTCAGACAGGGGATTACGGGAAGATATCATGCCACCTTAGTAGGAGATCCTCTCTTCACCTCTATCCCCTCGCCGTCATCTGCTTGATTCTTATGCTTGTATCGAAATGTGTTGCACACTGGACATACATGCATGTTTGCATACTCTTTACAGTAAAGGATACAGTCATTCGGACATGCATGTATTCTTTCTACTTCCATTCTCAATGGACAAAAACCTTCTTGGCTTTGTAGGTGGTTTTGGGCAATTCGTTTCCCTTCGGAAGCATATCTGTTAAAAGACCTAACAGTGCTGTGAAACTCTTATCGGATCAACCATTGCTTGCCTTCAACTTCAGCAGTTCAAGCATGGTTGGCAACCTCATGTACTTTGATTTACAGCACGTGAACAAAGGTTTCTCTGAGTCCTCCATCAAGCCTCGGAATTCCCTTCTGCATCGTGAAGCATCTGATCCAGATTGTCATCATTCAAACTATCTGAATCGGAACCACAATCAACGTGATCATCTGGTGGCATATCATTGACTCCATCGGTAATGTCATTATTACTACCTTCATGTGTAATCTGCTCTTCACCATGACTGGTCCAACCATGTATACCCCTTTTTTAAACCCCTTTGAATCAAGTGTGCTTCAATATGCTCTTGGTACTTAAACATCTTGAGATTCTTGTAGTCAATGCATGGATAGCACATATATTCCACCCCCTTATTCAACATATCGCCCTCGGCAGCTCTTGTAAAAGCAGAAACACAATTAATGTACTCTTCACTCACACAGTTTCCAGCGTACATGCAGCTTCGGTCCTACGTTATGCATATAACAATTTAGTATAACATACTCAATTAATTAATTACTATACTATATATGTACTATCTAAATTAAGTAGCCATATGTAACTAGATGTAAATAATATTTTCTATACATCAAGCTAGCTAGATCTAAACCATCTTCAATTCTCCTTTCAACAAAAGCTAGATCTAAATTATAATGCAATTAGAAACAAATTACTAACCATAGCTAGCCAATAACTTATCGGATCTAAAATTACTCTTGCCAAATAGTCAATCTCCTTCTACCAAATGGCCTCAAAGCCCCCACCTGCAGCTCAACGTAGCAGCGTAGATCTAGAATTTAAGATAGAAGGTCGATGAGCCTGTGCACTATTAATATAGCGGAATTATCACATACGGTTTTTCTAACAAACCATCTATGATAAATTAATTATCACAAGCGGTTTTTAAAATGAACTATTTGTGAATTATCACAGACAGTTCAAATTAAAAACCATCAGTGATACTTCATAATATCACAGACGGTTTGTGGTTAAAACCGTCTGTGATACTTTACAGATGGTTTTATCCATGAACCATCTGTGATACTTTACATTCATAGACAGTTTTTATCATTAGTAGAAGCACCTACCGGTTCAAACCTAAAACTGTCTATGATAGTATTTAATACAGACGATTTTAAGGAACCGTCTGTAATGTGGCGTCTAATATTAGGCTTTCTGTAGTAGTGTTCTAAAGCTCAAATTCAAGATAAAGAGGCTCAATTGAATAAAGACTACAGGCAATTAGAGCCATTCGCAAGCGTAGTGGTGTCTCTTGGAATCAAAATGCATCCATCATTAACACCACATCTGAAATATGGGATGAGATAATTCAAGTAAACTTCCAACTTTCTTTTAATTGAGAAATTTTAATTGAAATTGCATCCATCGTTAACACAACATCTGAATTTTTTAGGAGGACCGTAAGTTAAGGAGGTATGAAAATAAGAGCTTCCCATTATTTGAATTGTTAGATCTGTTGTATGAAGGTAACTTATATCTTTCTTAAAATTATCTCAAGAGAGATGTTGTCTATGTTTGAAACTCACTTGATGTCTTAACAGGACAATTTGCAGAAGGAAAACATTGCTTCACTTCTAGTCAACCTCCTTAAGTTGCAAATACAAGCTTTGATGTTGGATGCAAGAACAAGAAACTTTCAAGCACCACTAAAAAACACCCACGAGATGAAAGTCAAAGAGAGAACAACATGAATTTCCCTCGAAGAATGGATGAATTTGAAAGGCAAGGTTTGGAGATCGACAAACAAGATGAAGAAGACAACTCTATGTACTCGTGTCAAAGAAATGATGACATTACAAGGGCTTTGGAGAATGAACTTGTACAAGATCACCATGACGAGTCATTGCATGATGAATATTATGATGCAGATCAACAAGTACAAAGAAGTGATGACCATGCAAATTCAAGAACTGAGGTTACTGGATCACAAAGAAGAAGACCCAAGAAACAAAAAGGGTACAATATTGGCACCATGCATTGAAGAAACCATGGTGGCTTATTTTGATTTCAAAAAAGAACAAGCTAGCATGAAAGAGCGAGCCTCAAAGCAAGCAAATGAATACTCAATATAAAGACGCTTTGAAGTGTTGCATGCCATGAATGATGTATCAGATGAGATCAAGATTTTTGCCTCGGATGTTTTCAAGGATGCAACAAATTGGGAGATATTTCTTTGCTATGAGCAAGATTGCATGGTTTGTGGTTGAAGAAGGAAGTAAACAAGATTAGAAATTGTCTCAATGTAAGTCCTATTTATTTTGGCTTTCTATTATGCATTTTGCCTATTTAGACCACTCCCTTTGTAGTACTGACCGGAGGCAGTAGGCATAGTTTTGAATTTGATACTTGGAATTTATGGTTGGACTATAATTGCTGAAGCTGCTGATTGAACTATAATTCAATTGTTATTTGAGATCTCCTGCATTTCTTCTTTTAAGTATATTCAATTTGTATGTGTTAATTGCCTTCAGTCCTTCACTATACCTTCTTGATTATTATGGGGTTGCCTTGCGCACATTGGATTATTGTGTGGATGTTCTTGGCAGTTTAAGCTTACAACACCATATGGATACATGGTCTGGTTATAAGACAATTTTTTTGTATCTTTTTCTTATTACAAAACCTCTATTTATTTGGTTCACTGGAACCTATGATAACAATTCTCCATACCTTCTTATCATTCAGGGTGGTGACTAGTGGGACGATCGGAGGAGGTATCCTGACATTTGTCTAAAGTCAGCTCACATACTTGCCTCTATGGATACTACTAGTATGCCTTGTTCACTAAAACAATACCTAAAAAAGTTTGTCATAACATACTTTGGACTGTTTTTCAGAATCAAGAATGCCTGTGTTTTGGGTTTTGTGTCGCTGTTGAAAAAGGGGGGCAGTTTTCCCTGAGCTTCTATAGCCTTGTGGTTGTGGATGCTGGATTGCTAATGCTTGTGTGTGCTTTGTTGTAAGGCTATGACTGTCTCCATTACTGACAATTAAGGATGCTACATTGCTTATGGGTGGGTTCTTTTAGGCTGATGGCTTATGACTTATGGCTTAAATATTTGAATTCTAGCTGTTCGCGAGAGGCAGTACATAAAGGAAAATAGTCGCACGCGATTTTGGCCAGTACAGCTGAACTCAGTACATTTTTTTACAATAGTTTTTTATTGACCCCGCCTTGAAAAAACGCACCATTTAAAAGTTAGTTACTGTAGACAGTATAAGCATAAGCCAACTTTAAATTCAAAAGAACCCGGCCTATATTTACAATGCTTATCATGCTGAAGAACATGTCTTCTTCTGTTTCTGTAGCAAAGGCTGTGGCATACTCATCATAGCTTGCATGTCTCTGTAATGTTCCGAAACTGAAACTGCCCTTGTTAAGCTTAAACTTGCTGATGAATATGAAGATGTTTGGTTGTGTTCGTGCTGTGTGAATTACATAAGAAGCAATTGATGTTTCATCTAGTGCTTGTGCCCTTTCGTTGTTAGTGTTATACTATTCGTTGTGCATGCACTAATCACAGGAGCAATCTATTCCAATTACCTATTGTACCTAAATAGAAATGTCATACATATTTACCGTGAAAAATAGTTACAATTGTGTTTTTTTTGCCAGCAAAATACCGGTGTAAACCTGTAAGAGCAACTCCAGCAGTAGCCCTCAAAACAGAGCCCCTACTTTTTATTTGAGGGCTCTCCTTACTTTTGAGGGCTCTGTTTTTTTGGCTACACTCCAGCAGGAGCCCTCAAAACAGGACCCTCAAATTTATTCTTAGAGGGGATGACACATAGGACCCACCCTCATCCTCATCCTACTTTTGAGGGCCGAGGGGTAAAAAACTCACACCAGCAGAGCCCCTACTTGAGGCATGACCTCAACGTGGTGGCTTCGAATCTATTAGGGGACTTTGCTGCCCTCCTTGTAGGCGTCGCCTCGGAGGCGCAGCCCCTGTTGGAACCGAACTCATCAACTCCGATAACTACTCTCCTAGAGAAAACACACACATGCTTTCTCTCTTGGAACGACACACGCATACGAGTAGGGAGGACGAACAAACATAGGAGGGACTTTGCGGCGACGCACGCCTTCTTTCCGTTCTCTGTTATTCACTCACAACGCCTCAAATTGCTTTACAGATTACATAGCTTAAATAAGCCTCACGCACATACGGTCACTTGACCTGTACTCGCACCCATTAACTCCACTAGTTAGACTACATATGATCCGGTTTTGCCGCCCACGATTGCCTACGACTCGGTGCACACCACGCACTACCCGCAAGACTCGGTCCTGCTGAGACCAATTCAGATGCTTACAACCGCACACAGACCTGACTAGTCTACTAATACGCACAGACCTGACCAAGTCGTCTTCTTACGACTTCAAGTCCTTCGACCACGGCACGCCGATGACGACTATTCGACCAAGGCTGCTACTCGACTTATGAGTACTTTGACCATGGCTTCTCGACTACAACTCTTCGACCACGGTTGCTACTCGACTTACGAGTACCGACCGTCGACGACTATGCAGCCACGACCACTATAGCACTCGAACACACTGACTGCTTTGGACTCACCGACTGCTATAGTACTCGGACACACCGACTGCTACAGTACTCGGACACACCGACTGCTACAGTACTCGGACACACCGACTACATACTACTCGAACACGAGTACTCTACACACCGTACTCGAACACACGAGTACTATTAACAATAAGATTAATTCCAACAGCCCCGTCCCCGACTCCTCCATGCGCTACCATGACCACATCATGATCGACGTAGTCATACGCACCGCCCAAGTCCGAGGTATGACCTTGACATGGTAGCTCAGGCTCTGTCAGGGGACTCTACAACCACGTTATGATCAGTGAAAGAAGAGTCTTGTTCTGGGAGGTTTAGAGTGTCCAGACCCCACGGGCTGGAGCTAGCAGTTGCATCAGCTCGCTCCTCGGGACCTTCGTGCTTATCGTAAACATTAAGACATTACTAACACTAACTACCTAAGCATGCCATTGAAGTCTGAATATGATCACTAAAGGTGATATGTGAATTACTGGTTGCATGTGAAATAAATATATTACTCGCCCATGCATATCATTTTCAACATTCATCTAAAAACAACAACAATGTAAGCGTGAGTCCAAGACTCAGCAAGTGCATAATAAAACGATAAACACCAAACGCTCAGTTGATTGATATTTGTAGAAATGAAGGAAAAGAGGTGTTTTTAAAGCACTTCTTTTTGCATAGAATTATTCAATCTCACTACACTCACAAAAGAAAAATGTTTTAAGTAAAACATCTTTTCTTTTTAGAAAAGAAATCAAATTTCTTTCAAAATTTAATGATTAGAAGAGCGGTGGACAAAGCAATAGACATAACTTAATCATGTTAACATCTATGTATCACTGTGTAATATAACAATGCCATTAACCATAACTCTTTTCATTAATGCAATGCAATGCCCATATACAATGCAATGTGCACCTTTGATATTTTCATTAATGCAATGCAATGTCCATACGCACCTTTTAAGCTCATACTGGTATAGCTGAATGAACACTTGTTGATGTACACTCTCTACAACTTCTATAAGAACTCATAACCCTGATTTAGCCATGTACTAGTTTCAATATGTAAATTACAGCGGCTCTATCCAACCACGATGATTCACTAGACAACAAGTAACTTATCCAACCAAATTAAGTGTTTAAGTACCCAATGGAAAGGTAACCAAATTATCTACAACTATCTAGTAGCTCAAATTCTCATATTAACCACAATATCTCACATCTAGTGCCACTAACCTATTATCTAAAATCCATCTAGAACATTAGAAGATGAGTGAGGGTTTGATCATTACCCTAGCGCGAACATCGAGGACGAGGAGATCGACGATAATGCAAAGCCCTTCTCTTCTCCTTCTCTTCCTCTGCTTCCCTTCTCCTTCCTCCTTGCAGCAGCAGTTCCACATGGCTCGCCCTCCTCTCCTCTTCCCCTCTTCTTGGCCGGATCTATCGTCTGTTTGGCCTCCTCTCTTCTTTCCTCTTTTCTTCCTGCTCGGCCGAGCCTCCTGCCTCCTCCTTCCTCCTTTTCTTGGCCGGGTTCCTGCCCTTCTTTCCTCCTTGCGTCGAGGCTGCGAGGGTTGCAATGATGTGGCGGCAGTGGCGCGCGATAGCGTCGGTGGGTCAGTCGATGACGTAGCCCATGGAGACGGCAACGGATTGGTACCGGCGGCTCGACAGTGACGCCACACTGGGCCGGCGCTGGAGAGTTGCGACGACTTGGCGAGGGACAGCATGAGGCAGTCGGCGATGGCCAGTGAAGGGCACTCGGCGTGGGGGCAGTGAGGGCGCGGTGGTGCAATTGAGGAAACAGAGTAGTGTGGGCTTGGAGGGGGGCGGTAGCGGCGGCTGCCCACGGCGACTTGTGCGGAGGGTGAGGGTGTGGGCGGCGACAGCAGCTGGTGTAGCGAGTACAAGAGTTGGCTAGGGTAGCTGCTCCCCTTGCCCGCTTCCCTTTTATACTCGCGTCGGCTTGGCTGGGCCAGCCTAAGAGCTCCCCTCTCTTTTATTTTTGGGTATTACAATGCTCTATAACATAACTCTAATCCAATCTAGGGGCTGCTACGCATAAGGAGGGGTATCAGAGTATAACAAGCATTGTGGCAGGCAATTCTAGCAACAATGTAGTAAGATTAAGAATTTCTTGTAGGAATAAACTTTCCTTTCACTTCCAGAATATCACGAGCGTTAAATGATTTTCCGGGAAATGCAAATGAATTGAATACTTTATTCTATCTTGCATAGACCTTAAACTAGGTAGTGTTGCTATCAGACATATAGAAGTACGACTTTGACTATAGACACATGCAAGAAGGGTCAAACTATTGTTATCAGAACACGGCAGTGGTGTGTTGTACCAACTCACAGATTAAACCAATGGAACTATAATTTATCTCTAGTTTGTTGATTTAATTATTTTGTTCTGCTAATTCAGTTAACTGTTGATTTTCATACATCGTACAAGAGAGTAAAATGTTAGAATCTACAAAAATATTGTCAGGTGCCGCTTTGTTGTCATTTCCTAATTGGATAGCTAAATTTATGTTTAGGTATCGCTTTGTAGTTTCTGGCACAAGCACACTACGTTACATTGCTCCAATCATCACACCTGCAACATCTTTCTGTTGACATTTAATATTATTGTTAGACATGTAAATAGTCTAGAGTCTAAGGAGTTATTTGCATATTTACTATACACATTTGTATGGGCCTTGGACCTCTTTGCAATACAAGCTTCATTTGAACATGGCATCAGAGCCAGGCTTAGGCTAGGGTTCGGTTCTCACCGCCCCGCCCATCTGCTCTTCCCCTTCCCTCTTCTCTCCCCATGCATGTGCTTAACTTTGCTCTCACCCCGCCGTCGGATTTGCGGCCCCGCCGTCGGATCGATGAAGCAGCTACCTTGGCCGCCCCAGCCCGCACCGTTGTCGCCTTGGCCCTGGCCACATCGCCTTCGCTGCCGCCCTGGCCCACACCACAATTGCCCCTCTTGCGGCGCCCTGCGCCTGAGCTTCCCCTGCTCCCAGCTCCGGCACGCCGACACCGCCTCAGCCTGCGCTGTGCCGCTGCCACCCCGGTCCACTCTGGCCAGCGTCGCAGCCGCTCCTCCTGCGGTGCCCCAGCCCGACAGCTCCAGCGCCCGGCCCGACGTCGTCCTCCCCGAGCTTGGCTCCATGTCCAATTTCGACTGCCCCTCTGTAGCCCGTTGACCCAATGGGCATCTCTCTCTGGCCAACCTTGGCCGACCACGCTGCTGCTTTGGTCAGTTCCTACTGTCGGACGGCCCAGTTACATTTGGCTACCTCAGCCTTTGCTCTGGCTATCTCGGTCTCGGCTTCGGCCTGATCTCCAGATGGCTTCCGCCGGTGGCTCCTTCGCCATCCCACTTCCCCTAGTTCGTTTCAATAGAACGAAATTCTAGGAGTTGGCTATGCACATGATGATTCACCTCAACAACCAGCGTCTATGGGGTCATCTCACTGGCGAGAACCCTTGTCCGCCTTGGCTGAAGCCGCTGTTTCGCCTGCTCTTCTGTTGGTACGGATTAGGTTGCTAAGAGGAGGCCACCGCTGCACTGCAGATGATACCTCTCTTCCTGTTGCAGATCGAGGCACTTTCCACTTCCTCTTTTTATGTTCCTGTAGTCTCACATGTTACTCAACTTACTATGCAGCTTATGACGGCTGGTCAGATCATTGATCATGACTATCATGTTGTTCTCAAGTCTGACTCTTGTTCTATTCAGGACCGCCGCATGGGGACTTTGCTTGGTACTGGCTCTCGGCGCTGTGATTCACATCATCTTTGGGAGCTCGACTAGCTCCATTTGCCTTCCGTTGTCTCCACCAGCTAGTCAGCCCCTGACACACCTCTGCCCTGGCCGTGTCCTCCACTACCTCCTTTGCTCGATGGCACCATCGTCTTGATCATCTCTGCGGATCGCGCCTATTGTCACTAGTTTGTTGTGGTGTTCTTGGTTTTGTTTCTAGGGACACATCTTTACATTGTATGGTTTGCAAGCTTGGCAAGCAGCTGGAGCTCCCCATCCCTCTAGTGATTCTGTTTGTACTCGTCCTTTTAATCTTGTACACACTGATGTTTGGAGCCTGGCTCCTTTTGTTTCTTAAGGGAGTTATCGATATCGTGTGATATTTATTGATGATTATCTCACCATACTTGAATCTACTTTATGTCCTCTCGCAGTCAGGTTCTCTCTATTTACCAGATGTTCGCCACCATGGTTCGCATTCAGTTCGATTTGCCCATTCGTATCTTTCGTGTCGACTATGCTGGGGAGTATCTTTTTGCTACTGTGTCATTTCTTGCTGAGTAGGGTACTCTTTCCAAGTACTCTTGTCCTAATGCTCACGCTTAGAACGATGACTCTGAGCATAAGCATTGTCACTTGAGACCGCTTGTGCTCTCATGCTTGCCTCTGTTCCCCCTCACTTCTGGGCTAAGGCTGTTTCCACTGCTGCTTTTCTCATCAGCATGCAGCCTTTCACTGCTCTTCAGGGTTCCACTCCTGTTGAGCGTCTCTACGGTTGAGCCCAGAGTACTGTCACCTTCGTAGTTTCGGCTGTATCTACTTCGTCCTTCTACCTCGTAAGCGCACCAAGCTGACTGCTCAGTTAGTTTAGTGTGTTTTCATTGGCTACAGTCTTGAGCATAAGGGTTATCGTTGCTACGACCCTATTGCTCACAGGATGAGAATTTCTCAGGATGTCACCTTTGACGAGTCCCAACCTTATTACCCTCGTTCCCCTGCAGTCAAGTCAGATTCTCTTGTTGAGTCGATCTCTTTTTTGACTTTTCCTGACTCACTGCCTTCCACTCCTATTTCGCCTCATCCTCCTCCTTCGCCTTCCTCTCCTCTAGCTGCACCTCTTCCATGTCCGCTGGAGTCTACTTCCTGTTTTGCTGTGGAGATTCCACCTTTTCCTCTGCACTACTCTTGTCGTCCTTGGCCTACTCTTTTGGTTGAGCCTCTGTCTTTGCTGTGTCCTGTTCCCAGTTCTTCTTCTCCCTCCTTGGTCGGTCTTGCTTCACTCTCTCCTCCCAGATACGATCTTTGTGATCATCACACTGTCAGGCCGCTTGAGCGCTTCGGTTTTGCAGCCACTGCCTCTTTTGAGCCTGTGACCTACCACGAGGCCCTGAGTAGCAGCTCATGATGTTTTAGGAGATTGCTGCCTTTGGAGCGTACTGGCACTTGGGATCTTGTGCCCCCACTTGCGCGTGTCACCCCATCACGTGCAAGTGGGTGTACAAGATCAAGACCCGCTTGGTTCCCTTTAGCGCTATAAGGCTCGTCTTGTAGCACGTGGTTTTCAGCAGGAGCATGATTGTGACTATGGTGAGACTGTAGCTCCTGTTGCTCACATGACAGAGGTTCGCACTCTACTTGCTGTGGCCTTTGTTCGACAGTGGCCTCATCTCAGTTGAACGTTAAGAATGCCTTTCTCAATGGTGAGCTGCCTGAGGTCTACATGCAGCCACCCCTGGGTATTCTGTTCCTAAGGGTACAGTTTGTCGCCTTTGTCGCTCTATCCATAGGCTCAAACAAACCCCTCGTGCTTGGTTTGACCACTTCTCTTCTGTTGTCACCGCTGCCGGCTTCTCTGCCAGTGATCACGACCCTGCCCTCTATGTCCACACCTCTTCTCGGGGTTGGACGCTCCACTATGTGGATGACATGATCATCACTGGGGATGACTCTCAGTATATTGCCTTTGTGAAAGAGCATCTCAGTGACCAGTTCTTGATGTCTGATTTGGGTCCTCTTCGTTACTTTCTTGGGATTAAGATCATTTCTACGCCTGTGGACTACTATCTCTCCCAGGAGCGTTACTTTCAATATATCCTTACGTGCACTTGTCTCACTAATCAACGTGTGGTGGATACTCCTATGGAGCTTGGTGCTCACCTTCGGCCTACCGATGGCGAGCCTCTTGAGGATACTACTAGCTACCTCCATCTTGTTAGGAGCTTTGTTTACCTTGGCATCACTCGCCCTGATATCTCTCATCCAATTCACATCCTGAGTCAGTTCGTCTCTACTCGTACTCAGCTCCACTACAGTCACCTTCTTCATGTTCTGCGATATCTTCATGGGGCCATCACTCGTCACCTTTTCTTTCCTTGCTCCAGTTCTTTGCAACTTCATGCGTACTCTGATACGACCTGGGCTAGCAATCATTCTGATTGCTGGTCTCTTTCTGCCTATTGTGTTTTCCTTAGTTCCTCTTTGATTGCTTAGAAGACCAAAAAGCAGACTGCCATTTCCTGTTCGAGCGCTGAGGCTGAGTTAAGAGCCATGACGTCGTTGATAGTTGAGATCACCTAGTTTCGGTAGCTATTTGAGGACCTCGATGTTTCCACTATTGCATTGACTCCTCTCTTCTCAGACAGTACTGATGCGACCAGGATTGCTCGAGATCCCGTGAAGCATGAGCCCATCAAGCATATTGTGGTGGATGCTTCATACATGCGATCGCAGGTGCAAGACCAACTTATTGCTCTTCAGTATGTACATTCGGAGCTTTAGTTAGCAGATTTTTTTACTAAGGCACAAACTAGAGCTCAGCATAGTTTCTTCCTCTCTAAACTCAGTGTTTTTGATCTACCATGAGTTTGAGGGGGGTGTTAGACATGTAAAGAGTATAGAGTCTAGGGGGTTATTTGTATATTTACCTGTACACATTTGTATGGGCCTTAGGCCTCTTTGCAATACAAGCTTCATTTGAATAGTTACAACTCACAATAGGCCTCACCAACAGTACTCTAAATTTAGGACCCCCATGTTATTAATGTTCTAATATTGAACATGTTTGTGATTTTCTGTTTTAATGTTTAGGGAAAGTAAAAAATCATTTGATGTGGTTATGTTGGAATAACTATCACTACTGTTAATGTTCATAATATCGTTGCTTCTTTTTTCCCCTCTTACAGGAAATTAATGTCACTTGTTAACATCCTTCATTACTGAATAATTTTTAGTCCAGTATAGTTTTAAATATAAAGTAACAACAGGATTAATGGGATTAAAGTTATTGATTTTATATTGAAATATGCTGTAGGACCATCTATCCAGATCCGACATTTGCACAGTCCACACGGTCATGGGACTCGCACGACAGTTCAACGATAACAGAAGAGGTTTGTCCTCAATTTTATTGATATCGCCTTGTATATTATGAGGTTGTGCAGACTGCAGAGGCTCTTCTGAAGAATTATTAGTGAAATAATATAAAATGTTCATCAATAATATTAAAGTTAATTTGAATGAAGAAATCTGATTGCAGTTGCTTTTATTTTTCAGCTTGAGATGCTAAAAGATGAGAAGGTGTGTTATATAATTCTTGCATGTATTGTGATCAATTTTGTGAAAAAAAACCTAAAGCGGAAGTGTCTTGTTTCCTTATGGAACTGGTGATAATACTCTGTTCTTCAAATTCAGCTTGGACAAGCCGAAGAGAAATTTAGACAATCTGAAGCCCGGACAAGGCAGCTTGAGAAACAGGTAACTTTTTTTTTTTGGTAATTCTTGCATGGACTGTGGCAGGCATCATCAGGATGATGTTTCCTTCTTTACATATTTAATTATAAGGTTAAATGAGAAGTAATATGACAAATGCAATTGAATAACGTAATTATGAAGCATATATCCATATCATATTTTTGTTGTTTTCAATATGTTCAGGTTTCTAATCTTGGTGATGGGTTATCTATGGAAGTTAAGCTTATGAAAAGGTAATCTTAAGTACATTTTGGGTCCTCTTGCATGTTGGTTTTCCTATCACATTATTAATGATTTCTGACTTGAATGCAGGAGGGAGGAGATGCTTGTAAGAAAGGAGGTAAAGTTTTAACTTTGTGTACTTACAACTTTTATATCAATTGATTTTTCAATAAATTGTCAAAATTGTTGAACAACATTGGCATCCATACTGCAAATGTGAGGACTGATGTACTAGAATTGCTTTTATTCATTGAATAAAGTTATAAACAAACATGATAATACTATGTTGGATTCATGACTTTTGTTGGAGAAATGCATTGGTATATGTGCATGTGAATGTACCAATATGCACTTCTGCTGGGACATCAGAAATGCACTCTTTTTGTTAGTCTTTTCTACTCTAGGCAGTTTCTTTACCTGGTGGGTGTTATGGATGGACATGCTATTGATACATATGTTTTCTTGAAATAAAAACAGCAAGAAATAAGAAAAGCTCTTATATCCAAGAATGGTAAAAGTGAGAAAATCACCACTCTTCAACAACAGCTACAGGTAAGGAACTAGCCTACGATAAGAAACATTATTAGTTCGACTATCAGTGGCATAATTGTTGTTTTGTGTTCTAGTCTGCAAGAGAAGAGGCAGCTGCCCTTGTAAAGAAGCTCAAAGAAGCTGAGTCCGAAACAAAATCCTTACACACAATGACACACAGGATGATCTTAAGCAAAGAAGAAATGGTTAATTTCCTTTTCCTTTTCTTCCAAAGATGAAATCAAATAGAGAGGTCAATTTGTTTGTGGAAATGCTGATTTCAAATGCATGATGTTTGTACAGCAAGAAGTTGTTATGAAGAGGTGCTGGCTTGCTCGTTATTGGGGCTTGGCAGTTCAATATGGTAATTCATTTCTAGGGTTTTAGTGCCGTACAAATTTTTGCTGAATAAATATTAACATTAAAAAGAAGCCGAGCTTTTCTTTATGTGATGAGTGCCTAAAAACTGGATGCTGGCTTTGTATGACTCGTGGGGTGTGGGGACTCGTAAAATCAGACATTCTGTAACACCTTATTGTACTCACGCCCTTATGCTCTGTTTCCTGAGTTTCTTAATTCCCATCAAAAGCAGTAACCTGTTCTTCATTTTTAGATCAATTTATCAATTGATCACTTTGGTTTTCAAGTTGATTGTTGCAATCCTCCAGGAATCCATCCCGATATCTCAATGTCAAAACACGAATACTGGTCTTCATTTGCTCCTCTTCCCTTTGAGTATGTAATATCTGCTGGACAGAGAGCTAAGGATGGATCTCATCATAGTGGCAAGTTATCGACCTTTTTACTGTCCAAACTCAAAAGTTTGAAATATTTAATTGATTTCTATTATACTGTGAAACAGGGGGTGATGGTTTGGATAACACAGACAATCTTGTTCATGATTTGACTGTTACAGCTGGAGAAGGCAACATAGAAACCATGCTTTCTGTTGATAAAGGACTTAAAGAACTAGCTTTCTTGAAGGTGATTATGTTTATTATTTGGCTTTCATCCACACATATTATATAATAAATTTTCAACAGTTATCAGCACCTTAGCTAATCTGAAACTGAAGAAGATTTTTTAGGTCAAAGTTTTGCACTTACTCTTTTTTGTTGTTGGTTCTGTTGACACTGGGTTCCTAATTATTTGAAGGTTGAGGATGCTGTTCTCATTGCTCTTGCCCAACATCGTCATCCTAATGTTGCTGAGCCAGCAGATACACGTCTCTCTTACTTGACATTTGTTTTTCCTATTTGTTATTCATGATGTAAATTACTGAAATTATTAAGAAATACGTTTTACAAAATAATTATATTGAGGATCCATTCTTATACCATTATTCATTGATTGATCATAATTCCTTCCTTGCACATCAGAGAGGCTAACACATGTTTATGTTTCTATGTTCCCCATTTGCAGATATTGAATCATCTGGTGATGAAAAATTCACTGAAGCATTTGGTACAGTCATCCATAACTTTAATTTCTGTTATCTACGTTACATATAATTGGCTATATGAGAATGCTGTTCTTTCTGCACTAGTTAGCAGTAGCACAGTAGCACTAGTCTCTATCCTTATTCTGTGGGGAAGAAACCTCACAAATTCCTAATCAATACCTTAATCTGGTTCTGCAGACCTAAGCAAGGAGGAAGAGGAAGATGTATTGTTCAAGCAGGTACCTCTTGACCTAATATTTTCTTTTGTTATTAACTTTAACATGCACCAGTGATTTGGTTGATTCTGTGCGAATAATGTTAATATTGCCCCCTTTTGAATGTGCCATCAGTGCTGCCAATGATCTGCTCCTATACTGCTTTACATATGTGTAGCAAGATGATTTGAGGTAGAAGAACCATTTTCTAATGATATTCATTAGATGAATGATCCTAGCACATGTTGTAGTGCTTCGGTCTTCATATATTTAAGTAAAATTTGCATATTGCCAATACTTAGAGGGTAAAATTAGGGGACTCATAAACTAAGGCATTTGAATCAAGCCCCTAACAAGCTTCTAAAATTGCTTCATTATGTTAATTTGGCGTCTTTCATTAATTTATACAAAAAACAATCCTGTGTGGCATGCCATGTTGATAGACTCGTCAGAACATTCTAATGATGCTGCCAGCTGTTAGTGTAAATTGGCAATAGGGTTCAAATGATCAAAGGTAAATACTTTAGGTTTGTGTTGTAGCAATTTAATGCTGGGTAGCTTAACTTCAACTCTCAAGTTTATGAACCTCTCCTATAGTTTTTCCAACTTAATATCACATTTACTGTAAAAGTACCAAAAGTATTGATATATGATCGAAGTGGCGTAGTTGCTCAAGAAGTTATTACACTGGAACTCGACACACCAGAAAATCTGGAATGATACCTGGTACTGATACAATTTTTGAATAATGAAGAAGCTGGATTGTTTGTAAAATTCCATATGCTTTCTTTTCTAGTAGACCAACAGAGCTTTTTTGTTGTTTTTTCTATTACGAAAGGAAATAGCGAACCATTACAGTCATCCGATTCTGGATAGATCTTGATTACAATTAGATATGCAGGAAAGAAAAGTCAACTCCATGAGTCTGCACAATGAAGTTACAAAAATTACTTGCATAATGAGAAAAAGTGCATCTTTTTCCCTGGTGGATCAATAACACATGCTAGATTTAAAAAAAATGATTGTTGGACAATCATTTATTGTTCCCTATGCAGTTCAGTTGTGTTTTGCTTTTGCCTATGCGAGTTACCTTTTACTTTGCTATTACCCAGGCTTGGCTCATCTATTTCTGGAGAAGGGCTAAAACCCATAATGTGGAAGAAGATATTGCTGAGGAGCGATTGCAGATGTGGATTGATCGACATGGCCAGCAACCGACTTCACATGATGCTGTAGATGGTATGTGCTTAACTGCTTATGCATTGCTCACCACAAGCTAATTTTGTTTCATTTCATTTGCAAAAAAAAGAAAAAGAAAAAAAGATGCAAGCTGGCAGATATACATAATGCTGATCCAAGTGCTATTCCTGGAGTCAAGTGGCTTGAATATAATGAAGCCATAATTTATACAGTTCAGTGCATATTCTTGAAAATATTCATCCTTAAAGCGCCAGAAATGCTCATTGTCATAAAAAACATAACTCGAAACTTGCTTTGCAATAAGTTAATGGGAATGAACAGTAGCAGCGGAATGCACCTTTATGGTAACAAACCCTATACCATTCCTTTTCTTGAAATTAAACTTTCTTGATGTGGAAGATTAATGGCTTATTAGGTGGAAAAGCTTACACTGGGATTGCTAATGTTGTCTCCCTTCAAACTTATTGTGTTTATTGAGTCAATGCGTCTACACATTATTTAGCGGTCAGTAGCCTGAAATGGCCAGCTTAGCTTGTTGACCACAAGAATACCTGGTTTAAAAAATTAAATATGTACAGTGAACAATCATCTTAACACAAATTGAGGAGCATACTTTTTGAGATCACGTTCTCTTTACTTGAAATCTTGGTAGGTAATGTCCTTTTTAATAGTTCACCTACGCAGATAAAGGTACAGTACCTACGCAGATAAAGGTACAGTGAACAAACGTTTTAACACGAATTGAGGCACATACTTTTTGAGATCACGTTCTCATTACTTGAAAGTTGAAATCTTGGTAGGTAATGTCCTTTTTAATAGTTCACCTACGCAGATAAAAGGCTTTTGACATTGGTTTTCATAGTTAAAATCTTTTCTGGATATGTCTTTGCTTCAGTAATCAATGAAGCATCTTCTGATGATTTATTTAGACTAGTGCCACATCGCTAATTTCCATTGAGCACATCAATGTTGTTATGCTAATTGATCGTGAAAATAAATCCAGACACATTTCTTCCCATCTGCATTCTGTTTTGCCCACTCTTGAAATACTTCTTGTTACAGTTGAGCAAGGCTTGCACGAGCTGAGGAAGTTGGGAATCGAACAACTACTATGGGAGTTCTCCCGCCAGGAGGTGAACACCAGCAAAGGTGAATCCTCCGATGTTGAGGATCTGACCTAGCTGCCTCTCGCTTGCATTCGGTTCAGTTATTCCTATGTACCATACAGCAACTGTAGAACATTACAAAGATGTTTCTGCTTTTGGTTTTGGTTTTGAGTTTTGACACAAAATAGTTCATTGGTTTTTTTGTGTACATAACTTGCATCCAACAGTGCTACTACACAGCAGCTTGAAGGGTGCATATTAAAATAGCGATGTACTTTACATAGGCCTAACATAGCTGATGCTGATAGAATCTGAACATCTCAATTCTGTTAGATGGATACCAAAAGGTATATATAAGTACAACTCTAGAATACAATGTTGTACGGTCTTACGACCTCCCAGGACCTTTTACGACCGGTTAGAGTCGTTTACGACCGGTGAGAATCAAATACGATCGGTTCAGAGTACTTACGACCAATTCCGAACGCCTCAATCTCCTCCGATCGCTTTTTCAACGTGGTCGTAAATTTACTGTAGCAATTTACGACCGCTCTGCGATATCGCTGCCGCTGCCTTCCTTCAGCCGCTCGAGATACCGTGATCGAAACCTTCTACGATCACGCAGTGATGCTGGCGATCACTGTTCACCGTGGTCGAACACCCGTACGACCACATTCACTTCCTTCAACGTGGTCGGAGTCGCTTCCGACCACGTTCTGGCCTTCCCGGTGTAGTCGTAGCTCGTTACGATCACCTTTGACTCCTTACGACCACCTTCACCGTGGTCGTAGCCTTCCCTGCTGGAACTTTGCCGTGGTCGTAACTCCTCCCGATCACGCTTGCGGTGATCGTGAGTCCTTCCGACCACGCCTTGCACAATCACACGACAAAACAATGCTTTGTGTGTTTCCCTCTTTTTGGTATTTTCTCAATAGCTTCGTTCATCGAATACATGGTTCTAAGCCTCTTTTTATACCCGGCTGTCCTACTTCAACACGGGTTCTCAACACCTACTCCGACTCTGATTCTAATATGACTTCGACTAGGTTTCCACCTACGACTCTGAATTGTGGCTGCAATTCGACTTCCATTACACTCAAATTTTGCACATGACTCTAAAACAAGATTATTTACAACATTCTCTCCCTAATCTTGTTTTTCGACTTCGATCATGCCAATCTTCTTCTTCATCTCTGAAAACTTTATCCGCCCCAGTGACTTTGTCAATATGTCTGCTTTCTGTTCTTCGGTTCTGATATAGTTGATAGCGATCTTCCCCTCTTCGACACAATCTCTGATATAATGATATCTTGTATCTATGTGTTTGCTTCTATCATGTAGAACCGGATTCTTGCACAGTGAAATAGCCGATTTGTTATCAACCCTGAGTGTTACCTTCTGAATTTCTTCATCTGACAATTCACTCAACAGTCGAGCGAGCCAGACCCCCTGGCACGATGCTGTACTCGCTGCGATGTACTCGGCTTCACAGGAGGACAGAGCGACCACCTTTTGTTTCTGTGATTGCCAGCTGACCGGACTCTCCCCAAGCACAAACATTACGCCTGTCGTGCTTTTCCGATCGTCGACATCTCCCGCCATGTCGCTATCACTGTAGCCCGTCAGCTGCAACGACTTTCCACCTCCTCTCTTGTACTGAATCCCGAGATTCAAAGTACCTTTGATGTATCTCAGGATGTGTTTCACGGCATTCATATGCTCCTGAGTCGGTTTCTCCATGAAACGACTTACGTATCCGACCGCAAACAAGATGTCTGGTCGGGTGTGCACCAGATACCGTAGACTTCCGACAATGCTCCTATAAGTCGTGGCATCAACTGGTGATCCTGGGCCTGTCTTGCTCAACTTCAGATGATTCTCCATTGGGGTTTGACATGGATTGCACTCTTCCATACCCGACTTCTCCAGAATCTTTCGAGCATATCCCGACTGACAAAGTGTTATGCCGTTGTCGGTTTGATTTACTTCAATGCCGAGGTAGTAGCACAGAAGTCCCAAATCGGTCATTTTGAACAGCCTCTTCATCTCTTCTTTAAACCTCATAATCTCCTTTGAACTTGATCCAGTAATGATCAAATCGTCCACGTAAACGCCCACGATCAGTTTGTTTTTCGCATCTCCCCTCGTGTACACAGCATGTTCAGAGTTGCTTCTTCTGAACCCGAGTGCCGTTAGACTTTTGTCAAGCTTCAAATTCCATGCTCGTGGTGCTTGCTTAAGTCCGTAGAGAGCTTTGTTCAGCTTCAAGACTTTCTCGGCTTGCTCCTTGGATTGAAAACCCGGCGGTTGAGAGACATAAACCTCCTCCTTAATGTCTCCATTCAAGAACGCCGTTTTCACATCCATGTGGTGAATTTCCCATCCACCGTTTGCTGCCAACGCAAGAAGTAGTCGTATAGTCTCCATACGAGCTACTGGGGCAAAGACTTCTTCGTAGTCGATGCCTTGTTTTTGAACATACCCTTTCGCCACGAGTCGTGCTTTGTGTTTTACGACTTCTCCCTTGGAATCATTCTTTACCTTGAAGATCCACTTTAAACCGATTGCTCGATGACCCTTTGGCAAATCGGTGAATTCCCATGTGTCATTCTCTTCAATCGACTTCAGCTCTTCCTGCATAGCTGCTCTCCAGTATGCATCTCCCGTTGCTTCTTCATAGCTTCCAGGTTCTTCTGCAGTCGTGTAAAGCAGTAGCTCTTCAGACTGCACTGGTTCAGTTTGTGCATAAATCTCACTTATGCTTCTCATCTTCGGTATTCTATCGCTTGAATCTTCTTCATCAGACTCTTCTTCATTAGGTGATACTTCCTGATCATCAGCACCGGTCGAATTTTGGCTTTGAGATGCGGTCAAAGCTTCTTCCGTATTGTCAGCATCGACTGTTTCGACTTCGAAGGTTACCCACTTCGACATGTCTTTCTCAATGTCCTCGTGTTCTTCCCACTCCCAATGTTTGTTCTCTTCGAAGACCACGTCCCTGCTCACATGAATCTTCTTTTCGACCGGATCATAGCACCTGTACGCCTTGGTGCCTGGTTCCGAGCGAAGATAAATCATCCGTCTGCTCCGATCGTCTAGCTTCTTGAGATAAGTGGATGGCTTCACATGGGCTAAGCATCCGAAGACCCTTAGGTGCTCGACATTGGGTTTTCTTCCCGACCACTGTTCATATGGAGTGACTCCATCCAGTGATCGCGTGGTCGCACGATTTAGCAGATAGACAGCATGTCGTACTGCTTCTGCCCAAAATCTCCCGGGCAGGAATCGGCTCTTCAACAGACTTCGTGCCGTTTCGACCACGGTCCGGTTTCTTCTTTCTACGACTCCGTTTTGTTGAGGTGAATACGGAGCCGTGAAGAGTCTTGCAATACCCTTCTCTTCACAAATCGAGTCGAACTCTTTCGCGAGGAATTCTCCTCCTCGATCTGACCTGACCGACTTCACCTTTTTGTCGACTTCGTTTTCGACAAGAGTTATGAACTTCTGAAAGTTCGTCTTTGCCTCATCTTTGCTTTTCTGCATGTACACCCACATGGCTCTTGAATAGTCATCCACGATCAACATGAAGTATTGATTCCCGGCATCTGTACGAGGTGTGATTGGTCCGCACAGATCTACGTGAACCAGTTCGAGTGGTTGCGAAGCTCTGAAACTCGTATGCTGTGGAAAACCGCTACGAGTTTGTTTCGCCACCAGACAGCCTTCGCAGACTTGCTCCGGGTGGTCGATTGTCGGTAATCCGACCACCATCTCTTTTCCCGCCATCGTGTTGAGACTCTGGAAATTCAGATGTCCGAATCTTGCGTGCCATAGCCAGGCCGCATCATCGGTTGTAGTCTTCATACACTTCGGCTTGCATGCTTCAATGTGAATTTTGTACAGACGGTTTACCGTTCTCTGTACTTTCATCAGCAGTCGCTCAGTGTGGTCTTACATCTTCAGATAGGTGTCTTTGAGTTCAATCCGACAACCTTCTTCAGTCAATTGTCCAAGGCTTATAATGTTGCTTCGTAGACTTGGAATGTAGTATACATTCGACAATCTCCTCTGGCTTCCATCCTTGCACTGCATCAGGATCGTGCCTCTCCCTTTTATCTGAATGGTCGAGCCGTCTCCGAACTGTACTCTTCCAAGCACATTCTTATTTAATTCGTAAAACATCGAGTACGTACCCGTCATGTGATTGCTGGCTCCGTTGTCGAGATACCAGTCTGCCGTCCGCTCTTGAGCCTGCTCTCCTTTCTCCAACAGACTCGGAAACACTTTCTCCTCGTTTAATAGAACCATTGTCGGTTCGTCTGCAGTGCAGAGCGACAACAGCAATGTCGGCTCTTTGTGCTCATCCGTTTGAGCCAGGTTTGCTTCCTCTACTTTCTTCTTACTCCGGCAATTCGCAGCATAGTGACCATACTTCTTGCAGTTATGGCACTGGATGTGGCTCCGACATTCGGCTGCGTAGTGCCCAAACTTCTCGCACGTGTAGCACTGGACATCAGACTTGTCGGTCTGATGGTCGCTGCCTCCACGACCACCTCCTCGACCACTTCGTCCACGACCTCTGTGATCGAAGCCTCGACCTCGTCCATGAGATGCACCGCGGCCGGTCGATGTGCCACGACCACGACCGCCCCTTGATGTCGATTCTCCTCGGTTCTTCGTGTCTTCCTTTACAAACAATGCTTGTTGGTTGTAAGGCCCTTTTCCTTCATTGTCGGCTTGATAACTCTTCAGAAGCTGCTCGTGTGCTTTGAGCGCTCCAGTTACCTCCTCAACCTTCATCTTCGAGAGGTCTTGCGAGTACGTGAGTGTAGTTACGACCGAGAGAAACTTCTCTGGTAGTACTCGTAGATACTTCTTCACCGCCACCTCGTCTTTCAAGTCGTCGCCGAGAGATTTGATCTCGTTTACGACTTCGTTAAACTTCCCAGAGAACTCCTCCACAGTCTGGTTCTTTCCCATCTTCAATGATTCAAACTCACTCCTCAATGTTTGAAGTCGAACTTCCTTCACTCGATCTACTCCTTGGTGCATTATCTGCAGAGTAGTCCAGACGTCTTTCGCCGTCTCCTTGCCGACCAGCTGTCGCATCATCGAGTCGGGCACAGCTTGATAGATCGCTGCCATCGCCATCTTGTCGAGACGATCATCGAGGACCTTGTCCTTCTCCTTCGGTTCAACCGGGCCCCAGACTCCCTGTGCGATCATGTTGACCTTCATCTTCATCGCCCAGATCGGGTAATTGTCCGAACTGAGGATCGGGTACTGCAGCGACACGCTTTCCTTCATCTTTGAAGCATCCGCCATGGTTCACCGAGGCTCTGATACCAACTGTTGTAAGGTCTTACGACCTCCCAGGACCTTTTACGACCGGTTAGAGTCGTTTACGACCGGTGAGAATCAAATACGATCGGTTCAGAGTACTTACGACCAATTCCGAACGCCTCAATCTCCTCCGATCGCTTTTTCAACGTGGTCGTAAATTTACTGTAGCAATTTACGACCGCTCTGCGATATCGCTGCCGCTGCCTTCCTTCAGCCGCTCGAGATACCGTGATCGAAACCTTCTACGATCACGCAGTGATGCTGGCGATCACTGTTCACCGTGGTCAAACACCCGTACGACCACGTTCACTTCCTTCAACGTGGTCGGAGTCGCTTCCGACCACGTTCTGGCCTTCCCGGTGTAGTCGTAGCTCGTTACGACCACCTTTGACTCCTTACGACCACCTTCACCGTGGTCGTAGCCTTCCCTGCTGGAACTTTGCCGTGGTCGTAACTCCTCCCGATCACGCTTGCGGTGATCGTGAGTCCTTCCGACCACGCCTTGCACAATCACACGACAAAACAATGCTTTGTGTGTTTCCCTCTTTTTGGTATTTTCTCAATAGCTTCGTTCATCGAATACATGACTCTAAGCCTCTTTTTATACCCGGCTGTCCTACTTCAACACGGGTTCTCAACACCTACTCCGACTCTGATTCTAATATGACTTCGACTAGGTTTCCACCTACGACTCTGAATTGCGGCTGCAATTCGACTTCGATTACACTCAAATTTTGCACATGACTCTAAAACAAGATTATTTACAACATACAAGACTAATGGGTTGCATATATGACTCATATATACATAGACATATACATAACTATAACACCTCTCTTAAACTCAACATGGGTTAGAAGGATGTGAAACAGAGTTTGGAGAGATAGAATCGATGTTATTCTCGAGTTTGAGTATTGGTGAAAAAAATCAGCAACGTGGACCTTAGATGGCACATACTGGAGAGCCATAGTCTTCTACTAACAATGAGAGGATAAAAGAGGCATCAACACCAATGTGTTTAGTAAGCTTATGCTTCATTGGATCAGTAGCAATTTGTATAGCACTAATATTGTCACATAGATCAGATGTAGAATCATCACAGGACACGCTAAGATTAGCCAAAAACAAACGAAGCCAAACATTCTCTAAAGTAGTAAAAGCTAATGCTTGAAGCTTAATCTCAACACTAGACCGTCACAATCACAATGTAGTCTCTTTCTTAGACTTCTAGGCAATAAGAGAAGATCCAAGAAATATGTAATAGCTAGAAACAGACCGTCGATCATCAAGATCACTTGTCCAAGTCGAATTAGAGTAAGCATGATGCTTAAGTTGACTTGATCAAGAATAAAAGAGACAATGAGAAACAGTCCCACATAGATAATGTAACACACGAAGCGAGTATAGGGAACAGACATGGAAGTGGAAACAAACTAGCTGAGCACGTGAATAGAATGAGCAATATCAAGATATTTCACAGTGAGATAAACAAGACTCCCAAGTCCTAACAATATGACGGTAACGAAAAGGATCATCAAGAGAAGTGTCATTAGTAGGACTAAATTGAAGATGAAGCTCTGTAGGAGTGGCAATGATTCGACTTTCTATGAGGTCAAAACAAGCAAGCAAATCCTAAATATAGTGCCGCTGAGACAAATAGTAGCCATGATTTATTCGAGTAATTTCAATCCCTAGTAAGTAACGTAGAGACCCAAATCAGACATACAAAATTGCTCACCGAGCCGTTACTTGACAAAGACAATATACTCATCATTACCGTCAATAGCATGTCATTAACATATAGTAAAAACAAAGTATGATCGTGTGGAGATGTATGAATGAATAATGCATGATCAAGATCACTCGGGGAGAAACCGACAGCTAACACCACTGAATGGAAACACTCAAACTAGACATGAGATGCCTATTTAAGACCATAGAGAGTATGAAGCAGATGACAAATATGACCAACACATGACCAACACGAACCGCAACACCCTCAGCTAGCTGGAAATTTAATTTGTTTATTCTCATCCATGTCATGTTTTGGAAATGTGACGCATTTGTTTGGTAATTGTTCTGAAAGTTGGGTCAACATTAGGGACTGTTATTGTTTATGTTTCTCTTTGGGACTATATTGTTTTTTATGTTTCTTTATCGGATTATGTTATTGTTTTCATGAGGAATTGTTTATGTATGGAGCATCATGAATCCATAATTCATCAATCTGCTGTTGCTGTGAGGATGGCGATGATTAGTGTATCATCGGGGCCACATTATCCCCCATCCAAGGGCTCGAGTGCTCTCTGCAGTGGGCGCAGACTCACATGACCAATCAGAGCTGATCGTTTTGAGTTAAAATTTGGCTCCTCTTGGTTTCCAATTTTGAATAGCTTCAAATGAATAGATCTTGTGAAGGCTCTTTCATCTTAGTTCTTGAAGAGATTAGAGCATCATGAGGTGCCTTTTGACCGTATTTTCCTGTGGAAAATGTTCTGGCATTTGCATTAGCGTTATCTTATCTATGTTGCTTATGCAGTACCTGCATGTGTCTTGTATCATGGTTCCTGGTTACATGGAAGGGCTGTGACTAACAGGTGGACCCATATGGCAGCAAGGGCCCACTGCTCAGTGACACCCACGCCTGTTGTTAGATTGGGCTTCTGAGCCGGCATTCCTTCAGCTGGCGCATGCTCAATGAACAATGTGCATATGCATGCAGCATTGTCTACTGACTTGCTGACGTGGCAAAAATGTGATGATGACTCACATGAGACCGGGACCACGAGATCCCGATCCAATGGTCGTGAGTACGCCCTCCGAGGCAGCAGCCACAGACTCACTTGATGGATGGATCGACATCGACTATTTGTCCATTTTTGTTGCACACTACTACCATACTCCATTTCTGATGTGAGAAAAAGAAGAGAATTAAAGAAGAGAACATATCTGGTGCACATGCTGTAATTGGTTAACAAATTCAATCGTGGCCATCGTATTCGGATTGGATGGAGGTGGACGGTCTTCCCTAGTCACTTATGCGGTTTTGCACTTAACCCCTGCTGGCTCGATCCGTGGTCGTCTTCCCAGCAGTCCAGTACGCCCTCCTCTGCTCCTCTATGGGCAGCTCCCCTCTCCATTTGGCAGTTCCCCTCCCCCTTCGCCATGCAGCCGTCCTCCATCGGCACCTCCCCTCCTCATCCAGCGGCTCCCCCATCCTCCCGCGCCACTGCATGCGCCCTAGAGTTTCAGCCTTTGCCATCGTTAGGAACCCACTCCACCACGCCATCATTAGGAGACGCCTACAGAGTTCAATTCCACTGGGTTTTGCTTTGGGGGCAGCGCTGTTAGAGGGTAAGGCGCTGATGGAGGACGATGGCATGACGGAGCGGGTTTCTAATGACGACAAGGGTTGAAATCCTAGGGCGCATCCAGCAGCATGGGAGGATGGGGGAGCCACTGGATGGGGAGGGGAGGCACCAATGGAGGAGCAGAGGAGGGCATGCTAGATTGCTAGGAAGAAGACCACGGATCGAGCCAGCGGGGATTATGTGCAAAACCGCATAAGTGACAGGGGAGCCCGTCTGCCTCTATCTCCTGCGTCCAAACCGCATAAGTGACAGGGGAGCGGGTTTCTAACGACGAGAAGGGCTGAAAACCCTAGGGCACGTCTGGGAGGATGGGGGAGCCACTAGATGGAGAGGGGAGGCGCCGATAGAGGAGCAGAGGAGGGCATGCTAAACTGCTAGGAAGAAGACCACGGATCGAGCCAGCAGGGGTTATGTGCAAAACCGCATAAGTGACAGGGGAGCTCGCCTGCCTCTATCTCCTACGTCCAATCCGGATCCGATGGCACCAATTACATCATGTGCACCAGATATGTTCTCATCGAAGAAACCCTAAAGCTAGAACATTTTCTACTGTTGTTCATCTCCTCTTCGATCTTACAGCTTGTTGCTGCTGCTGGAGAGATTAGATTGAAAGCTGGGCTGATTGCTGTTGCTTTGGTTACATGCAGGAACAGAATTATAGCCCTACCTCTCTCATCTCACATGCATGCAGCAGCTAGCCGGGTCTCATTGGTCCAAAACCTATGGAAAAGTTGGCAGCAGCTGCATTGCGTGCCAACACTGTCTCAAAGTCAGTACTACAGGACACTACTGCATACTGCTGGCGTGCCAAGATGGCCCACTTTCAGTGGCTGCCGGGCTCCACGCAAGCAAACAAGAAGATGGCGGATAAAGGGTCGACCTGCAGCTGCCAGCTAGCCTGCAGCAAATCATTACATCCACCCAAGGTGCGTGCCGACATGCAAGGTGGTCGCCACTTACTCCGTTGGTTTGCGAGTCAAAGGTACTTGGTCGGCTTATTCTTAATAAGGATTTATTTGGACTAATTTGTACCTTTTTATCGACTGGAATGGTAAACAAGCCCAGGCAAAGACTAGTCTTTCGTATTCTTTTCAAATATAACGTGGACAAACTGTGAGGTAACTAATTAACTACTCCCTCTAATTTTAAACATAAGTTGTTTTGAACATTGGTATAGTCTTCAAGACAACAATTTAATCAAAAATTTCTATGAAAAATAATTATACATTAATATTTTCGTAATGGATCTAATAATACCAACTTTATGTTGTCAATCTTGGTATTCTTTATATATTGATGGCCGAACCTAAAAATATTAACCATCATAAATTCTAAAATAACTTACATTTAGAATCAGAGTTAGTACGACTCAAATAACAAGACAAGAAACTTGGTTGTTGTCAATGCATTTGCTGGTTAGGGACATGCTTCAAGGTGCGATGCTTCCACAAATAGAATACATAAGCTGATCCGATGCATCTATACATCTCTTTCTTAAATAGTTTGTTATAGAAATTATGAACTAAGTTAACTACCACTACTGTGCAAGGCAACCAACGAGATTCTAAATCATATAAACTTCAATACAAACATCTAAGATATAGCACGTGTGAAAAGATCGAGCAACTTGTCCAAGATGCACATATATCTAGCTAGCATGTCATGTGGTCTGCGATCATTGTGGCTGATGCACAGTGCTCATGGCTTATTTGGCACTATTCATAAGTTTCGTCTTTTTCTGAACTTTTGGCTTTTTGTTGAGTTTTTTTGCCGTTTCTTTTTTTTCCCGTATTTGTTTGTATTATACGTAATGGGCTAACATATTTTTTTTATTTTTAAATTTTTTTAAATTTAATTATGCTAAATAAGCCTCTGTCAGCTACAGTGCTTTTTTCAGCCGGCTACAGTGTTTTCAGCATATTGTTCGATCTGTCACTTGTTATCTGGAGATAGAACCACTTGGCAGGCCGATCGAGAAGGTTAAAGTGGCAAAATGGATGATGATCTATGGTACAAAAGCACCTTTTAAGGAAAAAAATATATGACATAATGCAAAATGCGAAGTTAGTATGATTAAATGTATTTTAGTTTGTGAGTTGTAACAAAATTAAAGTTGCAAAAAGAAGTGTACTTTTGTGTCCTATAATGTGATGGATCTATGGTACGGTGGTTCCTAATCTTCGTGATATAGGATCAAAGATATTAGTAAGGTGCGACTTGCTTGTGAGAATTTGTGAAACCTAACGAATGGTGATACTACTAACAACGGTATGGTTAACCGAAACCTGCGACACTTGAATTCACTCAACAACACTAGTTGATTCTTGTCTAATCACCACATAAAGAAGTAGACGTGCTCTTGCAATAATAAAAGGAAAAAACACAAACAATGGAACGACACAACGGATCGGAACTCCCTATTCTAGTGGGGGTAATGTATGCTCAAACCCTAGAATCAAGAGTGTATAACCCTCCTAATACATCTAATAAGATTGGACTCTAATACGAACACAAAAAGAACAGAATAAAATTTTGGGCACCACTTGGTTTTGGAGATAGCTGTTGATCCATGATATTTCTGAAGTTAGGACCTTATCCATTGCGTGGTCATCGGAACAAGTTTTCCAATAAGTACAAGAGTACTCAAATCGAACTCCGTTTGTAAATATTATGGACTTTTTAATGCAGGTCTATTGGTTGTTCTGAACTGAGCCCAAATTGATTTCGGATTTCAATCCAAATTTGAATTCGAATGGGCTTGAGATGGATCTGTATTGGGTTTTGGAAATCTTATCCAAAACTTCAGCTTATATTCTTGGTCCTCTCTTCTTTTCTTCCCATTTTCCTTCTCCTTGTGTGTTGTTCGGCCCATGTGCATACCATGGCCGCATACACACACATGCATGCACACACACGCGCATGGCACCCATGGTAGCATGGTTGTCTTCTTTGGTGTCCCCAACCTCTCTCTCCTCCCTTTTGGAAACACCTCCAAGTAAACAAAGTGAATGAACTCCTTCGCAGTCTCCTTTGCTCTCTAATGCTCCTTGTCCTAAATACCTAAGAACAATTAAAGTAGAAACATTACATAGTACACTATTATCATTACATGCAAAGTTAAGCTCATTATGAAGCAAATTCACCTATACGTTTATCCTCATAGCCATTGCACGTGTGATTGGTCCTTCATACATCTCTTTGTTTGTATCAACTAGAATTGGAACTTAAATGGATGTATTAGGATCACTTGGTGCATCATGAGAAGAATGTGTAGAAGTGTCATCATTGGTACTAGGATCACTTGGTACATCATAAGAAGGATGTGTAGAAGTGTCATCATTGGAGATGTCCTCATCATCTTTCCTCTCTTGAAAACGAGTCATCCTCAACTCTAGATTGTCTTTCGGTCTGAAAAAAGTGACAAACTAGCAACATTAAATGTAGCACTCACCACACATTGATCACTTAAAAGCTTTATCTTGTATGTATTATTATTAACCTTTGCAAGTACTTTTAATGGACCATCTCCATGAGACATCAATTTGGACTTACGCTTCTCCGAAAAGCAATCTTTGTGAAGATGTATCCATACCAAGTCATCTGGTTCGAACAACATTTCTCTCTCTTTTTGTTAGCATAATCAGCATACTGACATACCATGTTCTCAATTTGCTCTGTAGTCTTTTCATGTAACTTGTTTACAAATTTAGCATATCTTGACGCTTCCATATTTACTCTTTCTTGAAGTGGTAGTGGCAACAAATAAAGTGGCATGATCAGTTTGAAACCATACATCACCACAAAAGGATTCAATTGAGTAGTAGAATGAACCAACTTGTTATAAGCAAACTCTACATGCGGTAAAAAATCTTCCCACTCTTTCAATTTCTTCTTGATCATGGTCGCAATAGCATTGACAATGCTCTATTCACCATATTAGTTTGTCCATCAGTTTGTAGGTGAGAAGCCATTGAGAATAATAACTTAGTTCCAAGCTTGGCCCACAAGGTCTTCCAAAAAGAGCTCATAATTCAACGTCACGATCTAAAACAATGGTTCTTGGAACACATGCAATATCATAATCTTCCTGAAAACAAGTTAGCTGCATAGATGTATCGTCACTCTTATGACAAGGAATGAAGTGAGCTGTATTAAAAAAACCTATCCGATAGAACAAAAATAAAATCTCTCCCCCTCTTAGTCCTAGGTAATTCCAAAACAAAAATTCATACTAATATCTTTCCAAGGTACATTATGAACTAAAAGTAGAGTATACAAACCATGTGGATTAAGTTTAGATTTCGCTTTATGGCATGTTACACAACGTTGCACAAATCTTTTGATGTCACGTCTCATCTTAGGCTAGTAGAAATGGTCAGCAAGTGTCATGAGGGTCTTCTCTCTTCCAAAATATCCCATAAGTCCTCCAAAATGCGATTCTGGCAACAAGAGCAAATGAACGGACGAATATGGAATGCAAAGTTTGTTAGTCCTAAACAAAATACCCATCATGCATATGATACTTCTGCCAACCTTTCCCACCTTTACAATTTGAATACAATGCTAAAAAATCATGGTTAGAAGTGTACAAATCTTTAATACTTTTAAAACCAAGCACTTGCACTCCTAATTGAGTTAAAAGAATACTCTTTCTAGACAAAGCATCAGCAACAACATTACCCTTTTCTTTCTTATATTTCACAACATATGGGAAAGTTTCAATAAATTCAATCCATTTAGCATGTCTACAGAAAGGTTGACTTTTCAAATATTTCAATGATTCATGATCAGAATGAATAACAAACTCTCTAGACCAAAGATAATGTTGCTAAGTTTTAATAACACAAACAAAATCATATAACTCTTTATTATACATAGGATAATTCAATTGAGCACCATAAAGTTTCTTAGTAAAATATGATATGAGCTTACCTTTTTGCATGAAAACTCCACCAATACCTATTTCACTAGCATCACATTAATTTAAATGTTTTATTGAAATCAGGCAAAGCAAGTAATGGTGTTTTAGTTAAGCACTTCTTTAATTCAGCAAATCCATTCTCTTGTGCCACCCCCATTCAAATACAACTCCTTTCTTAGTTAATTTATTTAAAGGGACAACAATGGTGTTGTGATCTTTTACAAAATGATGATAAAAACCAGCAAGACCATGGAAATGTCTAACTTGACTTACATTCAAAGAAGTAGGTCAATTCTTGATTGCTTCAATTTTAGATTCATCTGCTTTAATTTCATGTCTAGAAACAACATATCCAAGGAAAACAACTTTATTGGTACAAAAAGTGTATTTAGCAAGGTTAGCATACATTTTCTTAATTCTAAACACTTCTAGTACTTGTTGCAAGTGATCAATGTGTTCATCCATCATTTTGCTATAAATTAGAATGTCATCAAAGTAGATTACCACAAATCTACCAATGAAAGCTCTTAAAACATGATTCATCAAACACATGGATGTACTAGGTGCATTAGTTATACCAAAAGGCATTATTAACCACTCATACAATTTAAATTTTTGTGTGAGACCATGTGGTGGTTAGTAATGGGTAATTGACTTTTGGTTCAGAGAGTTTGTAAAGTTTGAGTTTGGGTTTTGAGAGTTTAGAATTTTTCAGTTGCTTTTGTTGTTGACGGTATGACTGACATTAGAGCCGAGGTCATACCAGCCAGGGACGGTTTGATTGGCCAAAGGTTGGTAGTCAGACTAGTGGGGAGCAGCGGTCAGACCAACTTGGGAGTCGTGGTTTGACCAGCTGGTGTGGTAGTATTGGACTTGAATGGTAGTCGAACCAGGGTTGTGGTACAACCGATTCTAGTTGATGGTGGCTATTTTTCAGAGAGGATCATTTTGAGTTGAGCTCAAGAGGTCATACCAGGCATTGTACGTGGTAGTATCGGCTTTATGCTGGCGGTATGATCAACATCAGGCAGTGGTATGATTTGCCTTTGGTTGGCGGTCATACTGGCCGAGGTGTCGGCGGTTTGGCCAGCATGGTAGATGTGGTCAAATCGGCCACTGGCATTGTGTGCTAGGTTGTGCACTCTGTGGTTTAAGGTTTGGTCTTAAGGGTTTAGGATTTGTGTTTAGGTGCATACATGTTGCATTTATAGACTAATATGGGTCAAGTTGCGAAAAACTTACACCCAGACATGGTTGCTTGATCTGTTATTATGCAGGTGGTTTGTAGGCAACTATGGTCAATGACAGGGAGATCAGGACTAGGTTGGGGATAACTGAGGTCTAGAATAGTCGTTGATGCCATGTGGGACAGTTGGGTTGAAGCAAGGTACAAGGTGGACAAGAACCATGAAATATGAAGTTTGAGCAAAGACCATGATATATTGGAGATGCATGTCATGCTTTGTAGAGGTGCTTCTAGGGATGGAAGCTCTAGAGGTAAATGTTCTCATTATCGTCAATTGGGCATATTGATGATCTTGTCTTGTGCGGTGCTCATGATGGTTTGTTTTCTTATTGTTGGTTGTAGGACTCTGAAGCTAGGTCATGGTGAGGCAGAGGATACCAGACTAGGTTAGGGCTTTGAGGTCCGGGATCTAGACTAGGCTCAAAAGGAACTGAGGTCCATACTAGGCTTAGAAGTAGCTGAGATCTCATGAGATCAAGGTGCCGCTGGAAGATAACTGAGGTTTGTGGGGTGATTACAAGCCTAGAAGACAAGAAGTCAGAGTTGGAGTTACCGGTGATGGAAATGATGGGCAACAGAAAGGTGGATCAGGACTTGGCTCAGGGAGGAGCTCAAGTCCTACACAGTCAGGGAAGCCAGGTGCGATCATGGTGAAGGTGAAGCTTGTGGTGCACCAAGTGGCTTGGGTTGTTTACAAGCAAGGATAGTTTGAGGGGATCTGGACACGTGAGAGGCTTGGCATCAAGTTATGGCAAAGGAAGCAAGAAGCTTCGAGGAAGGCGGTAGAGGAGCATTTGGTAAATTGCCCAATACCAAAAAGTGGCGGTGCGCAAAACTATGGTATTGGCCTAAGTGGTTTAGGTTAAGGATGTGCTAAAAATGCAAAATAGATCAAGTATTGGTCACTAACGAGTTAATGGGTGTGTGTACTTTGAGAAGCGTACAAGTGTAAGTGTAAAACCCAGAATGGTATTAGGTTAACGGGTTAGCCCCATATAAGTGGCTGAAACCTAACTAGAGAGGCTTGTTGGAGTTTTTCATGTGCCTTCACTATAAAAGGATGGAGAGAGGTGACTTAGGGTTAAGCTATCCATGCTAAGTAGAGGAGAGTTAAAGTTTTTAGAGAAAACCTTGTGGGAGATATGAGAGACTCTTGTGGCTGAGTGTTTTTTTGTCATTCTTAGGCTCTGTGTATCGCTAGAGAGTGGCTATAAACATTCCTCTCTAAGTATCAATGGAAATCAAAATTCATCCAAGTATTTTTCCTTTTATGCTCAAGTGATGAAATGTTGATTTGGCTTGGTTTTTGGTGCTTTTCCTTCCCTTCTTAATCTTGCTTTGTGCCAAGGATGTATAAGTAATGATCCCTTTTTGATCTTGCTTTGTGCTAAGGATGTGTAAGTAATGATGATGTCTCTTGAAGACCAGATCTCATCCGTCAAGGCACTCGTTTGTTGCAAGTTCTTGTGATTGCCTGGTTTTGCTCTAGAGAAGTGTGATTTTGGGGTTTTGGGTTGAGTTTGTGCCGTAATCTAGCTTGCTATGATATGTGAGAATCTATTCAAAGTCATCTAGATAATAAAGAACTCACTAGTATGTCGGAACCCGGAGTAACGACTCCTGGATCCTCTGTGTAAATCGCACTAGTCCAGGATCAGCTAGTGCACACAGTAACAACAAAGATAAATACCAAGAACAAATGACTAACTTCATTAAATAAAGAGTACGGCCTTATGGCCATGTCTTACATCAACGCCCATTGGCAAAGATAAATAAGGGAAATAACTGCGGAAGCAAACTGATAAATAGCGAAGCCCAAGTCTGCCCACAGGCAAACGACAGTAAGACGCGGCCTACTCGTCCAGATCTTCACCGTAGTCGATATCATCCTTCTCTATAGGGAGGGTGCAAGGTGAGTACAAACTTGTACTCCGCAAATCACACGGAGAAATGCAACATAATGATAAAGGCTTCAATGGAAGGCTTATAGGGTTAGTTTGCATAAAATAACATTTAAAAAATATAGTAAATAGATTAAAAATGCTAAATTTAATACAGTATGTAAAAACAATACTTGTATATGAAAATAATACCGTTAGTGCAGGCTTCGACCAAACACCAACCTATTCGCGGGCATCCCACCTGGACCATCTTTTCCAAAAGACCACGTATGGATTCCATCCATCCACACACTTTCACTGCTCAACCTTGATGGATTCCATCCATCTACCAGGTTTCAATCTCTTACGGATTCCATCCATCCACAAGGTTTTCAAAAACATTTTTGAAAAACAAAGTCTAATCCATAAAAAACTTTTACTCAGCATGCCCATGACCGTGGGCACGGCTATCCAGGATAGATTATACACTCTGCAGAGGTTGTACAGCTTTACCCACAAGACACGATCATCCCGTATTGCCACCGGCTTACACACTTTCTTAGGTGTGCGGCAAGGAGTCGTGACAAGGCCTTTACAATGCAAAGCCTTCAACCTGGCCAAGCCAACTCTAAGGTTTCACCCCAGTAAGGAATCCACTGGGACCCCCCCTTGAGCCTAAGCGAGACTTCTCATGGCTACAACCACGCTCACCCAAGTGGGACTTCACATGGCACCAACCACGCCCACCTTCAACCTACGACTTGACTCAAGTTGGGACTTCACAAATTATTTAGCCAGAGCTGTCCCATACCAGCCATGTGGTAGTACGATAGGGTTTTGCAACAGTAGCTCACAGACCGGTCCTTAATCTGACTTAGGCCCAACCACATACCCCTGCGGCTCTGACCAACAGGGCATGCCTCCACCCACCAACTAACCAATTGCCTAAGTCTAAACCAGTTTTTATATTTTGTTTTCAAAATATTTCATAAACCTCCTTGACTCACCAAAGTCAAGAGTAGCTTTGAAAAGCTTATCATTTTATGTGAAAAGGTTCGTCATTTCATGTGAAAAGGTATCCCAAAACAAATATTATAACTAAGCAGGTCTAAGCATTTGATATAATATTATCTAGCCAATACTAGTGTACTAACTAGAGTTTTAATCTAGGGTGACAAGGTATAAGGAATTCAATATCAACGGAGGAATTAACAAGTAGGCAATAACTAAATTAAAAACTGAATTGAAATACGTTGGATAAAAATATGCAAGCAGAATAATTTAAAACAACGTAATTTTATTTTGAAATCTGGGATCAACATGATCAAGGAGTGTGACTTGCCTTGCTCTCCAAATTGGTTTGAATCTTCGTCGAAGAATTTTCCCGAATCGTCGAAGTCTACACATGAAAATAACCCACCAAATTCAAATAAATTCAAAATAAATTCAAATTGACTTCAAATATTTGAACTGAGGCCAGAAATGGATAGAGGGGAATTTTTGATGAATTTAGAAATTTGAATGGGCTCAATCGGAGTTAGGAACTCGGGGGACTCGGGGTGGCTCGGGGTTTACCGGGGAGGGCCGGGAATGCGCTGGTGGCGTGGTTCGGTCGACGACGGCGAAGGGGCTCCGGTGGCGGAGAGGCGCGGCCAAGGGGCGACCGGGGTGCGCACGGGCGCAGCAAAGGCGGTGGTTGGAACGGCGAGGCGAGGCGAGGCCCGAGCAGACACCAATTGCTCGCCGGAGGAGCTTGGTGGTGGCGGACGGCGCGGGGGCGGTGGGAGGCTCGGGAGGGAGAGCGGAGGTGGGGGCGGTGTTGTGCGGAAGGAGGCGGAGCCGGGGGACCCTTTTATAGGCGGCGGAGGGGGAGCGGGGCGCGGGGATCGCTCGCCGGAGAAGGCACGGAGGCGGCGGGGTAGAAGACGGTCCCGACAAGTGGGCCCGGGCGGCAGTGAGAGGGAGGGGGAGGAGGACGCGAGCGGCGGGGATGGGGCCGTGTGGCTTCGGGGCGGATCGGGCGGCCGAGGACGTTAGGCGGGGCGGACGGCCAGATGGGTCGGGCGCGCGGGTGCGGCTGATCTGGGCCGGACAAGTGGCGGGCGGGGAGGGGAGGAAGGCAGGACTGGATGGGCGACGTGGCTGGCATCTGGCCGTCCACGTGGCGGCCGGAACGGAAGGGAGGAGATTTTTATTTTAATTTCTGATTTATGGTTTTTCAGAAATGCCTAGAATATTCATTAAGCCTCAGAAAAATATAAACTTAACTCCAAAAATTCCAGGAAAATTCAGAGAACCTCCTGGAGACATTTTGGACTTATTAAAAATATTTCCAACTAATGTTGGTATTATAATTTTATACTTAAAATACTTTTTTATTTTCAAAATATATTTTTAAACTCCAGAAAAACCAGAAAACCAAATAAAGGCCAAATAAATCCAAATAATTAATTTGACATAAGATTTTTATAGACAATCAAAATATAATTTTACTTAATAATGTTTTTAGGTTTTCATTTAAAATACTTTTCAAATATAGCTTTTTCAAAAACAGAAATCCTAGGCAAAACCAAAAATAAAATTTTGGCAACAAAAATACTCATTTTAATTTTAATTTATTTTTATTTGTTTATTTATTTTAATTAAAATCTGGGCTATTACATAGTAATACCAAATTGAGGTTTCTCTATTTTGTCTGGTTTTTATGCAACCTTCCTTATTTTGGATAATGGTAGAAACTTGGTTTTGATCTTCATGATCCATGATTGAAACAGGTTACTGATATCCTAAAGAAGGTGCATACCAAGTTTTAGATAATTTGGAGCTATAGATCAAAAGTTACATCATTTCTTGGTTGAAATCATACTGTTTTTTTGTTTCATCTAGAGGGGTCGGTCATACCACTCCTAGACCATTTGGACCGCTCTTTGACTTGCCGTCATATCACTCTATGATCATACCACTTTGGGACCAGTAGTTACACCGAACAAGGCCGATCGAACCACTTGGTAACCTGCGGTCAGACCTCCCTCCAGTCATACCGGAGTGTGATTTGTGGTAGTACCGCCTCAGCAATAATCCGCTTCTTTGGTTTGATTTTTCTTGGAGCTTTTCTTGTGGGTAATTTCTCTCTAATCTTCATAGTTTCTCATATTTATTGGAGTGAAGATCATTGCTTTCTCCCTGGGAAAGATTTTGGAAAGCCCTATTCACCCCTCTAGTCATCGTTATGGGTCAACATTTTGTTTTAAAGGTTGTTTTCTATTCATCACTAAGTTCCATTTTTATTTGATGGTATCCACTTCTCAAATTAATTTTAGAGAATATCATTGCACTACTAAGTTCTTCTAGCATTTCATCTAACCTAAGAATATGATGATGATATCTAACAATGATATTGTTAATAGCACGATAATCAACATATATTCACTATGTACCATCTTTCTTAGGAACCAAAATAATAGGAATATGACAAGGACTTAGGCTTTCATGTACATACCCATTATCTAATAGCTCTTGCACTTGCCACTGAATTTCTTTGGTTTTTTTTGGATTAGTGCGGTATGGTGGTCTAGTCAGAAGTGTTGAACCTGGCATGAGGTCAATTTGATGTTCTATACCACAAATGGGAGGTAAACCCATTAGAATCTCCTCTGAAACACATCCTTGGATGTCTTACCACAAATGGGAGGTAGAGCCATTGGAATCTTCTATGGAAACACATCCTCGAATGTCTACAAAAGAGAAGAAACACTACTAGGAAGAGATGTTATGTCATTAGTAGAAATCAAAGTGCATGAATCTTTGTATACAAGCACAAAGTGCAACATGGATGGATTATTGCTCGCATCTCTTAAATCTGATTTTGTGGGTAACGTAACATGCTCTCCACTCTTTCTTTTCCCCCCTCATATTTGACTTGTGACTCTCACTTCCTGATGTGTGTAGGTCACCCAATTATCTCTTTTTACTCTCAATTTTAGCAAGATTCTTTTGTTGATTTTGTATATGAATTTGATTGGAGTCATTGGATAAAGCTCCTTAGTTTTTCCCTTTCTCTTAAAAGCATACTTATTGGTTTAGTGATCATGTACCACACTCCTATCATATTGCCATGGCCTTTCCAACATCAAGTAACATGCCATCATAGGCACCACATCATGCTAAACAATGTCTTCATAATCATCAATCTTGAAAGTCACATTCACCGCGTGTTGAACTTTCACATCACCACAATCACTAAACCATTACACATGATATGGGTGAGGATATTTAAGCAATTTCAAACCTGCTTTAGTGCACAACTCCAAACTACCGAAGTTATGATAAGTTCCACTATCAATGATAAGCTTGATTATCATGCTATTAACCTTGGCTTGTATTTAAAACAAGTTGAATCACTGTGGATATGCATCTTATTTGAGTAGAATGCTCAAACGTTTGGTAATCACAAGTGCATCTCCACTTTCATACATCAAAACATCTACTTCTTTATCTTCCGATGCATCATCAAACTTCTCAATTTCAGTATTGGATGTCAACTCATCTTCACTAGTTGAATCATATTCACCATCTTCAGTAATCAACATAACATGGTTATTTAAATACTCCCATGCACAGTGACCATGCCCATGCACTTGAAGGCTACTACTACTTTTTGGAGGTAGAACCCACCAAAGATTGAGTAGATGGTAATGGTGTAGCCTTCTTATCATTCGACATAGATGTTGTTGCAACTAAACTATATCAAGCATTGAAATTAGTACTAGTTGAAGATGTACCTCTTCCCAAGTTAAATTCTCCTTTAATTGCTGTAGGATTGGAAATGGCAACAGGGGGGTGAATGGTGCCTTCAAAAACCGCCCCAACGTATCCACAAACCTCTTCTCCGATAGCTATAGAAGCTATGAAGAATGAGGATAATAGCTCACTGGCATCCAAAGAAAAATCAGCAAACAAAGCAATAAAATGAGGCAGGCAGCAGAAACTAGGTCATGAAGCCGGTCTGATCGCAACGACTCGGCCGGTCTGACCGCCTAGGCCTGAGCGGTCATATCGCCGTATCACCTTCAGTCTGACCGGGAACAGGTTTTACAGATTCAGAGACCAAAAATGCACAATTCTAAAACACACTGTAGAGTAACTGAGATTTGGCAAAACAGTGAATACTTTGCTAAAGGAAACAAAGAAGACACTGCAGCAAAGCTAGCTGAAACCCAACTAAAAGTCAAAAGGAAATCAGAGGGAAAAGAAACAAAAAAAGGAAGCAAGCCAAAAACAGGCGACAAGAAGAGATCTAAGAGTTGCCGACTGGAAGCCTGAAGGAACAGTAAATACGACAGAAAACAAAAAACAAAGAAAAGAACAACCAGGAGCTAAGCTTCTCAGGACCGAGAAACATACTTTCAAATCAAATAGTCGACCAATCCTCAGGAAGAGTGAAATCAAAACACAGGATTTGACTCGGCAGAAACCCAGACTTGAACGAAGACTGAAATGACTGAAAACAGGGCTGGCCGAAAACTGAACAAAGAATTCTGAAGGAGAGAAAAACAGAGAAAGAAAGAAGAGCAATTACCGATTTTCAGCTCCTCTACTCAGGCCAAAGAAATCAGATCTTCAAACCAAATGACCGTCCCATCTCAGGAAGTAAAGACACAAATTGAAGGAGCTGCTCGGTAGAGAAAAACACTGAATAGGAGCCCAACAGCAGAACCTGGGCAACCAACCAAAAAACTGACTAAATGTCGAATGCAGAGACTGCAGAGGAGCTAGTCTGAAAATAGAAACAGTAAATACTACAAGACTGAAGCAAAGACCAGAAACATAACCAAACGACAGATGTGCTTCTCCAGTCAGTGAAGAGGAATTTCATCCTAAATAGCAAACTGTCCTCAAGGAGAGAAGTCTCAGATCAAAAGATCAAGAAAACTGAAATTCAGAGAAAAATACAGTCCAGAGCCACTCGATTGAAGATCCTTTCCAGAGATCAAGATAATCTTGTGATTCTCAAATCTTTCAATCATTAGATTCTTGATTACAACAGGAGACGAGTTCAAATCAAAAAAACACCAACTTTGAAACTACTTTTCTCTGAGAAAACCAGAATACAAAGATGCTCTGCCTCCAAACCCTAGAAATTGTAAACAGAGGAGATGCAACCGAGGTCAAATGGGAAGAAAACAGTGATTAAAATCTTTTCTCTCAGGAATATGCTAGCCAAGGGGGCTTCGAGGAACAATTCCCAGTTCAAAGATAAAGAAGTTTCTGCAGCTACAAACTCCATTCAATCAGCAGGAGGCAAAGAACAGAGAAACTCAAGAATAGAGAGGAGCTAGGAACCATCAATTCAAGCTTCAAGATTTCTCAAATGGATTCACTACCATGAATGATTACGTAGGGTTTCTACAGCCATTTCTCACCCCATCTCACATTTGAGAAGCATACACGCAAAGAGGAAAATCAAGAAACGCAGACCAAACTCTCAGACTCATATGGGCAAGAGACAAAAGCACAGGCCCTCAAACCAGTGCTACTCACGCAGGAGCAAAGACAGAATCCAAAGCCTCACATTCAAAAGAGGAGGGAAACAAGCACACCCACTCCAAACCCTAACCTCCTCTATTTATAGCCTCCACTACCGTGTTCACAATTTTCTTTACCCGTTAGCACTAGCAAACTCAGCCCTTTACCCCGTTGTCTTCAACAAGATCCGCTTCCATTTTGCAGCATTGCACATTTTACCGAAATGCCCCTGCTGCACCTTCCTGGAAGCTTCCTCTTTTCTTGCTGTCCACGCCTCGCAATCACTTCGAGTCCTCGCCATCTTCGACATCTTCCGATCGCTTTGGCCTCAGCACCGCCTGTGCCTAGTCCGGCCATCCATGCCTTGCCACGACCTAGCCTCAAAGTCTTGCAGCCATCATAGATAAGAAAACTTCACATAGCACCACTCGAAACAACATAATCATACACTAGCATTAGTGAAAGGTACTCAAGCATGAAATACCCAAAACAAACTCAAACTCTCTAACACAAGCGTCAATTACTCATCACAAACATGGGGTTACCTCCACATGGTCTCTCAATTGCATTTTTAGATGAAATCCTCAAGTTAAATGATGGGGTTCGTTCCTATGGTTTAGCATCCTCAAGCAATTGCTTCTCTACCTTTTTCACTGAATACACTAATTCAACCACATTTGAATGGGCCTAAAAATTGAAAATATGCTTGATGTTCTTATTTGGACCAAACAAAAATCGTGCCATGGATTGCTCCTCATCTTCATGCACATTTTCCTAAACATGGCAGCCTCCATTTCTTTGTAATACTCCTCAACAGAACACGCACCTTGTCTCAAATTCTACAATCTATCAAAAACATCACGATGATAGTGGTTAGGAATGAAATGAGCATGCATTTCACGCTTCATGTCCTCCCATGAAGCAGTTGGAGGTTCTTCATTTTTAGCACATTGATTGATCACTTGATCCCACCAAATTAGTGCATAGCCATCAAACTCAAGTGATGCAATGTGAAGCTTTTTTTCTTCGGAGTAATTATGCATATGAAAGATCTTGTCCACTTTGAGCTCCCATATAAAATAAGCATTCAGATCAGTGGTACCTTCAAAATTTTCGATGGTGAACTTCAACTTGCCAAACTTCTCCTCTTGGTTGTGTTCTTGATGAAGATCAACACGTCGTACACGGTGTTGACAATCACTATCACAATGCAACTCAAAGTTGCCATTGTACTCATTAGCAAGATATGCACCTAACAAAACACCACGACCGCACCAAGTTGAACATGGCCACCACAAAGTGCACTACCTGCTGACATCATCTAGGCCCCTAAAAATAGTTTTGGTAATTAATGGCACTATGTGAATATGGGACTAACATGTTTACTGAGTGTTTAAAATGTTTAGTCCCTAAAATGATTGTGAGATGCATACTAAGGGTCAACATGAAGATCAATGTGGCTCAAGACAAAGGTATAAGTAGACTAGGATCTCTTTTTGTTTTTACCAGTCATAGGAGAAAGGGTGGAAGACCGAATTATAGGATAAACGTCGTACTATTAAGAGGGATCATGACTAATAACTTGATAGCATATTCTTGTGCAATTTGGATTAATTTAGGATCATGCATTCACTTAAAACTAAAATTAATAGCCAATCTATGCTCCGTCTGGAAAATCAGAAGTACCAAAGTGTAAACAATTGTACTTCCGCTTTCTAGAAGTTCCGTCAAAATGAGCGATACATTTTTTTCCAAAGAGCACCCTTGAAATATATTTGCCTCTCTGAAAAAAGGAAATGCCAGAGTTTCAATGGTAGAACTACCACAAAGCAGTAGTACCGCAACCCTTCAATGGTACTTTTGGATCACAGAAGCTCCAAAAATCCAAGCGGTACATTTTCTAAAGAGCGCCAACTTTTGGCCTCAAAGCAAACGGAAGTACCACATCGAAATTTTTGAACTTTCGAATATAGGAACTACCACGATCACAATGACGGTAGTACTGCATTGACTTTCAATAGCTAGTTTAGAAGCACTAAAATAGCCATTACTGTTGTGTTAGACCAGGTGCGGTAGTACCGACCGATGAACAACGGTACTTTCGCTCACCCTGATTTTTTTAGGGATTACCCTATAATGGCTAGTTTTGGTTGGTGGGGGTATAAATACACCCACACATGCTCGAAGACAGAAGTAAGAGACTCCATTGAACGTTCTTGAGCATTCACTCCATAACTCAATTTCATATTGTGCATTCATTTGAGGTGGTTGAGCCAAAATCAAATGCATATATCTTAGATTGATCCTTTTGGCACTTGTTCGCCGTCAAGCAAAGCTGTGATTTATTACTCTTGGTACTTGCTAGCACTTAGACGGTTTAGTGGGAGCTTGCACGGTGACTTCTTCAAAAAGGTTGTGAAGAAGTCTGGCACCGACTTGTGAGTGGTTTGGTGTCCACCATCTCCAGAGTGGAGGAAGGACAATCACTAGTGGATTGAGGAGCTGAGGCTTAATTCGTGGAGCTGGTCCAAGTTGCTTAGGCTTTCCTCAATGTGAATTAGGGGAACCGGCAAGTTTCTGAACACTACGGTAAAATATTGTGTGTCAATTGGTTATTTCTTTGTGTATTCATTCTGCCCTTGTATTTCTAGCATATTGTGATTATTGTGATTGTCATATTTATTTATGCTAGAGATATTCTTGTAGAGATTTGTGCTTGTAGTACCTTAGATATACTAGTATTATGTAGGTTTGAATTGCTTTAAAATCTTGCTAGACTAAATTATGGTAATTGTTTTAGAAGGCAAGAATTTTTATAATCTCCTATTCACCCCCTCTAGTCAGTTATCCTTAATCCTATAAGTGGTATCAGAGCTTGGTCTCTCGTTGAGTTAGACTTAACTGTCTAGAGAGAAAAGGCTAGCTAGTGAGGGGATTGCTATAGGGAAGGCACATCTTTTCGATGGCACAAATTATTTTTATTGAAACATTAGAATGTCTATTTATCTTAAGGTGATGAGTCTGAACATATGAAAAATTGTAAATGAGGGTTATGTCATGCCTTTTAATCCACTACATCCCACGGAATAAGAGGGACATAACACATATTTAGATCTTCAAGCTATGAATGCTGTATTTGACACTTTAAACGTTGAAGAGTTCAATAGAGCGAGCAATTTAGAGACCACTCACGATATTTGGACCACCATATCAGAAATCCATAAGGGAACATCCATAATTAAAGAAGCCAAATTGCATAGGCTTCAGATCAAATATGAGACATTCATAATGTTGCCTCATGAGAATATAAATGAAATGTATTCTCACCTCAACAACATTGTAAATGAGCTCAAAGGCCTAGGCACTATATTAACCGATGTTGATATCATGAGAAAGATGCTTAGGACCTTGCCGGAAAAGTATGAGACATTGGTGACTGTAACATCCTGAAAATTTTGAAATTTAAAATATGAATTTCTTGCATGGTTTTGCAATATATTTTATTTGAGTTTGGATTTTTATGCCATTGTTCTAGAATTTTGTGAGGTTCAATTTTTTTTTAAGAAGCTCAAAAAGAAACAAACATTAGTAATGCCAAAAAGGAAATATACAAATAATAGAAAAACTAAAATTTTAGATTCGAATCTGAAAAGATGATCCAGTATAAGGAGAGACAAAACTGAGTTAAAATGTGAAGTCTTATTTTGAAAATACTGGCATAAAAGCAATAAAAAGTGAATGAATAAAATACAAACACATATGCATATATGTATATATATGTGTGTGTGTGCATATACAAAATTGTGTAAGAAAGAGTTTAGCCATATAAGAAATAAGTATATATATATATATATATATATATATATATATATATATATATATATATATATATATATATATAGACACACACATACATGTATGCAAAAATTAAAGTAAGCCAGCAAAAAAATAACATGTAAGAATATATATAAAAGCATATATATACGTATACATATACATACAACCTAAATAATAATAGTACTAGAAACACTCATTTAAAAAGAAATTGAAGTTTAAACTTCGAATGTCATACCAAAAATTAGTAAATATAAATAGCAAGCAAAAACTTAAGTTAGAAAATAGAAATCCAAATTCAAGGATCAAAATTTCAAAAACTGCAAAAGCTACTCATTCTCCTCTTCTTTATTTTTCTCTCAATTACAGGTGGGGCCCAAACCCCCTTTTCCCTCTTCCCTCTCCCTTTCTTCCCTCTCACTGCCTGTGGGCCTTGCTCCCTACCGATCTCCCCCTTCTCTTTCCCTGCCGCCGCGTGGCTAAGCACCTGGCTCCCACTCCCGCCCGTCTCCTCTGGCCAGCGGGCCCCGTCCGAGCAGGACCGCCTCCCCTCTCCTTCCTCCCTCTTTCTTTCTCCCGCGCACAGCGCTCCCTTTCTTTTCCCCATTCCTCGCTCTTCGCGCATGCTCTGCGGTGGCAGTGCGCTCGAGCCCCGTGCCCACCATCCCATCACCGCTCACTGCCCTCTGCACTGCGCCCTCGCCGCGTCGAGCCCCGCGTCGGCTTTACCCGGCGGACCACTTCCGCCGCCCGGTCCTCCGCACCTCCCCGCCTACAAAACAGCCCCGGCACCCCCATCCGCTTCGCCTTGTCCCTCTCAACTCCCCACCGCAGTGAATCGCTCCCAAAAGCTTGAGCTCGCCGGAACAACCTTTCTCCCCAAACTCCGACCACCACCGCTATCCACACCGTCGCGCACCCTCGGTCGATTTCGTCTCAATTCCTCGCGGCGGGAGAGACACCTCGAGGTCCCGAAGCCCCCACGACCGCCGGCCAAACCTCCCCGCCACCCCACCTCGCCGGCACCGTGCGCCCCCGCCGTCCGACCCCGCCTCATGCCGCCGGCACTCCGTGGGCCCTCTCTGGCTCGACCGTTGGCGAAGTCCGCACTCCCTCCCCTCCCTCCTGCTCCAACACCCAACACATGCCCCCTTTCTCCACGCCGGCGCCGTCGCCCCGAGTCCATCACACCGGCGGCCGCCCCACACTGTTGCCTGACCACCTCGAGGCTACACCAGCCGGCGCGTCGCCACCTCTAGGTCCACCTCCCTCCGGGCAACCTGTTTTTCGAGTCGCTAACCCTCTCCCCGGCCGCCGCCTGCCGCCGGCCGAGCCCGCACTGAGCACCGCCGGCCTGCTCTGTTTTGAGCCATCCCTGTGCACATGTATGGTAAGCAACCCCCACCCTTTATCATTCGCATGAGTGCCGTTGCCCAGTTGGCTAGCCACATCACTCGTTAGCCTGTCGGTCCCGAGTTCAAATCTTGCAGCCGCACCTTTTATCCTTCCTTTATTTTTGATTTTTATTAATCCAATTCAAGCAAGAGAAATCAGGGAAAAATTAGAAAACAATTTAGAGAAGTAATAAAATTAATTAGGATATAAAATCAGAATAAAATAAGATGTAATGTCTGGTTATTATTTTATGAGCAATTACCATAGCTTGAATACTTAATACTTGATTAATTGCTACATAAGTAAGTAATATGGTTTAAATATTTATTTGAGGCCTAGTTAACAATCCAAGGCATTAATAAAATATAGTTGTGCTTAAATGTCCAAACTTAATAAGGGCCCTAATTAAAAGTATATCCAAGGTAAAGTTAAATAATTTAGGGAAGCTAGTAAAATTCAAATAAGGCATTAGAGAGGAGAAGTTGCTTTGGATAAATGTCTATATTCAATAAAGATGGCCTTAATTAAAATGAATATATATATATGCCCCAATATTTATCATGCCACCTTAACCAAACCTCAGTGATATATTTTAGCAAATAGCAATTATGAAATATTACCTTGTACAATAATCTCTGCCTAGGTAAATAAATCTAAACATCGATAAAAGAACATTAATAGAGAATGGTCTAAAGAAATAAAACCTCTTTTGGTTAAATGTTCAAATTTAATAAAGGCTAATATTAATTATAACTAAAATCTATGCGCAATATTCAACATACCTTCATTAAATAAATTTTTGCCGTAGGTTTTGTTAAAATAGCAAATATTGAAATATAACCATATATGCCAAGCCGTGGCCCGACAACTAGGTTTAAACTAAAATTGGGAGTGAAGATAAGCCTAATATTAGCTAAAGTAAATGCAAGAAAATAAAAGTGACAATAATTAAATCTTAATGTTAGTTCTAAAATGAATAATGGTACTGAACATAAATTTATATAACAAGCTATGACCCATATAAATAGACCCTAAACTAAATTAAACTTAACCTAGCGATAAAATGGGGTACATAAAATATCACACCACATGCCTTGTCTCAGATCATCTGAATCACCCAATAACTAATAATAAATCTAAACTAAATTTATTCGGATTTATTTGGATCCTTTGAGTTATTTGCTTTTATTTGGATTCAGTCGATTGTCGCGTAATTAGAAATTAGAGTCATGAAGATTCTATGAATCAAGCGAGACCGAGATTGATGAAGACCAGGAATTAGAGATCATCGTATGGGGCAACCTTGTGTGAGCTCAAGACCGCGGCAAACCGCGCTATGCGAGTCAATACTTTGATCATGTTGAACCTACATTTCCTGCAAATTACTTTGTTTTAAATTATCAAATTGCATGCTGTTATCTTATATGCAAATACATGTTTAATTTAATATTCTAGTTATGTGCCCCTTTGTTTACCTTGAATATTATTACCCCTCCTTTGGAATATTTAAATGTGTGAACCTTGTCGCCCTAGCAAAATTATAATAGTAACATTTCGAAAATAAGTCCCTAATGATATGCTATGCTTAGTACTGCATAGATACTCAGGGGGCGCTGAAATGCCCAAACATCGTTGTCATTTTAATCATGAGAAACTGGTTTGGGAAGTCATAGTGGTAATGACTGGTATATTTGATATGATTATTTTACACTCCCAAAACCCCCAACTTGCTTAAATATCTGGGCGGATTGGTTTGAGGGTGTGTATGTGTGGTGCAGTGGAAGCACACAGTGGGTTAGTGGTAGACCGCCCAGATACCAATAAGGACTGAATCTTGTCATGACCTCCTATGTAAAACAGTACAACCACAAGTCTGTAGAGTACAACTTGGCTAAGTACATTTATCGAAATCCCCGGACTCATCTCACGGGTAGGGGATTGATGGGGCTACGCTATGGCAAAGGGGCCTGAAGGGACACCAGTGGGGGGGTGAAGTTTCCCAGCTGTCCTACGTTGCGGGAAGTAGAAGCCCGAGCTGCGTTAGTGGCTGTGGGAAACATCCCGCGCATAGATGGGACCCACCGCAAGTGGGAGAAGCCCATAAAGTGAGATGATAAAAGGGACTAGATACTTTGAAAAGTCACTGTGATGGTCTGCTCAACCACATGACTAAGGAATTGTGTGGGGCAACGAGTTGATTGTCTCTTGTGGTGAAAGTGTACAAACTCTGCAGAGTCTAAAACTATTCGAATAGCCATGCCCACGGTCAAGGGCGGACATGGGAACTTAACCAGATATAGTTCTATTTCAAAAAAAACTTTGTGGGTGGAAATGGAAAAGTGGAAGGGTAGTGGAAAAAGCCCTGATTTGAATTGTCCTGGGTATCGTCCCAGTGGTAAGTTAAGCGGCTATAACGCTGAAAGATGCCATATGGTGCAGATGCCATGTAACGGTGGATGGAATCTGGATCGCTATTATTATTGCATACTCTTGAACATTATGCTTTTGTTCAAAACTGCTAGGTCTCAGGAAATTTCTATGTATTATATTTTTAAATAATGGTAACATTTCTCACAAATAAAATGTCAGGAAGAATAAATAGAGTCGTAAGAAAGGAAGATGGCTGTTTATGGTAATCACATAAAGAAGTTGGTGGATTCATGATTGATCATAGGAGGGATAATGATAGTGTGGAGTCTAGGAGAAATAAATGGATGGAGCCCAAATGGATTTATAGACTAGATAGATGAATTATATGATTTTTGGAGTATTAGGAAATGCGAAGGTAATGGTTGGATTACAACACTGATATTTGATATAAATTCTTGGGAGATGTTGACAATATTGGGATTAATAGGATTTGAACGATTTCTAGATGGATGAATTGATTTTTCTGGAAATTTGGAGGTATGAAGATAACTATAGGAGATTAATCTTGATCAATGATATTCTTGGTGGAGATATATTAGTGAATCATAGATCTGATCAATGATATTCTTGGTGGATATTTAATAGAGAATCCTAGATCTGATCAATGATACTCTTGGTGGATGTATACTAGCGATTCGTAGACTTGATCAATGATATTCTTGGTGGAGGTACAATAGTGAAGTAGTTAGAGATGGATAATGGATAATAAGGTTGATAATTGGAAGAGCAAATTATGGTTGTGGATCAATAACAAAAAGGATTGGATTGTTAGGGATTAGAATACAAACGATATTGGTGGATTAATTAAGTGATATTAGATAAAGGATGACACTACATGTTTAGAGTTTTAGACAGCAAACCATATAGAGATTGTATGATCAGGGGATCAATGAAATGATGTCGCTCACTGTTTCGAGGGGTAGATAGAAATCAATATAGAAAGAAAGAGATCGGTGGATTAGTTAAATGATGTTATTCGCTGTTTGGAGTCTTAGACAGCAGTCAATAATTAAAGTGTATTTTGGTGGATTAAGTCAATTATGGCAATTGTTGTGTGGAGTTTAGGTAGCAACAATAATACTAAAATTAAATCATGATAATGCTACCAAAAGCGATTTTTGGCAAATAAAATAACCCGAGCCTCTCTTTTGTTAATCCATGCATACTATTTATTTGCATTCTGTGTATTGGCTCGCGGAGCACGGGGTTGGAGTGCTCAAACTCGCTTTTGCGACAAAATTCGGAATCAAGAATCAAATCACTGCGCCTCAGCAACAAGATTGGACAAGCTGGCAGAGAAGATGAAGATGTCAAGGGCTAGGTCGCGAACCTCAGTTGGCTGCCTGTGGGCATGTCCTGAAGGTCCCACCTGTGTGCTTCGTTCTTCCGCTGCTGCAATTTAATGATTTTGGCCTCATCGGCCCATGAGTAAGTTTACTATTATATTTACGCTTCCGCATGATATGTATTTTGATGTCCATAACTATAACTGTGTGCACTATCTACTGATCCAGGGAATAGTGCAGCTAAACACAGTAGAATCCGGATTATAAAATCTGGGTACTACAGTGACACTCTTTATCAACTCGCCTGAGTTGACAAGGATGACGCCGATACAACTCTTGGGCAACCTCATAACAAATGAGTTGTACAAGAAGGAGATATTGGAGCCTCTTCCAAGGGCAAGAAGATCACCGCTTTAAGGCTAAAGCAATGTCAAGTGAAGAGGCCAAAGGCGATGAGGAGGACTCCGAGGAAGAATTGGCTCTCCTTGTGAGGAGAATGAACAAATTTATGAAAAGGCGCTCATACCGAAGCACTAGTCATGAAAAAAGCAAGAAAGAGCGCTCCTACCACAACAATAAGCACTATAGCAATATCCGTTGCTATGAGTGCGATGAGAATGGGCACATTGCCTCTCAATGCCCCACGAAGAAGGATGACAAGGAGAAATCATCCAAGAAAAAGAACTTCAATGGCAAAAAGAAGCTTTTCAAAAAGTTTCAAAAGGATGGAAAGAATGAAGCCCATATTGAAGAGTGAGACTCCGATGAGGAGTACACCGACTCTGACTCAAGTGAGGATGAGTCCCCTAAGAATAAGGGACTTGTCGGTATCGCCGTCAAAGAAGCACCATCTCTCTTCTCATCTCCAAAACGCCTTATGGAAAAGGGAGAGAAAGTAAAATCTCTCGATGATGATGAGCCTTCTTATGATGAACTGATGGATACGCTAATTGAACTGAACACATTTCTTGGAAAATAAAAGTTAAAATTCAAGGTCTTAAAGAGAGAGCATATCTCTCTTAAAGAATCTTATGAGGAGTTAAAGGAGCTCATGACTTGCTTGTCCAAGAAAACTCAAGCAAATCTTGCACTAGCATTGGTATTACTTGTGATATTTCAAATAAAATGCCTAGTGTAAAAATTGCTAGAGCTAGCGTATCTACTTCATATGATGACTTGCTTGTCATGCCATGTTCTTATAATATTGATTCTAATAATGCAACTGCTAAGTCATGTGATGCTGTGCTCATTAGTGAGAATAATAAGTTAAAGGAACACGTGACCAAATTAAATAAATGCTTGGAAAGGTGCTTCAAGGGTAAGGCTACCCTTGACAAGTTGTTGAGTGAGCAAATGTTCTCATTCAATAAGAAGGGCCATGGATATGTGCCCAAGAAAAGGAAGAAACCGGGAAACAAGTCCACAAGATTTGTGAGACAAAATAGCAAGTATTGTCAAAAGTGTCAGGGATTAGGATATATGCAACAAAATTGTCCTATGGGTAAGACTCCTTCTATTGGACTATTTGATTCTTACTATATGCTTAGAAAATCCAATAATAGTATTGTTATTGCTAGATTTGTTGGCACTTCAATTTTAAGCACTAAAAATAAGCTATTTAGGTGTTCAAAGCCTTAGTTACTAATCTCCAAGGATCCAAAAAAATTTGGTTACCTAAAAGAAATTGATTTTCTTTTATAAGTGAACTATAAGACTGGTGGATGGCATTAGGTGCTTGATAGTGGGTGCACTCAACATATGATCGGAGACCGAAAGATGTTCACTACATTTGAAAATGTGAGCAATGAGGGAATCACATTTGGGGACAATAGCAAAGGAAAGGTACTCGAATTGGGTAAAATCTCTATCTCTAATGATCGTTCTATTTCTAATGTATCTCTAGTAGAAACATTAAATTTCAATTTGCTATCGGTTGCTCAATTATGTGATCTAGGGTTAATTTGCTCTTTTTGTAAAGAAGAAGTAACTATTTCAAAAGAAAAAGAAAATGAACTTGTTTCAAAGGTTTTAGGTTTGGAAACCTTTGTTTGGTTGATTTCTCCTCTAATGATTCATACTTGAAAACTTGTTTAATGACAAAAACATTTTTGGGTTAGTTATGACATAGAAGGCTAGGTCATGTGAGTATGATTCAATTTAAAAATCTTTTCAAATATGACTTAGTAGTTAGCTTGAAAGATATGAAGTTTGATAAAAAATAGATTATGCAACACTTGCCAAGTTGGAAAGCAAGTTGCAAATTCTCATCCTTTATGATATCCCAACTAGTACACGGGGCACACCCCTTGGCTATATAGTCCTCCTAGGACATCTAACAAGACTTGGACACTAATACAAAAACAAAAAGAAAAGATAAATTTTTGGTCACCACTTTGTTTTGGAGATAGCAGTCGATCTATGATGTTTATGAAGCTGGGATCATATCCATTGCGTGGGCACTCAAATCAGACTCTATTTGCAAAAGTTATGGACTTTTTAATGCATGTCTACTGGCAGTTCTGAACTGAGCCCAATTGATTTAGGATTTGAATCCAAATTTGAATTCAGATGAGCTTGATATGGATCTAAATTAGGCTTAGAAATCTTATCCAAAACTTGGACTTTACATTCTTAGTTCTACTTTCTTTTCCTTCCAATTTTCCTTCTTTTCTCCTTGTGTGTTGTTTGGCCATGTGCATGCGCCATGGCTGCACACATGCATGCATACACACGTGCATGGCACCCATGGCAGCATGGTTGTCTTCTTTAGTGTCCCCATCCTTCCTCTCCCTATTAGAAACATCCCCAAGTAAACAAAGTGAATGAACTCCTTTGTGGTCACGTTTACTCTCTGATGCTTCTTTTCCTAAATACCTAAGAACATTTAAAGTAGAAATATTAGGTAGTATATTATTCTTATTAGATGCAAAGTTAAGCTCATTAAGAAGAAAATTCACCTATTAGTTTATCCTCTTAGCCATTACACATGTGATTGGTCCTTTGTACATCTCTTTATTTACATCAACTGGAATTGGAGCTTAAATAAATGTACTAGGATCACTTGGTGCATCATACGAATGTATAGAAGTGTCAATATTGGCACTAGAATCACTTGGTGCATCATGAGAAAGATGTGTAGAAGTGTCATCATTGGGGATATCGTCGTCAATCTAGATAGGTAAGAGACATTCAAGAGTCAAGCTCCCTCCAACATCTGACTTTTCTCTGCCCTTTGCATCAATATATGTTGGATTTGACATTAATATTTAGTGCCTTCTAACCTAGGTGATCATTTAGGTTTGATGCCTGCAGCTAAGAACTGCATAGTATCATGCATTCATGCATGCTACTATGTGTTTTTTCATAGGCAAGTCAAGACTACTAATTTAGATGCAATAAAGAAGCTTTGTTTTGAGTAGTCAAACTCAAAGTGCATGCATGCAGTTGGGGAGTAGGTTGCATGTCAATAAGCTAGCTGATTGCTTGATTATGCAAAAGCCAATGACGGGCAATTAATTTATACAAGCAGCCCTTCTAGATCCTAAAACGTAGATCGAGTAACTTGCCTCAAATGTGTAGCCCCGCTATGTATCAATTTGTCCAAAGTATAATTGCCTTTGTCTAAAGGAGCTTAAGACGTACTCGATAGGAAGATTTGTCACATGAACATGAATTGATTAATCATCATCCGGATATATTTAGTAAGCTTTTCACAATCCAAAACAAGATCAATAAAATTATGTACATTGTATGTAAGTAGTGTAAATCACTAACTACTACAAAAAAGGTTATCTTAGATGTCTCATCACAGACGGTTCAACGTAAACTGTTAGTGATAACTTTATCACTGACGGCTTTACAAAATAGACCATCTAAGTTCATCACGATCGAAAGAATCGTCTGTGATAACCTACTTATTACAAACGGTTTTTATTCCGAATCATAGAAGATTTTTGTTTTGAACCATCTGTGAGACTGTTCAGAACAAAAACCGTCTATGATAACCTGCTTATCACAAACGGTTCTTTATCTAGAACCATCAATGACAATATTTTAACTTACCCGCTCTTGTCGAATTTGAGTTTCTCGCTCATCTCGCTGGATTTGTTCTTTAAAATAGAAGGCTCAGCTGTTCTTCTCCTCATCTCCTCTTCTCTCTTCTCACTTCTCCTCCACTCCTCTCCTCATCTCTTCTTCTTTCTTCTCACTTCTCCTTCTGCACTTCTCATCACCAAATTTGCCCTTGGAAATAGAAGGCTTGGTCAGCTCTTCTTCTCCTCTTCTCTCTTCTCACTTCTCCTCCTCCACTCCTCTCCTTTCCCTGCCTCTTCTTCAATCTCATCCATCCAATTTTGCTAAGTTTAGATTTTTACTATGGCTTAGATGCCCAGAAATTGGCTAAGTTTGGATTTTTACTGTGGCTTGGATGCCCAAAATTTGGCTAAGTCTGTATTTTTTTACCGTGGCTTGGATGCCCAAAACATTTGGCTAAGTGTGCATTTTTACCATGGCGTGGATGGTAAAAAATTTGGCTAAAACAATTTTGGCTAAGATTTAGCCAAATTTTGGGCATCTAAGCCATGGTAAAATTACTCACTTTTTATTAGCTCGGGTATAGCTATCACAAATGGTTTTTACCAAGAACTGTCTATGATAACTGATTATTCTATATGGTTCTAGTTTTGAACCATCTGTGATAACGGACAATCACAGCCAGTTTTAGTTCCGAACTGTCTATGATAACAGACCATCACAAATGATTCTAGTTTTGAACCATCTATGATATGGTTTTCACAGATGGTTCAAAAATCGTCTGTGATAACCCCTATTACCACTGACCCATAAAGTTAGACAGTTTAGAACCATCTATGATAACAGTTCTGAACCATCTGTGATGAACTTTTATATGGTAGTGACCCTAAATTTGGTGTTTAACTAAAGGAAGCTTCTATCTACTGAATGTTCGATCCATAACTATGGATCAAACACTTATCCATTCCGTCAATCCCTCCACGAGCACTCCTATCATATCCATTTCGCATTTGACTCGATCCATTTATCTTCATCATTGTTTTCCCCCCATCGCTCAAAGCCTGATGCATCCACCACCATGCTGCCAGATGCCACCCATCGTCGTTGCCCACCACCGCGCAAGCTCCACCTCCTCTTCTTCCTCTCTATATGGACCTTTCCTCTCCGATGAGCTCCACACACCTCCATTGTCGCCACTACCACCCCGGCTGGCCACCACTCATGGCCACAATGCCCTTGCGGCCTCGTAGTGCTGCCCCTCTTCCCCTGGTGTCGCCCCAAATCCACCCAACCTAACATTCAGTTGCCTCGCATGCCGTGCTGTCTGCCACTGCCGCCCACTGCCCTCCTCCAATCCCACGGTCGGCGGCGCCATCGCCACATTCGCCCACCGCCAGGTTACTGCCTCCCCCTCCCTCTAAACCTCAAGGTCCCAGTGAATCCCTTCCTAACACTAGTTTACCCTAACCCTAACCTTAACGCCAGTTAGCCATCATCAGAGATCCCGCCGGCGGTTGCCGTCATCACTCATTGTCGTCAAAGAAAGTAAGTGAACCCTAACCCCCTAACGCTAAATGAATTTGTCTTTTGTTGTCTGAATTATGAATTTGTCTTTTATTGTCCAAATTTGTGAACTTTCTCAAATTGGAAGACTTCAATCCATAACTATCTATCTCATATTCGACAGATAACAAAAGTAGTAAATACACCTGATTGAGTTTTATCGATCAGGACCATTCATTTTGAATCCAATGCTTGAGAGTTGTATGGGGATTTTGGGATAAAAAACGTTCCACCTTGTTGAGTAAAAATCGCACGTATGTATGTAGCTTGCCAGATACACATCTTTGAACTTGATCTTTTAGAGCATGAAACATTATGAATCTGTCTCTAGAGCTACGTAGAAGAAAGCCACTGCATCTTTACCTTCTCAAGAAAGTCAAATATAGAGAGACAGTGCATCTTTACCCCTAAAGAAAGCGAAGCACTGGAGCATATAGGTGAAACCCCGAGAGAGGGGGGAGAGAGAGAGAGTAGGGGATTGAAAGGGGACAAAGAGAACAAAGAGGTGTTATTGATATGCCCTAGAGGCAATCACGGAGATGATTATATCACTTCTATATTTATGATCTTTTGAATAATATGTTATCTTGTCTCTTGAATAAATATCTTTCATATTAATCAACAAGAATGTGACTTATTCGTGGAACTCTTTATTCATGTTTTGATGTTATTCTGAATTATCCCTAATCTTATATCATTATGTGGAACAATTATAATTTATAGATCAGCACATGTATTAATTGATGATCATGTTTCATGGATCATGGATATGGGATATCTAATCAATAATGTAGACACGTGTTAGATAACATGATGTTGAATTGACCCACCATGAGACACTATGAGAATTGTTATAATTTTAAGTGTCATCAGTTGGTCTCATATATAGTATATGTAGGATGTTTAGACCTAATATCATCATTCTTTTCTACATATGTAATAGTTTATTTAGGGGTTATAAAAGTAGCTTTTGGATTTACTATCAAACATGTAGAGGAATATGAGCGATTAAGATGAAATTTGCCCCTCCTATATAACAGGAGAAATATCTGGGACCCTCGATGTGGTTGGATTAAGGAAGTGCATAGCCATGCCGAATGTGGTTGAGGAGCCAATCACAAATGAGTAATCCACTATAGGGTCGAGTGAATGATCGAGTTATCATAGGATGGCACGCTTCTCACCTTGAGTTTGATCTGGTATCATGAGACAAAGGGATCAATACATAAGCACTATATAGGTTTGTCTGATATGATCTTTATGCATGTTTGGGAGTCATTATATCCTACTAGTGACCGCTACCGACTTATGGACTAGAAAGGAGCTTTCGGCCCATGGTCAAATATATATGAACCTACAGAGTCGCATACTTAATGAGCTGGAACAATAAGGGTTTGGATCATAGTTTCTGAGTGGGATTCGATCTCCATGCGTATCAGATAAGGATTTGATTAGAGGCTACATAAAGAGAGGTGCGGGCTGAGGGAGGTATACCGAAAACACACCCGTCGAAACCCTAGCCACCACCTCTCATAACCCTTGTTGTGCATGCTGGTACTAGCACACTGATGAACGGTGTTCCATCCTTGGACATGTGGACCTCGGTGTGAAATATTCGGTTTTGAGCATAATACGGAATCACATACATCCGGATTTGAAGGCTGAATATCTGTATGAGGAAAATCCACTCACTTTATGGTTAGCCCTTAAAAATAGATATGAACAGCAGCGAGCTGTTATCTTACCTGAGGCTAATCATGAATGGGCACATCTTAGACTCCAAGATTTCAAATCTGTTGGAGAATATAACCATGCCCTTCATACTATTTGCTCCAAATTGCGGTTTTGTGAAAAGGAACCAACGGATGCGGACAAAATAGAGAAGACTCTCTCGACTATGCTCCCATCTGACAGGGTCCTACAGCAGCAATGGCATGCTGCAAATTACCAAACTTTTTTTGATCTTATGCATACTATGCTTCAGGCAGAGAAGCATGCTGAACTTCTTTTAAAGAACAATCAGCAACGTCCCATTGGGGCTGCTCCACTTCCTGAAGTTCATGCTAATCAAAATAACAATAAGTTCAGTGGTTCAAAAGACCACTCAAAAAACTTTAAAGGTAAAAACAAACGTAACAAGAAGCAAAAACCAAGTGGATTCAAGAAAGGTAAAGGCAATTTTGGTAAGAAAGTTGACAAAACTGAAATTTGTCAAAAATGTGGTTGTTACAACCATCCTACCAAGAAATGCCGCACCCCGAAGCATCTTGTGAACCTCTACCTCCAGTCTTTGCCTCAAGGCAAGAATGCTCAAGAGAAGAGATTTAAAACACACTTCAATCTCACATCCAACAATGAAGAAGCCGGATGCTCTCAAAAGTTCCTTCAAGAACTCAAAGACACATGTGCTTCTACAAAGAAGGATGATCTCATGTGCACTGAGGACACACTTGAAGAATTTGAAATTCTCAAGACATGTTTGGAGATCTTAGTTAGACTCCTAGTCCCATAGCTAATAAGTACTATAGTGTTGTAATATAAATAATGTTGTCATCTATATCGTAAGCTTGTATGCTGCAATCATATATCGAACATATTCGGTATTGTAAAATAAAGTTTGTATGTATTCTATATATACTACTATAAGAATTTCATTAAATTCTTCTTTTGTGTATATAGATTTTTGGAGTCGATCCAATGGAGGAATTATGCCTTATGGATAGTGGTACCACAAACTCTATACTTAGGGACACAAAATATTTTCTAACTCTTACTCGGAGGAAGGGAAATATTTTAACCATCGCTGGACGTGATGTAACAATAGTAGGCTCTGGTCGCGCCTCTATCACTCTCCCTATGGGTACACAATTGGAAATTGAGGATGCACTCTTGTATCCCGATTCAACACGTACCCTACTTAGTTATAGAGATATCCGTCAGAATGGTTTCCATGTTGAAACCCAAAATGACAACAAAGAGGAATATCTCCTCTTAACAAACACAACAGATATGGCAAACAAGTACTAGAAAAAATTCCATGTTTAAACTCCGGATTGTACTATACATACATCAAACCTGTTCAACATATTGCGTACAAAGTAATTTTCCAAAACACTAACACATTCTAAACATGGCATGATCGCCTTGGCCACCCAGGCATTGGAATGATGAGGAAAATTATTAGCAATTCAATTGGTCATACATACCTCAAAACAAAATTTTCGGAATCCTCAGATTTTGTGTGCACTTCCTGTGCCACCGAAAAATTGATTTTAAGACCCTCTTATCATAAAATCAGAGCTGAACCACTTAAATTCCTTGAACGCATTCAAGGAGATATATGTGGTCCTATACAACCATTGTGTGGACCGTTCAGATACTTCATGGTTCTCACTGACGCATCTACTAGATGGTCACATGTGTGTCTTTTATCCGCACGAAACCATGCATTTGCTAAGTTAATTGGTCAACTTATCCAATTACGAGAAAATTATCCTGAATATCGAATTCAATCAATTCGAATGGACAATGTTGCTGAATTTTCATCTCATGCCTTCAATGACTATTGTATGGCTCTTGGGTTACAAGTTCAACACTCAGTTCCATATGTCCATACACAAAATGGTTTAGCAGAATCTCTTATCAAGAGAATCAAGCTCATTGTAAGACCATTACTACAGAATTGCAACTTACCAACATTATGTTGGGGTCATCCAGTTTTACACGCTGATGACTTAATCCAATTGCGTCCAACTGCATATCATAGCACTTCCCCACTACAATTAGTACGTGGAAATCCACCAGATATTTCCCATCTGCGAAAGTTCGGTTGCGCTACATACGTACCGATCTCACCACCGCAGCGTACCTCAATGGGACCGCACAGGAAACTTGGGATCTATGTTGGGTATAAATCTCCGTTAATTATAAAATACCTCGAGCCCTAACAGGGGACCTGTTTACGGCCCGGTACGCTAATTGCATATTCAATGAGGAACATTTCCCGGCATTAGGGGGAGACAACAAGTACCAAACTAAATGCCAGGAAATTGATTGGAATGTAAAAGGCATTCCTGCCTCAGACCCACGTACCAGAGAGACTGAACTTCAAGTTCAGAAAATCATTCATTTGCAAAACATTGCAAATAATCTGCCAGATGCATTTACTGATTATAAGGGTGTCACAAAATCTATAATCCTGCCAAAAATGTACCTGAAAGAGTGGAGGTACCGCAAAATACCACTCAACTCCCAGTTCAAAATAAGAGGGGGAGAAGTACGGTACAAATGGCGGATACAGCTTCTAACAAGCGACAAAGGAAACAAAAGAATGTAAATGCAGATCAACCTCAAGTTGATAGACACCAAAGGATCCTTAAACCCAGATCAACAGTGCACTCAAATTCTGATCCTGGGACATCGGAATACCCCGACTCAAATGTTTTGGGAAATAACATTGAGTCACCAGGGGTCCAAGAAATTTCCACTAACTATACTGATTCTGGAGAATCATATGATCATAAGACTACACTTGTCGACATTTATTTCTCCACAACAATTACAAATAACCTTCAAAATGATCCAGATCCTAAGACCATGGCAGAGTGCAAACAGCGCTCGGATTGGAATAAATGGAAGGATGCAATTCAAGCGGAGTTAGCCTCGCTCAAGAAAAGAGATGTATTCACCAATGTGATACATACACCTTCCAAAGTATTCCCTGTTGGTTTCAAATGGGTTTTCGTCCGCAAATGGAATGAAAACAATGAGGTGGTGAGATACAAAGCAAGGCTTGTAGCACAAGGGTTCACGCAGAGACCCGGCATTGACTTCAATGAAACTTATTCTCCAGTAATGAGTGGAATAACATTCCGATACTTAATCTCATTGGCAGTTAAAAATCATCTATCTTTTCAGTTGATGGATGTAGTGACTGCATATCTTTATGGGTCACTTGATTCGGAAATGTATATGGAAGTTCCCGATGGAATTTCAATTCCGAATCCAAACGCAAATCGCAATATGTATTGTGTAAAATTGAACAAGTCTTTATACGGCTTGAAACAGTCGAGTAGAATGTGGTACAACCGACTAAGTGAGTTCCTAACCAAAAAGGGATACTCTAACAACGATGATTGCCCATGCGTATTCATCAAAAGATCCTCAACAGGATTCTGTCTTATATCTGTGTATGTTGATGATCTTAATATCATTAGTAACACGCAGGATATAGATGAAGCACGTAATCATCTTATGACGGAATTTGAAATGAAGGATTTGGGTAAAACCAAATTTTGCTTAGGTATACAACTTGAGCACCTTCATACAGGCACCCTAGTGCATCAATCAGCCTATGTCCAGAAAATATTGGAGAAATTCAATATGGACAAAGCATATCCATCGAAAACCCTCATGGTTGTTCGATCTCTAGACAGGGACAAAGATCCATTTAGACCCCGAGATGACAATGAAGAGCTATTGGGACCCGAGATTCCATATCTCAGTGCCATTGGAGCGCTTATGTACCTTGCAAATTGCACCCGGCCAGATATTGCATTGCAGTAAATCTACTTGCTAGATATAGCGCTGCTCCAGCCAAAAGACATTGGATAGGAGTGAAGAATATCTTTAGATATCTTCAAGGCACTAAAAATCTCGGTCTATTCTTCAAGAAGAATAAAAATGTGGATTTAATAGGATATACAGATGCTGGCTATTTATCAGATCCCCATAATGCCAGATCTCAAACAGGCTTTGTATTTTTACACGGTGGAACAGCCATCTCTTGGAAGTCTTCGAAACAGACTCTAGTGGCTACATTCACTAATCATTCTGAAATAATTGCATTATATGAAGCATCACGTGAATATGTATGGCTTCGCAGAATGATTAACCACATACAACAATCATGTGGTATAGGTGCTATTGCATCACCTACCATTATCTACGAATATAATGCTGCTTGCGTTGTTCAAATGCAAACGGGTTACATAAAGAGCAATATCACAAAACATATTGCACCTAAACTATTTTACCCACATGAATTGCAAGAGAGTGGGGAAATAAATATTCTGCAAACTAAGTCTTGTGATAATCTCACAGACTTATTCACCAAGTCATTACCAGTTTCCACATTCCAAAAATGTGTTCATGGAATTGGTATGCGAAGACTACGTGATTTGCAGATGTCAGGGGGAGAAATCTCCTAAGACTTAATCCGTTCAAATATAAATATTGTACTCTTTTTCCCTTTATGAGTTTTCCCTCTAAGATTTCTCATCAAGGTTTTTAATAAGGCAATATGACAACGCAATCATAAATATATTATGTCTCTATTTTCCCCACAAGGGTTTTAAGGAGATATAATCAAATATATGCCATATTATTTTCTCCTTCAATTTTCCCACTGGGTTTTAAAGGAGTTTTTCATGGCATATCTACTCTATCGGTTCTCCTCATATTTTTCCCTATAGGGTTTTGGAGGAGTTTTCCAAGATGATGAATCAAGGTGATCATATGAAGACACATTGGTCAAGGGGGAGTGTTACAAACCAGTTACAACAGTTATGCCCAATATAGAGGTGTCTCAATGCACAGATGCCTATTCATACAGACACCTTATGTGCCAGCCCCTCATCATCTATAAATTAATGTACAGATTCAGAATGAATTGGTGAAGCAATAGTTTTTCTCTCAACACTTGTCTCAATCTCTTGCAATATTTTTAATTTGGGTTTTTGGTCGGTGCTTGTGGAGGCTCTCTTCCGTGAACCTTCTCCTTTCCGTGTAGCGATCGTGCGACCAAAGTGCGTCGTGTGCCTTTCCTGTCCTACTAGTTTTCTTGTTAAGATATGGGTAGACTATATTAGCACAAATTAAAAATTTTTACCTTATAAACTAGAAAATCATATGAATAAGAGATCATAGATCGTTACCATTAGAAGCGCAGTGCAGCGAAAGTAAACTTAAAACAGCCGATTTACCGGAGAGCGCATCAATGTAGTGGAAGTAATCAATCGTCCTCCGGCCAATCATCTCCTCCTCTCGATCGTCCCGATCTGCGCTGCAGTCATAGTATTGACTCTACCGAGGTTCACATATCCAGGGACAAAACACCATGCGTGGGTGTGCTAGCACCAGCGCGCACAACAGAGTGTATGAGAGGTGGTGGCTAGGGTTTTGATGGGTGTGTTTTTGGGATACCTCCCTCAGTCCCGCACCTCTCTTTATATAGCCTCCAATCAGATCCTTATTCGATACAAGTACAGATCAAATCCCACTCGAAAACTATCATCTAAACCCTTATCGTTTCAGCCTATTAAATATATGATCCTATAGATTCATGTATATTTGGCCATTGACCAAAAACTCCTTTTCGGTTCATAAGTCGGTAACGGTTCCTAATAGGACATAACGACTCCTAAATATACATGAAGATCATATCGGACGAACCTATATAGTGCTTATGTATCGATCCTTTTGCCTCATGATAGTAGTCGAACTCACGGCAAGAAGCGTGCCATTCTATGATACCTCAGTCCTTCACTCGAATTTGTAGTGGATTACTCAGTTGTAATTGACTCCTCAACCATATTTGATATGGTCATGTACTTCCTTAATCCAACCACATCGAGGGGCTCAGAGATGTTTCTCCTGTTATATAGGAGGGGTAAATTCCATCTTGATCGCTCATATTTCTCCGCATGTTTCATTGTAAACCCGAAAGCTACATTTATAACCACCCAGTCACGAAGTAGTGTTTGGTAACCCTAAGTAAACTATTACACATGTAGGAAACAATGACGATCTTAGGCCTAAGAATCTTACATACACCTTGTATGAGACCAACTGATGGCACTTAAGAATATAACAATTCCTGTAGTGTCTCGTGGTGGGTCAATCCAACATCATGTTCTCTAGCATATGTCCATATTATTGATTTGATATCCTATATCCATGATTCGTGAAACATGATCATCAATTAATACATGTGCTGATCTGTAAATCATAATTGTCACACATAATGATATAAGATAAGAGATAATTTAGAATAATATCAAAACATGAATAAAGAGTTCCACGAACAAATTACATATTTGTTGATCAATATAAAATACACACTACAATAAATATGAGCTTCAGCGACGAATACTCTTTGACAACTAAAATAAAGGTAATTAATAAGTAACTTTTTATGATGCATGTATTAAATTTGTCACCATTGAAAGTAGGGGCATTTTGTCCTAAACCTTTGTGATGATTTGAAAAATTTTGCCACAAAATACAGTTACATGTCATCACAGATTGTTAGGTCAAAAGGGTGGCTGTGCGCTAAGGTGTTTTTGTGACAAATTGTTTTTTGTGACGTATTTTTTTTGTCTTGTATCATTTTACTTTCTATGATGAATTGTTATTGCTTAGAACATGGGCATGGGCAGGAAGCGTAGAGCAAACAAGGGAGCACGAGCACGGTCTCTACTCCCATTGCTTATAGGCATGACCATGGGCAGGGAACATGGATGAAATAAGGGAGCATGGCCGGAGGATGGCCAAAGAAACCAGGCGACGGTGCATGGCTATAGACAATGGGGTAGCACCGGTGCCAGAGTTCTACGATGATGCACTGTAACATCCTGATTTTCAGAGCCTTTTGAAGCTTTTAAAATAAAATTCACCATTTGAATTTTCTGGAATTAATTAAAGCTTAATTGGAATTTTTATCAATAAAAAAGGATTTAATATGATTAATTTAAACATTAACATGTGCCAAAAGTATTTTATTTGAGTTCCCTGAGCCTCAAGGGCTTTTCTGGCATTTTATGTGATTTTTCTGGATTTATTTGCTATTTTCTAGAGCTCAAAAGTATTTGTTTGAATTTCTAGAAAAAGAAAAAGAAAATCCTAAAAGGCTGGTGGGCCAAAGCCCACCAACCGGCCCACTCTTTTTCCCTCCCGCCAGCCGAACCAGCCCAGCTCGCGCGCCTTCGGCCCGGCCTGCCTCGCCCGTGCCACGCGTCGCGCATCCGCGCCCGCGTCCGCGCCGCCTTCCTCCGCTGGATGAGCGACACGCGTCGCCCATCCGTTCCGCGTTCCGCGCCCACGCCCCGCATCCGGGCCGCCCGTCGCCCTGAGCCACTGCGGGTGGGGCCCGCGTGTCAGGTCGTCCCCGACCCGGACTCTTCCCCGTCTCCGAGTCCGGCTCGAACCCGCCTCCGCCGCCTTCCTTATCCGCCGCCGCCTTCCTTTTCCGCCGCCGTCTCCGCCCCGGACTCGACGTCCGTGCCGCCCGGGACTCTTCGTCTCCCGGGTATAAAAGGGGCCGACCCCCGGAGCTCTCCTCGTCCCGCAGCCGCCGCCTTCGCCGCCGCTAGCCACCGAGCGCCGTGCGCCCGCCGCCGGAGCCGCCGTCCGCCGTCTTCGGAGGTCGTCGATCTCCGCCTCGTTTCGTCGGGTGCGCCGCCATCCGCCGTCGTCCGCCGTCCGTCGCCGTCGCCGCCGGTGAGCCCCGCCGCCACCTCAGCCGCAGCCGGCCAAGTCCGCCGCCCGGTCACCCTGTCGGCCAGACCCGCCGCCGCACTCCGCTGCCCGGCCGTCCCGCCCGCGCCCGCACCTCGCGCCGCCCGCCGCCTCGCGTCGCGCACCCCGAGTGCGTCAGCGCTGACGTCAGCACCGCGCCCCTTCGCCTCCCCGTGGACGCCGTCCACCGTGCACCCTGCCGCCGCCATGTGGGTCCCGCCTGTCAGCCCGAACCATAGACCCGTGAGCCGATCTGGCCCCGTTAGCGCCCAGTCAGCGTTGCCACGTCAGCCATAGGGCTTGCGTGTCGCGACCCGTCAGCAGCCACGTTAGCCCTAGCCGCTTGCGCAAGCTGCCCCGCCTCCGCACTGTTCCGTGCGCCGGTTCCACCGTAGACTCAGCTCCCCGTGTGCCCGGTCCACAGCACAGTGAAATTTCTTAATTTCCCCGATTTTCTTTAGATCCAACTTTCCAAGAGCCCGTTCTCCCTCGTCCTAGCTCCGATTGACCCGATTCTTTTTCCTAAATTCATATAAAATTGAGCTCTACCTTTTGGTTCAGGTTTGAAAGTTTTTGGAGTTCATTTGAATTTTATTTGTTTTTATTTTGTCTTTTCGATTCGCTTTCTCTCTCGTTAGATCACGTGTTCGAGGGAGCGGAAGTTGGATTTGAAGATCAAGAGCCCTCAGCTGAGCAAGGCCAAGGCAAGTCGTGTCCTTTGATCATGTTGAACCCAGTTTTCAAATCTATTATGTATTATGTTGCTTTAAATTATCATGCATTGCTACTTTATTATAAAACCCTTGTATTGGTAGATAATGACCTAATTGATTATTCCTCCTTGATAATTTGAATGCCCTGATTCCATTGTCACCATAGAATGGGAAATTATTTAGTGATGCAATATTAGATGTCACATGGGGTGTACGTTTAAATTGCTTAGCCACGCTTATAGTAACGTTGGGTTTATCATCACATGTGGGTAATTAATCTTGACTTAATGAGATATTGAATCGTGGTGGTAACCACATTGATAAAATGTGTGTGCCATGACATTGGGGTGTCATTGGTGTTGGTTATACAAATTGGATTTCACTTGGGCGAGTGATCGTGCAGTAAAGGGGGTGCGAGAGGCACATGGGATGTGGATGTTTTGCCTGAGTAAATTTAAGGACTTAACTTTGTGCGCCATTGATCTGAGCCATACTGTACTACCACATGTCCAGTATGGGATGGACCTGGCTAATTAATTTGGGATGTTTCAATTTCGGTTCTGTCATTGTGATGAGTGTGGTTTGGCGTGGCCATGAACCCACATCGGCGCAAGAGGGGGGTGAGAGGCGAAACCTTAGCGAGACGGAACTGGGTTGAGATTGAACATTGTAAAGGCCTTGTCATGATCTCCTCGCCGCACACCTAAGGAAGTGTGTAATAGCTTGGCAATAAGGGATGATTGTGTCATGTGGGTAAAGCCGTACAACCTCTACAGAGTGTAAAACTATTCGAATAGCCGCGTCCTCGGTTATGGACAATGCTCGGTGATTTCACACGAGGGGTAGAGTTTTCATAAAAACCTGGTTGGGTTAAGTTGGGAAGTGAATGGTTAGTTCACAGGTGTTCATTTCATGGATCTTGGTTCATGGTGGATTCCTTGGGTGAATGGTCAGTTCACTTGTGGTTGGTCTCAATTCCTTTGGTTACTTATTTACTATCCTTTACAAAGCTTGCTTTTCAATCTACTTATTGTATTTACTTTAAAGTGTTGCTTTCTGCAAAAATTAACCTTTCAGCCATCCATTGGTAAGCCTTGCATACTATATTGCATTTTTGTTACAAACGACATGCTGAGTACTCTATGTACTCACGGCTTTATGCCCCTGTTGCTCAGTTGAGGAGGAGGAGAATCACTAGCAGAAGGTTTCAGAAGGAGAGTACTTCGACGTCTTCGCGGATTAGGCTTCGTTCTCCACTCGATAGCCTGTGGGCGTGTCGATTGGCTGCTGCGCTTTCTTTTGGATTTTCCGCTGCTAGTTTTTGTTAAGCCCTTCGGGCTAGTCTATTGTAAGCTTGGCCATAAGGTCGCACTCTGATAATTATCATTATAATTTGGATTTTTCTTAGAATATCGTGATGTGGATGATATTTATCTTTGTACATGCTGTGTGCACTAGCGTGATCCTGGACTAGTGCAGAATACACAGGAGAGTCCGGATTTGTATATTCGGGTCTCTACATGCACTGGGCAATTCAAAGTATGAAATATATAGAGGATGTGCCAATAATGGCGTAATTGTAAGGAATCAAAGAACGGCTCACTGGAGATGACAAATCGACGACAAGAAGCAGAAACGGTTGGTCCTAGAAAAATCTCAATTCCTATTGATTAACTAAACCAAACAGTCAAGAAGATGGTGTTTGGAAGCTCTAGAAAGTTTCCAAAAGTGTGAAAGAGAAGCAATGCAGTTATGGGAACCCAATTTGAAGGCTTGGGTGTTGGAAAACCGACGAGTAATCATAGGATTTGGGAACGATAGTTTTTTGTCATTAAATTTCGAAACTGCCAAATAAAAGGAAATAGTAGAATAAATATAAAATAATCAACCAAGAATTGATGCTTGAATAATTTGGGTCATTTTCCATTTTTGCACGAGTGGAAGATGAGGCTTGGTTTGAAAATTAGCTTGGAGAAGCAAGGAGTACAAGAGGTTAAAGGTGAATTCTTCAATCAAATGAAAGAAAAAGGCACCATCACATCATACCTTGCAAAAACTTCGAAGTTAAGTGAGCTCGGGTGAGAGAAGAGCTAGGATGGGTGATCTGATCTGGGAAACTGGACGAATTTTATGGATGTTATGATGAAAAATGTCATAAAACATACCTGTCCGGAGCCTACCCGGCCGGGCAGGCCTAGAAATCTATGATGAAATGGCTTGTTTACATGACGTTTACCAAAACATGTGTGACAATTATAAACATCACTAATTGTTACATTCCATGACAATAATATTTTTCGTTGTTGAGTTTATGGCGAAAATGTCTTGTCACATCACTAGATACAATCTATGATGCACTTTTTGTGACGATGGCTGTGATGCCTTATTTTTGTCATAAAATATTTTTTATGACAAAAAAGTGATCTTCCATGATGATTTTTGATCATCATTGAAGCCCATATTTTTTGTAGTGACATTTATTCAAAGGACAAAATAACATATTATTCAAAAGATCATAAACGTAGAAGTGATACAATTATCTCCATGATTACTTCTAGGGCATATCACTAATAATCTTCCACTTGCACTAGAATCAATCATGCAAATATCTAATACCAATAGCTCTTGTGTGTGCCTCATGCTTTGGCTATGGAAGAGGTTTTATTAATGGATCAGCAATATTTAAATTTGTGTGCACTTTACATATCTTAACATCACCTCTATCTACAATCACGCGAATGAGGTGAAAACGATGGAGTATGTGCTTAGATTTTGATGTGATCTAGGCTCCTTTGCTTACGCAATGGCTCCAATATTACCACAATAGAGATTCATTAGATTAGAAGCACTAGAGACCATACCCAGCTCAGAGATGAACTTCTTTATCCAACAGTCTCCTTTGTAGCTTCAGAAGCCACAATATACGCAGCCTCCATTGTAGAATTGGCAATCGTCTCTTGCTTGGTTTTCCAGCTCACTACTCCTCTATTAAGATAAAACACAAACCCACACTAGATCAAAAATCATCTTTATCGGTTTGGAAACTAGTATCAGTGTAACCATTTATGACTAGCTCTTCCTCACCTCCACAAACAAGGAATGCAATCTTACTCCTTCTCAAGTATTTTAGGCTATTCTTTACAGCTATCCAGTGATCTTCACCTAGATCTAACTGATATCTACTCGTAACACTTAGAGCATATGACATATCTGGACGTGTACAGAGCATGGCACACATTATAGACCCAATGGCGGAAGCATATGGAATCTTACTCATCCGGTCTCGCTCATCCGGTATCGAAGGACACTGAGTCTTGCTAAAACTAATACCATATGACACATGCAAGAAACCCTTCTTGGAATCCTGCATGTTGAACCGCTTCAACACTTTGTCAATGTACATATCTTGGCTTAATCTATTTAGCCTATTAGTTCTATCTCTATAGATCTTTATACCCAAAATATATGCTGCCTCTCCTAAGTCTTTTATAGAGAAACTATTTCTTAATGAAGACTTAACATATTCAAGCATAGGAATATCATTTTCGATCAATAATATGTGATCGACATATAAGACCAGATAAACAACTACGCTCCCACTAGCCTTTTTGTAGACACAAGGCCCTTGTTCATTTTTTATGAAGCCAAACCCTTTGACTACCTCATCAAAACAAATGTTTCAACTCTGAGAAGCTTGCTTCAGTTCATAGATAAATCCCTGAAGCTTGCATATCTTTGTAGCATTCTGAGGATCGACAAAACGCTCAGTTTGTGTTATGTACATATACTTACTTAGGTTTCCATTTAGGAAAGCATTTTGACATTCATCTGTTATATCTCATAATCGAAATATGTAGCAATAGCTAAAATGATTAGGACAAACTTAAGCATAGCGATGGGTGAGAAGTTCTCATTATAGTCAATATATTGAATTTGTTTAAAATCCTTCACCACCAATCGTACCTTATGGATATGAACATTTCCATCCATGTCTATCCTTTTTAAAAAAATAACCACTTGCATTCAATGGTTTTTACACTATCGGGTGGATCAACCAAGTTCCAAAGTTGCTTATCATATATGGATTGAATTTTGGATCTCATAGTTCCAAGCCATTTCTCAGAGTTCAAGCCCATCATCAGTTTATCATAAGTCTTAGGCTCATCATTGTGTAACAATAAGATGTCATGTTGATACCTTATCGGTAATTGACATGGCTTTTCAGACCTATGTAGGGCTGGTGCCTCTTCCACAGTATCTAGAACATCTTGTACACTTTGTAGAGGTTCAGTAGGAGTTGAAACATTTTTTGATGTCTCTTGAATTTCTTTGAATCTCACCGTGCTCCCATTAACTTGTTTTGAGACAAACTCTTTCTCCAAAAACACTTTGTTCTCATCCCTTTTATAAAACTAAAATCCTTTAGTTTTTTTAGGATACCACTTGAAGAAGCATTTATCATGTTTAGGTGTAAGTTTATCAGACATCAAACATTTTACATATACTTCACATCCCCATATTTTGAAAAAGATAACCTGGGACGCTTCCCAGTCCATATATCATATGGTGTCTTCTATACGGCTTTTGATGGAACCCTATTTAATGTGAACACAGTTGTTTCTAGAGCATACCCCTAAAAAGACAATGATAGATCAGATTGGCTCGTTATAGACCGAACCATATCTAACCAAGTCTGATTCTGTTATTCAGACACCCTATTCCATTGAGGTGTTTCCGACGGAGTTAGCTGTGAAACAATTCCACATTATTTTAGATGATCACCAAACTCATGGCTCAAATATTCACATGCACGATCTGATCGTAGGGCTTTAATTGTCTTGCCAAGTTGATTTTGTACCTCATTATGAAATTCCTTGAACATTTCAAATGATTCAGACTTATGCCTCATTAGGTAGATGTATCCATATTTACTAAAGTCATCGGTAAAAATTATGAAGTACGAAACCACCTCTGGCTATTGAGCTCATTGGTCTACATACATTCGAATATACTAAGGCCAACAAGTGATTTGCCCTCTCACCTAGAATAATGAAAGGTGTCTTAGTCATTTTGCCAAGTAAACGAGACTCGCATATTTCAAATGATTCAAAATCAAATAAGTTTAGAAGATCATCTTTATGGAGCTTCGCCATGCGCATCTCATTTGTGTGACCCAAATGGCAATGCCAAATATAAGTGGGATTCAAATCATTAGGTCGAAATCTCTTAGCATTAATGTTCTGCCAAGTACTTCTTGCAGTTGCTCTTTCAATATCCAATCACTTGGCAATGGTAGTAAATGGTATCAGGTGCGGCACCAATCTTGAGCTTCTGAAGCTTATACTTGATACTCGAGATCTCATCTTGAGTTTTGCCCATGCCCTTTCTTTTACTTAAAGCCTTAGAAATCTTCTTTTTAAAGTTGGTAGTCTTCTGAACCATCATCATATAATTAGAGCTTTTCTTAATGCTCTCCTTTGCTGACTTAAGCATTCCATGCAACTCGGTCATTGACTTCTCTGTGCCGTTCATATGAAAGTTCAAAATAACTTGCTCAAAGCTTCAAGGGAGCCACTAGAGAATCACATCAGTAACCAACTTTGGCTAAGGGGAAAACCAAGCATTTCCAACTCTCAATGCATCCAATCATCTTGATCACATGAGGGTTGACTAGACTTCCTTCAATTAACTTGCACACAAACAATGACTTACGGGTGTTGTACCTTTCAGCCCTTGCCTGATTCTCAAATATGCCTTTAAGACTCATAATCATATTGTAGGCATCCATGTTCTCATATTGCTTCTGAAGCTCAAAGTTCATGGTGGCAAGCGTGAGACAGCTCATTGCAATGTTTCCTATACTCATTCTTTTGAGCACGAGTAGCATCTTCAGCTGGTTCATCTAGATATGGAACATCTACAACATATTCCTTCTTTCTTGCTTGAGAATAATTCTCAAGTTGCGATACAAGTCAACGAAGTTTGTTCCATTTAGTTTTTCTTTCTCAAGAATAGATCACAGGTTAAAACTGGGTGTGGATGAAGTAGATGGTGGCATGTGGATGAAGTAGATGGTGGCATTGTCTACAACATAAAAAATATATGCAAAAATTTAGCACTATGTTTATGTGAAATCTTCCACTAAACAATTTAATAAAAGATACTCCCACTATATGTTTAAAAATCGTGTACTCTCTAATAGCATATAGTGAGTCAAGATCCATATTTCACTAAGTCCTAATGAGTTTTGACGTCACTGCTAGAAACCTAGAGATGTAGGTAAACAACCCCTTATTAATTACATTTCATGTAACTCTCATTTGTTGAAAACATCCATATGTCTCGACCCCAACACTATGCCCATAGACCCAAAACTATTTTGATAGCCTATTCAAATTAAACCAATATTATGCATGAGCTGTCACTACAGGACGGTAGGGAATTTGGGGCATTCTAATCAGCCTCGAAATGTAGAAAAATCCGCCTCAGAATATATATTGAGGCTAACACAACCTGCCTCGGATACCCTTGCCTCAAAATAAGCATATTGAGGCAACCACTAGAGTTAGCCTCTAAAAGCTAAATTTGAGGCTGACACGGTGTGCCTCAGAATTTGATTGAGGCAGATTGCCTGCCTCAGCCAGGACGACTAGCCATGAGGCTGCAATGTCTGCCTCAAAAGAATTGAGGCAACTATAAGTTGCCTCAACGTTACAAGCATCAAATTACAATTATTTTTAGCATATACATATATTTTTCTCAATAATTATTATCAAACACATAAATCTCATCACTATGCACACAAGATAATTGAAACAGTAACAAATATAGCCTCCAAATCTCTTCATTCAATAGAATAAAACATCACAGCCACACATGCATATTGAGGAGAAAATATATAGCATCTCATTTAGTCTCCACAAGGTCCTCTCCATCAGTTGACAAATGTAGCATTCAACTATGCATACAGTATATAGTAAAATTCTCAATAGTATAGCTAGTCAGTGGACACATGTTTGAGCCATCAACTGTATAGTAGCTATGGGCTAACAAAATATATCATCTATACAAAATTTGAGATAGTAAACTTCTCAAAAGAGTAGACAGTAACTGCTCATGACTGATCAACCATATAGTAGCTACGGGCACATATTTTGTCATCTTTACAGAAGTTGTCGCCAATTTTGCATGGTTGTGCCTGGAGGCGCAAGAGAAACCCGACCACCTAGAATTAAGTTTACAAAATTCGATCAGGTCAGTGCTTAATACAAAAATATCAGGAACAAAAAATAATCCAAAACATTTGGATCAAGAAAGTAGCTACAGCTGTTTGTATGAATCACATGATGTTTCGTTTTTATTTATCAACAAAAAAAGGGAGAGAATTAAGGTCACACGTTTTTGTGTTGAAACTTGAATTAATCATACCGCCAGTGACATGTACTACTCCATCCCGCAACCACCAACTAATTCCCCAACACGCAATCCGGCCGTGCATGGCATTCAACTGCATGGCTAGACTATGCATATACATGCATGGTTATGTATGTACGTGCATGTTTGCAGCAGCAGGACAAGCATGACCAAGGGTTGTCATCAAAATTAGTGAACTGATACAGGCGACATGTGCTGTTGATATATTGTTAATACAGGACAAGCAAGTAAGTTTGCAGTAGCGTGCAACCCAGCAAACAAGTACCCAATTTAACACCACAATAGCTATGACAGATCGTCGACTCTCTTGGTGCAGCAGAAATCTGAGTAACTGAATTATGAAAAAAATTAATATGCCACACACATGCTATCAAAAACACCACGAATGTCACAAATATTTATTAATTACAACCATATGCAAGTACACCTAAAATCATATAAGTTACTTGCACTCAGGATCCACAAAAAAGACAATCAACCATGTTATCTAACCACCTAAAACTAACGCCAATTTACACCCATACCACGATATAATAAAAGTATATCATAATTGGCTAATTTTATTACTGATATGAAACTTGAGTTCAATACTAAACAAGCAAACATAAAGCATAATACGAAGAACATGCATGATCTCAAAGTACAAAAGATGTAACATAATAGAGATCAGATTTTTTTAACTCCTAATTTCCTACAGCGAAAATTCAGATTTTTTTAATACATAAAACACTAATATTTTTCAAGAGCTATAATACAAGAACAGCTAGGATCAATTCACAATTACAGAACACAATTCATCAGGACATCATCAATTTATCAATTCACATTTCACTGATTTCATGCTAGTTGGGAAAGCCAGTTGGGAAAATTACAGAAACACAATCCTGCTATATTAACTAGTATCATCAATAATCAATTCATCATCACATCATGCATTCATGCTAGTGAATTTCATGCTAGTTGGGAAAGCCAATTGGGAAAATTACAGAAACACAATCCGCAGAACCGCAGCCGCGCCGAGACAGGTCCGGACTCGGGAGGCGGGGCGGCGCCGAGACGGGCCGGGAGGCGGGGCGGCACCGAGACGGGTCGGGAGGCGAGGCTGGCCGCGCCGGGAGGCGGGGAGGTGGGGCCGGGCGGCGCTGGATCTGTGCCGGGAGGCGGGGAGGCGGGGCGGCGCTAGGAGGCGGGGAGGCGGGGCGGCGCTGGGAGGCAGGGAGGCGGGGAGGCGGGGCCAGGAGGCGGGGCCGGGCGGCGCTGGGAGGTGGGGCGGCGGGGCCGGGAGGCGGGGAGGCGGAGGCGACGAGGCGCGCGGTGCTAGGTCTCAGAGTTTCTGCGGTTCCGCCCAAAATCGTGAAGGGCAGAAGGGCCTCGCATGGGGAATATGGAGGATATGGGCAGGTGAGAGAATAGGCAGAGAGGTGTGATGGAAAAAATAGGTGAATAGGCAGGGAGAATAGAAAGAAGAGAGAGGAGGAGGGAATTTTTCATCTGCTCCCGCCAATACCAATTTCACCTGACTATTTGAGGCTTGCAACCACTAGGTAGCCTCTAATTCCTTGTTGAGGCTGACTGTTAGCCTCAGATTAATGAGGCTTTATGGTTTATCTCAATTTTATAATTTGAGGCAGAAGTTGCTGCCTCAGAGAATATTTTGAGGCAACTATCTTCAGTCATGCCTCAAAAGCTTGCCTCAAATTCCCCACCGTCTTGTAGTGTGTCCAACACTTTACCCTATCTTATTGAGATTATTAATGGCACCCTACTTTGGTAGACCTACCAGTTAATGATCAAAATCTTAATAGGTGAAACAATTGGAAAGGCATCAAGTTTTACTTCATTTTTTTAGAGAGATACTATTCTATCATGTTAAACTCACCCAAAATAATAATAACATAAATAATAGTATAATATGAACATAAAAATATTCACAATTAAATCATATTAAACTGTGAGATAGTATGGCCTTTAGCACGGCAATATCCATCACCACGCTTCCTGTCAACCGAACCATCAATACTTGAGATCATCACATTCGTTTACTTAGCTATTACTCCTAATAGCTAACAATGAATTACATATAAAAATATCAAGCATCACAAATTGACACGCAAGCCGTTATACAATAATATGTAGCATATGGCTATAAGTTAGTATGATGCGCATGCCATGAAAAACTCATACATGCATTACATACACAATGGACCATACTATTCACACAACCATGCAAAAATAAGTTATATGCAGAATCCAATTCTATCGCGCAATATGAACACATAACACTTGTAATACGCGGTACGATTACCTAGCACCTATTCATAAAATCGCCTTTGACAATTTCACCAAATTAATCACATTAACTCAAATTTTGAACCAAACAGATCAGTTTGATTTCCATTGATCAATCACATTGATCCATGCGGAAGGTTTCCAGAAAGAACAACAATTCGGTGCTATCAATTTGTACCTCCTCTGAACCCATCTACTACTACCAAAACTAGTAGTGTGCCCGTGCTAACGCTACGGTAAAATACAAAACAAGATAAAATTTGTTGATCTACAATATATAATATTTGACGATGAGGAGCGTGTTGTAAAGGCCTTACGACCTCCCAGGACTTTTTTACGACCAGTTCCAATCAATTACGACTGGTTCCGACCACTTCTGTTGCTGTACGACCACTCAAGTAGCCGTTCGACCACTGGGCAGATGGAAGGTCCTCGAACTGGTCAAATATCATCTGTAGCCGTCCAGATTGGGCGCTTAACAATATAGAAATAACCCGCGCGATGGCGTGATCAGTGTAGCCGCTGCGTCTGACCACCCTCACCACACACACACACACACTTGTGTTATGAAGTATTTAGATGCTACGTTGAATCAGTAAGGAAAGTGCATGTTAAAATGAGAGAGAAAAATGGTAGAAGCTTAACCCAAAATCGTGTGTGGAAAGCCCATTCGAACATGTATCTTGCGCGACAGTGTGTTCCCGTACAATACTCATGCATGATAAAACATAGACAAAAACATTGTTTCCCTGCTCCATTTCGTGGTGTACATACACTGGCGTGCAGGCTGAAGGCAATCGACCAAAAAGAACCAACAGATCCTCGTATGCAATGAACTATTTTTTTCTCTTGGAGCTGACAAAATCTGACAACTGCGCAAGCGACTCCTATTGCAACCAAAAGACAGATGACTATACAAACAGAAATTTTCTACAACAAATCTGAAACCCAGAAATTGAAGTATAAAGATTTGCTACGAATGGGATCACATGTGAGCAACCGTTTAGCTACAAAGAAAACCAATGGGCACTGCAGGTGGCAAGTGGTATTCGTAGTTTCCAAATGATAATCACTGTGGAAGACATAAATGCATGGGAATAAGGAGCTACAAGAATAGATAATTTTGCTAGTAACTAAAGCATTTCCATGTCACTTTTTCTAATGTAATATCGATCAAACGACTTCGCTTCATCAAAAGTAGATGTTTGAGATACACCATCAGTGTGTTGAGCTAGGAAACATTTATCTTCCGCTACAGAAAAAATAATTAGAACACCAAAGAAAGATGCCTGTTACATTTTACCTTGCCTCATTCTTTATTCACAAATTCCTCTGAGTTTGTTGCGCTCATCTCTACTGATATAACTCTGAAACAAGTAAAGAAAAAATTGATCCAGTGAGTAAAACTGAGATGGCACCAAAACAGCAGGATGAGATATAGAAACAAAGATGCTCATATGTTATCGAACAGACGCGATGAAAAGATCGTGATTCTCATTTTTCATTACCAAATTCACAACATAGAGGCATACAGCTAGTGTCATCATAGCAATTTATCTTAATTTAATTTGCCAAGAATTATTGCTGATGCTACCTAAAGCACACAAAAAAAGCTAGCAAAATACATCTCAGGACCAAGTGACCAACAATTATGGGTAAATAATCCCCGTATGCTTATTTGCCACCAAATTTAGATTGTTATGAAACAAATAAAATGAACACTTATTGGCCTCCAGATTGTTGTAGCGTATGTTTACAATCTGCATCCAATATAAATCTGAAAAGGAAGAATAAGCTCGTAGAAAAGCACTCTGTTGTTGTAACCAGCTAAATCATTGGAACTGCACAATTCAAGCAGCTGGCCGGTTTTTCTTGGACAAAACCAAAGACACTTCAACACATAACGAAGATAAAAGTTAGTCAGAAGTACCAAATCTGAAACATATTGGAAGCTTCTAGTTTGTTTTCCATCACCATAAACCGTCATTGGTTGTTTCCGCAAAGCCTGGAAATGAGGTGCTGCCAATATTAAGTAATGCTGAACTTTTATGATATTCCTTTTCCTAAGAATCAGAATCATGAGTTGAGACAAACCTGTGCAACAAAGTTGCTAACGACTCGGCCATCATCTAAACACATACGAGGGCCATATGTGTTGAATATGCGTGCAATTCTCACCTGAGTAAAACAGTTCCATAGTTAAGTTCGCTCTTCAAGAAATGGAATACAGTAACATGGCAAAAATATTACTCAGAAGCAGCATATAAACAAAGAGTGTATGTACTACAGGACTACAGGAAAGATTGCCTAAATCTTGCCAAAACAAAAAACCAGCCGCCCTATCACATGTTGATGTTCCAAATTACCAAGTTCCATCTGTTTCTCTATAAAAGGAGTGTAACACACTCTCCCTCCCTGAATCCCTCCTTCTACAGAAAATGTGTAAACATACTTTGAATTTCGAGTCTAGACAAACTTAGGAGCGGATCTCTTTCTCAAATTCAACAGCAGGCCAATTTTTAGACGAACGTTGTTGTTAGTTCTTACTTAAAATCAACATAAATAAGCTTAATTCCATGTATCATAAAGATAATGTTTAAGACATATTCATGGTCTAGTCTAACTGATCATGATTACCCAAAATAAAGTATAGAGAAAAAAATAAAAGCCACCATGGAGCAATCAGGCACAACATTTGACTTTTGGAGCCTTCTTAGGTTCACTAACTCAAGATGAAAGTACCAAAAATTTCACCTATAAATACCACCGAAAATTCATAATGATTTTTTGTGCCGTTCACCTGCAGACTTTACCAAATTATAACAATAGTTTTGAACCCTACACAATTAATGTTGAAGGAACTGCAAAATTAATTTAGGCAAGGTATTCTGTCCCATTGGTCATTGCCAAGAAGACAGTCTGTACTTAGACCCCTGTTTTGAAATTGAAGCTTTACCTCAACACCAGCACCACGATGGTAATCCATGGTCAGAGTTTCTGCCGTTCTCTTTCCCTCATCGTAACAACTCCTAACACCTGCACATTGTCACCTAATGAAACCGTATACCACAATGCAGTGGAGTGGACAGACTTAAATGGGCCAGACTCCTAAGCTATTTCTTGCATATGACAAATGTTTGCTCCTAGAGACAAAATTAGCACACCTATGGGATTGACATGACCCCAGTAGCTCTCCTTCTGCGGATGCTCAAGAGGATCACCGTACACCTCGCTGGTACTGGTCAAACTTCTCTCAGATAATGAGCTGATGGGACAAGAATCTCATTACAAAGTCATCAACCACAGCCAAAGAACTGTAGAAATACAAAGAATTTGAGGTATGTTTTACTATTTAGAAATTGAATCCATGGTTTATGAGAATAACAGCAGCAGTTTCACCCTTTTACCTTTTAACAAAAGATAACTATTTAGCGTGGAACCTGAACCAAGAATCTTAAGGCCGACACATCAAAGAAATACTGGTTCAACATGCAAAAGAAACTATGCAAAATAACTTTAAGGTGCTATATTGGGGAAATACAGTTAACCCTTGTGTGTACTATGCAAAATACGCACACACGCACGCACGTGTTTAATCTCTGATGTAAAAATTGCACTTGTATGTCTTGTTAACTCAAGATGAAAGTACCAAAAATTTCACCTATAAATACCACCGAAAATTCATAATGATTTTTTGTGCCGTTCACCTGCAGACTTTACCAAATTATAACAATAGTTTTGAACCCTACACAATTAATGTTGAAGGAACTGCAAAATTAATTTAGGCAAGGTATTCTGTCCCATTGGTCATTGCCAAGAAGACAGTCTGTACTTAGACCCCTGTTTTGAAATTGAAGCTTTACCTCAACACCAGCACCACGATGGTAATCCATGGTCAGAGTTTCTGCCGTTCTCTTTCCCTCATCGTAACAACTCCTAACACCTGCACATTGTCACCTAATGAAACCGTATACCACAATGCAGTGGAGTGGACAGACTTAAATGGGCCAGACTCCTAAGCTATTTCTTGCATATGACAAATGTTTGCTCCTAGAGACAAAATTAGCACACCTATGGGATTGACATGACCCCAGTAGCTCTCCTTCTGCGGATGCTCAAGAGGATCACCGTACACCTCGCTGGTACTGGTCAAACTTCTCTCAGATAATGAGCTGATGGGACAAGAATCTCATTACAAAGTCATCAACCACAGCCAAAGAACTGTAGAAATACAAAGAATTTGAGGTATGTTTTACTATTTAGAAATTGAATCCATGGTTTATGAGAATAACAGCAGCAGTTTCACCCTTTTACCTTTTAACAAAAGATAACTATTTAGCGTGGAACCTGAACCAAGAATCTTAAGGCTGACACATCAAAGAAATACTGGTTCAACATGCAAAAGAAACTATGCAAAATAACTTTAAGGTGCTATATTGGGGAAATACAGTTAACCCTTGTGTGTACTATGCAAAATACGCACACACGCACGCACGTGTTTAATCTCTGATGTAAAAATTGCACTTGTATGTCTTGTTGGCCCTTCCCAATATATTCTTAAGATTAGACAGTACTACAGATGAACAATGCGGCCATTAAAATAGTTTTCTAGACCGTCTATTAAAATAGTTGGAATAGTTGGGAAAAAATATTGAGCAAAACATAGTTAACCTTATAATAAAGCATTGGGATCAATAGACGAATCACGTACTAAAACAATAGACTACATGGCCAACAACAATGATGGCGGTTGGCTGATCAATTCAAAGAATTTTTGAAATCGCTTTAAGCCACTTAAATCCTACCACCTAACCCCAGTTGTAGGAAAATACAATCAATCACATCCACATCAGTCCTTGCCTTGCCATTTCTCCATTTCCCCACAGCTTTACTTCATCAACAAGGTATTGTTAAGTCAAAAATATGGTAACAGTCAAAAATATAAGTAGCTGTCAATCAGACCATAACATTTCCCATTCAAACAAGTGTATCAAAACCACAAGTTTAGAAGACCTGCATCTCCATAACAATAATTGTTGAAGCTTCATACCACGCATTCCAAGTCAAATAAATAAATGAAGCTACTGATAATCATAGAGCAAGCGTATATTAGTGATGTTGACACAGTTGACTGTAATACTTCATGAAAGGGCATCCACATATTATAACTTATAAGAATACTTATGTTAATTTTTTTTCTTTATACATGGACATCTAGAAACATGGAAATTCTGTCACCAAACATGACATTGCAAACAATCGATGACAGCTGCGGCCAAATCTCAAACTAAAGTAAGTCACGAGGCCGACGTATGAACGGTTCTAAGATTGAGGCAATTAACATGAGCATGACGGCTTCATTGCAGCAGCGCAACATCAATGGCTAACTACCAGTACCAAAACAACAGGTGATATCATCCTAAAGGGCAGAAGACCTTACCCATGCCGAGGGCCGAGAGCTCCACCTCGTCATGCAGCTGCATGTACCTCTGCAAAACATAACAACAACATTAGCTTCAGGTTATTACCCAAACAAACACCACAACGCTGAATACACCTTGGTGCCCCCCAACCGCAAACTCCACAGATGAAAGAAAACAAAGTAAATCCTAATTCAAAAAACCCACAACGGATAGATAGAAGAGATAAAAAAGCACCCTTTTTTAGGGTTCTAGACCAAAACCCACAACGGATCCAAGCACCAGCAGCTTTTTTTTACTTTTTTTATTTATGTTAATAATCGGCCACAAGGACCGAGCAGCATCCACGCTATTGGCTCAAGAGCCCACACAACACTGCAAAAATCTAAGAGCAAAACAGCAACAAGAACCAGCAAAAGAATAAAAAAATCCTCAGCTTGGCGAGGTTGACGTAGAAGAAGAGGGGCTTCTTGGTGTTGGTGACTTGGATCCGGTTCTTCTTGTGCGGCTCCGTTATGGCCAGGTTGTTGACCCCCTCCGTCACCTCCTCCATCTCCCCCCAGCTCCCCTCGAACACGCCCTACCCCGAAAGCCTAACCCTAGCTCACTGATCAAAGAGATGAGGGGGGGGAGGGGAGGAGGCGGAGGCGTGGGGTGGGGTGGGGAGGAGGAAGAGGAGGCGGCGGCGCGGGGTGGGGGGAGGAGGAGGCGGCGGCGCGGGGTGGTGTGGGGAGGAGAAGACGGCGGCGCGGGGTGGGGTGGGGAGGAGGAGGAGGCGGTGGCGCAGGGGGTGGAGGAGGCGGCGGCAGAGCGGGGGAGGCGGCGGTGGAGGAGGAGCGAGGGCAGAGCGGGAGATGGGACGCGGCGCCGGGTGGGGGGGATGGAGCAGCGTCGCGATTTGGATTTGGATCGTTGGATATGAGTGGGTAAGGAGAGAGAAAGGTGGGCATTGATCTTTGATCGTTGATTTAACTGATTGGTTTTTCTGGGGAAATGAATTGGTGTGGACGCAGGAAAACTCATGACTGCTGAAGGCACAATTTGGGGTGGTCGTAGGAAAAAACTGAACTGGTGAATTTTAGGGGTAGAGATAAATTGATCCTATCAACCAGTGCCTAAACCAAACCAACGAACTGATCTAAGTTGTCATATCAGACAAGTAATACATCCAATCTACTACCACTACATATCAACTATATGCGACCAATCCTGATCAAATACTACATAGGATAGCTCTTATACCATTGTTGGGATACTGGTAGGTTACACTAGTATAAATTAAAATTTTCTACTATGTAAACTAGAAAGCCATGTAAGTAAGAGATCATAGATCATTACCACTAGATGCCCAGTCCAGGTGCAAATAGAGTTGAAGTAGCCAATTCAACGAAGAGCGCATCGATGTAGTGGAGTAGTCAATCGTTCTTCGACCAACCGTCTCCATCTCGCATCTTGATCGGTGCCATAGTCATAGCAATATCCGGAGATATTTGATTATCTAGAGGATCAAATATCACCATTTGCGACCCACGTGTGGTTAGGTTGATTTTGAGGTCCATAGCCCATGTAGGGTAGTTGGTACCATCGAGAGCGAGGGGCTCAAAATCTTTGGTAGCCATTTAAAACCTACATGAAAAGTACACCATAAATAATTAATTTACATGAGGTAAATTAATGTGTATGGTAATGTTGTAATAAAATGCAAAATATATGGAAAACAATATGAGTATTGCAATCCGAATTAATATATATATATATATCCAAATTAAATATAACATGTGGTTATATTTATAATACCGTGTAATCACAATATTGGTGGTGAACACCAATTTATTGTATGCAATAGCGTACAAATAAATGTAGCAAAGTGCCATAAATTGTAATTATGGTATTTATTTTAGGTATAATATTTTGCAAAAATTCTAATTTATTAAGTACAATGGTACGCACTAAATGGGAATTGTAATTTTAAATTTGCTAACGATAGCAAATTTAAATATAGTCGCAATTTATATTGTAAGTAAATTGCAATAAAGAAGTAATCCTACATATGTAAAAATTAAATAAATGTGGTTGCACATTTATTTAAATATTTACATAATTTTCAGGTCCTGTAGGGACTGAAATGCTAATTTATAACAGTACAAATTGACGAATACAATTATAAACAAGCACAAGGACTATACTGCAAATACTACAATAGAAATTTATTTAAAAGAAAAATTATGCATTTTCCATGAAATAGGGGGGAAACGCAAAATTCCAAAAATCTGGGCTAAAGCCCGTTCGGCCTTTTGGCCCAAGTGGGGAGGTGGGCGGTTATTGGGCTAAAAGCCCATTTGGGGCAGCCATATAAAAGATGGGGGGTTAGGGTTTCCCTAACCCCAAACCCTAGCCGCCATGCCCATTTGGAGCCGCCGCCGCCTGCACCCTGGGGCGCCGCCGCCGCCTCCACCACAGGCGTTGCCGCGTCGCCGCCGTCGGCCGCCGGGCCTTGGGCGCCTCCGCTGCCGCCGAGCGCCGCCGCTGTCCCTTGGCGCCGCATCCCGCCGAGCGCTGGCCGCGGGCGTTGCGGTCTCGGGAGTCGCCGGCCGCGGGCGCCGCTTCGGGCGTCGCCTCGCCGCCGCCTCCAGCCGGGTCGCGCGCCGGTCGCGCCGTGCCGCGTGCCGCGCCGGGCCACGCCGGGCGCGAGCCGCGCCGGGTCGCACGCCGTGCTGGGCCGGGCCACCGTGCCGCCGGGCCTCGCCGATCCGCGCTGGCCGCGCTGGGACCGCACCTTGCCGCCGGCCGCCGGCACCTCCCCTCCCCTCTTCTCCCGATCTACGTAGAAGAGAAGACGTCCTCTGCGGAGGAGGTCGGTGGAGGAGTGGGGGTGCGGATCCGGAGGCCGGGACGGCGGTTAGCCGCCGCGGAGGCGTGCACCGGTCGCCGGTAAGGACCATAGCGCGGAGCCTGCGTTGGTGAGAAGACGTCGTGCGCCTCCCATGGACGACGACGAACCGCCTAGTGCCATGGCCGGTGGCGATGACGGTGGTGGTCGCCGGATGTGGTGGTGGAGGCTCCTCATGGAGAGGAGCAAGAAGGGCGTGCAGCGATTCGTGCAGAGAGTCGACCAATACAAGAATTTCCAAAAATGCTTTTTGATGTTTCTCACATAGTGCCATACCTTTTTTTTCTTCTCTGTTTGCACTTGTGTGAATGAATGTATGTGTGTGCTGATAACGTATTGCAAGAGATTGAGACAAGTGTTGAGAGAAAAACTATTGCTTCACCAATTCATTCTGAATCTGTACATTAATTTATAAATGATGAGGGGGTGGCACATAAGGTGTCTGTATGAATAGGCATCTGTGCATTGAGACACCTCTACATTAGGTATAACTGTTGTAACTGGTTTGTAACAAAAAACATTATCCTTGGTATGATCGCAATATTCATCCATTCACCGCACTGTAGAAGTTGGAAATTCTTACCACCATTGGGAAATATGAAAACATGCACGTCCTTTGCGAAATTGGAAATTCGAAAATGCCACTTCTAACCAGCCGTTGGTTAGCTAGTGAAACTGGTGCGGCAATCGGTTTTCGAGCTAAAGGCCAAAGTTAGATTTTCATTAAATATGTATCGGGTATATAGTTTGAGTTTTAACATACATAAACCAACCAACTACAAATGCAATAGGGTTACTTCTAGATTATATTAGCTTGTTACAAATGGCGGCGGAGACTGATTAGTACTTCTAAGAGCATGTCCAATGCAGGCGCTTAGAGAGATGCTTAGTAATAAAAAACTGATTTTTCTTGCCACATATGATAGATAAGGTGCTCATTTTGAAGCATCGATGCTTAAATAAGTACCGGTGCTTAGTAGGTGCTTATGTGTATAACTATATCTATTAATATATAATATAGCATCTAAGCACCTATGGAAGAGATGCTTGCATTAGAGGAAATAACTTTTGCATAGATGCTTGATGATGTGGCTATATTCTCTCACTTTAAACACTCGTATATAAGCATCTTGTATTGTACATGTTCTAATGGATTCCTCTTTTTTTTCTTTTTTGCAATGGCGTATCTAGAATATCGTCCGGTTTAATTTTGCTATACATAGGAACATACACAGAAATACACACTTTTCTACTGGGATAAATGTAATTTTCGCATCCCCAACATATATACCCTTCACATTTTTCCACTACCTAACATAACGACAAAAAGAAAAAAAAAAGATCACTAAAGCTTATATTTTCTACTGTTTGGTGCCGTGTTGTATCCACTCATCTACAGTAGCAATTATATGCATAGCATACTACATGAGTGAGACAGATACTAGACTAGTATAGATTGGACATGATATCTTTTGAAAAGCCATTTACAAGAACCGTCGACAAAAGAGAAGTAAGAAAGCATAAAAGTGTTACCATACATGATAGATCGAGCGTACTGGTAGATTTTCTTTCAGGTATGAATTATCGTCTGACATCATTGGTTCGAAGAAACAAGTAGGAGAGAGAAAAAAAGGTAACCATTTTGAGATCGATCGGTGTAATCAAAATGTTTGGTTTTTGAAGACATGAATGATGATAGATGATGCTATTTCGTCTTGGATGGTGTGTATGTAGCGGCTAGCCGGGTGTCTCCAGCCTCATGTGGCGTGTCATCTTGTGTTTGTCTCTGAAGATTTTTTTTCATGCTCGCTGGAGTGGTTAAAGTGTTTGTATTTCTCCAGAAACCCAGGCTGTAGCATCGCCACCACATGTGCCGCCGGGCCATTGCATAACCCAAATGATTAAGGCCGGTTTGCGGTTGCCGTGTTGTTAATATATTTTGATAAAAGCTATTGTAGAAAGCAGTCGTCAAGATAATCAATTAAACTATATATTTGGTAAATGAAATTGAAGTTTGACAAATTACGTTGATCGAGTGATATACTGATCCTTCTCTCTCATGCGATTTCCCCCCCCCCCCCCCCCCCTAACAGCTATATCTTCTGTTATTTTGAGTACAACAATATCTAAATTTCCTTGCAAAGAAACAATATCTTCATCTGCAATGTGGCTTATACATATTAAGTAGCTAGCCAAACACTAAATAGTGGAAGTCGTGATTGCATGAAACGAGATTACTATAACTCACCGTAATGAGAAGTAGAGCCTTACAGGGTAGCCAGTGAGACGACAAATCGAACTTCTTGTTACAACTGAGTAAATCAAATTCAACGTATTTTATTAGTCTCATAGAAAACTTTGGATGGTTACACTAAAAATACAAATAATTTTGTATTAATTAGTCCCGAAAAAGCTAGACAACATCCGACTATTAACCATGTCTCGACCAACTTGGCTCTATATGCCAGTCAACGTCGAACTGGTTGGGTTTGACCAGGGTTGGTTGGTCCATGTATGAGCCTGTTCTAACGGCTTTTAAAAGCGGTTTTTGGTTTTTATTACAATACCTAACTTTCAGACGGAGTATTTTCTTAAGACGGGATCTATAAGTTAATTATAGTACACGTTTAAAGCTCAACATCTATATCAACTAAAATCGCAAGCAGGTATCTCTCTTCATAATCTCTGTCGCAAATAGCTAAAATTTAAAAATTTCAGCCAAAAGTCATAAACCACAGCCATATCAAACAGGCCTTATCCTGATCGAGCCCACCCTAAGCCCAACTATGTGGGCCCACCTTTTGAAACTTATTTACTTATTTTTTTAGAAATGGACCGTGTTGCATATATGTCACATGTGGTATTTCAATCCAAGGGTCTGGTGTGGTTAATGTTTGCAATTTCGGTATCTTTTTCTCTCCCGTTTTTTTTTTTGAAAAATTGACACAATGTTGCTGAAAATGCCATCGAAAAGACATAATAGAGATTATGCCACTGATTTGGAAAGTTCGTTCGCAAAATGACACCCTTGTCCCTAGAAGACCTAAAATGCTCGTAAGATACAAACAATGGAGTGGTGTTTCAGTTGTAAGATGTAACTTTCTCGTTTTAATTAAGGAGGATTTAAATTTGTCGACATTTTAACCCGGACGATGTTCTTTGACAAATTTTAAAAAACAAATGGCGGGCATAATCACTGTTATGCCTTTCTCGATAGCATTTTTAGCAATGCTGTGTTAAAAAAAATCACTTGAACATTTGTTTGCTTGAAACATTAAATAACAGAGATTGACTATATATGCATCAGTAATTAACTTTTTTTAAAAAAAAATAGGCCAATTTATGGATCATTGGATCTCAATCCTCTATGGTTAGAGGCCCAATGAATCCAAATCCTAACCTGACGAGTCCCCACCATAACTCAGTGCCGCGCCGCCACTAGAGAAGTGTCATGGGTGTGGGCCTTGGGCCTAGCCGGTTCATTATTAGGAAGTAACGATTAGTTTCTATTTGAGTTAGAGATTAGTTTCCTTTTGTTAGAGATATGATTAAGAATATGATATTAGTTCGAGATATGATTGAGATAAGGTTCTATCTGTTAGGAAGAGCCCATCTATATAAGGGGGCTACCACAGGCTATTCGAATTAAGAGAAGAATCAGTTGCCTTTTCTTCCTCCTCTGCCCATCCCCTGGGCGTACCGCCAGTGGTGCAAGCCCATAACAACTTAGTATTATAGCCACTCACCATAGCTTCTGATGCTGAAGAACTGAACAACTTAGTATTATAGCCACTCACCATAGCTTCTGATGCTGAAGAACTCAAGGCCATGAGGGGCCTCCACGCCGGGCTCCACTCAGGAATCCAAGATTGCATAAAGGCTCATGATGGAGGTCAAGGAAGAACTCATGGCGAACAAGAAGCACGCGTATGCGCCACTGCCGGACACGGATGCCTCTGCCTGTGTGTCGACTCTGCCAAAAGATGCCACCGCTTCTCACTGCATCCTAACTAAGAAGCGAGTCCAAGTGCCGCCGCTCGTGGAGGACGATGCTACTTCAGTCCTAGTTTGCCTACCGACCAATAAGCGCATGAGGGTTGCTCTCCTAGCTCAAGGAAGCAAGCAAGGCAGCAACGAGACAGCACCTCGCTATCGCCGCCTTTAGCTATAATCTCATGTAAATGTCCTCCATCGACTTGGACCTCAGCGACTGCCTCCCTAACTCTATCCCAGTGGTGCCAAACGACCCCGTCGATTGGTTCCTCATGTCTGGCCGGAAGTCATCATCCCATCCACCACCACCAGAGGAGGTGGGAATGGGTGACGTCTTGGCGGGGACGACCCAACTGTGCATTTTTCTCCTTGCCTGGCTCGTTGCCATGCAAGACTCATTCGTCTTCATCACTGTCGGTCGTCATCTTCCTAGCCACACAAGGTCGACTTCATTAGATCTGGTTGTCTCTAGATCTGAACACCATGGAAGCTCACAGGCAGCTGGAGATTCTTTGCTCAGTGGCTGAACGGATCCACCTGGATCCAAGGTCTCCAGGGCGAACCCGATGCTCACCTACTCCAGGTCGTCTCCTCTCGTGTCGCCGTCGTTGGCATGGTGCTCCATTGCCTCTCGACTGGATCGAGCTGGCTTGTGCACGTCGCCTCCTCTGCACTGGATCTAGCATCACTGCCTCACCTCGGGTTCTTCCCCGATGCCGGGCTCTTCACCGGCGCTGCCTTGATCCATCGGTCTTTCACCGGCACCGCCTCGATCGGAGTCGTCGTTGCCCAGTAGCACGTCAACCACCGCCTCTGTACGGTCTTCACTGGCTACCGACCACCGAGAGCCAGAGTCATAGCCGTCTTCGATGGGGGAGCCAGAACCAATGCCGCCTGCCATCTCCGTCGGGGCTCTCCACCTGCCATCACCGCCGCTGCTCCGGACCATGCGGCTTCGCCCGACCTTGATGCAGACCTTTGTCACTTGCGGGGTCATTTCTATGACTAATGAGTCGCTGGAGCCAGAGCCGCCACCTGCCAATCGTCGGAGCCACCACTGCTGAAGCTGCCAAAGCTGCTGGCCTTTTTTTCTTCGGTCAAGTCTTGGCCCTTTTTTCTGATCCGGTTGATTGGTTTTGTAACCAACAATGGCTTTGTTAAAAAAAAAGAAAAAAGTAGAGAAAAAAATCTTCTTTTGTAGGCACCGTTTAGCTGGAAGCGCTACACTTTGTCGACGTGGAACTGCAACTACGGCCACCACCTAGCAGCTCGAAGGCGAGCTGCATATCCGGGAAGCGTGTAATGTCATGGGCGTGGGCCTTGGGCCCAGCCAGTTCATTATTCGGAAGTAAAGATTAGTTTCAATTTGAGTTGAAGATTAGTTTCCTTTTGTTAGATATATGATTAGAGATATGATATTAGTTAGAGATATGATTGAGATTAGATTATATCTGATAGGGAGAGCCCATCTATATAAGAGGTTCGCCACGTGCTATTGAAATTAAGAAAAGAATCAGTTACCTTTTCTTTCTCCTCTGTCTATCTCGTGGGTGCACCGCCAATGGTGCAAGTATATAACAAGAAGACAACCACCCTACTGGGAGGAGCACAAATCTTCAAGCAAATAGGAAGATGAGAAATTTGACTGATTTAAAAAAAATCATTTGACAGATTCCTAGTAGTTCTGTGAATAATAAGCATGACACGAAGTAGTATAACTCAACCTCACTTTGGAACTTTCCTTGCAATTTGTATGTAAAACTAGGAATTTGGTATTACAAATACGTCTTTTGAGACTGTTGAAAGTTCAAGGCAGCGTATACTATGCAATCACACTTTGAGGTGCACTCAAGCAATCACTTTTTGTTTGGGCACTGGATCAACAGAAAAAATTGCAAAAAAAATCTAGATGTACTTCTCAATTTAGTCTACCTATGAATGAAATTGTAAGTTCAAATTTATTCTATATTAACAGTAATAAAAATGAGAAAAATTTAACAAATGATTGTCAAAAGGAAAAAGACAAATGATACTACTCAAAATAAACTTTAATGTCTTTTTGTTTCTTCCAAACACATTTTAAAGTTGAAGTTGGAATTTTGAAGGTTGATAGACTACTCTATAAACTACATTGTCATCTTTTAAAGAATTTTTCATGTTGATCTGGTGCCAAAAGCAAAAGTTGATTACATAAGTACACCACAAATTAAGGGCAGGGGTGGAGCTGGGCCTTGGGCCGCCGGGGCAATGGCCCGAGGCCCAGCTGAAAAATCCAGCCTATTTTACTGTAGCTATGAATGGTGAAGGCTTTAACATTTTTCTTCTAATGGCCAGCCTCGGACTGGTTACGCCCCTAATTAAGGGTGATTACTGATTACATTGCACATGTTGCCAAAGTTGAAACACACACATGCATGTCCCAAATGCAAGGGCGTTCTAAACCATTTGAATGGTCCCTGTGAAATAGTAAAACCCAGTATGACATGAGCATGGAGAAGAGAAAAAGAAGCGTTCACATCCCCTCATGAAAGCTAGCCAGCTTGCATAAAAACAACAAGACATGCAGATTGCAATCCTGCAGCAAGGAGAGAGTGTCCTGACCCGGCCATACCATGCCATGCATATGTTAGAAGTGTGGGCAATATTTTAATTCCAAATTTTACTAGGAGGCAAATACAGTAAAAGACTAGTAACTCATAACTAACAGCAGGCTACTTATTATGCTTCAGAAAATACACAAGGAATATACAGTATCAAAGTCGATCGAACATGCGAACGTCTTACTCTTGGGTTTGATGAAGAATAGTAAATAGTGCAAGCTCGATGTAGTGTAGAATGTAGATGAAGTAGAACAGGAGCGGTCACGCATATGCGCTACCCAGAAATCTTATTGCAGCCTCGTGCAGGTACTCTCTGCAACAATGGCTCGGAGATGGCCGCTCTTCCTCCTTCCAGGTGTACACTGAGAAGAAAGGTCGGTGAGGTTTAGTCGCATAGCACACCAGCATATCTCAGCAGAGAAGAAAACAGAGGAAGAATGGAGGTGGAATGTTCTATCTTTCCCTTGATGTCGCCAGGCCCTTTTAAGGGCACTACAGTTACTCACTAGTAAATGCTATGATTAAATAGAGTTAAATCATTGGTAAATGCCTCATCAAACCACAGATTAAGTAGAATAACTCACTAGTAACTAGCTTAACAAACCATATTATGATACTTAAGCAGTCTCATGACCAGCTAAAATGAGAGATGATGCACATTTTAGCAAAAATAAGGTGGACTTGGTTTGTCAAGTGGCGCGCCATGTTACGACACGGTCACGAGTCGCAAGTCACAAGTCACATGATTTTCACATGAAAAAACACGAATACACACATGTGTGATTAGCCAAAGCCCTCCTCATAGCATCTCCATCCATGTGTCACATGATTCAAGGAATGGTAAGGACTCCCCCTTATAAATTAGTCTTCTCTATCTTGACTTAGCAATATGGTACTAAACCATGCATGCTTTGGAATTATAGAAATGGCCTCACTCATATGATCTTTTTCTAACAATCCCCCACCAATTCCAAAGCAAGAAGCAAAAAGATATCAAAGATATTATGCTGAAATACTGTTAATATACCAGTCTTTTAGTATAAATCCTATATGGATTCAACTTGCACCTTGAATGACAAGATTCATCTTCTAACAGCTGATGAATGGACTATGCCTTGAATTCACAGCTTTTCGTGATCATATTTCATTTAAAATCTCAACTGGTACTAGACTGCTAATGAACCACACCTAAAAAGAGTGTTATATGGTCATGCTCCCTTATCTGCTCATGAGCTTTCTAAAGAATACCCTATTCTCATAAACTGTGATCACACAATTAGGCTCAACTAGGTGTATTCTTTCTAGGTATCCTACAGGCTGATACATTTTCCTTATTTGGATAACAAAATACATTAAGGCTTTATGAACAACCTTCTATACAGTCGAGAGTACTTTGTTTATTAGGACATGAGTACAAGGCAAATGTACTCTCTTGTTACAAGTCATGGGATCTCCCATTGCCTAAGTCATGGGATCTCTGATCAAGAAGGTAAGGTATGTCCATAGATGTAACAAAAATTACTTTCCGTGCTAACTCCTTTTTAAAAGGTTCTACCAGATTTTTCTTAGTACGAATATAGTTCATAGCAATCACTCCAGAGTTTCTCAGTTTTCTAACAGATTTAAGCCTACGCTTTATATGTCTAGAGGACTTCATATTATCCCTTATACTTATGACTTTGGCCAACACTATTTGATTATCACAGTTCAGGATTGCCTATATTGGTTTCTCAATCAATGACAAGTCCAACAGAAGCTCTCTCAACTATTCAGCCTGAAGAGTGACTGTGTTAAGTGCTATGAGTTTTGCTTCCATAGTTGACCTTATCAATATAGTCTGTTTGCAAGATCACCACGAAACTGCAGCACCAACTTAAGTAAACACATAACTACATCTAGCTTTGATTTCATCCGCATCAGAGATCCAATTGGAATCGCTGTATCCTTCTAATATAGAAGGGTATCTGGTATAATGAATTTCAAAAGATGTTGTGCCTTAAGTAATGCAACATTCTTTCAACTACCTCCAAGTGATTATCTCTTAGAATAGAAGTAAACTGACTTAATTTGATCACAGCAAATGAAATGTTAGGTCTTATGGCACCACCTAAACACATAAGCGACCCAATAATTTGCGAATATCTCAATTGATCTTTTCCTAGTTGCTCCTGATTCTTTCGAAGCTTAATGCTTCCATCATAGGGCGTTGGAGAAATTTTACAATTTTCAAAGCCGAATTGGCTCAAAATTTTCTCAGCATAATAGGATTGGTTCAAAGTGATCTCATCCTTATTCTTGATCAATTTAATATTCAGCATGACATCTGCTTCTCCCAAGTCTTTCATACCAAAGCATTGAGATAAGAAATATTTGGCCTCGTAAATTATGATAGTGTTTTTTCCAAATATAAGTATGTCATCCACATATAAACACAAGATCACTCTTTGACACCCACAATAATGGTAATATACACATTTATTAGCTTCATTCACAACAAAACTAGCGGATGTCAAAGTTTTATCAAACTTCGCTGCCATTGTTTAGGTACTTGCTTTAGGCCATACAAGGATTGCAACAATTTGTATACCTTATTTACCTATCTAGAAATCACAAAATCTTCTGGTTGATTCATATAGATTTCTTCCTCCAACATTCCAATACGGAGAGCTGCCTTCACGTGCATTTGATGGATATGTAGACCATAGGAAGATGCTAACGCAAGGAGCACTCTGATGGTGGTTAGTCTAGTGACAGGAGAATAAGCACTAAAGAAATCGTCTTCCTCTTTTTGGGTGTAACTCTTGGCCACAAGTCTTGTCTTGTACTTATCAATTGTACCATCAGGCCTTAGTTTCTTTTAAAGACCACTTATGTCCTACAGGTCTGCTCCCGATAGGATTATCAGTGATCTCCCAAGTCCCATGAGCCATAATAGAGTCTATCTTGCTATGTACTACCTCTTTCCAATACTCAGTATCAGAAGATGTATAAGCAGGAAAGAGTATTTGGCACATCATCCACGAGGTATGCAATAAAGTCACCACTAAATGTTTTCTCAACCCTTTGTCTCTTGCACCTACGAGGAGCTCCTAGGAGAAGCCTCTGCGACTAGATTGTTATCCCCTCAAGGATATCACATATTGGTTTAGAAATAGTGGAAAATTCAAAAGTTTGATTGTTCTCACTTTCAATATTTTCAGTTTGAACATTCTCAGTTCGTGAAACACTGCCTACAGTTCTCATAGGAAAGATAACCTCAAAAAATGAATCATCTCTAGACTCCATTATTGTGTTGGTAATAATCTCAGTAGTTTCTGATTTAACTACTAAAAATCTGCAGGCCATGCTATTTTGAGCATATCCAAAAAAAATACAATCGATTGTTTTTAGTCCAAACTTTCTCTTTTTCTGCAATAGAATATTGACTTTTGCCAAACACGCTCAAGTTCGCAGAAAATTAACATTAGGTTTTCTCCTCTTCCATCCCTCATATGGAGTAATATCACTCTTTTTAGAAATTACTCTGTTTAGGATGAAAGTTTTTGCCAATATAGCTTCCCCCACCATACCTTAGGTATACTGATACTCTCTAATATAGTATTAACCAAGTCTGTTAGTGTCCGATTTTTTTCCTCTCAGGTACCCCGTTTGATTAGGGTGAATATGGTGGTGTAAATTCATGGACTATTCTATGCTTACAACAGAATTAGGAGAATTTATGAGAGAAGTACTCTACTCTACGATTAAACATCAATCTTTTTTTTTGTTCTCTAGTTGGTTCTTAATCTCGGCCTTATAAGTCCTAAAATAGTTTAAAGCTTCATCCTTAGTTTTTAGCAAATACACATAGCATTATCATGTTGCATCATCAATAAAAGCTAAAAAATATCTTTTACCTCCTTTTGTCAATAATCCATAATTTCACACAAATTTGAATGAAAAAGATCTAATGGTGCCAAGTTCTTTTCAACCTCTAATCCCTTAAAGGGTTTTTTAGGCTGCTTTATTTGCACACATGACTGGCACTTTGATCATTTGATAATTTCACATTTTGGAATAAATCCAATCTGGACATTCTAGCAATACTATCAAAACCAACATGATAGAAATGAGAATGCCAAATATTTGCCTCACATTTATTTAAACCAGTTGCAAGATTCAGATTATAACAAGACTCCAAAGTACTTAGGCAGAACAAGCCTCCGCTCTCATAGTTTTTACCAACAAAGTTTTTGAACTTAGACATTACAATTTTATTTGACTCAAAGACTTGCTTATAACCATCCCTACATAGGAGAAAATAACTAATAAGGTTCTTGTTTATTGTAGGAGCATGTTGCACGTTCTTCAAGTGGACAATCTTCCCTGAAGTAAGTTTCAGATCCACCATACCAACACTAATAATAGAAGCATGCGATCCATTTCCCATTAAGACGAAGGAAGCTCCTACTGCCTGGTAAGAAGAAAAATAAGGAAATATCATAATATACATGAACATTAGCACTAGTATCAACCCACCAACCAATAGATTGACATGCCGAAAAGACAACAGATGAATTACCATACCCTCCTGAAGTCGAGGTTCCACCTATGATCACGTTGATAGCCTTCTTGTTTGGCTGTTCACCTTCTCTGCTCTTACGGAAGCGATAGTCCTTTGCCCTCAAATCATTTTTCTCAGTTTTTTCTTCTTAAAGCTAGTTGTCTTACTTGGTTTGTTGAATTTGTACTTCTTTGTAGCAGTCTTTTTCTCTATGAAATTTGCATTGTTCTGACCAGTGGTGATGGGTGCATCTTTTGCTCTAGCCTTTTCTTTCACATCGAGGGCAGCTATAAGATCATCAACATAAATCTTTTCCCTCTTGTGTTCAAGCTAGTGCCAAAATTAGAGGTCATGAGCTTGTCCAATGTCACTGACTTTTATAGTTTGGGTGTTGGACGGACTTTCGAGCAAAATTTAAGATATTATATAGACTTTTTCTAATAAATAATTACGGTAAGAGAGGCGCTAAATTGTAGACTACCAACGTCAGCAGTGGCACGTATCGAATTTTCTTGCAAGGTTTTCACTTCATGCGCGCCCGCAGCCAGCCAGCCGAGCCGAAGCGTTTTTCCCGCTTAGCGCAGCCACAGTACGCACGCACGAAGCTTAGCTAGCTCAGAAAACTTTGCATGCACGATCGATAGGCAACCGTCCATCCGTCCATCGGACGTCCCATCTCGGTCCATGCATTTGCATTGCGTGATCGCATGTGCCCCGTCCGTGGATCTCGCGGAAGATGCGGGTGCCGGCCTAGTGGCTACCACGTGGGGCCCGGATGACGGTACGCCGGGGCCCACCTGCAGCTAGCTACACGGCGCATGCATGCAAGCCTGCCTCTGCTTGCATGGCGTCCGGCCGGGAGCTAGCCAGCAAAACGGTACAGCGCTGTTAAAATTCCCATAGGTACATATATAGAAAGAAATTCTCAATATATAATTCTCTTTGAAATGCAGGATTTTCACGGTACTTTTAAAATTCTACTGTTTTCTATAAAATTCGTGTGTTCGACGAAATAGACCGTAAAGTCAAGTTGTTAATTTTATCTCCATTAATTATGGCCGGCGTGGTGACTGGATCCCAAATATCAGGGATTTAAGATCCCTACGTGTTTTGCTCACCCGCGTAGCAGCTTTCACTGGAATTCTGGCAGACGGAGGGTATCAAATTAGGGGAAGGAAAAACCGTAGATGTTTGTGTATAACGTATGTACAACACAAATGCTTTCAAAGATGATTGATTAGAAAAAGAAAATTGTTTCTTATTGCCAGTGGCGAATCTAGAATGAAAAATGAGCGTGGGCTAAAAAAATATGTATTCTTCTATCAGATCATAAACTTTTCCTAGAATTGTTGGCCTTACACCTCGATTAACTAAACTAATTTGTAAGAAACATAGTTTTGTATTCTTGTGCAATCAAATTCATAGTTTCATACATGAATAAAAGCAAAGAAAAAAGAGAGATACAATAGAGGTACCTTGCTAATGGCAAGTGAATCCCTAATACATGTAAATATGGTTCCGGTAGGTAACAATATGTACATCAAAATTAAAACAAATTAGTGATACAATAGCAAATTGTATTAAATTACTTAAATGATCTTGAACATTTAAAATAAAAGAACCATACCACTAGCTTGAATCATGACTTTCACAAGGCAAATTCATTCTGCAATTTTTCATGCCTTGGAAGGATTTTATGATTGCAAACCTACAAATTAATTGCTAATTGAGTATATACAACAGTATAACACTATTTCTAATAAATTGCTAATCAAATAAGCTCGGCAGTATAACAATATAATAAAATAATGGCTAATTGAGATAATGAGCTGGAGTTGTATACTTATAAATCATTGAAACAGTTCGGCCGTATGGAGGACAGCAAGTGAATCAGTTGTACACGTTCGGGGCTTCGGGTGGTGAGGCAGCTGCCGATTACTTCCCTGTTTCAGCAAGACAGCAAGTCACAACGCATTGACGCAAGTACAGCTAGTCCAAGCCAAATAACAGAGGCAGCACTGCAGTAGTTCACACATTCACACATAACAGAGCCAAATAACCAATCGCCCAATCGGCCTTCACTGCTTCACAGGCTCGCCGCCCCTGCGCGCCGCGCCGCCGTGTCCCGCCTCCCGGCCTCCTGCCTCCTTGCCTCGGTGCCTCCCGCCTCCCGCCTCCGCCGCTCACTCGCTCAGGTCGAGACGGCGCGACCCCGCTCCCGGCCCAGCTTGCGGCTCCATGCCTCCACTGCTCAGGTCGGCCACGACAGCGCGACCCCGTCCCCGGCACTCCGGCAGCCTAGCTCCGCGCCTCCGCCGCTCAGGCCCAGCCGGCAGCCGCCCAGGCGTCCCCGCGACGGCGCGACCCCGCCTCGGCCCTTCCCCGGCATCTCCCCTCCGGATCCGGCGACCGGCGTCCCCGCCTTGGCTCCAGATTCCACAATCCAGATCTCGTTGGCACGCGGAATGGGTACGTATTTGGGGGAACGGGAGCTCGGGAAGGGAATCGGGATTTTGGTGCACAAGGATTTGGGGATTTGGGGAAATTTGGGAGTAGAACAGGGCAACATGAACTGGGCGGTGGGCCATTGGGCCCGTGGGCTGCATTTCTACTTCTTCGGCGGTTCGGCACTTCGGCCTTGTTTCTTCTCCCTGGCTCCGTGCTCTTTCTTCTCCATGTCGTTGCCGGTGACTGCCTGACTGGTCGCCGCAGGAGGAGAGGGGGGGTTCGGCAACCAATGGAGGGTAGGCTTCAGCCTGATGAAGCCTACCCCATGGATTCGCCCCTGCTTATTGCCACATAAGTAGGATTATGCATGTTGCACATGTTGGCCTGCTCTTGTGCGTGCGTGTGTGCATGCATGTGTATATCCGCTGGTCCGTTCCTTTCGTTTGGACTTTGCTTCGAATACAAGCTTTTCAGCCCGATTAGTTTAGCTGAACAAGGATAGTTTAAAACTGAAATTGTACTATAGCTATTTAAAATTGTATTGTAGTTGATGGTGTCTTATTTAGCGTAATTAATTTTAAAAGAATTGAAAAATAAAAAAACAGATTAGTCAATCACAGACAATACAAACTAATACGGAAAAAAATAACCAGCAAAAAACTCAAAAAGACCAAAAATCAGGAAAAAATTTACGAATAGTGAAAAATAAGATAAAAGTTCAAACTGAAATGAGGTCATTGATGGTCAGTGGACGGTAAGTTGTGGGGCCCGGAATCCGACGTTTCGCAGCCATTTGCGCAGCCGTACGTCCGGAGATATGCGTCTATCCTCTCTTCTGATCGATCCAGGACGATGCTGCATGCCGTGCCGCTTCATTTCCTTCCTTCTGCATTGCTGCTGCCGTGCCGCTTCATTTGACTCAAAATATTGGATGCCACCTTTACTTTTCCTTCCTTCTGTCTGAAACTCTAAATTGTTTGAGCTGCTCGAGATAAACATGCAGCCGGATCTGAGCTTGTTTTTAACACAAAAACAATAATTACTTGCACAAACTGATCCAGCCGAGATTCGTTTTGTAAGCTAGGTATATTGGTTCAACTTGTAGGAATAAAAGAGGTTCGGTGTAAGCTTATCCCTTTAATTTGCCCTTCTTACTTCATTCTCTCTTGTTCAAGTTAAACATTGATTCATGCATTACCGCCGATAGGCATCCAAAACTTTATGAAATGTTTCCATAGCCATTATCTTTTTTATTTTATCAATATACACTACTACAGAAAGTCTAATACTAGACGCCAAATCATAGACGGTTTGACAAAACCGTCTGTGACCGACACTAATACAGACGGTTTTAATTTGGACACTTACACAGACGGTTCTTATCGATGAACCGTCTGTGATATTCCAGTATTACAGACAGTTTTTATTTAAAACCGTCTGTGATAATCTGGAATTATCACAGATGGTTTTTTATTAAAAACCGTCTGTGAAAAACTGATTATCACAGATGGTTCGTATTAAAAACCGTCTGTGATAATCTGAAATTATCACAGACGATTTTTTTATTAAAAACCGTCTGTGATAAGCTGATTATTATAGACGGTTCGTATTAAAAACCGTCTGTGATATGTTTCTCGCCTTGCAATTCTCCAAAATTTCATAATTTCCCGCCTGAGTCCGAGTAGGATTCAGTTTTGAGACACCTTCAGTAAAACGGGCATAACTTTTGTATACGGTGTCCGTTTTCGACGTTCTTATACTTGTTAGAAAGCTAACGACGAGCCCGAAATAGATGTTTTATGTTTGTGAAATAAATTGAGATGTGAATTGGATGTATACATGTACATGTTGATCTGCTTGTTTCAGAGGGCATGGCTAGCATTTCCTGAGGTTAGCAAATAAACAGAAATAGATTTAGGAGTAGAAGAGAATAGCACAGACGGGTTTTAACTAAAATTAAAACCCGTCTGTGATATTTAGATATCATAGATGGTTTTTAGTTAAAAACCGTCTGTGATTATCACTTGTCACAGACGGTTTTTACTTACAAACCATCTGTGATTATCAGCTATCACAGACGGTTTTTAGTTACAAACTGTCTGTGATATTTACACCACAGACGGTTCGAAAACCGTCTGTGATAACCTTCGATTATCACTGACCCATAAATTCAGACGGTTCAGAAAACCGTCTGTGATGACATTTTTGAACCATCTGCAATACGGTTTTCTGTAGTAGTGATAATGCCTTGCTTAACCAAAGGTGCGGGCAACTAGTATTGTCATCAATCATTACTACAAAACAAGCTATAATGGACGTCTTATCACAGACGATTCATGTGAAGCTGTCTGTGCTTTGATTATTACAGACGGTTCATGGCTAAAACCGTCTCTGAAACTATCACAGACGGTTAGATTTAAAAGCCATCTGTGATATATGCATTATCACATACGGTTTTTAATTAGAACTGTCTATGAAACTATCACAGATGATTTCATTTACAATTATCTATATTTTGTCCTTTGTCGTATGAAGTACAGAAGCTACTAAGATGAGAGACAAATTCAAGACAAATTTATTACAAAATTCCCAAAAAAAAAAGAGATTCCCAGATCTTAGTCTTCTGGGATTCATATACTTCTTCTTCGACTTTTGGAGTTTGAGGATCAGCCGCTGAGTTCTCGAATACCGTGAAGATTGTCCTTGCCCACTGCACTTCCTCCTCCAGCCTGGGCAAATCATTAGCATAGCCCATAATCTCATAGAGGATGCCATGATAAGCTTCCTCAGAATCAGTCGTTTCTGCTTGATCGGTAATGTTATCCATGTGTCTCTCCACTACCACAAGAGTTATTTTCTTCCGCTTTGTGCACATTACAGAGAAGAACAAGGCTAAGGGTGGTTTCCTTTTCCTGAGCGGCAACAAGACACTTCCGTCGACGATGGATGATGAGGTCCAGCTGACGGATGGAAGCGAGTCAAGGAAGGAGAGCAGGGCGTGAGCGGAGGAGCTGCTCTAGATGTAAATTGTTGGCCACCTGTGTAAGGTTGCAACCGAACAACTCATGATGGATAGATGAGAGGAAGGAGATCAAAAGAATATTAGATGCCATTATTCAGAAATCTGGTGTAGAAGATTAGGGAGAGGACACTTTAGAAGAGCTAGATTAGGGCGCACATATTTAAGCGTTATCATAGACGGTTCGTATACCAAACTGTCTCTGATATTAATATCATAAACGGTTCATATAACAAACCATCTCTGATATGTGACTTATCACAAATGATTCGGATAACAAACCGTCTCTGGTATTGAGAGAGCATGTGGAGGTGTCCCCATGTTTGTGATGAGTAATTGACTCGTGTTCCGATAAGTTTGAGTTTGATTTGGTTGGTTCGCGCCAAATTGGTGCATGGCGCAGTCTAGTTCGGTTGGACTTGGTCGATCGTGGTCGGGAGTGCTTAGGACGCTTGATCTTTTCTCGATCGGTCAATTTGGGTATTTCATACTTGAGTACCTTCTTTTGATGATAATGTTGGTTATGCTGTTTTCGAGCGATGCTATGTGACGGTTTGCTTGTCTGTGTGACTGCAGGACATCGGAGCTAGGTCATGGTGAGGCGTGGGTGGACTGGGACTAGACACAGGAGGGGTTGAGGTCCAGACGGTTAGAGATGCCGAAGATGATCGAGGCTGCAGAGGTGGTTACGAGTCGGGAGACGAGGAACCGAAGCTGGAGTTATCAGAGGTGGACACGACAGGCAACGGCGAGGAGGACCGGGACTAGGCTCATGGAGGAGCTGAGGTCCAGACGGTCAGGATGCCGGGTGCGGTCGTGTGCAGCGGAGCGGATCAGGACTAGACTCAGGGAGGAGTCGAGGTCCAGACGGTCAGGGTTCCGGTTGCGGGAAGCTTCCGGGAAGTTGCTTGAGGGGCAATTTGGAGAATTGACTCAAGCATGAGTGGAGTGGCTGGTTCCCTCCAAAACTGGTGGTTTGACTTTTGCCCAATGGGGGTATGAAGAAATGGAATGGAGAGGGGCTACCATTTCTTGATTTGCTACTTGTGTGGGTGAGCTCCTTCTATTTAGTGGGACGTAGCAGCAGCTGAGGAAGCAAAAAAAGCTAGTGAGTGAGTTCTTGTTCTTACTTCCTGTGTGTGTGCTCACTATGTAAGAATGGAATGAGAGGCTATAGAAGAACTCCTGTAGAATCAGTCATCTCAATGTTGGTCCCCAGTTTTTCTCTAAACTTTGTTTAAGTTCTTGCCTCTTGGTCTTTGTTCTTCTTTGGGTATTCTTTTGGTGATTCTAAGATGGATTCTTGATTAACTGCAAATTGATTGTCTCTAGGCTGGGAATCTTCACAAAGCTTTTTTAGCTAGCTCATTCCCAAGAGCAAGGATCCAAAATAGAGGTTTTCCATTCAAAGAATGTCTTCGCTGCTCATTCCTCTGTTTTTACCCATTCTAGGGTTTACTATTTTGGCAAACATAGGAGTTGTGCTTTCTTGAGTTTCTTAATGGAAAGTAACTTGGCTTGTCTTCTCTCTTTGTGAGGGCCTTACTCTGGTGTAATCAAGAGCCTCAGGATCAAAGAGTCTGAAAATCGCAAGCAATTTGATTTTTATCTCCCTGCTGTTTTCATCTCGGCAACTAGGTATTTACTGTTCAAATCTTTTCGGCTACTTAGTTTTTTCTTCTCTTCAGACAGTGCTAATCCTTATGACTTGATCCTCTTCAATCGTTTTAAGTTTAGTTATCTTTTCTTATTTTATTTCCTCTGTTTCAGCTTGTTTTTGACTTCTCGTGTGTCAGCTCGGAACTGCTTCTTTCACTTTTATTTCTCTGCCGATTTGTCCTTCCAGTTCTCCTCTCAAGACAGGTTAACTATTTAGCTTATTTCTCTGAATTCTTTGGGCTGAGGGAGCAGTAAAGGACCGGAAATTACTCTGTATTTCGGTACTTCTCCAGTATTTACTGTGCTGAGTGTTTTCCTTCCTGTTGTTCTGTTTTCGGCAGAAAAACCTGTATTTACTGTCCGTCCTCTTTCAGTCGGCTGTTCACTGCACTAATGCTTGTTGCTGCTCTCTCTGGACTGCTTCTTTTTGGTGTGTTTTCCTTCTTTTAGTGTTTTCTTTTTGTAGCACCTTGTTTTCCTTGTTTTTCGGCCAGTAGTCTGATTTTCAGTTTGCTGCAGATCGGTTTTTGCTTCTCCAGTCCTTTTCCTTATTTCAGCCAATGCAGTCCATTTCAGTTCAGTCTGCAGACTGTTCTCGGCAAAGTAGTAGCCAGCTCTGTATTGCTCTCGGTTCTTGCCGGTTCACGGCAGCAAGTCCCCTTAGATTCTTTTGTCTCGGTAGTTGACCTTGGCAAATTTCGTTCGGGCTGCTTCTTGTTTTCAGTTCTACAGGTTTGTTTCTTTTGGTCGGTTTGGTGAAGCTGGTTTTCAGTCAATTTGCCATAGTGAATTTTCAGCCTTGTGAATTGATCATCTTCATTCTCTTAGGTGCAGTCAAGCAAATTGATTCCTCTGATTTGGTTTGGTTGTCAGTCTGGTCTTCAGCTTCTAGTGAACATGTATTTTCTTACTTCATAGCTTCTGTAACTATCGGAGAAGAAATCGTGTGAATACCGGGACGATTTTGGAAGGCACCATTCACCCCCCCCTCTGTTGCCGTTTTCGATCCTACAATTGGTATCATAGCCGGTTAGCTCTTCTCGATAGATCTTAACCGGTCTATGAGCCATGGCGACAAACAAGTATTCCACCAAGCCCCCGATCTTCGATGGGATTGACTATCCCTTTTGGAAGAGTCGGTTGGAGACCTACATTTAGGCTCAGGGATATGCGATTTGGCGCAAGGTTAAAACGCGCTTTGTTGTTCCTGCTGATGAGAACATCAATGTGGCAAACATGCCTGATGTTGAGGCGAATGCTACGGCGAGGAACATCATCATTCAAGGTCTGAGCCGAAACGAGTTCGATCGCATTTCTCATCTTTCGTCGGCCTTCGATATTTAGGTGACCCTCGATGCTTACCATGAGGGCACCACCCAAATTAAGACGATATGACAGGACTAGTACAAGCGAGATTACAGCAAGTTTGAAATGCTCACTGGAGAGTCCTATGATGAGTGTTTTGCGAGGTTTCACAAGATCTTGAGCAACCTCTGAGCGGTCGGTCTCACATACCCCGACTCGGACAACGCTCGTCAAATGCTTTCGGCTTGGATTTGCGTGTTTGGGAGATAAAAGTGACCACCATTAAGGACACGACATATCTTTCGACTTTGATTCTTGATGCGTTGTATTCACGCCTCAAGACTCACAAGATTGACATTGTCTCTTGCAAGTCGAAGTCTCAGTCGATGGCATTGGTCACTGATCCCAGTCCTGCCTCTGGATCTTCTGCTGACATTGTTTCTGGTTTCTCTCTTACTGCTCTGTGTGAAACTGATGATGATCATCTAGAGCAGCTCCCAAAAAACGAACTAGCCCTCTTAGCCAGAAAATTCTCCCATGCATACAAGAGAGTTAGGGAGAGAAAGAGAGGAGGAGGACCCGTGATTTGCTTTGAGTCTGATGGCCCCAACCACATTCGAGCAAACTGCACCAAGCTGGAGAAGGGCAAGAACGACTACGACGGTTCGAGTAAGAACGACTACATTAACAAGAACCGCAATAAGAAGCCCCCAGGCAAAGAGAAGAAGTTCCACAACCTTAGCAAAGCCAAGAAGCTCTTCCACCGCGTCCTCACCGCCTTCGACGACCTCGACCTCAGCAAGGTGGAGGGGTGGAGTGACGACGATGGGAAGGACGATCAAGATCCCAAGGATGGCGATGACTTCATCGGCATGTGCTTCATGACCCTTGAGGGTGACATCAGTGACAGCGAGCTCTAATCTGACTCTGATGAGGTATATCCTTCTTATGACCAGCTCAATGATGCTTTCCTCAAACTAGAAAAATTTCATGCTAGATCTAGAGCTAGGTGTAGTGAGTTGGAGAAGGAAGTAGAGAGATTGTCATGGGAGCTTACTTCACTTATATCTGCTCCCTCCCGTGACGAATGTGATGTATGTTCCTCTTTGCTTGGAGATATGGAGAAACTAAGGACCTCTCATGATAGTGTGACTTCTGAGCTAGATTTGCTTAAGGTGGAGAATGCTAGTCTTTTAGCTGAACTAGAGATGATTAGGACTGCTGCTCTTTCATCTACTATTATTGAGACTACTTCTTGCACCTCATGTGAGGACAAAAATAATACTTTTAGAGGTCTTTACACTATGCTTCTCGATCTGCCTGAGACATGTGAAAATTGCAATAACCTAAAAAATAAACTTAAAGAAGGCATATCATAAAATTACAGAATTACAAGCATCCTTGCTACAGCCCATTATTTCTTGTACCAACTGTCCTAAATTAACCCTTGAGCTTGAATTTGTTTCTAAACAATTTCAAGAAATGGTTGATCACAATAAGAAAATGGTTCAGTATGCTTCTAAGGACTCTGTTAGCTCACCATGTAATAACTGTGAAAAACTAAAATCTGATTTGATTGCATTAGATGAAAAATATGTGAAGCTAACTAAGGACCTACTAGAGAAGCCACAATCCTGTTGTGATGCTTGTGCTGTTGTGGGGAAGAAGCCTGAGGGTATGGTAGAGACGCTTAGTGACGAGAACCAAATGGCTAGCAGTAGGACTGTCCCTTCTGAGGCGGCTGTGCGTGCACATGCCATCCGTTCTTCTGCTATTGGTTCTTCTTCTCCCTTACCTTCTGTTGTTTCTTCTTCCCCTGGTCTTATTGCACCTCTCTCTTTCAGGAGTTTCAGTATCTTATGAACACTCTTGAAAGGTTCCTTGGAGGCAAGAAGAAGCTGAATCTTATTCTAGACCAATCCAAGATTTGCAAATTCAATCAATGTCTAGGATACGATTTTCTTGAGGATGTTAGGAAGCATCCACGTGCTGTTCTCAAACCCATAGCAGCAAGTATGATCGAGGTCAAGCCTAGAACCAAAAAGGATGAGTTCAAATCTGCGAGCTTGGTCTAAGGGATTTCTGACAGTAAGGTGGTTCCACCTGTTGCTTCGACCTTTCAGAAGGCGAAGCCCCATCATGCTACTTCTACCTCTCAGAAGGTGAAGTATCATTGTACCTTCTGTCAGAAGGATGGACATATGATCGAGAGATGCTTCAGGCGCGCCAAGATAACGCGGAGAGACTGTGTTCAGGCTCTTAGGCGTATTCAGGGTCAGCCCCAGACCTTGAGTGCACTTAAGACCAACACAAGGTCTAGGGTTGATCAGTTTGATGTGTTTGGGCAGCATTGAGGACTTGGTTTTTCTGAGTTTTCTGATTTTTGTCCACAATTTGCCTCTGGTCGTGATATCTGCCATCCTGAGGGTAGATCTCGTTTCCCCCGTCGAGATAGCTACTCGCGGTGAAATCGGCATGTTGCCGGTGCTCCGACTCACTCTCCCATAGCAGTCGGACCCAGCAATAGCTTCAGGTCTGTTCATAGACCTTCTGGCTTTTTGAGCGACGGAGAGCGTAGGGTAGCTAGAGGTCAGTCGTGTATGACTACTTCTTCTGGTCATTGTGTGACTCAGTATTGTGTGCCAAAATCACTTGTGATTTATTTTAGTACTGAGCCATCTCTCTGTTTGACTCAGGTTCGCCGGGCTGGGAAGAGAGATGTCTAGCTTGTGGACTCCGAGTGTTCTCGACACATGACCGAAGACTCTCGTTGGTTCTCTTCCCTATCCCGAGCTCCAGGTGATGAGATGATCACCTTCGGAGATGCCACTTCTAGGCGTGTCATCGCTAAAGGTACTGTGCGCGTTAATGATTCTTTCATTTTAAAAGATGTTGCCTTAGTGAGTAAGCTCCAGCACAATTTGCTTTCTATTTCCCAACTTACCGATGACGGTTTCGAGGTGAGCTTTAAGAAAAATGCTTGCAAAATTCTTGATTCTTCGGGGAGTCTGGTCTGCGGGATTTCTAGATATGGAAGGATCTTTCGTGCTGATTTTGTTGAGTCTTCTGATGATTCTCTCGGGTGTTTAGTTGCTTCTAAGTCCCGTGACCTCACTTTCAGGCTTGGTCATATTGGATTTGACCATTGACTCGAGTTAGCGGCCATGATCTCATTCGTGGTCTGCGTTGACTCGAGTTTGCGGCCACGATCTCATTCGTTGTCTGCCTAAACTCAAGATGGTCAAAGATCTAGTTTGCGCTTTTGCTGGCACGACAAGATGGTTGACGCTTCTCATCCTCCGGTCACAGTGACTATGACCGATGCACCAGGACAGCTGCTCCACATGGATATAGTTGGTCCACCTAGAATGCAGTCAGCAGGAGGGAAGTGGTATGTTCTTGTCGTGGTCTATGACTTCTTGAGGTACTCCTGGTGTTTTTCTTAGTCTCGAAGGATGAGACATTTACCTATTTTCGGGGTCTTCTTAATAGGCTTTCTGTTGAGCTCACGGGTGCCTTGTGAGCGATCCACAGTGACAATGGCACGGAGTTCGAGAATTCCTATTATGAGATGTTTTGCGATGAGATATGTGTAGAGCACCAGCTCTCTTCTCCGTACGTCCCCCATCTTTAGCTTCATATGATCCAGATGAGGATGGTGAGCTAGTTGATCAAAAAGAGTACAAAAGCATGATTGGCTCTCTCTTGTACCTCACGGCCTCGAGACCGGACATACACTTCTCTGTGTGTATATGTGCTCGATTTCAGGCTTCTCCTCGCGTATCTCACCACCAGGCGGTGAAGCGCATTCTTCGGTACCTTCAAGCTACTATTGACTATGGTATTTGGTACACTTCCTCGTCCTGTCTTTCCCTCAGAGCCTACTCGGACGCAGACTTTGCTGGCTGTAGCATAGATAGAAAGAGCACTTCAGGCACCTGCCAATTCATTGTCACTTCTCTTGTTTCTTTGTCTTCTAGGAAGCAGTCTAGTGTTGCACATTCCACCGCAGAGGCCGAGTACGTTGCTGCTGCCAGTTGCTGCAACCAGGTACTTTGGATGGCTTCGACCCTGTGGAATTTTGGGTTAGTTATAGACAGTGTTTCACTCTTTTGTGATAACACTTCTGCTATTAACATTGTTAAGAACCCAGTGCAGCACTCTCGGACCAAGCACATTGATATCAGATATCACTTCCTTAGAGACCATGTGGAAAAGGGTGACATAGCGCTCCAGTTTGTGGAGAGTGACCACCAGTTGGCCGATATCTTTACCAAGCGTTTGCATAGCTCTAGGTTTTCAGCCTTGCGGGGAGAGCTTGGGGTGGTCTATCCTTATGGATTGTTGTGAGGGGGAGCTTTGTGTTTTATGCTTTATCTTGTTTATATGCTTCTGTCTCTCTTTTTTGCATTGCATTTGGGTGCATTCGGGTTAGTCCTTCTAGCATAGATTACAGTGGTTCTCTTGTCTAGTTGCTTAGCTTTCTTCCTCCCATCTTGTGATTTAGGATGCTGCTTATTAGCTGTCTCTCTTCTCACTAGGCTGAGCTCACTCACTTCTTATAGGTTCTAGCAAGGGTTGGGCCACCCTTGGGTAGATAGGGAACGTATTTGCTTCTTAGTGTGTTAGATGACCAGCTGATAGTCCTAGTGTCATATGGGGTAGATGACAGTCAGTTTGAGCCATAGTATCTTCTATATCTTGTCTATGCTTTAAGAACTGCCTTTTCTGTTTTTCCTCCCAACTTCTCGTTTTTATTGCTTTGGTTCAGGGGGAGTTCATTTGGGATTTGCTAGATCTTAATGTTGACATAACTCAATTTGAACTAAAGGTGCATCTCATGTTGAGGGGGAGCTGGATTTTCATTTCTTTTTAGCATTCTGCATTGTAATATAATTACATAGAGCCTTAATTATTATCCTTATTTCACATATTTACAATGCTTTACATCTTGCCATAATCTGTGCTAAAATTGCTAGATCTATCATAATTTTATATGTGTTGTCTAGACTTTGCCATGATAAGTTGATTAAAAATGCACAACTTGAAGTAAATCATGTCATGTTAGCTCTTGAGACTAGTCTGTCTTTAGTTATCCACTTATGATTCATGTCATGTCAAATAGGCTGAGTTGACTCTTGAATCTTTATTGAGCTTTAGATTGAGCTATGCTAGTTCTTTATGACACATGAGTTATTGTTAAACTTCGTGCTCTTGAACTATATTCAGTAAAAGCAAAAAGATCTCTTTTGTGCGAAAGAACTGATCTCACCAATTCTTTCTCATGGGACTGCTTGCCATTGCACTAGGCATGAACTCAGGGGGAGTTTTGGATGACCAAGATCATCTTCTTAAGCTTCTAGCTTGGAGTGGTCGCATAAGGCTTGAGATCTAGCACATGACTAAACAAAAAAATCTGGTTGGAAACAACCATGAGATTTTATAAAGAAAAGATATGTCAACAGTGCTAAATTTGCTTCATTTCAAATAGACTAAAGTACTTGAATAAGTGATTCATTTGTAGCACTCTAAATTGACTCAATACTAGCTTCTTGGTTACACTTAGATTATTGACATGGCCTGCATCATCCTTGGATATCTTTAGCTAGACTATACTCTTGGATAACTTGACATGCTAAGAAATTTGACTAAATTTTAGATTGTGACTTATTTGGTTTAGCTTGATTATACATATCTTGTCATGATCTTGATAGCATTTATATGTGTTATGGCTTGATGTAATACTGAATGGTCATTTTGGATAATCTTCATGACTCTAATTGCTTAGGTTTAATAAAATTCAGCCATTTCATCTATATCATGATATATTTTCCTTCAAGCACCTTGATGATTTTATTGCCAAAAGGGGGAGAATATTTGAGAAAACCAATTTCTGGGAGCTTTTGAGGAAAACTTGCTCTTTTTGTTTTTGCTCCTTTTGTCTACATGGTCTTGAGTCTCCTTGCTCTTCCTTCGGGGAGCAGAGTACGCCAAGGATGGTGTGGGCTTGCCACTGGCCTTATCACCGCCATCACTGACTGCCACCTTCACTGTCACCATCCCCTTCGTTGAGGTTATAGCCGAGGTGGAGGCAGCTGCGGATCTTCTGAGAGCTCTCATACTCGAGGAGAGGTAACTGAGGAGGGGAGGTGAGATGGGAAGGGGAAGAAGACAGGAAGGAGTGGGGCGAGAGGAACGGACATTGCTACAAAAAGGGTCATCACAGACGGTTCAAAACTATCATCACAGATGATTTTCTGAACCGCTTGAATTTATGTGTTAGTGATAATCACGGGTTATCATAGACGGTTTGTGAGCCGTCTGTGATAAAAATAACATAGACTATTTGTAACTAGAACTGTCTATGAAGAAAACTATTACAGACGGTTTGAACCAAAAACCATCTGTGATACTCATACATCACAGATGATTCTAGTTACCAACCGTCTGTGATTGTCGAGTATCACAGATGGTTGGTATATAGAACTGTCTATGATAGTCCTTCATAGATGGTTTATAGCACAAACCATCTGTGATAGTTCATTCTACACCTAATTTTTTTTTATCTTTTGGCTAGCCTCAAGAAATAATGTTAACTATGCCCTTTGAAAACAAGCAAATACAGCAGCAAACACAGTAGCACATTCCATTAGAATCAACCATTACAGCATCACAAGATAATGAGCAGGTTACCCATCTAACATAGTAAGAACATGACAAGAACACATCTTAATCTTACGAACCCAACTCTTAAACATGGCAAGAACACATCCTAATCCTACAAACCCAACTCTTGAACATGGCAAGAACATATCCTAATCCTACGAACCCATGGTAAAAACATAGAAGAAGGAGAGATTCTAGCAACGCGCGAGCTGGATGTCCTTAACACTAATTTGAGCACCATCTTAGTAGCTAGCTGCTTCCGCGGTGCCTGTAGTAAAGGAGAGGCTATGGTAGCATCACCTTTATGTTACGACGGTGAGACTGCACAAGACACTCTTACGACACTTATGACAAAGAGTGTGTTGTGCAGTCGACCGAGGTGTCACAACGGAGGCGCTAGATCACAGCGGTAGTTGGCGTCACCGAGAAACAAGCTAGGAGTGGATGAACTAGCTAGAAGCAGCCGGTAGAACTTATCTTGGAGTGAAAGGGAGAGGGGAGTAATAAATAAAGGGCAAGAGGTGCGAGGAACCGGTGCCTGCTGTTCGATGCGGAGAGAATGCACGGGTGAGATCAGAATCTGGGGGAGATGCCACGGATCAGTGTCGTGGCATTATCAGAGACAGTTTTTTATACGAACCATCTGTAATAATGCACATATCATAGACGGTTTGTATTAATAACCGTTCATGAAAATATCACATACGGTTATTAATACAAACCGTCTGTGATGTCTTGCATTATCACAGATGGTTTATACTAACAACCATCTTTGATATTTTGACAGACGGTTATTAATACGAACCGTCTGTGATGTATTCCTTTATCACAGATGGTTCGTATAAATAACTGTCTATGAAAATATCATAGACAATTATTAGTATGAACCGTCTGTGATAATTACAGTACAGAAGGTTCACAGGAACCGTCTGTGATGTAGCCATCTAGTATAGCTTCTTTTGTAGCAGTGATATTGGGAGAGAGCGGGTGGAGCACTGATGGTGCTTGAGCGGGGGGAGGGAAGAATGGGAGTGCAACCTCGAGGGCTCCATGAGGCGGCCAAGGTCTGATTTCATGGCACTGCAAGGGCTTGGACAGGGGAGGAGGCAAGGGAGAGGTGGGAGAAGGGAGCGGTGGTGGTGTGGATGGAGTGGGAGAAGGTAGAGAGGAGGCGAGTCGAGGCCAGAGAAGGGAGTAGTGGTAGCATGGATCTCGAGTTCATAAATTAATGCAAAATTTTACCTACTATCTAGTTAAAAACACTTGTAATTAACATTATACAGGTGTTGTGATTCGTGAACAAACATATGAGGGACCATATGGATATAAGTAACATTAATTTGACAGAACAGTTATGATTTGCTTCTTTTCAAGGGAGGGCCAATCACCAATAATATTCATGCATGTGGAATGTCTCCACGCAAGTCGTCCTCGCTTCAAGGCATGCCTATGTTAATCACTTCACCTCACATCAAGGGCAATCATGCATGCGAAAACTTGTTAGCCATACACCGTTCACTGTGTTCACAAGTCACAGCAATTATTTAGTTTTATAAATTAATGTAATGGTTGAAAATACAATCAACAAACTACTGCCACTACTAGAAAACGGATCATCCCTCACGGTTCAAAACCGTCAGGAAAATACAGAAAACCGTCAGGTTATATATCCCTGACGGGTTCCCGTCAGGCAAAAGCCCTCAGGGCTGGCTGTAAAGGAAAATTAAATTTGGCTGACGGGAACCCGTAAGGGATATATAACCTGACGGTTTTACCCGTGAGGAAAATAATTTAACCTGACGGTACAATTCCCGTGAGGAAAAATAAATTTTACTCACAGGCGAAATGTTACCCGTGAGAAAAATGCATTTTACTCACGGGCGAAATGTTACCCGTGAGAAAAATGCATTTTACTAACAGGTACGGTCACCGTCAGGAAAATTAATCAGACCCGGGGGAAAAATTTCCTGACGGTTTGATCGTCAGGAAAATGTATTTCATTGACGGTTTGAACCGTGAGCAAAATTGATTTCCTATAGCAGAAAATTTTGCATTCTAGTTATAACATATTTTTCAGCCATAATGAATTAACATTTACAAGATAAGCATTAATAACTTACAAGATATGCATTGATATCTAAATATTACACATCCGTGCATCATATAATCAAATTAATCACAACACCATCATTCCATCAATCAAGAAACATAATTGAACAAACATATAAAAAGTTTGGTTTTCATAAACAATCCCTAGATTGATTCATGTTCACACAAGCATACCAATTCATAAACTTCACCTCCAGATTAGTTCATCCATTCAAAAGACATCTAAAATAAAGTACCACATACAAAAGTCTATATTTCCATTACATTCTGTAGGTCACAAAACATGGACTCTCACCTGGAGCAGATACTGTTGCCTAGTGCCTACAAATATGTTGGACTTATGTACAAGCAAAATTTTGACCTCAATCTGCTCCCAACATATCAAACGATCCATCCAAACTCTCTTCTGTTGCGGCTGTCGGTTACCTCTTCCTGTTCCCACCTGAGCCTCCGGCAGCCTTCCCAGCAGACCCAGAAGCTCTCGATCTTCCTGGTGGCGCCTTCTTTGCATTCGAGCCGTTACTGTTGCTCTTCAGGTCGAGCTGCACTTGAATTCCTGGGAGTAGAACCAAAATTACCAAATAGTTAGGCTCCACGTACATACAGAGATGGGGTCAGGGATAACAATATCCAACAAGGAAATGTATTAGAACCTTTCTTCTTATCACTCTGCAGGTCCAGTTTCGGCTTCGAGTCACTAGGCGCAAGTTCATCTAGAAGTCACAAAGCGCTGGTTAAATAACAATGCAGACCGAAGAGAAGTCATTGATTTGGATGCGTTGAAAATTACTCTAATACTCAAATCGCAATTTTCCAATAGCATGCTACTGAAATAGCACCACTACTTGCAGCATAACTGGCTATAGGCCTACATGGCATGTCTGAAGGTTAAAGAACAGAAGTACATACGTATATGAAGATGGTATGGCACCACACAGTTGTCTCAACAGTTTTGTTTGATCCTAATACCCAACACATTAGTCAAGATTTACATGAGTTAAAGACCAATTTTCTATTTCTGCATATTTTCTCCTTTTCAAACAAGCCCTTGTCTGATGATTTATTCATTTACAAAAAAAGAAACACGTACCAATATTTTCAGCATCAGAAGAATCCTCTTCGTCACCTTCTGCTGATGCTACTCCATTTTCTTCAGGCAAACTCGCATCCACTGGTTGAATACCATCCATAGGATTTGGATGAGCCTAAGAACAAAAAACGTATTCAGCACCACCATGAAAGGGAATGATGACATGGCTAATTATGCGAAACAAGTTTACTTAACTAAGAGATCATACTGCATGAATGCTTCCAATAAATTATTTTGAGCAGTGAATTGAGTTATAGGATAGAGATCTAAATTGAATCACTGAACTACAACAAAAAAAACGAATCAGATTTTTTGGATTGGCTACATAACCCCTAAGGCATAAGCTTACCCATAAGCTTGTCGAGTTAATGATGCAATTGCTGTGATACTAAAAGATCCACAGTAGAAACAAGTGGACTCCACACTATCTATATTGTATTTCACATTTGCCTCTGTATTCTTCTCATTTCTATTGCAAGATTTATGTTTTCTTCCATGCATATCCACAAGATCACATACATACAACTTTCAAAGATGACCTCAAGAAAAATTTACAGTTCACATAATGCGCTATGAGTACACGCTACACAGGATAAATGCAATAGTTGAACAGGCAACCATCTAGAACATGTTCGCAAAATCAATTCAAAAGTCATCGTTAGTACAGTGGAACATACATAGTTAAGAGACAACCTACCATCTGGAATGAACATTTCCAACACAAGGGAGACCTAGTACATTATTTATTGCATTAACTACTGTTACCATTCAAAGGGATGATTAATGAACATGACATTAGATAGAATAAATATCAGACTGCTTTCAGAATAATTACCGACCTTAAATTTGGATAATTCAACAATCGTATCAAAGTCTTCCTGGCTTAAAGAGTATGTATCCATAAACTCCACCACTTTTTGAACAGCTTCATCCTGGGTGTATTTACAAATGTAAGATTGCCAGCATATTGCTCATAAAGATTTCTAAATGGAGAATCGAATTGTAAATTTACTGCATTACAAAAGAAGAGCCAAAAAAAGGTAGGTTGAGAACTCAGAATTGGTAACCTCATTTGCATATTGAATTGGTCATGAAGCCAAATGCAGCCGCCCTCTTTGATGGTTCAACCACATCCGCCTAATTTAGCAGAAACAAAGGAATCGAGTTGAACTCTAACTGATGGTTTCATTTGAATAAAAATAGAAAACTCCCGTTCAAAAACAAGTATTAAAATAGAAACCTGTATGCAATTAGTCTAACCGTGTATGCAATTGCAAGGCAGAATATGGTTCCTTGGCCAATCATGTATGACAAAGTACGCAGAATAAGGTAGATATACACTGCAGCTTTAGAATTGTTCCATGCAAGCACAGCTGCAAACACGAACACCGAACCAAATGCGGATTTGGGGCGGCGGGCGGAGCTGGGGCGTCGGGGGTGGGGGAGGACGGTGGGAGCTGGGGAGGCAGGACTGCGGCGGGGCAGACCTGGGGAGGCGGGGCGGAGCTGGGCCGTCGGGGCAGATCTGGGGAGGCGGGGCGGACCTGGGGCGCGCGGCGGTGGAGCTGGGGCGTCGGGGAGGACCTGGGGAGGCGGGGCGGCGGGGCGGAGCTAGGCCGTCAGGGCAGATCTGGGGAGGCAAGGCGGCGGGGTGGACCTGGGGAGGCGGGGCGGAGCTTGGCCGTCGGGGCAGATCTGGGGAGGCGGGGCGGCGGGGCGAACCTGGCGCGCGCGGCGGCGGAGCTGGGGCATCGGGGAGGACCTGGGGAGGCGGGGCGGCGGGGCGGACCTGGGGAGGCGGAGCAGCGGGCGAGGGGATCGGGAGGAGGATGCGCGCGGCGGCTGCGAAATTTGGGGGGGGGGGAACTAGCGCGGTGCACAAAATTAGCGGGCGCGGCCGGGCTGGAGAAACCTCACGGGCTTACATCAATTATCCTCACGGTTCACTTAATACCGTCAAAAAAATAGTGTATTTCCTTGGTGGCTTAAGAAGCCCGACAGGAAAATGTATTTTTGTGACGGTGATACGTGGGCCCGTCACAAAAAATTGATATCCCTCACGTTCTATGCGGGCCCGTCAGGAAAATTAAAGCCCGTGAGGGATGATCCGTTTTCTAGTAGTGCGCCTTTTTTAAAGAATGCCTTGTTATAAGGGCAAGTGTGTGTGGATCCGATGTAGTACACCACTTAATTGCAATTTTGATTTGGCCTCCCTACAAATCTGTAGAAATTTCAATTAGACCCTGGAGTCTTCATGTTTGATGTGAAAAATTGAGCTTCATACAATCACTTTACCAAAAAGCTTAAGATATTGAGAATTAAAAACAAACAATATACTCAACATACTTCATATACTTGCCACTGGGACACTCTTCGTCTTCACCAACATTTATAGATTCCTTACATATGAATTACTTTTCTCCCAATTAAATTTGATTGGGAAAATTTTGTTTATACCATTAGTTGCGGTCCACTTCTCACTTTTGCCACTAAATTTTCCGGTCTCTCACTGTTCGTTAGGTACATGTTTGGTTTTGCCACTGCCATCCAATTCCCGTCAAGTGAACATGGTTAATTTGACCGTTAAAAAAATAGCAAACAAATACAAAAAGATAGAAAGGTACAAGAAAAACATAGGAAATTCAAAAAAATACCAGAAAAAATACTGGAGTATACAGAAAATTTCATGGATCACTGGTAAAGAAAAAGTTAAATTTTCTATAAAATTTCACTAGGAACGTGTTAGACTGAGTAAAACTTTCAATCTTTCTCAACATTCTCTACAACACAAACCCTATATAGGGACGCTGTTTTAATCTAGTGGAGGTGTTTTTTTTATGTCTTTGCATTGTTGTAGAGATGCTTTTTTTAAAATGCCTCATAAGCGCCTTCCTATCCATTGTCTCTATGAATATAGAGAGATATTATTAAAATACCTCTATATCCTTTGTGACATTTTATAGGGGCACTATATTTTGTCTCTAAGAGAATAAAGGTATTTTATAGTGGTATTAAATTGTGCTACTAGTATAGCGAACTATAGAAATAATATGTGGATTTTTGTAAAGGTTGGTACTCAAACTCATGACCTCAAGGGAATAGTACTTCTCTTGAACATGTTGCACTAACCACCTCAACCTCACCACTTCATATGTTTAGTTGTGCCTTGTAATATTTATATGTAGGTCATTTAACACATGTAAACCACTGAAAAACGTCTCTAGACAGTTAAAAGCATCTCAAAAAAATGTCTCTACAAAACAAAAAACTTTAGGAGAATTAGAGAGCGTCTCAAAAGTATCTGTTCATGATAAATTCTTTCATGTGGTTCTAAAATGTCTCAAACCCACCTCTACAATACAATATTTTGTGATGATTTTTAACGTGTCTCTAGGTCATGTAACTTCAATTTTAGAGGCAAGTTGGAAAGCGCCTATAAAAAATGCCTTTATATGGAGTTTTTCTTGTAGTGTTTGAAGGGAACATCCTTAAATTTTTGCTAGTGTAAAACTTTTTGTAAAATTATAAGAATTTTTCTGGGTTTTCTATGATTTATGGTATTTTTCTTCATTTTTCTAAATTTTTATGGTAAATTTTTTTCTGAATTTCCTATTATTTATAGCATATTTCTTAAAAGTCAAGCGCTGTTGACTTGACAGAATGGGTGCCAGAACGGCAAAACCAAACATGTACGTAATAAGACAGTGGCATATGTGAGAGAGGTTAGAAAATTTAGTGGCGAAAGTGAAAGTGGACCGCAACTAATAGCATGAATGAAAATTTTCCAATTTGATCTTAGCATAGTATTTTCTTAAGTTTCATACATGCATTGATCAGTTCATCGAACACTTGAGTTGTAGAGAAAAAGATAACATTTTTCTCTCACTGTAACAAAAAAAATTGCTTGTGTGTGACAAAAAATAAAGAATTAACGGATGTATGACAGTTTTGGATTTTAGGATATACATTATGGTCTATTGAATCGTGTCACCATTTTCTCGGTTCAAGACTCTAATGTCGCACAAATCCGCCCCACACACAAACACATGCACACTCCCGAAGACCAACAACATCTGGGAGAACTAAAAGTGCATGCAATATGGAGTAGAATACAGTACGATATGCACGCAGGGAGAATCTTTCCGTGAGCTCCTGCTGCTGAATACATTCACCCGGGTTAAGTTCTCCATGTTCTTGTTCGCTTGTGCTGTTGCCTCTTGTTCTCTAGCCTTGATCCGTACGTGCATACACGCAGCAATGCAGCCAGGCACAGGTGACAGCAGCAGCCTACAGTAGTACAGTTTTTGTTGAGACCTGTGCACTTGGATCCATCTAGCCACATAGTACAGTACTAGTACTCTACACCAAGCCAATTCACCCACTTCATAGAATGTGTACATGTCAGACAAATTAAAGGTATGTATCACACATATGACACACCCTAGGGTTTTGTAATGTTTATATGCAGGTATACATATTATGGCAACGCCACAGTCATAAGTGTTTAGGACAGTGCCATTCTTTTTAACTTATAACTTATGGCTTTCCGAACAAATAAATATGATGACTTTTTCACTCTTTTTTCGAAGCGGTTCATCAGAGTGGCATTTTCAAATTAGTTTATCGGTGTATCACTATTTGATTTATATCGCCATCAGCTACAATTGAAAAGGACAGGACCAGAGCTCAGCAGAGGGTAGCTAGAAACGTAACACACTGACAAGATTCCCTTAGCTGATGCTCGCACAGCGGTAGACATTTCATGTGCCAATCTGTCCATATATGCATGCCAAATGGTCGACTAGTCCTGACAGCTACTCGATCAGGTCGACCAATGCCAACAAGACGTACGTGGTTTTGTTACCCTGTGTGAATTTAACAGGACCACAGCGTAGGCTGCATACAGTACATACGCATGGCATGCTAAAACAGCATGAATAGAGTATATATATTTTGTATTATTTGGCCTTGGTTTTGGTTTATGATCACGTAGGGTGAACCTAGAGCTGGTCAACCACGCTGGAATATAGGAATTTCACGTAAAACTTATTCAATATATTTCTCGCAAGGAGCTGGAAAAAATATGTGTAGTTTCGAATTATCAGACTAATTGGAGTGTATTTTTATAGGTGTAGTCTCCGTTGGGCCTCCCTTAAGCACTATTGGTTTTCCCAGCTGACGGCCGGACTAGATCTCTTTCTCAATATTTCTTTTGGAACAGTAGAGATAGCGTAGGCATGCACGTGTGTACATGCATGAGAGAAACCGTTGTCTGAACCTGCTTGTATTCAACTACCACCAGCAAAACAAGTCATGCATCCATCGATCGTCACGGACAAGTTGCTACTATATATAACTCTTATAGCTAGCTTTAACATACCATAACAGGATTTTGTTTTGTATCCAGAACGGGTGCATGGAACGTACCTATGCAAATTTTCTTACACGTCTGCATGCACGTATGCACGGTCGTCTGCAGGCTCTCGTGACATGTATCTCTGCATGCATGCAGCTGCACGCTGGTCGTTACACAGGATGGCAGGAGACATATATGGCACAAGAACCTAGGTGACGACATGCATCCATACATCTGAAGAAAGAGAGAAAAGAAAAAAACAAAGTCCAACCATCTAAACAGATGCTGATAGGATTTGAGATGGCAGGTTTACAGCATGGAAAACACCAAACAAAAATCCATAGATTTTTTTTTTTTGCCTCACGTATTCATCACTGATGGAACCGTGCAAGAATTGGAAACTTTCGTTTTTTCTTTTGACAGGCGAGTCGTACTCTCAGACTACTGGTAGCTAGGTAGTAGGTACTGCTGCCACAACAACAGCGAGCGACTTGGAATCCCAAGAAAAGCTACCAACGGAATGTGTTCTTGGCTGAATTATTGGCGTTCTTCCTATGGGACATGGCAAATCAAATTATGGAGTATTGCTGTAGCAGCAGTGTATGAGTTGGGGCATGTATTGTTAATCCCCTAAGAGTCGAATGTGTCGCTATCTCCTGTCTGTGTATATGTGCAAGCCAGCCGTCATTACTACAAAACAAATTATACTGGACATCTCACCCCACAAACGGTTTATATGGAGCCATCTGTGTTTTGATTATTACAGACGGTTCATGACTAAAACCATTTCTGAAACTATCACATACGGTTAGATTTAAAAGTCGTCTGTGATATACGCATTATCACAAATGGTTTTTATAAAACTATTACAAACGGTTTTTATTTACAACCGTCTGTGTTTTGTCCTTTGTCGTATGAACTACAAAAGCTACTGAGACGAGAGACAAATTCAAGGCAAATTTATTACAAAAGTTCCAAAAAAGAGATTTCCAGATCTTAGTCTTTGGACTTCATATGGTTCTTCTTCGACTTTTGGAGTTGGAGGATCAGCCGCTGAGTTCTCGAATACCGTAAAAATTGTCCTTGCCCTCTCCACTTCCTCCTCTAGCCTGGGCAAATCATTAGCTTGGCCTATAATCTCAAAGAGGATGCCATGATAAGTTTCCCCAGAATCGGCCGCTTCTGCTTGATCGGTAATGTTATCCATGTGTCTCTCCATTGTCGCAAGAGTTTTTTCCACTTTGTGCACATTGCAGAGAAGAATAAGGCTAAGGGCGGTTTTCCTTTCCTAAGCGGTAACGAGACACCTCCGTCGACGATGGATGATGAGGTCCAGCTGACGGATGGAAGCGAGTCGAGGAAGGAGAGCAGGGCGTGAGCAGAGGAGCTGCTCTAGACGTAAATTGTTGGCCACTAGTGTAAGGTTGCGGCCGAACAACTCATGATGGATAGATGAGAGGAAGGAGATCAAAACAATATTAGATGCCATTATTGAGAAATCTAATGAAGAAGATGAGAGAGAGGAAAGTTTAGAAGAGCTGGATTAGGGCGTGCATATTTAAGCGTTATCACAGACGGTTCGTATACCAAACCGTCTCTGATATGTGACTTATCACAGACGGTTCGTATAACAAACCATCTCTGATATGTGCATTATCACAGATAGTTCGTATAACAAACCGTCTCTGATAATGACATGTCACTGATCTGTGGCGTATCCCCAAGGATTTCGATCTCACCCATCCATTCTCTCCACATCGAATTACAGGCACCAATTCCTCCCACCGCTCGGCTCTTATTAATTACTCCCCCTCTACCTTTCCACCGGCAGTCACGTGTGAGCTTATCCACTAACTTGCTGCATCCTCCCCTCGACGACTACCACCATGAGCTAGCACCTCCGTTGTGACACTACGGTTGACTGCACAAGACACTCTTGTTGTAAGAGTGTCTTATGCAGTCTCACCGTTATGCCACAAAGGTGGCGCTACCGGCGCCTCTTCATTGCCGGTGATATCCGGCCGCCATCTAATGCCCTCCCTTCTATTCCTTGATGGCAGGCATCAAGGACATCGTACGCTGCATCCAGCTTGTTCCTCGATGACACTGACTACCGCTGTGAGCTAGCACCTCCGTTGTGACACCACGGTCGACTACACAACATACTTTTGTCATAAGTGTCATAAGTGTGTCTTGTTCAGTCTTACCGTCGTGCCACAAAGGTGGTGCTACCGCTACCTCTCCATTGCCGGTGATATCCGGCCGCCATCCGATGCCCTCCCCTCTCTTCCTTGATGGCAGGCATGAAGGACATCGCGCGCTGCATCCAGCTTCTACTGTCTTCTAAGGTCTCTACTTCTTATATATTATTGCTGTGTTAAAGAGTTGGGTTTGTTATCTTGTTATGCTGTAGTGGAATGTGCTATTGTATTTGCCGCTGTATTTGCTTGTTTTCAAAGGGTAAAGGTAACATTATTTCTTGATGCTAGCCAAAAAAACAAAAAAAAGGTATAGAATGAACTATCACAAACAGTTTGTGCTATAAACCGTCTGTGAAGGACTATCACAGACGGTTCTATATACTAACCGTCTGTGATACTCGCCAATCACAGACGGTTGGTAACTAGAACCATTTGTGAGGTGTGAGTATTACAGATAGTTTTTAGTTCGAGCCGTCTGCAATAGTTTTCTTCACAAACGGTTCTAGATACAAATCGTCTGTGTTGTCTTTATCACAGATGGCTTACAAACCATCTGTGATAACCTCCGATTATCACTAACACATAAATTCAGGCGGTTCAAAAAAATATTCTGTGATGACAGTTCCGAACTGTCTATGATGACCCTTTTTGTAGTAGTGCGTGTTCGCTGGTCTTATCGTACAAGTCTGTGTCTAATTTGTAGTTGAGTAGATGTCAAGGTGCATGTACCCTATTTTGAATGTGAGCAAGAAAACAAAAAAGATGCTAGTTGTGCTGCACCACAAATATTTCTCTCTTTGCTCGTGAGTTCTCGCGCTTGATGTTCTTGCCATTGTATGTGTGTGTTGATTCTGGTTGAAAGCTAACAATTGGTATTAAAGCCATGACAAAGGACACTCTTCGTTGGATGAGGAGGTGAAGGAGGCCATCAAATGTGCAGCGGCAGCTGCAAGGAGACAGAGCAATCTCAAGGGCTACGCGCGTGCCATCTAAGGACAAGTACCTGCTATCTCAGCCTTTGAGAAGAGAAGGCCAAAAGGAGAATCCGCTGCCTCTCAGTAACCACAAGGAGGAAAAGTTTGTGTCCGGCACCGACTTCAACATGCCATCCTCCTTTGAATCATTCGCCAACGCGAAGGTAGAGGACATGGCCGCCAAGGACTACATGCACCTCTGCATCCAGCAGCACAATGGCCAGAAGACATTGACCACTGATACGGGCTCAAGTGATACTAGTACTTCGATTTGTGCATTTGATATTCAATGAAGCTAACTCGCACGGCGTTGCCATTTTGCTTGAAGAAACTAAGAAAGCAAATGAGAGGGAGGGAGGTGTGGCTGGTTACAGAGGGCATGAAAAACACATGGCCGAGTGGAGCACACATGATGCATGAAGGTCTAGGCGCGTGTTATTTGGTTGGGCGCTTGGGCCAACTACGTGAGAGCGCGCCCAAGAGAAGGCCACATGTGGTGCGTGTGGGGGCTGAGGCTTGACCGCGTGGGCGATTTTGCCGCTTGGAGCATGTGCATCCGAGAGGAAAAGGGATCGGCCAAGCCAGGAAATCGGGATTGCTAGCTGGAAGTGTGCGTGGAATCTGAGATCAAAGCGGGGATCCCTATGCATGCGTGAGATTGAGTCTAAGCCAGATGTCACATGTGTGCCGTGAAAACAAAGAAAAGGGAAGCTGTGTGGAGCCAGGAGAGTCTATGAGCCAAGAGGAGAGCCAGAAACGTGTGGTGCATGGACTCCAGAGGCCATGTGAAGGAAGCATGCGGGAGCTTGGAATCCACATTGGATTAGTTTGGAACCAAATAGGCAATGGAATCGGTGCTTAAAAATCCTATCCCCAAGAATATGAGTACTATGAATGTTTAATTTGGTATTTTCCTATTTATTTCTTAGAGTTCGAGTTGTGCACATCTGTGCATCCTTTTTAGTTGGCCGAACCAGATATGGTCAGTTTGTATCTAGTTTTTCGGAGTTCCTTTCAAAGACTAGTTCTAGTTTGTTTGAGGAGTCCGGTTTACTAGAGGAGTAGGTATACATTGTAAACACATAATGTTATAAAACGTGTGCGAGACCTAGTCGGTTTTGTAGCTGTGGTGAAGACAGCCTTTGGCTTGCATGCATGAGGGGTGTATAAGGCCAAGGCCTTTATGGACAAAGAAGCCAAATTATGTCATGTTATCTTTTGGTTGTTTTTGGATAAAAACCAGAAAAACCACTGTTGGCACCAAGTATTGTGTGAGATGAGTTGAGAGGAGAATCATTGTGAGGAAGAGTTTGAGGTTGTATGATTTCAAAAAAAGAGAGAGATAGTTTTTGTGCGCAAGTTGAGAATACCATCATTCTCAAATTGTGTTAGAGGTGCTGACCTTGCTATTCGATCAAATCGGATTGGTTATCAAGGTTTTGTGTGTGGTACCATGAAAGATCAGGCTATTTGCGTATCAATTAGCCTTTCCCACTAGTTGATCAATACCATTTGGCATTAGAGCTTGAGTTGCTCATGGTACCATTGTTTTTATTGCTACGAAGATCATCAATGGAGGACATGTCAAAGACGTTGTGATCATCCAACTTGGTTTTGAATTGGCATGCGAGGAGGATCCGCTTTAGGAACTGCACAAGCGGGATTTGTTCTTCTGTCGATGCTGAGTCAAAAATACCGATTGTGCCATGATGATGGACCAAGGAAACTTCATCAACACAACGAGCCAGACGTTTGTGGATAGATTGGGGTTGATGATGATACCACATTCGAAATCATATCAGTTGTTGTGGCTGTACCAATACATCCCAATTTCGTAACAAGTAGAGGTAAAATTTTCTTTGGATGAGTATGCTACAATTGCCACTTGTGATGTAATACCTATGCATATGCAAGCATGTTCGTTGGTGTTGGGTACATGTTGGCTGTGTGAATAGGATATAAGGCGAGATGCTTTGAGTTCAATCATGCGTTTCTCTTTTTCATGGAGAGGAACATGTAGGAAGTTCAAATCTTAGACAGACCAGCAATATTTGGAGGATTGACAGTGGCATGACAAGTCTATAGAAAAATTTGAAGCGCAGCGGTGAGAGCAAAAGAAGAAAGCACGAGAAGAAGCTATGAAATGGGAAGAAGAAAAGTGGGCCGAGGAAGAAAGAAAGAAAGCACAACCTGCACAGATTTTGCACCGAATAAATGAAGATTTAGTACGATTCTGACCATCCTGTGCATATTTAGTCGATCCAATTCCAATCGATTGATGGTATCTCAACCAAATTCTAGATATCAGCCGATTTTCGGCAAAGCAAGGGCTAGGAATAGCCCATCTCCAGTTTTATGAACCCTAGAAACACTACTACAGAAAGCCTAATAGTAGACGGCCAATCACAGACGATTTGACAAAACCGTCTGTGACCAACACTACCACAGACGGTTTTAATTCGGACACCGTCTGTGTTGGCGGCGTCGGGGAAAATGCGTATCACAGACGGTTCTTAACTATGAACCATTTGTGATAATTTAGTATCACAGACGGTCTGTATTAAAAACTGTCTGTGATGATCCCAGATTATCACAGACGGTTTTTAATTAAAACCCGTCTGTGATAAGCTGGTTATCACAGACGGTTTTTAATAAAAAATCGTTTGAGATAATTCACAGACGGTTGTTTATTAAAAACCGTCTGTGATAACGGCAGTGGGCATTTATTGCGCTGCTCAGACCGCATCTGACTTCATTTCGATCCAGATCTAGCTGGTGCTTTACTCTTTCGCCGAGGAGGCAAGCTTGGCGATTTCAGGCCACTTAATTTGGTGGGAGGAGGCAGATATTGAGCTTTGAAGATTTATACTTTCCTGGTTGCTCTAGATATGGTTAGTAATGAGTTTTATTTTTTCTTTGCATGCATTACAATTTAGGTCTAAGTAATTGGTGAGTGTTATTAATTGAAGATGGTTTGCAAAATTGTTGGTTATATAATAGCTGTTGTGTTTATAATATGAATTGAGCTAGCAAATTAAGCCTCATTATAATACATGTGGCCAGTATATATGTAGTAATAATTAGTTAATTTAATTTTTAATACTAAGTTGTTATATATGTACGTAACGTAGGACCGAAGCTGGATGTATGCCGCGAGCCGTGTGAGTGAAGAGTACATTAATGGCGTGTCTGCTTTTACAAGAGCTGCCGAGGAGGATATGTTGAATAAAGGGGTGGAATATATGTACTGTCCATGCACTGACTGCGAGAATTTAAAGATGTTTAAGAACCGAGGGCAAATTGAAGCGCACTTGATTCGGAGCGGTTTCAAAAAGGGTTATACGTGTTGGACCAGTCATGGCGAAGTGAATGATCAAATGCCGTCGGATGACATCGCCGGTGAAGTGAATGATATGCCGCCGGATGACATCGCCGGTGAAGTGAATGACATGCCGCCGGCTGATGTCGATTGTGGTTCGGATTCGGATAGGTTGCACGATGATAATTTGGATCAGATGCTTCGCGATGTAGAAGAGAACTATGATGAGAGAGAGTATGTTAAATTCCGAGGCTTGATGGAGGACTCGGAGAAACCTTTGTACACGTGCTGCAAGTACACGAGGTTGTCGGCCGTGCTTGAACTCTTGAATTGAAGGCAAGCAACGGTTGGTCCGACAAGAGTTTCACGGCGCTGCTAGGTCTTTTAGCGGACATGCTTCCGGAAGGAAATGAGTTGCCTAAAACCACGTATAAAGCCAAGAAGGTTCTTTGTCCGTTGGGAATGGAAATAGAAAGAATACATGCATGTTCGAACGACTGTACCTTCTACCGTAAAGAGTATGCAAACATGCTTGTATGTCCGGTGTGCAACGCATCCCGATAGAAACGTAACAATCAATCAGATGACGGCGAGGGAACAGAGGCGAAGAAAGGACCTCCTGCTAAGGTGGCATGGTATTTTCCTATAATTCCCCGTTTGAAAAGGTTTTTTGCAAATCCAAAGGAGACAAAACTGCTGCGTTGGCACTCGGAGGAGTGCAAGAAGGACGGAATGCTAAGACACCTTGCTGATTCCGTGCAGTGGAGAAACATCGATAGGAGTTTTGCAGAGTTCGGTGCAGAACCAAGGAATATAAGGTTTGGACTGAGTACAGATGGAATGAATCCTTTCAGTAGCATGAGCAGCCGACATAGCACATGGTCCGTGACTCTCTGCATCTATAACCTTCCTCCTTGGTTGTGTATGAAGCAAAAGTACATTTTGCTGTCGATACTTATCCAATGGCCAAAACAACCTGGGAATGATATCGATGTGTTCCTAGCACCGTTGGTAGAAGATCTAAAAGTACTGTGGAACGAAGGGGTACAGGTATGGGATGCATACAACCGAGAGAACTTCATTCTGCGCTGCTTATTGTTCTGCACCACAAATGATTATCCCGCCCTTGGTAACCTATCGGGCCATAGTACAAAAGGTGCCAAAGCTTGTACTCACAGTTTAGATGGTACCGAGAGTGTGCGGCTGAGACACTCACGCAAAACCGTCTACATGCATCACCGCCGGTTCCTTCGGAGGGCTCACCCATACCGCAAGATGAAGAAACAATTTGACAGAGAGAAGGAAGATAGTTCAGCTACAAGGCATTTAAGGGGACACGAGGTTTATGATATGGTTCTTCATGTAGTTCTTCATGGAAAAAAGAGAATTGTTGGAGTAGAGAATGTAGTGGACGAGGAAGAATACAATCAATTTGACGAGTTACCTCCTTTTGGAAAAGGCATAAGGGTCGACGACGTCGAACAACGTGATGAAACTAGTTATATACGCATTGATCATCATGAAGGGCTAGTTTTTAAAGGAAATAAGCAAGTAGAATGAGAAATATGCATGTGTGTGATGTATTTGTGAATTTACATTTATGTATACAACAATGCATGTGTGTGATGTATTTGTGAATTTACATTTATGTATATGTGAAAATGTGTGAAGAAATACATTGTGTATATGTGAATTTGCATTTATGCTGGTTGGTGTTGTATATGAATGCCGCTGGTTAATTTGTGTTGTGTATATGAATGCTCAGCAGCTGGTTGGTGTTGTCTTAATTACTACAGTCGGGGGGCTTATCACAGACGGTTCTAAACGTATAATCGTCTGTGATATTGATATCACAGACGGTTCTTACTTTAGAACCGTCTGTGATAAACCTCCTACATATACCCCCTGTCTAGGGTTTTCCGCGTATCCTGCACTTACTAAATCTCGCCGCCTCCTCGCTCCTCCGTCGCCTCCCCTGAGCCCGTCGCCGCCTCCCCCGAGCCCGTCGCCGCCTCCCTCGAGCCCGTCGCCGCCTCCCCCGAGCCCGTCACCTCCCCGAGTCGCCTCCCCCGAGCGCGTCGCCGCCTCCCCGAGCGCGGCACTGCCTCCTCGAGCCCGTCGCCGCCTCCCCGAGCGCATCGCCGCGTCCCCCGAGCCCGTCGCCTCCCCGAGCGCGTCACTGCCTCCTCGAGCCCGTCGCCTCCCCGAGTCGCCTCCCCCGAGCGCGTCGCTGCCTCCCTCAAGCCCGTCGACGCCTCCCCCAAGCCCGTCGCCTCCCCGAGCCCTCGCCGGCCACCTCCCCTGTGCAAGTTTGTTAATCTTCCATATACTGAGATTGCCTGTGGGATTTACAGTTGCTCGATGATGATAAATTCATATACTGAGATTGCCTGTGGGATTTACAGTTGCTCGATGATGATAAATTCATATACTGAGATTGCCTGTGGGATTTACAGTTGCTCGATGATGATAAATTCATATACTGAGATTGGTTCATTCGGTCTTTGAGCTCTAATAGCTGTCGGTTCATGCAGTTTTCAGGTTATAGACTGAATTATTGGGTAAAGATAACTTGTATGGTCTTGATCTGTATGAATAATGTTGTCTGAATATATGCATGCTGAATATATCTTGATCTTGAGATTGTAGAGTTTGTATCTAGAGCTCAAAAGACTGAATTCATTATTTGACATAACCAATCAAGGAAGAGTATATGATTTAGTAGCGGGACGGCCAAGATTAATCTTGTGCAACCCTACAATTTGAGAGCACAAACTAATCAATTAAAACTTGAGCTTGTTGCTAGTCTTAATTGATACATGCCTTTTACATTGTCATACATATTCATGTTTAGACTGTTATTGATTCTATTATTGATGCTTGTTGCTTCATATATATGCCACATAGACCTTCAAAGGGCATGAAGCAAGTAACACATTCTAGTGTATCTTGTTCAATGAACCTGATACACTAGTTTGTGTCATTTGCTTCATAGAACTTTGTTTAGAGACCTTGTAGTAATAGTATATACCACATAGACCTTCAAAGGGCATGAAGCAGTAACACATTTTAGTGTATCTTGTTCAATGAACCTGATACACTAGTTTGTGTCATTTGCTTCATAGAACTTTGTTTAGAGACCTTGTAGTAATAGTATATGCCACATAGACCTTCAAGGGGCATGAAGCAAGTGACACACTCTAGTGTTCCCTGTTCAATGAACCGGGTACACTAGTTTGTGTCATTTGCTTCATAGAACTCTGTTTAGAGACCTTGTAGCAATAGTATATGCCACATAGACCTTCAAGGGGCATGAAGCAAGTGACACACTCTAGTGTATCCTGTTCAATGAACCGGATACACTAGTTTGTGTCATTTGCTTCATAGAACTTTGTTTAGAGACCTTGTAGTAATAATAGATAGATATTGATTCTATATATGTATATATGTAGGTATATATATGTATATGTATGTATATACACATATATATGTATTGTAATCGCCTATATTGAGCGAAATAGATAGATATTGCACTTTCTTATCTTATGGAATGTCACTTTCTTATCTTATTCTAATAGACCCACAAATTGAGCAAAATATCATCCGCGCATTCTTCAACACCATCGCCGGAGGCGTCCGCTTCAAAATCAAGACGCCAAGGAAGAGGGCTATCGAAGAAGCCTGAGGGCCGATTTACCATCACACATGTTGATGCATCTGGGGTCCCTCTCCTTCCTCGCAAAGCAGCAAGCGCACGGAAGAGCATGATTGCAATCGTTGCACGAGAACGAATTGAGATCACATTCAATTCGTGGAAGGACGTGCCTGCGACTCGGAAAAGAGAGCTGTGGACAGAAATTTTGGCATCGTTCGAGATCCCAGAAGAACACCAAGACGCCGTGCAACGACAAGCCTTCTTAGGGGCGTGCAAAGCATGGAAGAACTTCAAGAGCAAGCTTATCAAGGACTACGTGGAGAAAGACGAAACGCCCTTTCATAAATACCCATTCCTAGAACCACAATGAGAAGAGTTCAAGGCTTCGAAGACGACCGAAGATTTCAAAAGTACAAGTGCAGCGCACAAGGCCCTCCAGGCAAAAAACACACACCCCCACAGACTTGGCACAACTGGGTATGCGGGTAAAATCCCGCAGTGGAGGAGCGAGGACGACCAGGCAGCCCTGCAGGACACCGCCCCGCCATTTGCCAATATCCCGGATGACCGCGCTCGAAATTGGATTAGAGCAAGGTCATCCACAACGACATCGGGGGACGTATCCTTTCGAAACCCTGCAGACCAGCAAGTGTCCGAGCGCTTGGTAAGATATCGATCGAACTACGTAGCTTGTAATTACTCCACAACTTCGTACGAAGTGAAATGACATGTCGTGCTCTTGCAGGAAGAGCTGAGTTTTGAAACTACCCTGGGATCATTCCAGAGAACAAGGGAGAATGATATGCTCTCCACGGCCCTAGGAAACAAGGAGCACCCGGGCCGTACGAGAGGCCTTGGGCTTTACGTTCCTTGGAAACATGGTTTCCAAGATGACTCCGACATGTGTCGGCGCAGGAAGAGAAACAAAGCCGAGCGTGACGCACTCCTACGAGAAGAGATCAAGGCATCTCTTAGAGAGGAGCTAATGGATGAGCTGGCTGGTGTAGTCAGAGATGAGGTGCGGAAACAGACAGAAAGTCAGTAGGCCGCCGCCACCGCTCCTGTGCTAGCTAGCCCGCACAACCGTCCGAGTAGTTGCGCGTCCAATCCGACGCAAACCGATGCCAGATTTTCTGTGGACGACATCCTGATAATAATTATTATCTCTCGAATGCTTGCTCTATTGATATGCCTATTCGACTAGCTAATTCTGTATCGTTATGTAGGAGCCTACGAAGTGCAGGCTTCAAGTGAGATATGCCTCTGTTCCCTTGCACGCTGCTTGGGGCCAGGCATATCCGTCTGGTATCGGGGCCATGCTGCACGGTCAAGCTTTAGCGCCAGGCTTCGCAAAAGTTAATGTGGATGGTGTGCATGTCAATTTTGAGGTCGTCCCACTACCGAAGCCCCCCAACGACGAGATCGTGACTCTAGGGCAGGCCATTGGAACATTCATCCAGTGGCCCAAAAGCGACATCTCCCTGGAGGCTTCTTCACCGGTGGCAGGACCAGAAGGGCAGTGCGAACCAGAGCAACATGCACTGGTGACATCTCCAAAAGGGCAGTGCGAACCAGAGCAACATGCACTGGTGCCATCTCCAAAAGGGCAGTGCGAAGTAGAGCTACCTGCACCGGTGCTATCTCCACGGGTGCTATTCTCGGCAAAGCAACTTGCACCGTCTGTACTATTACAGTCGACCTACAATCGAGGTAGTGGCCATGGCAAATCAAAGACGAAGGATGATGACGATATCATGTATCTGCCATTGGCCCGCAAATTCGTGCTAGGTGAGCCGATGATATTCCCGGACGAGCACCTCTTAAAATTAGGACTTGGTTGCCAAAGATTCCACGCTTGGTATATGGAACAGTCCAATAGGCCAGAGGCAGAACGGCGCTCAGGTATCACTGTCAAATTCAAGCCGGAACATTTCGTGCACGAAGCTCACGAATGTGTCTTCGCGGTGACCTTTGACGATATATTTGAACTTTTCATGCTCAGCGGTCTCGACGCCTCACTCGTTCGATGCTAGACGCTGTAAGTCTGTACAATCACAGTTTCTGTTCACGTAATACCGATATATGTCACAATTTGTTGCTTTTCTATGTATATATATAGATTCATGCTGACCGAAAGCTAGATCATCGAAATCACCAATTGGTTTCCTAGACCCACGCTTGGTCGCCATTGATACCATCAACGAGGATGCATCCTTCGTCGAGAACTATATTACACAAGCACTGCTGGCTCACCAAGATAAGGAATTTGTTCTTATGCCATACAATGAGCACTTCCATTGGATTTTAATTGTAATTATACCAAAATGGAACAAGGCTATATGCCTTGATTCTCTAAGTAAGAACAAATCCAAGTACACAGCTATCGCCCAAATACTCGATAGGTAAGTACATTGTACATTGTACTCTTTCTTTCCTTCCGAATGACTAATCTAACTTTTTCGAATAACGAAGGTCGTTCGTCACATACGTTAAACAAACACGTGGCTCGACAACAGGGGCCAAGCCCTTGAAACATACTTGCAATTTTCAGGTATTCGCTAGCTACACATTAATTAATCATATACAACACTTAGTAGTAATGCCTCTTGATTTAATACATTCTATTTTTTGCAGTGCCACCAGCAGCAGCCGGGCAACACGTGTGGATACTACGTGTGCCACCATATGAGACTACTCCTCAATTCCACCAACATCACCAATTCTAAGGTTTGTCAATCTTCCCACATTTATTTCATACATGTCAGGTTTTATATGTACGCGCGTTGATATTCCTATCGACAGGCTGCGCCCATCTCTGCATCTGCATTGACACAACCGGACTTTGCAAAAATTCGAGGAGAGTTAGTTTGGTTTTTGTGGACTAAAGTCATAAGATCAGATGGAGAGTTCCACTGCGCAGAATGATTTTTTATTGTAATTCTAAGTGCAAATGCAGTGTAGATCTTTTGTAATTGTGTATTTGTTAATGGATATTTTATTTCAATTCAATTAATTGATTTGCGAAATGGATGCTTTATGTTTGTGAAATGAAGTGTGTTGTCAATTGGATGTTTTATGTCTGTGAAATGAATTGAGATATGAAATGTATCTGAAATGAAATGAGATGTGTGAATTGTATATGTTTTATGTCTGTGATTATCTGCTTGTTTCAGAGGGTATGGCTAGCATTTCCTGAGGCTAGCAAAAAAAACAGAAATATATTTAGGGGTTGAAGGGAATATCACAGACGGTTTTTGAGTAAAAACCGTCTGTGATAGTTGATAATCACAGACGGTTTTTAGTTAAAACCGTCTGTGATTATAGCTATCACAGACAGTTTTTACTCAAAAACCGTCTGTGATGATCAGTATCACAGACGGTTTTTAACTAAAAATCGTCTGTGATTATCAGCTATCACAGACGGTTTTTACTCAAAAACCGTCTGTGATAGCTGATAATCACAGACGGTTCGAAAACCGTCTGTGATGACCTTCGATTATCACTGACCCATAAATACAGACGGTTCACAAAACCGTCTGTGATGACGTTTTCGAACCGTCTGTGATGACGTTTTCGAACCGTCTGTGATGACCTTTTCTGTAGTAGTGAAAGCCCCAATAACTTGTTTCAATGGGGGAGGGTCTCATGTTCACCATTAATTTGGTGTGGGGTCCACCGAATCAACGGCGGATAGCAAGGAGCCTCACGTGAGGCCCTTCCCAAAAGAAAAGCGCTTCCAACTTGTATGGCCTTCCTTCACTTGCCACCAACATAATCTGCACCTTTGTCACTGAAAGTGTGTTTTTTATGTATCCATCAATGTAGTGTTCCGTGTGCCTCTGCATTGGCGGCACAACAGATTATGGATATTGGACCCATTCTGAATACCCAGTACCATTGAATTAATCTAGTTAGATTAGTTTATCACCCTAATAAAAAAATAGTAGCCAAATATAAAGTAATAGTATATTCTCTTTTACAAGTATCCATGATCTAGGGTTAGCTATAGCCCAAGTGCTCGCATGCATGTCTTCCAGAAGGCAAGCAAATAGCAATCCTTCCCTGATGTCTTTTACTTCAAAAGTTGTACCAGTAGCATGTACATGAGCTTAATTAAGCAACAGAAGCAGCAGCAAGAACAACAAAACCTGCGCACAATTTTCAGTAGAGTTGAAAGAAGAAAACGTTGAGGGAGGCACGTGGGCCGTACACCCACACACGCTATTATCCAAGATACGGCAGCATAATTAGCGCCATCTTTTTAGACTCTCCTCGTCTTACTCTTTCCCCTTTTGTTAATTGGTCTGTCCTAAAGCTCTCTTGAAAAAGCTGGGAGGCAGCTTGTATTAACTCACTAATCGCACGGGGTTGCCTGTTTATCCTTTATATGAAAGCGAACTTGTCCCTCATAGCTTTAGTAATTACTAACAGAGTTTGCCCTAGCTTGCCTGTTTCCTCTAGCTAGCTACTCATCTGATCCAATCTAGGTGTCGTTTTAGTATGCTGATTTTGGTTTTGCAATTACTGCTAGTTGTTCTTACACGTTTTTTTGGGTGAACGTTTGGGAACTAACAGTGTTTCCCCTAAAGAAAACAAATAAAAAGGTGACCAACTAATGTGCATGAATGCATGATCCTTTATCTCAAAAAAAAAAACTACGATCATGTACATGTAGAATCCTGCAACCTTTTAAGTATCCAACCGAAAACAGAATACAACCTATAATACACTCCAGCAAGATCACATGACCTGAGCAATGCTCCTCTATAGTTCAGTGGATAATGCTGAACAGGGAAAGGAATCTAGAATCTTGGAATATCTTGGTGCTTGCATTCGTCAAAATAATGCTCTCTGCTCCAAAAAAATTGGAATAGATAGTGGGGTTTGTTGGAACTAATTCTACCGAATCTCTTTTCGAGTCTGTATCAAGTTGAGTCCAAGTCAATTTAGAAATAGAAATTTAGGTTTCAGAGTCGATTTCTGTATCTGAGTCATGTTTTGATAGGTAGAAGTATTGTCTATGTTTAACATATAATCTTGTGTATAAATAGAGGAGAAAACTAAAGAAAAGGTGCGGCGATTGGAGCACCACCAAAAGATTGTATTTATTCTATCGCTCAATTGTTTTTTTGTGTTGTCACAGTCGTACTCAAAAAACAAAGGAAAATACGAGTACTCAAAGTTTACGAGAGCTCAGAGAACTTGAAGATCACGAGTTGCTGAAGTACTCGAAGCTATGACTTCCGATCACATACACAGCGGTCGAAGCATCAAGTAAAAGTCAAACTACTCGAAGCGTTCGATCACGTGAAGTTACCAGCACCATGGAGTGATCGTAGCCTCATCTTGGAAGTTATCGTAACCTTCATCTGACCAACACAAGTGGTCTTAACCATCAAAATAGAGTGGTCGTAACCTTCCTCTAGTATCAGAGCGTTGTGCCAAACGACTCGTTGAAGGAGCAGCACATGGCAGGGAGTGGATCTTCGTCGATAACGAAGGAAGGACTAAATTCCCTTCTATATTTAGTTCTCAATTTATAGAATTACCTATCATGGTCTATGAAGATACGGGTGAATATACATGCTCAGGGGTCTGGGACACTGTAGCTGATCCGGTCGATGCTAATGGAAAGGTCGATCCAAAAGGAAAAGCTCCAATAGTTGACATGAAGATCAATCAAACTGCCTTGGCACTCATCTACGCTGTCATACCCAACTCGATGCTCAGTCAACTTGTCAAAAAATATACAACACGATAAGCTTAGATTGCTCTTCAGACTATGCACGAAGGTGTGGATCGAGTAAACAAGGTTCGGCTACAAACTCTTTGAGGAGAATATGAGGTGCTACATATGGGTGAAACTCAGTCAGTAGATGATTTTGCTGGTAAATTGACTGATGTGGTCAATGAGATTCGATCTCTTAGAGGTGCACTGGAGAAAACTACGGTGGTCGAGAAATACTTGCGTGTCCTACCCGAGAGGTTCGTACCGGTGGTCACGACTCTTCTATATTCAAGTGATCTTCAAAACATGAAAATAGAAGAGTTAATAGAATCTCTCAAGGCTAATGAGGGATTGCTTAAAGGGTGTAAGGCCAGGACTGATCAGCATTGCTAGTGAAAAATGAAGCAAAAGTTAAAAATAAAACTTGGAGGGAACCAAATTCAAGCCAAGGAGGTTGTGGAGCTAGCAATTGGCGTGGATGTGGTCGTGGTCCAGGTGGCTGCGGTTTTGGTCGAGGAGGTCATGGTTTTACTGCTGGTCATGGGGAGAAAGCAACGCGACGTGAGTTCTCTTACAACCAAGACAAGCCAAAAATCAAATGCTTTACCTGTGGTAAAGAAGGCCATTATGTTGCAGACTGCAGAAGTCATATTAAGTTCTTTGAATGCCAAAAGTTTGGGCACTATTTTGCTGACTGCCGATACAAGAAGAAGAAGGATGAGGCAAGTTTGATCAAGCCAAAACAGAGAAGGAGTCATCACATTTGTTGTCCATCTGTTAAGAAAAGAACACACAATTTATGATGCTAACTGAAGAACATGTCCAACCGCAACTACTAAAAGTTGGAGAAAAGATGGTGGAGTCCAACTATGGTATCTCAACAATGGTGCTTCAAATCACATAACTGACATAGGGGAAACTTCAATGAATTGAATGAAGGTTTTCAAGGTGAGGTGAATTTTGAAGATGGGTCAGTTGTTCATATAGAAGGAAAGGGTGCTATTTTGTTGCAAAAAATGGAGAACAAATAGTATTGATTGATGTCTATTATATACCACGATTTTGTAATAACATCATTAGTCTGGGTCAGCTGACTGAGGAAGGATGTGATGTGTCACTAAAAAGACCATACTTGTTACTGCATGATCGCGAGGGGCAGCTGCTGATGAAGGTGATGCGAACACCAAATCGGCTGTATAAGATTGAACTCGAGTTAGCCAAACCAGCTTGTTTTAGTGCCAGGGTGGACAATACGGTGTGGTTGTGGCATGATCAACTTGGTCATGTGAATTTTCACTCTAGATGACAGAGAAAAGAATGGTTCATGGACTGCCGCCCATCAATCATCCATCTCAAGTATGTGAAGGTTATATTATTGCCAAACAAACAAGACTCCCTTTCCCGTAGCAAACACAATATAGAGTGACACAGGCCCTGAAACTACAACATGTGGATATTTGTGATCCTATTACCCCTGATTCAAATGGAGGTACTTTCTACTTGTTGTTGATTGATCTAGAGTTATGTGGGTATACATGCTCAAAAGAAAATCAGAAGCCAAAAATTTGTGACATTAGTCGAAAAGGAGACTGATCACAAACTCAAGGCGGTGAGATCTGATCGTGGTGGTGAATTATTGGCACAAAGTTTGAATCAATCTGTGAGACAAAAGGGATTAGAAGATACTTCACAACTCCTTATAGTTCACAACAGAATGGAGTAGTCGAGTAGAGAAACCAATCGGTAATGAATATGGTAAGAAGTTTACTCAAGAGCAGACAGCTACTGTAAAGATTTTGGGCGAGGCTATAAGACATGCTGTTTATATTCTCAATCAAGTACCCACAAAAGCTCTAGAAGGGAAAACTCCGTATGAAGCATTAAGTGGAAAAAACAAGTTTAGACCACTTGAGCGTGTTCGGTTGCTTAGCATATGCAAAGGTGCTCACTCATATGAAGAAATTAGATAAAAAAATCAAAGAAATTAATATATTTAGGAGTTGAACCAGGATGCAAAGCTAGCCAGTTATACAGTCCACCTGAAGATAACATTGTGGGATGCAAAGCTATCAGAAGAAAATAATCTACAGAAGTGGATTTCCTTCTCAATTGAAGGAGAGAACAATAATAAAATAGATCAATTTCACCTTCAAGAACCAACTACACCCATGTCAAGTACATATGCAAGTCCATACAAGGTTGCAAAGAATGTTCCATCTTCTCCTCAAACCGAAAAGAAAAGGTAGAGACCCTGCCAAGCAAAATACCAGTTTATTGAAGTCTTGCAGAAATTTATGAGCAGACTGAACCCTTGAGATGTCAGAAGAATTGCAGATGGTCACTGCTGATGAACAAATGGGACTTCAGTAGGATTTAAAAGAAAATTATTGGAAGACTGCTATTCAGACAGAGCTTGACTCCATAGAAAAGAATATAACATGGATCTTGAAAGATTTACCTCACAATCAAAAGGCAATAGGACTAAAGTAGATATTCAAGGTGAAAAGAGACGCAAATGGAAACATTGTTCATCACAAGGCGAAACTTGTGGCAAAAAGCTATGTTCAGAAGAAAGGCATAGATTATGAAGAGGTGTTTGCACTGGTTACAAGGTTAGAAATAGTTAGATTGATATTTGCTCTTGCAGCTCAATTTGGATAGGAAGTACACCATATGAATGTCAAATCAGCATTTCTAAATGGTGATATTAACGAGGAGGTATATGTATCACAACCGGAGGGTTTTTAAGCAAAGGGACAAGAAGGCAAGGTATATCGACTCTTAAAGGCCTTGTATGGTTTGAAACAGGTGCCTAGAACTTAGAACAAGAAACTATACAATTCTTTATTTAACCTTGGTTTTGAAAGATGCAAGCAAGATCCAGCCTTATATACAACAAAGACAAAAGAAGATATGCTGATACTTGGTATATATGTTGATGATCTTATTATCATAGGAACATGTGATCAAAAGATTGAAGAGTTTAAATAGGAGAAGATGAAGCAGTTTGAGATGAACGATCTCGGAATTTTGACTTACTACCTCGGTTTGGAGGTGAAACAAAGTAAGTATAATATTTCAATCAAGCAATCAATCTACGCAAAAGAAAATCATTGAGGAGGTAGGCATGATGGGTTGCAACCCTTGTCAGTACTCCATGGAGTCAAAGTTGAAACTCGATAAAGATGAGATAGGAGAGCCGATCGATGCTACTAATTTTGAAATATAATAGGTTGCCTATCGTATTTGATACATACGTGACCAGATCTTGCATACTCAGTTGCTATAATCAGCAGACTTACGGAAAGACCAACAATACAACACAAGCAAGTATTAAAACATGTGTTAGGGTATCTAGCAGGAACTAGGGATTATGGGCTAGTATATTTCAGGCATGTCAACACACCTAGTTGACCTAGAAGCATGACTGGTATGGTGTTCTACCTACATGGAAATGTAATTACATGGTGCTCATAGAAGCAAAGAAGTATAGCCTTGTCATCATGCGAAGCGGAGTTTATGGCAGCAACTTCAACCTCATGTCGAGGTATTTGATTGATGAGATTGCTTCATGAATTGACTAAACAAACCATCAAGCCATCAAGCCATTCACATTATTTATGGACAATAAGTTAACAATAGCGCTTATGAAAAATCCGGTGTTTTATGGAAGAAGCAAACACATTGATACTCAGTATCGTTTTATTCAAGAATGCGTTGAAGAAAGAATGGTGGTTGTTTCACATATTTTAACAGAAGAACAGAAGGCTGATGCGCTCAAAAAGGCATTAGGTCGAGTCAATTTTGGTCGGATGATTAATCTACTCGGAATCAAGGAAGTTGGTTAAGTCGGCAACAATCAGGCGGGTGTTTGTTAGAACTAATCCTGCCGAATCCATTTTTGAGTCTGTATTGAGTTGAGTCCAATCAATTTAGAAATAGAAATTCAGGTTTCAGAGTCGATTTCTGTATATGAGTCATGTTCAGATACATAGAAGTATTGTCTATATTTAACGTGTAATCTTGTGTATAAATAGAGAAGAAGACCAAAGAAAATGTGGTGATTGGAGCACCACCAAAAGATTATGTTTATTCTATCGCTCAATTGTTTTTCATGTTGTCATAGCCATACTCAAAAAATAGAGGAAAATACGAGTACTCGAAGTTTACGAGAGCTCAGGGAATTCAAAGGTCATGAGTTGCTCAAGTACTCGAAGCTACGACTTCCAATCACGTACATAGTGGTTGAAGTCTCGAGTAAAAGTCAAATTGCTCGAAGCACTCGATCATGTGAAGTAACCAACACCATGGAGTGGTCGTAGCCTCATCTTGTAAGTCGTCGTAACCTTCATCTGACCAACACAAAGTGGTCTTAACCATCAATATAGAGTGTTGAGGTTTAGTGCCTAAAAGGTCATTTCTCTATCAGCATCACTTAGAGAGAGAGAGAGAGGGAGGGAGGGAGAGATGCTCACTAGACAAGACCCTTAATAAGAAAGCAGAGATGTTGGGGGTTAATATTCCAGACAGTAGCTTCATGCCTCCCCTGAATGTCTCTCCCGGGATTAGTACACCAGCATGCTCCATATGCAAACCCTAATTATCGCAAGGTTTACTTAATTGAATTCCGCAATGACAGTTTCAATCTGGACCAGCACCAGGTTCCACCTATATGGCTCAGCAGGCACATTTCAAACATAGATGTAGTGCCTTTTTTTTAACCTATGAATTTCACAAGAATTTTTCAGTTAAACAATTGAACAATCCTATGATTTTCTATAGTTTTTTCATTCAAGTAATTTTTGCATGCTTTAAAAATTCAAAAGGCACAAATATATGAGTAATGTAGTTTTCTTTATTTCTTTATCATTTTGATGATTTGCATTTTTAGCATTTGAGTCAAACTTTACACTCCCATGTAAAGGAAGGCCTCAGGGCATCACAAGACACAGCTAGGCTTACTCAAATACTGAAGTTTAGTTACCCCAAGAACTGTAGATGTAAGATACTTGGCAAGTAATATCTACTAAGGTTTGTTTTTTAATTTGTTATTCGTGAGCTCTTCCTGTCCTTCATGCATTCCCTAAAATTGCAGCTTAATTATATGATGCATGCCTGCATCAAAGAGGTGGATGTTTTACAATTGTAAGCACATTTTTTGTTTCTTAACATGGGTACTCGAATTGTTGAACATGAAGAGCTGCATGACCACAGCTCCATCAACGGAATGTGTTGAAGGAAGTGTCATGACATGGAAAAAAAAGCAGAACATGCATGGTTGACCAGTGCTTCAGAATCCATAATTTTAGGCTAATCTTTCGGTGGCAGCTAATTCCTCCAAATTAAAAACTAAACGTGTTGCAGGTAAGAGACACATTACATGTGCCCATACACCTGCATTGGACAGAGGCTAGAGATCATAACAACCAAATGCCTTTTTATCTTCTTATAAAAAACTGGTCACTCTGACCTATTCCTTGTAGCTGTACCAAGGCTATGTATCACAGTTATACCTAGGCACTGGGCCTGGTCTTTTAGGGCCGACGCACAGCCCGGCCAGCCCAGCATAGCAGAAGGCACGGCACGGCATGCACGCATGTGGGCCAGGCCAGCATAGCACGCCTGGCAGGGCTGTGCTAGGCCTACCGAGCAGGCATGATGGGTGGCACAACACGCCTACTTGGGCCAGAACAGCATGAAACAAGCCCATCGGCCCTAAGCAAGCATGACATGACATAGGCATGAAATTGGCATGGCACGTAGTAGGGTGCCCTGCCGCGACACTACGGCAGTGCGGCATGCCGTGCCTTTCCCTGTAACTACTGCTGATGTGGTCCTTGTGGAGACAATCGAGAGTACATGTGCCAGTGAGCGCTGTCGTCCCTGTTAGAAATTAGCCCATATGAGCAAGGCATATTTCCTTAATTCCAAAGCATACATGGTTTAGTATCATATTGCTAACGTAAGGTGGGGGAGACCAATTTATAAGGTGGAGTTCTTACCACTCCTTGAATATGGATAGAGATAGTATGAGGAGGGCTTTGGCTAATCACGCACGCGCGCACACATTGTCTCTCTATTTGAATGAGATTCAAACATTTCAATGAGGCTTTATTGGGTTTGATGATAGACAGTTACCAGTGGGTAAAATGGCTGGTTAAATATGTCAATTACCAATAGGTAAATGACTGTTTAATCATGTTAGTTATTAGTCTGTCTATATATATGCTTGGAGACGTCCAGAGTATGTGAAGAATTTGACTGCCTCCGTTCTCTTCCTCCTGCGAATTTGTATGTTGTTGTGCTGCACCGTCTGAACCTCATCGACTCTTCTTCCCGGTGTGCACCGTGAAGAAGGGGAGCGGTATCTCCGAACTATTGTTGCCATGAAGACCTACACAGGGGCGATAATCAGGTTTCTGGGCAGCGCACATCTACGTGACCGCCACTTCACTGCGTCATTTACGATCTGGCCTGCATCAAGCCTACACTGCTTCCTGTTCTTCATCAAGCCCAATTATAAGTCGTTCGCATGTTCGCTCGACTTTGATACTATACTTTCCTTGTGTATATTCTAAAGTATGATGAATAGCCTTCTATTAGTTGTGAGTTTTGCATCACTAGTTTATTATATTTGTCTCCTAGTAACACTTGGAATTAAAATATTGCCCATATTTCCAAAAGTCCCATGCTACGTCGACTCTGTGGTTAGCCGAGGCCACCATGTGGGTGCCGTCCCATGCCACAATGAGGCCACCAAAGCTACCGACGATGCATGGGCCGACCGTGCCACTGATTGATGCCGCGCACATGGCAGCGACAGGCCACAGGTGCACACACAGCACCACCTCCATCGTTGCACCCATTCCCAAGCTACCACCGACCTCTTCTCATCATTCATGGCTACGACATCACCAGCCACACCCCTACCTCACCGTTGCCACTCTCCTCCGCCACTCTACTCCACTTCCCTCACCTCCACGCTCGCCATCCGCACCAAGCCCCGACACCCTACCTCCACGCTCGAGCCCTAGTGCTCCGCATCTATTCTCACTACCTACACTGGTGAGGCCACCCCGTACACCATCCCATGATGCACCAAGGGCCCAAGGCCACCTCCCATTGTCCCTACCACGCCTTGGCCACCAAATTGTGGCCTCTTTTAGATCTACCACAGATCTAGCTGGTGGAGGCATCGGCGGGGGAGGTAGGCTGTGGAGAGGTGGGCAGCGGGCAACAATAGTGCAATAGGGGAGGCAAAGCCTACGAAACGGGTGATGGGGCGGGGTGGGATAGGAGAAGGTAGTAGAGAGGGAGAGGGATAGGATGAGTAGTGGGGGCAGTAGAGGCGGTGCCACGATAGGAAGCAGCTGGAGAGGGAAAGGGAGAGCTAGAGAGGAAGAGGGAGAGCTAGACAGAGGGAGAAGGAGAGCTGGAGAGGGAGGCAGCCCAAGAGGGAAAAAGAGTGAGGTCAAGTGGGCAACGGTCGTGTTGTGCTATGCAATGGATGGCTGCCTGCAGTGCTACCACTGTTATGCAGTGCAATACCTGGGGACTTAGAAGGGGGTGATGCAATTGTGGCCTACGCATGCTTTTGTAGTGACATGGCAGAGGAAAGAAAGAAGGAAGAGGAGTGGTGAGGTAGTGCAAAGGCTGGCCTATTCATCCTTTTATAGTGACTTGACGGATGAAAGAAAGAAGATAGAGGAGTGGTGAGGCAGAGAGACATCGGGTAAATGCCAACGTTCACCTCCTCCATTGGTATAAAATCTCCCTCCTCTCCTCATTTTTTCACTACACAGTCACAAACTCTCTCTTCTCTCTTTGCTCTCACAAGTCTCTTAATATTTTTGGCAAGAAGTCAGGAGAGGGAGCAAGAGAGCATGCCCTCACAGTCTAGTCCTCCTCCCCAAGATCAAGAGATCAATCCTCGCCAACTCTCCTAGGCATGGGAGACTATGTCATGGATGACCGTCATATGGACGATATAGAGGGCTTCAAGAAAGCCTCTTACATTCCAAGGGGCTAGGGTCATTGAACTCCCCCGAACATCGGTGCTGGTACATCGGTGCAAGTAGCAGCTGGAGGCTCCAGCGGCCAATGGGCATGGTGCTGGCAACATATGGAGAGAAGAATAGAAATTGAGGACAGGTGTGAGGTAGCATATGCCACTTGTAATATTGTCATGCTAAATTATCTAGATGTTTATGTGGAGGAATAGATCATCTCAAGTGGCACGTGGAGGCATGCTTGAAGAAAATAGCAACCGGGCGGAAGCAACGGGGAACATCCTCGTTAGTTCGGTGAGTACATGTAGGGATGGAAACAGATCGGATACAATCGAATAGTCTCAAATATGAATACGAATCCATATTTTTAAAATGAATACAATACAAATTTGAATATTCTTGAATATGAATATGAATCGAATGTCATAACGAATATGAATTCGAGTTAAATATGTACTTAATTCGGTCGAATATGAATATCCTCCTACAACTTCTATAACAAATCTCGGTAGAATAAATTTTTGTAACATGATTGAATATGAATCTCGGTCGGCATAGGAAACAGATCGAATACGAATCTAATAGCCCCAAATACAAATACAAATACAGATGTTCTCGGATACGAATGCAAATACAAACATTCTCAAATATATATACAAATATTATTGAATACGAATACACACATTTTCGAATACAGATTTTGCTTACCATATTCGCGTTTTCTCAGATACAAATATCGGATAAAATGGATTATCCATTACCATTTCCCATCCCTAAGTACATGGATGTATAACCCTCAGGTAGCTAGAGACGAAATTACCAGATATTTAGTTACCGAGGATCTTTCAATTATAATGGGTGAAAACTCTAGTTTTGAGAGAATGATGCAATGTGATTTTTGTCCATAATACCAACATGTTAGTAGAACAACTGTGTGTGACATAGTAGAACTCTACCAGCGTAAATTGCCAAGTTTGAAAGATAACTTCTTAAAAATAACTTTTGTTATTACAACACAAATCCCACCTAGAGATGCCTTTTAATATAGTAGAGGTTTTTTATGTCTCTACATTGTTGTAGAGGTGTTTTTAAAAACACAGCATAAGTGCTTCCCTATGCATCATCACTATGAACATAGAGATTATTATTAAAATGCCTCTATATCCTTTGTGATATGTTATAGGGCATTTATTGTGTTTCTAAGGGAATAAAGATATTTTATAGTGGCGTTAAATCATGCCACTACTACAAAAGAGGCTATACTGGACAGCTATATCACAGACAGTTCATATGGAACCGTCTGTGCTTAAACTATCACATATGGTTTGTTCTAGTAACTGTCTGTGATATTTTCATAGACGATTCTTAATACAAACCGTCTGTGATCATTGAGACATCACAGACAGTTCGTGTAACAAACCATCTCTGATAATGAACTAAAGAAGCTACTGAGACAAGAGTCAAATTCAAAGCAAATTTATTACAAAAGTCTTAAAAAAAAGAGATTCCCATATCTCAAAGAGGATACCATGATTGTAACACCCCAGTCAAGCAATGACCCGGAATTCTACCAATCTAGAAATAAAACAAGGATAAACTATCTACGCCATACAAAAATTCGGCAAAACCTCCCCTGTATTGTAGTTTAAGACAGAGGTTGCAACAAGTATAAATAGAAGAAATGAATGACATCAAGAATATAATAAAATCTAAGCAAAATGGTTTAAGTATACTAAAGCATTCATAGATATAATAATTAAATAAAGAATGGAAGCATCATAAAAGAATTCTAATCCTTTATTACAATTTAAATCCGACAATCAATAATCATTTACTACTTAAGTAATTCAAGCAAATAGCATTTTATTTTCTCCCCTCTTCCATTGTGGATAGATCGTGCAAAGTGCAATAATACTAATCTGTCCTTTTCCCCATGCATGCCGATCTCATAAAGGTACCTAACAAACACAACAACAGCAAGAGTGAGTTCAACGACTCAGCAAATATAATAGATAGTAACAAGTACATTTATGAACATCACTTCACAAATCTATCCATCAACCATATAAACAAGCCATGCTATGCAAGATGATCAAAAATCTCTTTATCTCTTTCTCTTTTGCATTTTACCAGTAATGCAAAGTATGCATCCGTCGATGCACACCTATGCCTGTACCACCTGGTACAGGGACCAATTGCCCATACTCCACAAGTATGGGGACCTTTAGCCCGTCATGTCATCAACATGATGGGGACCTCGGCGCTTAGTCATCTCGTGACCAAGACTTCAATAAATCAACATGATGCATATGCATGAATGTCTCAATAAAATAAATCTTGCATTCACATTATCTATGCACCAGAAATACTCATGAACACTGTAAATTGCAATCACCCATAAACAGCACCAATACATCCTTACCACAACCATGAACACATATATTCATATTATAGATCAAACATCGACCTTTCACACTATCAATTTTAAACCATCATTATACTTGCCTTAACCGCGAGAAAACGGGGGACGTGCAGAAGGTGCCACCTCTGGGATCCATCCTCCACCTGAATAATAATTATAATATTTTCTAAGATAACAGTAGCGGACCTTTGCCCAAATAAAAACAATCACGAACTAGTAAATTTGTCTAACTTGGTTCCAATTCCCAAATCCTACAGGTCATCCCGCCCCCCTCTGTGGACAGTTAACTTCACAAATTCATATCTATTGTTACAGGAGACCGAATAGGGTGTTCTTAGACTTTCGGGAAAGATAATTAAATTATCTAACTAAACCTAGTTGGTGAGCTTTGCTGATTCGGCCATCTTCTACCCGCACCATCCAATTTTCTAAAACATCAATTTCACATCGGGTTCTCTGGACAGAGCACTAAATATGCCATAACTTCTAGCCCGAGTGTTCGAATCATAATTTCTTGACCTTCCTGGAAAGCTAAGACAATTATCTACAACTTTTATAATATGGAGATCCTCTGATTCTCCCGTTTTCTAATCGCCTAATCCAATCTACCAAAATCTGACAGAAATCTCCCGATCTGCAGAACAGTCTTATAAGAAAAATCATAACGTCTGCTACAAAGGTCTGATCGACGCGTTCTAGTACTTCATGGAAAGATAACGATGTCCTCTACAACTCTCTAGGAGAAGTCCAGATCTGAATCCCCACGAAACTATCCCAAAACAGCCGTCCAACAAAATCTGTCCTAGCAGTCCAGAATACCAACATTGCAACAACAAGTAAAAAAATGGAACAACGGGGATTACCCTTGACGAACCGATGTAGATTACGATGAACACCCTACGAACTCCTCCTCTTATCCTTTTCCCCTTTTTCCCTTCCTCTTCCCTTCCTCTGGATCCAATTGCCTCGCTGCGGTTGATCTCCCTCCTCCGTTTGACCGGCAGCCAAAGGAAGACCTTTTCCACCGGTAGAAGGGCTTCAATGGGGGAGGGGAAGGGGGAGGAGCTGCTGGAGGGGGCGCACAAGGGGGCAGGGGAGGGGTGGCGCAATGGGGGCAAGGGAGGGGCGGCTAGGGTTGGAGGGGGGTGGGCGCCTCCCCCTCTAGGCCAGATTTCCCCTGGGCCAAGGCCCAGGCCCAGGTTGCTTGGAAAATTCAGAAACCCCCCCCCCAAAACTCGTTATTTCATTCTTTCCTTTAAGGTCCCTATCTCCAAACAAACAATTATTAATCGATAGACTTTTGGGATATTACAATGATAAGCTTCCTCAGAATCGGCTGATTCTATTTGATCGGCAAGGTTATCCATGTGTCTCTCCACTACTGCAAGAGCTTCCTCCGCTTTGTGCACATTGCAGAGAAGAACGAGGCTGCGGGCGGTTTCGCTTTCCTAAGCGGCAAAGAGACACCTCCATCGACGGCGGATGATGAGGTCCAGCTGACGGATGCAAGCGAGTCGAGGAAGGAGAGGAGGGCGTGAGCGGAGGATTTGCTCCAGACATAAATTGCTGCCCGCATGTGAAAGGTTGCAGCCGAACAACTCATGATGGATAGATGAGAGGAAGGAGATCAAAAGAATATTAGATGTCATTATTGAGAAATCTGGTGAAGAATATGAGGGAGAGGATCTCACAGTGTAAAGAGCTAGATTAGGGTGCACATTTTAAAGGGTTATCACAGACAATTCGTATTCTTAAGCGTCTCTGATATTAATATCACAGATGGTTTGTATTCCAAATCGTCTCTGATATGTGCATTATTACAGACGGTTCGTATAACAAATCGTCTCTGATAATAACACATCACCGATCCGTGGCGTATACCCTAGGATTTCGATCTCACCCGTCCATTCTCTCCACATCGAATGGCAGGCACCAGTTCCTCCCCATCTACCTTCACCGCTCGGCCCTTTACTCCCCATCTACCTTTCCACCGGTATATAGTCACGCGTGAGTTCATCTAGCCACTAGCTAGCTTCCTGCATCCTCCCCTCCACTGTGAGCTAGCGCCTCCGTTGTAGCACCATGGTAGGATGGACAACACACTCTTGTCGTAAGTGTCGTAAGTGTGTCTTTTTCATCCTCACCGTCGTGCCATGAAGGGTTCGTTAGCTTGTTATCCTGTAATAGAATGTGTTGTTGTGCTTACATTGAATTTGCTTGTTTCTCGACGACGCTGACTACTGCTGTGAGCTAGCGCCTCCGTTGTGGCACCACGGTACGCTGGACAACAAACTCTTGTCGTAAGTGTCATAAGTGTGTCTTATTCAGCGTCACCGTCGTGCCACGAATGGTTCGTTAGCTTGTTATCCTGTAATAGAATGTGTTGTTGTGCTTGCTTCTGTATTTACTTGTTTTCAAAGGGCATGGGTAACATTATATCTTGAGGCTAGCCAAAAAACAAAAAAATTAAGGTATAGAGTGAACTATCACAGACGGTCTATGATATAAACCGTCTATGAAGGACTATCACAGACGGTTCTATATACCAACCGTCTGTGATACTCACCAATCACAGATGGTTGGTAACTAGAACCGTCTGTGATGTGTGGCTATCATAGACGGTTGGTAACTAGAACTGTCTATGATGTGTGGCTATCATAGATAGTTTTTGGTTGAGTCGTCTATAATAGTTTTCTTTACAGATGGTTCTAGTTACAAACCGTCTGTGTTGTCTTTATCACAGAAAGCCCACAAACCGTTTGTGATAACCTTCGATTGTCACTAACACATAAATACAGACGGTTCCGAACCGTCTGTAATGGCCTATTTTGTAGTAGTGTGCAATTAACATAATGTACCATAGAAAATAAAATCTAAAAAATGAGTGTACTCTTGCAAAGGTTGGTACTTGAAGATAACTTCTTGAAAATACATTTTCTTATTACAACACAAACCCCATGTAGATGTGCCTTTTTAATATAATAGAGGTGTGTTTTTTATGTCTCTACATTATTGTAGAGGCGTTTTTTAAAACACAGCATAAGTGCTTTCCTATGCGTCATCACTATGAACATAGAGATTAAAATGCCTCTATATCCTTTGTGATATTTTATAGGGCGTTTTATTGTGTTTCTAAGGGAATAAAGATATTTTATAGTGGCGTTAAATTGTGATATTAGCATAATGTACCATAGAAAATAAAATGTAAAAAATATGTGTACTCTTGCAAAGGTTGGTACTTGAACTCACGACCCCATGGTAATAGCACCTCTTTTCAACATGTTGCACTAGCCACCTCAACCTCACCACTTCACATGTTTAGTTGTGCCTTATAATATTTATATAGATCATTTAACACATGTAAACCACTGAAAAAAAACACCTCTAGCTAGTTAAAAGTATCTCAAAAAAATATCTCTAGGAAATAAAAAAAACTTTAGGTGAATTAGAGAGCCTCTAAAAAGCACTTTTTCACGATAAAATTTTTCATGTGGTTTTAAAACATCTCAAAATTGCCTCTACGATACAAAATTTTGTGGCGATTTTTAAAGTGTTTCTAAAAGGTGCCTCTAGGTTATGTAACTCCAATTTTAGAGGTAAGTTGGAAAGTGCTTCTAAAAAATGCCTCTACATGGGGTTTTTCTTATTCTTTTGCTTTAAAATAAGGTATATGGACTTCATCCCACCAAAGGGCAGCCTATCTTTGTGTTGCTGCACATTACTTAGTTGACAATTACAACTTGAACAAACGAGTCATAGGGTTTAGGCCAATCGACGAGGCACACACCGAAGAGGCCATCGCGCAACGTGTACTAGAGGTTATTCATAATTTTAAAATAGAGAATAAAATTGTTACCATCACTCTTGACAATACCTCAGCTAACACGATGACCATGGATGTTCTTACCTTGCATATGCAGCCTACATTGGCGGTTTCATTCTACTAAAGATGCGTGTGCCATGTCCTTAATCTCACTGTGCAGGCAGGTTTGAAGGTAATGAAACCTAGTTTGAACAACATACATGATGCTATCCAGTTAACCCGAGACAAGCTAATTTGCGGACTACTGTAGGGCCAACAATAAGAGGCCAAGAAAATTCAACCTCGACATAAAGGTCAGATGGAACTTGTATACTATGTTAGGGAAGTACATGATATATGAGTACATTATTACTCTCTTCGTCAATACTAATTTTTGGTAAGCTGTTGGTTACTAAAGCGGATTGGATAGTTGCTAGTCATTTTTGTCAATATCTGAAAGTTTTTCTAGATGCAACCACCATTTTATCGGGTATTTACTATCCTACTTTTTGCTTAGTCATCAAGTGGCTTTGGACTATTGCTAATGCTTTCAGGGAAAATAGAAAAGATGCCCTTTTAAAACCTATTATTGAACCAATGGAGAGAAAATTTTGAAAATATTTTCAAGCTGTTCCACATCTCGATTGTTTTGGTACTATTTTTGATCTATGGAGAAAATTAGCAGATTTGAAGGGCGCTTATGAGGGAATCAGGCAAGCATTTGATCTTGATTTTAAAGAGGCTTATACTCACATTCATGATGAACTTTTTTGAGTTTTTGATAAGTATTATGAAAAGTTTGGCATCACAAGTCAATCAAGAAAAGAAGTCTTGACAATGCAACAAGGGCAGCGCAGTTCGACCACTTCCACCATGTGGAAGAAGCTAAAAGGCCTGGCATCTAGTTCATCCTCTGAAGCACCACAGTCACAGCAGCGCCTCTACCGAAGTCCACACGTCCAGGGATGGAGCACCATGCGTCGATGTGCTAGCACCAGCGTGCACGGCAGGCGATACGAGAGGTGGCGGCTAGGGTTTTGATGGGTGTGTTTTCGGGATACCTCCCTCAGCCCCCGCACCTCTCCTTATATAGCCTCCAATCGGATCCATATCCGATACGAGTAGAAATTGAATCCCACTTGAAAGCTATCATCCGACCCTTTATCATTCCAGCCCATTAAGTGTGTGACCTTGTAGGTTTATGTGTATTTGACTATGGACCGAAAACTCCTTTCCGGCCCATAAGTCAGTAGTGGTCCCTAGTAGGACATAACGACTCCCAAACACACATGAAGATCATATCAGACAAGCCTATATAGTGCTTATGTACCAATCCCTTTGCCTCAGGATACCAGATCATGATACCAGATCGAACTCAAGGCGAGAAACATGCCGTCCTATGATAGCTCGATCCTTTACTCGAACTTGTAGTGGATTACTCAATTGTGATTGACTCCTCAACCACATTTGGCATGGCATGCACTTTCTTAATCCAACCACATCGAGAGGCCCAGAGATATCTCTCCTGTTATATAGGAGGGGCAAATTATATCTTGATCGCTCATATTCCTCTGCATGTTTCATAGAAAACCCGATAGATAACTTTATTACCACCCAGTTATGGAGTAGTGTTTGGTAACCCCTGAGCAAACTATTATACATGTAGGAAACAATGACGAGCTCAGGTCTAAGGATCTTACATCACTATATATGAGATCAACTGATAACACTTAAGAATATAACAATTCTCGCAGTATCTCATGATGGGTCAATCAAACATCATGTTCTCTAACACGTGTCCACATTATTGATTGATATCTCATATCCATGATTCGTGAAACATGATCATCAATCAATACATATATTGATCTATAAATCATAATCGTTCCACATAATGATATAAGATCAGGGATAATTTAGAACAAAATCAAAACATGAATAAAGAGTTTCACGAACAAGTCGCATACTTGTTGACCAATACGAAAGATATTTATTCAAGTGACAAAATAACATTTTATTCAAATATTCATAAACATAGAAGTGATATAATCATATTCATGATTGCCTCTAGGGCATATCACTAACAAACCCCACCTCATCATTGTCGCCCTCCTCCACTGTACCCACCAGCCACCTCCACCTCACCCTCCTCCACTGCCTCAATATCCATTAGCACATGGCTACCAGTGGCACTGGAGTGCAGAAGTGGTAGCTTGAACTCCTCTGAGTCGTCATTGCTGGCCGCAACAACGGGGGAAGCAGCGCCCGTGGGAGCATTGTACATGGCAGAGGGGTCCCTACAGCACCATGTGAGCGACGGCTCCCTGCAGATCCCTCCCTTTTTCCTTTGCCCGCCACCTTCCTCCTACAGTTCGCCGACGCCCTCCATGAGTTTGACGGCAACCACCGGCGTGTCCCCCTCCTTTTGGTAGGCGTGGCTGTTCTTGATGACCTGCGCGGTGATGCAGCCTAGCCCAGGTGCCTACCACCCCGCTCCCTCTAACCCTAGTTGCCACCCCACCATAGAGCAAAAGGGTTGGGCCTGGACTGGCATGGTATGACGATGGTCTGGAGTGCCAGTGGGCCGTGTTTGGGCTCACTAAAAGTGAGGTGGGCTATGCCAGCACATCACGGTGGGCTGGTCATGCTGGGCTGGCATGGCACGGTCCGGGTCCATGGTCTAATCACAATATTACATATCCAACTGCCCTAAGTTTCTGAAAAAGAAATTGTCACCTTGACATGTTCTAAGAACTCTGGTGTAGGGAGCAGTGTCCACCATGCAACTCTAAGAACTCTGGTGTAGGGAGCAGTGTCCACCATGCAACTCTGCACAAGGCAGCAGTATAGAAAAAAAAGTGAGACTGTGGAAGCCCTAGCTAAAAAGCCTACTTTCTGTAATGCAGCAACGGCTTTTGCCCCTTGGGTCCATCTTGTCCCTCTCCTCTCTCTCTCTCTTTCTCTCTCTCTCTCTCACATAATGTGACCAATTAAACTATTCATTTCCCATTTATGTTTCCAATGTGATTTTTAAATTGCAGCACTGGATGGATCAATGCGTAGCTGAGTACAGAGATGTGAGTATTTATATTGATATTAGAACATAAAGAACTTCCGAAAAGAAGACGTAATCAGGTGTGTATGGTTGTCTGTATCCAACAGTATATACTTAAAGCATTTTAAATAAAAAATGAAATTTGAATTACATACTTATAATTAATTTATAGTGTGTCTGACTACTATTTTGTCAATCCCTTGTTTGTCCAAATTAAGCACATGCAGCAGTGTTGGACGAATAAATCTAGATGTTATATTTTTTTACAACATTCAATGACAGTGGAAAGAAGCTCAGAAGAAAACTTCGTTTTTCTTATACTTTGTCCCTCATATGGACTCTATACAATGTAGTCTGAAATGTTAATGCTAGTTACAGAAGAAGCTCATATAGTGTAGTCTGAAATGCTGGTGCTAATTAGCTGGTACTGAAACTTTGTAGTGCAATCTGAAGTCTGAGCATTTTATTTCCTAAATCTTGTCATGCATGAGTGGCTGTTGGAACCGACTTTCAGAAACGGTTAAATACTATTAGTTGAAACCTGATCCGGATAATATTTATAATTAATGAAGTCTGGCAGACATACCAATAGTCCTAACAAAATGTACCTTTTATTCCCTTTTCCTCTCCTATATATTCTAATGCCACCACATGCTCCAAGCAAAGTGCTGCTTGCATCTGCCAGTGCCACTCTCCCTTCCTCCCACTGAATCATTCATCTTTCGATATTTTTTCCTTTGCCCTCCTCTCAAGGCAAAAGAGCACACTTGACTCTCCTGCCTCCTCACCATCCAATCTCTCTTGCTCTAGTGCCCCCTATCTCTAACCTCTCTCTCACTTCCTTGAAGACAATGCCAACTCTAGTGTTCTCCTGCAACAGGCCATTGGCCCTGGTGCTAATACTCCAGCTGCTACTCATTGCTGCATTGAGTCATCTGGGTTCTTGCAATGGAGGAGACAGGATTGCAAGGCTCCCTGGGCAGCCTGAGGTGAGCTTTGGGCAGTACTCAGGTTACGTTGGAGTGGATGACAAGGGCAGCAGGGCTCTCTTCTACTACTTTGTGGAGGCAGAGTTTGATCCTACCACAAAGCCTCTTGTGCTCTGGCTCAATGGAGGTGAGTTGTTTCATACCTGTTTTCCAAGCCTCAATGCAGAGTGTGCTCATTTTGGGGATGCAGTTTGTTCTGGGTCTCCTTGAATTCTTTTGGTTTCTTGGTTTACTAAAATCCTGTCTGTAAGTTCATTCTTTGCTCTGCTTGGTTTGCAATCTTCAGCTTCTTTCTTGGAACCTAGCCTTGCTCAATCGAAATTTATTCCTCATTGAGTTTTCCAGTTTTTTGTATGCTGTCTTTGTTCTTTCTTTCTTTTTCTTCTTGAAATCCTTGATACAACATTTTCTCACTTATTTCTATTTTGTTGTTGGTTTCTTGAGATTCCTTTTTTTAGTTGTTCTTGAGATTGCTTTGGTTCAATGGTTTGTAGGACCTGGGTGTTCTTCACTTGGTGTAGGGGCCTTCTCAGAGAATGGCCCTTTCAGGCCTAGTGGGAAGGTGCTGACGAAGAATGAGTACAGTTGGAACAAAGGTGTGTATGAGACTAATGAGTACTACCTCTCTACCTTTTCTGCAACTTTGCGTGCTAATTCTAATTCTTGAGCCTTTTGTTGGCCCAAGAAAGTTGCACATGTCTCACTGTTTTGGTGGTGGTGTTATCCTGCAGAGGCCAACGTGATATTCCTGGAGACACCAGCTGGTGTTGGGTACTCCTACTCTGCTGACGCTGCCTACTACCAGGGTGTCGATGACAAGATGACCGGTACTGATTTTTTCTAGGTTTATATTCTCTCTTTCTCTCTCTATTTTATTTTTTTGAAATATTTGCCTCTGTTTCTGATTCTGCTGTTTTTGACTAGTTTTCGTGAGCATGTATGTCAGACTGCATCTTTGATTCCTTGTACAAGCATCATTTGTGGGAAATAAGCTCTATCTACTTTATTAGCAGCTGTATTCTTGTTTTCTTTGCATTATTTAATGTCTGAGAATAATAATCTTTGCATACACATCATAAAATTAATACGTAAGAAAGCAAAGTTTTTTATGACTGATGTATGCGAGTAGGACTGATATGAGCTCTGACTTTTCTTTACTGAATGAATGAAGCAATGGACAATATGGTGTTCTTGCAAAGGTGGCTTGAAAAGTTCCCACAGTACAAGGGCAGGGAGCTATACATTTCTGGAGAAAGCTACGCAGGTATACTCGTACAGCATCATTGATCGTGTTTTTTTTTTGAGCCATTACCATATTATTTTTAACAAATAATAAGCAGGTCTGAGAACGCTCTGAATATTCAAATGTTCTTCTTGGCATGTATCAGGGCATTACATTCCACAACTGGCCGAGGTCATGGTTGAATTCAACAAGAAGGAGAAGATCTTCAACCTCGAAGGGATTGCTGTAAGTAAACTGGCACTAAAAAAAACAAAGTATACAGTTCAGTGATGCTGCCTTGATTGTTTTCTGACTGCAATTTCATTTTGTTTTGTACAGTTGGGCAATCCTGTTCTTGAGTTCACCACTGACTTCAACTCGAGAGCACAGTTCTTCTGGTCTCATGGCCTCATTTCAGACTCAACATACAGAATTTTCACCTCTGTTTGCAACTATTCCCGCTATGTCACCGAGTACTATGGTGGATCACTCAGCCCGCTTTGCGCGAGGGTGATGAATCAAGTGACACGAGAGACTAGTCGGTTCGTCGACAAATACGATGTCACCCTTGATGTCTGCTTGTCGTCAGTCCTCTCCCAGTCAAAGATCCTTACTCCTCACGTATGTTCATTGTCACAAACTGATCAAATTCACTTGCATTGGGTAGCCATCTCTTATCTGAAGTAGCACCAATGTGATTGTGTTGTACAGCAGCAAGTCGGGCAGCGCATCGACGTGTGCGTGGAGGATGAGACGGTGAACTACTTGAATAGGAAGGATGTTCAGAAAGCACTACATGCGAAGCTCGTCAGCGTAAAAAATTGGGCAGTTTGCAGCAGGTATTTGATATGCAGCTGAATATGTGTGTGTATTCAGAGACTGTGTGTCTTTGTATCTGTCATATCTGACCATTGTGTATCATGTTTTGGTTTTGTTACAGTGTTCTTGAGTATGAACTCCTCAACCTGCAGAATCCAACCATTAACATAGTGGGATCACTTGTCAAGTCCGGCATCCGAGCGCTAGTTTACAGGTATAAAAAGATAAAGATTCAAAGTGTAGCTCTTTTCTCGTATGTATCATAAAGCACAGGAATCTCTTGATAGAACAAAAAAATATGGGAAAAATAAATCTAATTACAGGGTCTAAACCTCTGTACTTTGCCACCTTCAACAAGGTATAAAAATGCCTGACCTTTGTATGTGGGACATCTGAAACTTGAGGAAACATAAAGTTAAGGAATCCCAGCATTAATACTATTGGATTATTTGACATGTATCACTTTACATGTAGAAAAGAAAAATGATGGCAAAAGCTAATCTATGGACTTAGCACTTTACATAAGGTTTAGAACATTGTACCTTGCCACTTTTAACATGATACAAATTTGTACCTGAACCATTTCTTTCGGAGGGTCCTCTCAACTTTGGGGAAACATAAAGCTCAAGCGCAATTGATGTAACATGTAGCATTGTTCCCTTGCAAATGCAGTGGTGATCAAGACTCGGTGATCCCTCTAACGGGGAGCAGGACGCTTGTGCAGAATCTGGCGCGCGATCTAGGCCTCAAGACGACCGTCCCATATCGAGTTTGGTTCGCAGGGCAGCAGGTGAACAACACAAACATGTCATGTATCTACTTGCAAACTGAAGAATTAGATGACACATTTCATTACTGAATGATCTGCCTCTGCAGGTTGGTGGATGGACTCAGGTGTATGGTGACATGCTGTCCTTCGCAACCATCCGAGGGGCTTCTCATGAGGCTCCATTCTCGCAGCCCGAACGGTCTCTCGTGCTCTTCAGGGCCTTCCTACAAGGAAGGCCTCTACCAGAAACGTTCTCATGATAATATAGATGCCTCCTCAGCAGCTCTGAAGGAAGTTATTGTTCCTGCTTCTGCAAGGGGTTTACTTCTGTAAGAAAGTGTTTGCTGTATTCGCCTCCTGCTGCTAGCTGTTGAAGCTGCGATAATTGCAATGCCCGTAAGGTTTTAGATTTTTTTTTACGAATAATCTATTTTTTATTTAAAATAACATAAATATACCCACGGCAACATTTTTTACAAAAATATGCTCCAGTCGCCTAACTGTCGGGCGACTGGAGCCTGTCGCTCAACGGCCAGGCGACAACAAAGTTGTCTGCAAGCCGTTGGGCGATAGGTTCCAGTCGCCCGACCGTTGGGCAATTGGACCTGTCGCCCAGCCATAGGGCGACAACATCAAGAGTCGCCCAGCCTTAGGGCGACTGCAAACCAGATGCTACTCCGCTCCGTGAATTTCGTAGATTTTGTGAATTTTATAGATTATAACCAGAAGATAATCCGTTGGATTTGTAATAAAAGTTTATCATTGTTGTATGTTGTTGGAGCGTAAAAACATTTTGTGAATTTTTTTAAGAACAATTGAACTTAAAACGATCGGTAAATACAATGGCAAGTGATATCGTGATGTTACCGAAAATTCGTACATGGAGGAAAACTTGTATTTTAATATTGTCGGATAACTTGTTATAGGAATAATTGAATGTGAAAAGACAAGGAAATAAACTTGTCTGAATTTAAATAGACTTCATAATACAGTTGGGAGTAATATGCCGCATACGTTTTGGTTACATGTATAACATAGAGCATCATGTGCGACTAACTAACCGAATTGCTCGTACGACCTATTTTGTGGACCGAGGCCATTTTTCCTTCCTTGCAAGCTCGACGTTGAACTCCTCGGCGGCCTCTTTTGTTTTGGTTGTCATTTCCCTCTTTTTCTCACGCTCCTTTTCGTGAGCCTCCCGCTCCCTACACGTGCAGGCCTCGAGATGAACTTTCGTCTCGCGTTGTACACGCAGGGTTTGCTCGTCCTTACGGTGCTCCTCCTCCTGGATCTCGGAGGACCTTACGACGTTCCACTCCTCGAAGTCAAGGGCCCACTAGTCCTCTCGGTGGATCTCAAGATCGATCCATTTGCGATAGCCACATAGGGGTTCCGGGGTCAGTGAATACAGGGGAGAGTTTGTTAGTGCGTCCTTTGAAGGAGAAAAAGTTGGGGGAAAATGGTGCACCTGATCCTTACCAGCTGTCGATTGGTCGCATTATCTTGACGGCGGTCGGGATAGTCACTGCAGTAGTTTGCGCAACCCCAGTAACGCATACCTAGGCTGAAGCGATGCCTAGATTTGAAGAATTTGCATGGGTCCTAGCACCAACAAAGGGGGCATCTCCCCCTTTGGTGGGTGTTGCGGCGAACGCTCTGTAAAAACGTTCGGGATGGGGTTGTTCCCATCGTGTGACCATTCTACCTCTCCTCTATGTACCGCATCGGCATAGTCGTGAGCATATTCCATCTCTTCACCAACATGCGGGCCGCCCGAACTGCTCGCACCTCCTGGATGATGGCCATACACACGACCTTGCACAACTTCTAATGGGCATGATTACACAAGAATTACACACTCGTATCCACGGTGTCGACACCCTTACACAAACCCCTTCCACACTATAGTGCGTAATAATGTTCTCAACTCCCATCCGATGTCCGTGGGAGACCGGCTCCAAAGACCTTGTGCGACGATGCTACACACCTCGAGGTCCAACAAAAAACTGTGGGTAAGCCAATGCATCATATCTGATATTCGAGCATTCTCGTAGTACAGGTGTACTAGAGTGGCTTGCGCAAAGCCACTCAAATCCACACCATTCGGATCTTCCCAAACGTTTCTAGCACTGTAATGCACTCTCAATGTAGTGGGTATCAGTATTGTTGATATCTGCCTGCATATATGTTTCAATTTTGCAACATGTCAAATCGCATCGCACACTATGAAAGTACTGACATACTATAATTCACATTTCACCGATCGTTCGTTTGTTATAACCAACTATACTAACCTCGTAGTATGAACTTCCTATTGGCACCCCACGCACCGATGTCGCACTTTTCTCGCTACTCGAGCTGTCCCCTACTGCAAATAATTCCTAATGGTTTCGACAATTTACATGGCATATCGATTTAAATGTCTATATACCAGTTATAATGATACACATGTTTTTCCAACGTACTAATGACATTACATTCATTTGTATTTAGTCATAAATATTACATATTATTGTTTTTTACATACCAAATTATGAAATTCTAACATAAATATTTACTGAATTTTGTAATACCTACATATTTCTACGAACGATTAATTTGTTCGTAACGGTGACTGAATTTTGTACAATTACAATTTTGTACGCATGCCAATTTACTAATAATGCTAATTTGGTAAAACTAAGCTTACTAAATTATACAGAACTACATACTTCTACGGCTGCTAATTTCCTAAATCTACATTAACTAAATTTTTTATACCAAAAGTTGAACTATTTCTATCTACACCTACAATTTTCTACTAACACTAACAGTAAATAATATATGAACTACATATACAACATTGCAAATAAAAAAATATCTAGAGTTACTTCTTCCTCTCCTCTCCTCTCCATCCTCCTTCCTCTCTTCTCTTCCTTCTCCTCTCCCTCTCCTTCTCTCCTCCCTCTCCTCTCCTCTTCTCCCCTCCCTCTCCTTTTCTCTCCTCTCTTTTCTTTCCTTTCCTCTCCTCGGCCGTCTCTTTTCTTCTTTTCTCTTCTGTTGAGGGCGGCGGTGGAATGGCCTCGCCTTTTATCTCTCCTTCTAGTGCCCAACCGTTGGATTGCTTGTGTGTCGCCTGGCCGTTGGGCAATAGGCTCCAGTTGCCCGACAGTTAAGCGACTAGAGCCTATTTCTGTAAAAAAAAATATTGCCGCGGGTATATTTCTGCTATTTCAAATAAAAAATATATTTTTCGTAAAAAAATTTCTAAAGTTTTGCCTCCTTTTCAGCATGTTCCTTGTATTCAGTCTGTCATTGAGCAAGAGCCAGACAAAGTCTTTCAACTTCATAGTGCATTTGCTTATCCAAATCCGTTTGAAGTGTCCTGAAGTGTTTAATCCTCGATTAAGAAATTGTAGAATTTACTAGAAGTGTAAACTCCCGAACCCCATATGTAGTTCCAAGTATCTCGCTGAGGTACGTGAATTTATTGATTCAATATCCTGTAAAAGTTGTGTATATTCCCCATGAGCTTCCACTGACAGAGGAAAATGAACATGCTCCTGTGTCTCAGCTGATTGAAAGAACTCATATACTGAACAATCTTGCTTCTTGACAAAAGAAAATAGTCTTGGATACTTGTCACAAAATAGATTTCCACTCCGTAAGTCTTTCCAAAAGAGTACTGTTTTGCCATTCCCCACATTGCAAGAAGCAATTCCTTTATGAGTTGTTATAGAAGGCATTATGTCCTTCCACCAAAAAGATCCACATTCCTTTCCTGCATGCAGCAGCACCAAACCTGCATAGTACAAATGCCAAACTAAATTGACCCAGGGCAGATCATTGGTATTATAAAACTTATGCAAACTTTTCATGAGTAGCGCTTCATTCTGCAGTTCAAGATTGATAATTCCCAATCCTCCCTTCTTTTTTGGCTCACATACTAAGTCCCAGGCTGCTAAGACTTGCATTTAGCTTGTAAATCCGAGGATCCCCTCCATAAACAGTGTTTTCTTGCCCTGTCAATGTGCTTGATAACTGTTTTTGGTAACTTTAAGGTGCACATGTAATAAGTTGGCAACAAAGAGATCACAGAATCGATAACAGTTAATCGTCCTCCGTAAGACAAAAAAAGAACGCACTGCTTGATAATCTTCTTTCCACTCTATCAATGAGAGGTGAAAAGTCTTGCACAGTTGGTCTGAGACTCGAGAAGTACCTAGAGGCAGCCCTAAATATGTGAAAGGCATTGTCACTACTTGGCAGCCAAAGACTCCAGCCAAAAGCGGAACCTTTTCCTCAGGCACATTAATGGGGATCATGGATGACTTGTGACAATTTACTTTTAATCCTGTGGAAGAAGCATATGTATGAAGGAGCCCTTTTAAACAATGAAGTTGTCTAGTACAAGCCGGTATGATAATGAGGGTGTCATCTGCACTGTACTATGGGATAGTTTCAGTTGAATTCCAGTGGCAATGGTAGTTGCAATAAGTTTCTTCTATGTGCATCATTGATAATGGCTTGAAGAAGATCTGTTGCTAGCACGAAAAGGAGGGGTGAAAGTGGATCGTCTTGACGTACACCTCTCCCACAATGGAATGTTTTTCCTGGAACTCCATTTAAAAGGATTGAGGATGTGCTTGAAGAAAGAATATGGTGAATCCAAGAAATCTGTCTTTCATCAAAACCCTTTTGTCTTAGAATCTCAATGATTGTGCAATGTTCAATTGTATCAAAAGCTTTTTCGAAATCCAATTTCATGATAATGATTTCCCTCTTGCTTTTATGACATTGATGCAAATATTCAAAGGCCTATGCTAAACAATCTTGAATTGTACGGCTCTTGATGAAGCCATATTGGTTTTGATGGACCAGCTTGAGAATTACGTTCTGCAGTCTGTTCGCTACCAACTTTGTGTTACAAATATGGGCAATATTTTAATTCCAATTTTTACTAGGAGATAAACACAATAAACTAGTGATGCAAAGCTTACTACTAACAGCAGGCTACTCATCATATTTCAAAATATACTCAAAAAATACAGAAACAAAGTCGAACGTGCGCTCGAACGACTTACTTTCTCTCCTGATGAAGAACAGGAAGCCGCGCAGGCTTGACGCAGTGCAGAACGCAGATAACGTAGTGCAGTGAGTGGTCGCGCTCGCGCAGATGCGCTGCCCAGAAACCTTATTGCCGCCCTGTGCATGTACTCTCTGCAGCAACGGTTTGGAGATAGCCGCCCTCCCTCCTTCCAGGTGCACGCCGGGAAGAAATGTCGACGAGATTCAGATAGCACAGTACGACAGCACAAGAGCAGAAAGTAGAGGAAAAATAGAAGTGCAAAATTCTATCTTTTTTCCTGGACATTTCCAGACCCTTTTAAGGGCGCTGCAGTTATTCACTAGTAACTGCTGCATTTTAAACAGAATTATGCACTGGTAACTGCTTTATCAAATCACAAATTAAGCAGTGTAAATTCACTTTTAACTGCCTTATTCAAATGTTTAAATCTCATTTAAACAGAGAGAGTGAGGTGCATGGTTCAACAAAAATAAAGATGGATTTGGTCTAACAAGTCACGCGATTTTCACGCGAAAATACGCGAATACGCGCGCGCGTGCGTATTCGCGCGTGTGACTAGACAGAACCATCCTCATACCATCTCTATCTATATTCAAGGAGTAGTGAGGATTCCACTTTGTAAATCGGTCTTCCTTATCTTGCCTTAGCAGTATAGTACTAAACCATGCATGCTTTGGAATTAAGGAAATATGCCATAATTAAATGGGCCAATTTCTAACACTTTGTGAGTAACTTTAAATCTGAATTAAGCAAAGATATAGGCCTGAAATCATTCACTGTTTCTGGGGTGGGCTTTTTTTGGCACCAATGCGATGTGCGAGAGTTTATACTTTGCAAATTGAGATTACCACTCCAGAACTCTTGACAAAGATTATGAAAATATGAGGCAATAATATTCCAACACTTTTTTTATGAACATACCATTGAACCCATTCGGCCCTGGTGCCTTATCTACTGGGAGAGATTTTATCACGTCATTAATTTCTTGAATTGTGAAAGGTGCAGAGATGTGTTCTAATCCCTCCACTGCAGGAATCAAATTCTGTAGGTCAAAGAACATGTCTGGGCTCGTGGATATTCCCATTCTATTTCTGAAAGATTGCCAAATGGCAGATGCTTTGCTGTTGTGGTCTGAAACTATTCGGCCATCTGGAAGAGTTAACTGAGGTATTGAATTTGTTCTGTACCTCTCTGTGGCCTTTACATAAAAGAACTTCATGTTTTCATCTCCAAATTTAACCCAGCGTATGGTGCACCGTTTTTGCCATATATTTGCTTAGAATGTAATAATCGTAGAAGGTGCTTCTTGATTATAATCCGGAAATTCCATTCGGGTCTACTTAATGGCCTTTGTTCCTCCAAGCCATCCATGAGAGAGATTACTCAATTACAGTTGGTAATCAACTTTGACAGGTGTGATAAGTTTTTACTCCATATTTTCAGACCTCTCCTCAGATTTTTTAATTTTGCCGCCGATGTGGATGCACTGTTTGCTGCATGTGTGGGTAAATTCCAGTAATATTCCACCACTTGATAGAAGCCTGGGTGTTCAACACAAAAGTTTTTAAACCGAAAAATATTCGACTTAGGTATGTGGGATTCAATGCTCACCACACAAGGTACATGATCAGAAATATTCTTTGCTAGAGCCTTGACCATTGTATTTGGATAACAAAGAGTCCAACTATTTGTAGTAAAGAACCAATCAAGTTGCTCTAGAAGTGGTATCTTCTGCATGTTACTCCAAGTGTAAGAACACCCTTTCGAAGGTAATTCAATAAGCCCCAAGTGACTGATGATATCATTGAAAATCATGATGTCATTATGTTGCCTCCAGGTTGATTTCTGTTTTGCATCGGCCTGATGAAATTAAAATCTCCTAAGAACATCCACGTGCTGTTATCTGGAATTTGCAGGTTGTAAAGCCATTGAACAAACTCATCTCTCATTTGGCCACTACAGGGACCATAAACATTAGTGAGTAGCCAAGTGTCTGAAGATTGTTGGGATGTGAATTCTATTGCAAGAGCAAAAGATAGATTATGAATTACTCTCCCACTGAAAGCCGAACTGTTCCAAGCAATTAAAAGTCCTCCAGAAGTGCCAATTGATGCCGATTTTCTTTATGTATGAGTGATCAAAGGACTCTCCTGAATTTGTCAACTGAATTTATTCCCCTGATATTCCAACAAAGAATGCACCAATTTCTATTTCTGTGTGGACTAGTCATTTCCAAGCATGAATACGAGAGATAGAGCCAGATTGCATAGCAGAACTAGTGCTAATGCAAGAGAGGACCAAAAATAACCAGCAACTAAGAAGACTGAGTAGCAACATGAATCCCGGACCACAAACATAATACTAATAAGTTGACTGTTGATAAAGAGAAACCAACTACACAGAGTTAGTGGTAGTGTCATACTTGTGGGTATCATCTTCTAAGTTCTCCAATAGCTTTGCTGCAGTCAACTCCGAAGGAGGGACTGCACATAAATCCTTCCCCATCTGCTGCTCGAAAGGAATTGGGAGTTCTGGAGCTGCTTTAGAGATTGAACTTGAAGCAGTTTCCACTTGAGGGGAGATTGGTGCAACGACCAAAGTTGTTGTTGCAGCAGTAGCAAAACTAATGGCTCCCATAGATACTGACAGTGGAGGAACACGTGATTTGCGCCTTTTCTTGTCGGATTGAGCTTCATGCTTGTACCCTCCTTTTGAAGTGCCCAGACGTGGGCTTCTGCGCAAGTTGGCTGTAACATCCCAAAAAGTGGGAAGTGAAATTTTTTTGAAGAAAATAAAACTTTTAATCCTTTTGGTGTTACTCGATTTATTTGAAGAATCTTGATTTGGATTTTTGCCAAGTAATTCCAATAATGAAAATAAAATTTGAAGTCAAGAATCAAATATGTTGATCATAATTGGAAACTAAAAATCTTAATTTGAAAGTCCATATATTTGCTTAGAATGTAATAATCGTAGAAGGTGCTTCTTGATTATAATCCGGAAATTCCATTCGGGTCTACTTAATGGCCTTTGTTCCTCCAAGCCATCCATGAGAGAGATTACCCTATTACAGTTGGTAATCAACTTTGACAGGTGTGATAAGTTTTTACTCCATATTTTCAGACCTCTCCTCAGATTTTTGACTTTTGCACCCAATGTGGATGCACTGTTTGCTGCATGTGCGGGTAAATTCCAGTAATATTCCACCACTTGGTAGAAGCCTGGGTGTTCAACCCAAACGTTTTTAAACCGAAAAATGTTTGACTTAGGTATGTGGGATTCAATGCTCACCACACAAGGTACATGATCAGATATATTCTTTGCTAGAGCCTTGACCATTGTATTTGGATAACAAAGAGTCCAACTATTTGTAGTAAAGAACCAATCAAGTTGCTCTAGAAGTTGTCAGGACTCCAGCGAGAATCAAATATGTTGATCATAATTGGAAACTAAAAATCTTAATTTGAAAGTCCATATCTGGAACTAAATCAAATGCGAATACGAATTCAAATTTAAATCTTGAATTTTGGACAAATGCAAATAAAATCGAATTTCCGAAATTACCATCATCCTTTTCTTATCTCTTTCTCCTCGCTTCCATGTGGACCCCGCCCTCCTCCTTTCTTTCTCCTTTCTTCCTTTCTCTCACCCTTCCCCTTTGTTCTGGCGCCAGGCCGAGCCTCCGCCTGCTTGCCGCGAATCCCGCCGCTGGAGCCCGACGTCGCTCTCTCCCACGCGCAATGACGCAATGGCCGCCGAGAATCCCGGCCATGGTCCTCGCCGCGCATAGCGCCTGTGCCAATGCCGTCGCGCGCCCCGCCTCGTCACGTCCCTAGCGCGATTCCCGCCGAGCCAATGCTTCCCCGCTGCAGCAACTTGAACCGCGTGCCTGAGCATCGCCCCGAGGTTGCTCTGCGCCAACCCCCGAGCGCGTCTGCCCGGTCTTCCGCCGATGCCCATCTCGGCCGCCCCAATGGCGTCAATGCCCACCAAGCACTCTGCCTGCGCCACCCCGTGACGCCGCCTAGCACTCCCCTTCGGCTATAAGAAGCCCTTGGCTGCCCCCGCTTCTCCCCACAATCCTCTCCTTCTTCGCCCGAGCAAAGCTCACCTGAGCCGCCGCCATGCCGTGCGCCGGCCGTGGTGCGTTCCCCTCATTCCGGCCACCACGACGAAGCCCTTGCCAATCCAGCCACGTCACTCCGTGTTCCCGAGCCTCTTCTCCTCCCCCTCCAAGTTAATTTGAAATTCGTGCCCCGAACACGCTGGAACACCACCTTTCCCATCTCCGGCCAAAATCGCGCCGCCACCGTCGCTCCTCCCTCTCCGGCGCCTCTCCTCTCAATCCCGTGCTCCAGGTGCATCCACGCGCCGCCCCGAATCTTCCTCAAGCACCGGCCGGAGCTCCCCTTCGCCCGTATGCCCCCTCCACGGTGGCCACCCTTCGCCACGGCTGGCTTCCGCCGCCGGGTCACCTCGGTGCCTCCCCGCCGCCACCAACCACATGGGTAAGTTCCCCTGGCCTTCCTCTTGCCCGTGCTCACCCGCTCCCTGCCTCCCTCCCCTCCGGCCACAGCCGCCCCCATGGACCTCCTGTGCCTGGCCGCTCGGCCCGAACCACCGCATTCCTCGGCTTCCTCACCTCGTGGGCTATCTATTTTGCAGATCGCATCGCCTTCTCCGAATACCTCTCGCCGGGGAAATTGCACATATACCCCATAGTTAGTAGGCACTTGTAAGTTTACCTCACACTTAAGTGACCTTGTAATTTTGCCCCATACTTGATATGCCCCCTTATTATTTTGCCCCATTGCCCATTTAGCTCCTATTTTAATTTCGTTTTTCATTTTTTGGGCAGGAAAAATGCAGTAAAAAATATTTACAAAGTTGTCAATTAAATGCCTAAAACATTCTTATTTCGTTTTTCATTTTTTACTGCATTTAGCTCCTATTTTAATTTCGTTTTTCATTTTTTGGGCAGGAAAAATGCAGTAAAAAATATTTACAAAGTTGTCCATTAAATGCCTAAAATATTTTAATTCTGTTTTTCATTTTTTACAGCATTTTTCCTGCCCCAAAAAATGAAAAACGAAATTAAAATAGGAGCTAAATGGGCAATGGGGCAAAATAATAAGGGGGCATGTCAAGTATGGGGCAAAATCACAAAGCCACTTAAGTGTAGGGTAAATTTACAAGTGCCTACTAACTATGGGGTATATGTGCAATTTCCCCCCTCTCGCCGGCGCCGGCGCCGCCGAGGTCATCTGTAGTGTATAAAAATAGAGGGTCTAAGTCACCTTAAGATCAACCTTATACATTACAAGGGTGACCTTAAACAGGCTATAAGCAAAAAAGGCTTAAGGCTGATCCTCAAGCTAAAGACCTGGCCACAAGCATTAAAATACAATTTTTATTTATCTGTCAAGTGGGACCGTCTTAAGGCCCCTTGGGTTATATACACTATGGAGTCAAAATTAAGGTTTAGATGGGACCCACCTTAAGACCTCTTGGGTTATATACACTACAGATACCCTAAGGCCGACCCCCTCTGTATCTTTCGTTTCTCTCTCATGCCTGACATGTGGGCCCCACTTCTTTTATAAGCTAGTAGAGATAACCCACTTCATTAATCTGTTATCTAAATTTGTAGCGCATGCAAAATATACCTGAGAACCCCTTTTGTAATTAAGAATTAATTAATTGAGAAAATTAATTTAAATAGTTTTTCACTAGTATTTAAAAGTAAGAAATGCAAGAATTTAAATTTGCATATCACCATGAAATGGAAAATTTAATAGCATATATTTTATAATCATAATAGGAACAAAAATTGAATTATGATATTAGAATAGAACCTATGCAAGGTAAAAATAATAGAAACCTAATTTTGATCCATTGTATGGTTTAGCAAAATAATTAGCATATTATAACAAATTTGAGGCAAAACACTAAATTAATCAACTTTTGAATTAAAGATCAAGCCGTGGTACTCTTCGATCGTCTATTTCCCATCTATCTATAAATCCGGAGTAAATTATTCCCATGAATATTCGTTCGCCATTGATCTATTCTTGTTTCCCCTCGCAGCAGAGTTCCTCCATCAATTCCTCCTTCACTCAAGCTCCTTTTGGCTTCATTAAATATCTCTCACTCGCTAAACCCTATCTCATATCACCAACTCCATCCTACTAAAAAACAGTTATTTTGGATTTATTTGTATCATTTGAATTCTTTGGATTTATTTGGTTTTCGACCGTTTATCACGTAACTAGAAGTTGGAGTCCGAAGAAGCAATACTTCCCATGGGATCAAGATTCGGATAAAGGCGGGGACCCATAATCTTAAAAACATTGACTAAGAAGGCTTTGAATAAGATCAAGATCATCGTAAATTGAGTCAGGCAAGTAGGGGTGGATTTCGAGCCGGCTCGGCTCAGCTCGCTAAGGCTCGTTAAAAAAGCGGCTCGGCTCGGCTCGTTAGAGTAACGAGCTAAAAGAAAGGCTTGGCTCGGCTCGTTAGGCTCGTTAATACAAATTACATAATTTGATTGTAATTATGCAAGCAGTGGTTATGTATAAATTACAAACTACGGTAGTACCAACTGTGTTACATCAAAATAGTAGTTCATAAGTGATTCATAAAGTGGTAACGAGAACAACACACAAAAGGTCTTCTATTTGAAGATTTCAACCGTTGACAGTTTGGTGCGGAACAAAAGATCTTGATTCTTGAACTCTTGATTTCAACATTGGTACCAAACAAAAGGTCTTGACTTCGACAATTTGTGAACGGAAAATGGACATCTGCCTAACTGTTTTTTCAAAAATCTATGAAGAAATGGTAAATATTATTCTTAAGAAACATATGAAAGAAAAGAGCATATATGATGTATACATGATTCAGTTTAGTGGAACTATTGCATATATGATACAGGGTGCCTTTGGTTGAGCTTTTGGGAGCTGCTTTTGCTTCCAAAAAGCCAAAAGCCAACCAAAGGGGTGGAAACCAGAAGCTGCTTTTTCAGAAGCAGCTACTTTTGGGTAGTACAATTTTGAAAGCACCTTGGACCTTGCTTTTGGTTTTTGGCTTTCTGCTTTTTGAAATGGTGAAAGTAGATAGCTGTTTCACAGTTGTTTCAAGGAAAATAGAGATAGGAGGTAAGTTTTATACTTGTTTGAACCAAACAGCTTACAGCTTTTCTACAGCCCACCTACAGCAGCTTTTCCACAGCCCACAGCTCACAGCAGCTTTTTCAGATGCCACAGCTCAACCAAACACACCCACAGATCTAACAATACACCTGAACGGAGATCTTGTTTTCAAACATCATGGACTGGTATTAGCTCATCCTGGGTTCTATCCGATTCAGAACGCTGGTTATTCTGACTGGTGGTTTACAGAAACTGTCATGATACACAAATGCTTGGCTACACGCCATATATACCGTGCCTACACAAATAAGCATGGTGTTGTCTACAATCCAAACTGGAGTACCAATGAATATATTCAAAAGGAAAAGACAAACAAATATTCACGCCAAGCAAATATAACTAATACATCCACAAATCACTTGTCAATTCCACAAGACCATCCACAAATCCTATAGTACCCGACAAAAATTAAGATATGAATCCATCTACCGATAGATTCAACCTAACACATAGATGACTCGGTAATACATCGCGCTAACAGTTTGCGTCAACAAATAACAAGCAGAAACCATGGTAACACAATAGATCGAGGCAGCGATACGAGGTCAAACAAAATCCTTCAAATCACAAGCTAAAAGCATCCGCGCAAAAATCACCTAAAGCATCCGCAGATTAAGGCTACCAAACCGATGCATGCACGTAAAGCTAGATTTTAGTCGAATTATCCAAACTTCTAGCACACATCATCCATGATGGATAGGTCTGGTCACGAGTCAAATTTACAGTTGAAGTCTAGAAATTTTGATTCTGGAACATAGTATACAGCTACTTTCTTACAGAAAATATGAATGAAAATTCTGGAGCCTTAACGTTAAAAGTTCAAGCGGACCATGTAAACAAGGATCAGTTTGCTTGATTCGTTAGAGCTACTTCTAGACAGTAGTTTTCTTGCAAATTAAAAATTGAGTCATATCACAGTCAGGGTTTCCTAAAGCAGCAAATGAAGGATGTTGGCAGCAGAAGAGCGTTGGAGATTACTTCTTGTGACAGAATTATAATGTTTTGGTAGAGAGACTTACAATCCAGTCGTGAACTTTGTTATTGTCCTAGCTGCTAGCCACCACACCCTTAGGAAATGGTACAGACAGATTCGACATCATCCTCATCATCTTCTTCCTGCAATAGAAAATCGAGTTAGACTCAATAGTAACAAATATGATAGTTAAATGAGTTAGTGTGAAACAACATACCACAAATATTGGAGGTGTCATGTCATTGTGAGAACCTCATATCCAGCTAGAAGCACATATTAGTGCCTCAACCATAGCTGGGCGCAAAGCACTACGGTAATTATCAAGGACTCTACCGCTAGCACTAAAAGTTGATTCCGAAGATACGGTGCTAGCAGGTACAATTAAGAATTTCTTTGCCATGTTGGACACCACCGGGAACCTATGAGCATTCAACCTCCACCAATCTAGCAATTTGAAACTTGTGTTTGCTAAAGGATGATTCGGTTCATCCAGATAGATGAGTAATTTAGATTTAGATGGTTCCCTAGAACTAGATCGTAGAAATGTCTGAAACTCACTTGAAACTGAGGCCAATGAGCTACTAGTTTCCATGGTTGAAGAGGACTTGGCCCTGCTATTGGCAACTTTGGTGTGCCGATGCTGCATCTCATATGTGGCATATAGATCAAACAACTCGGCACGGATTTCAGTCTCCTCAGTAATGGCTTTGGAGGAGTCAAATATCTGTGTAAAACACTAACTAACAAATCATAGGTTAAACTTATGTTATCCACATCTTTAGGATTCTTCCTAAGGTTTTCTTTTTCTATTTGGTAAACCTTTATGCATTCAGCCCTTATAGTCTTTCTACCAATAAACTGGTATGATGCATTCATATACCTCACCAACACATTAAACCAAATGTGTTCTACCATCTTAAATGGATACTCATGGACAATTATCATCTTTGCAATAAATCTACGAGTTTCCTCATGGTCATATTCAGTAGGATTAACAAAAGGTAAACTTGATCCCTCGGGATCATAGTTGAGTGTACCTTGAGCCTTTTGCCTTCCCACTTTGTTTAGATAGGGGGCACACTTTGGAATGTGCCTTTTAAGATGTGAAGTGGCTCCCCCATGCTTGTAAGAGAATAGTCCATAACAAAACCGACACTTGGCCTTTGTCTCAGTCACCCCTTCGGCCCCGTTTGGCACAGCTCTAGCTCCAAGATCTATGCTGGATCTGTAGTTTGTTGACTAAATTAAAGTGATTTAAATATTTTTATTTAATATATAATATAAATAAAATGAGTCATGTAAATGCACTTAACATGCCTGTAACTCTAGATCCAGGATTTCCTAGAGCTACAGATGACCAGCTCTAGGAAATCTACAGATTTCCTAGAGCTAGAGCTCTGCCAAACGGGGCCTTCCTCCTTCTTGGATGGGATATTCACTACCTTGAATAGCTTTCAACAATCTGAATGCTTTCCTCTACTCTTTTTGGTAGGAGGCACTTCAATTCCCTTTGGGAAACATGTGAACCTTCACTGTCATTTGAGAAATCAAGCGTGTCCGACGAGACAGGCTGCTCCAACTGCTCACCCGGCAACTGTATAAAATTAGAAACTTCAATTAAAAAATAATAGAGAATGCACTTACACTGCATACATCACAACTAATTGTACTACAATATTCAAGCATCAACATACCCATTTCTGTTGCTAATGCAGTATCAAGTTACTTAAGTGTTATTCAATGTGCCAATGCCTGTTTGATATTTATTCAGACAAGCATCCCACAAGTGCCTAAAGCAGACCTATCTCCAAATTCCAATCACAGATAATGGCCAAAACAAAAAATCACATAATATAGATTACCATGACAAGTTTGTCAAATTTAAAAGATGGATGGATCATAAAATTGGACGACATGCAATTTGTTTCTCTCCAAGACTCCCAACTGTGATGTGCTATAAACAGTCAACAATCAAAATCCAAGATACACTCTCCAATCTCTATTAAACTCTCAAGAACATGGGTTGAGGAGCTACTTTACCGAGGCTACCAGGGTCGGAGCTGCTTGGCACTACAAGGTGGCCGTGGACAGGGGTTGGGGAGGTGGTTCACCACTGGAGTCGATGCCGAGGCAGAGCCGGAGCCAGACCTGGACCCGGAGGACCTCCTCTCTCCGCTGTTCTTCGACTCCATGCTAGCTTGCGCATGCCGCTCCATGCGCTAGACGCCGATGAGAGGCTGACGGCGAGGGGAGGTGTGGCACTATGGCGGCGGTGCTCTGCGGTCGGTGCCGGTGTTTTCTACAGTTGACACTTGAGGGAATGCGATGGCCGATAGGAAGGGGGTGGAGGCTGAGATGAGGAAGAAGGGAGGGGCCGGCGTCGGTGGACGGTGAGGGTGAGGTGCGGCATTGTGGTAGCGGCACCGGATCTAGGGTTGAGACTTCAGGGAAGGCGATGCCCGATGGGAAGGGGGTGGAGGCTGAGGCGAGGAGGAGGGGAGGGGTCGGCGCCAACAGACGGTGAGGGTGCGGTGCGGCACCGTGACGGTGGCACCAGATCTAGGGTTGAGACTTCAGGGAAGGCGATGGCCGATGGGAAGGGGGTGGAGGCTGAGGCGAGGAGGAGGGGAGGGGCTGGCACCGACGGACAGTGAGGGTGGGGTGCAGCACCGTCGCGGCGGCGCCGAATCTAAGGTTGAGACAAGAAGGGGATCGTGAGTGTGTCGTGTGATCGGGAGACAAGAAGGGGATCGGGAGTGCGTCGGTGTCTTCTTGCATCAAGACCGAGCGTCAGACGTAGCCACATAGGGGTGGTCGGGTGATGGGCCAAGCGTCGGAACTCGGACGTGAGATGGGCCAGCCCGAGCCAGTCGCCCGAGCGAGCCAAACAGGCCAGCCGAGTGGCTCTTGAGCCAGCTCAGGCTCGGCTCATTAAGAAGCCAAGCTCAACCCCTGGCTCAGCTCGTAAATGCCATGAGCCGAGCCGAGCCTGTATTGAGCCGAGCTGAGTCGCAAGCCACGAGCCATCTGTCCACCCCTACAGGCAAGTTACTACTTTGATCATATCGAGCCTACATTTTATACAAATTATGTTTGTTTAAATTATCAAATTACATGCTTTTATTTGTTATGCAAATATATTCAAATATAAGAATGTAGTTAAATGCCTATCATGCTTGTATTACTATATACCATCCCTTGGACAAAATGGCCCCTTTTAATTCCTTGTCGCCCTAGAAATTATAATGGTAACCTTACTAGCTATAGATTGTATCTATACGTCATGCTTAGTCTTGTTTAGATACTTGAGGGCATTATTTTGTCCTAATCATCATCTTAAAATTCATGAAAGAAATTTTGGGCAACCATTGTGGGAAATGGTGGTATGTTGGACAAGATGATTTTATACTTCTCAAAACTTTTAAAACCTGCTTTACATATCTAGGCGGATGATAGGAGGTGTTGGTGCAGTGGATGCACGAGAATGTGTGGTTGTAGTAGAACTGCCCAGATAGCTCTAAGGACGAAATCTGGTGATGACCACTCAATGTAAAATAGTACAACCACAAGTTTATAATTTGTATGACCTGACCAACTAATTTATATCGACCTAGTGTGGTTGCGCCATTGGTGTGCACACGTGCAAGCAAGCCTTGGGGAAATGGGCCCTTGGCAGACGGCGCAAGAGGGGGCCTCTGGAGGAGTTGTCGCACCCCATAGCGGTAGAAACCTTGGCGGGTGTAGCCCTGCTGGGAATATGCGTTGTAAAGGCATTGCGGCAATCTATTTGATTCACAAGTCTAAGGAAACATGTGAATACATCAAGACAGTTATCTCTTGTGGGTAAAGTTATGCAATCTCAGTAGTGTGTAAAACTGTTCGAATAGTTGTGCCCACGGTCAAGGGCGGACATAGGAATTTACCCGAGCTATTATCTATTTCAAAAACCTATTGTGGGTGGGATGAAACTCGTTGAGCTGTCGAGCCCTGAATTTGGAATTGCCCTGGGCGTGACCCAGTGATGATAATAACTAGCATGTGGTGAAGGTCACATTGCGCTGTAACAAGTGGATGTAACCTGCACTGATATTATTACTGCATTCTCTCAAGAAAATTTTGAAAATCTGTTTTAGTTAAAAGCGCTAAGTTACAAGGATTTCATATTTATTGTAACTTTCAAAAAAATGCTTTTCAGCAAATAAAAGAACCCCTAACCCCTATTGACAGTCTTACATATATTATTATTTGCATTCTATGAGGTGCCTTACTGAGCACCTTTGTACTCACTGTTGCTCAATTACAATCATCCAATAAGTCAAAAGGAATGACACAAGACAAGACCATATGATAATGAGGCTAAGAATTAGGTCGCAAATCCTAGTTGGCTGCTTTTGAGTGTCCCGAGAGTCCCACATGTGTGAAGACTTCGTTTCCGCTACTGTTTTTATTGATTTCGGCCTGACCGGCCCCTGTAAGTATATTACTGTATTATTTATACTTTTCACATGATATATTTTTGATACACAATAATATATCTGTGAGCACTATTTACTGATCTAGGGAATAGTACGATGAAATCATAGATGATTTCGGATTGGTAAAATCCATGTCCAACATCGGCTTCACTAATCACCAATTTCTTTCTCTGTCTTCCTTTAGAGTTCACTGACATAGGAATCTGGAAGTGTCCACTTCAGCATTGGTTGTGAGGCAATGGCTTGGCTAGACGAATTCTGTGAAAAGTCATTGGAACGCTGCATGGCCTCACCTGCCTGACTATCCTGGCAGACACTAAGTTGAACTTCCAAAGGGGTTGGCACTTCAATACGGCTAAAAGGGATTATCTCTGTGCATGAGTTGCTAACTAAGGTACTACCTAGAACATCAAAAAAAGGACATCTAGCCACCTTCATCCTTGGCAATCCAGTATTGTGTTGGTGATATGCCCTAGAGGCAACATGGAGATGTTGAATATATCACATACTATGTTTATGATACATTGCTTTGTTCCTTGAAATAGACATTATCATTATTGATCAATGAGTATGTGACTTATTCATGAGACTCTTAATGCCAAAATGTTGCTATTTCTAAATGATCCCTGATCATATATCATATGAGGAACAAATATGATTCAAAGATCAGCATATGTATTGATTGATGATCATGTCTCATGGATCATGGTATGGAGATACCAAATCAATAATATGGACATGTGTTAGTGAACATATGTTGGATAGACCCGCCATGAGACACTGCAGAGATTCCATGTGTCATCAGTTGGTCTCAAGTAGTGTTTATGTGGAATCCTTAGACTTGAGATCATCATGGTTCCCAACATGCGTAGTAGCTTATTTTGGGACTACTAAACACTACTCCGTAACTGGATAGTCATAAAAGTAGTCTTTGGGTTTGCCATGAAACATGTAGTGGGATGTGAATGATCAAGATAGAATTTGCCCCTCCTTATGGGAGAGATATCTCTGGGCCCCTCGATGTAATGGATTATGAAAGTGCATGGCCATGCCAAGGTGATTGAGGAGTCAATCACGAGTTTATAATCCATCACGGAATCGAGAGAGTGATTGAGCTATTAAGAGGATGACACAGGTCTCGCCTTGAGCTTAATCTATATCGTGAGGCAAAGGGATTCGTACATGAGAACATTACAGGTTCAGCCGATATGATCTTTACGTATACTTTGGGGTTAATATGTCTTGCTAGAGGCCGCTATTAACAGGGTGACCGGAAAGGCGTTTCCGGGTCGCGACCAAGTATACGTGAACCTACAGGGTCGCACACTTAACGGGTTGGAACACTAATTCGAATGTGATTTGAATGTGGGCTCAATTCGGATAGAGATCCGGATAGACTCCTATTGGGCCTCGGTCCACAAGGCCCAAGTGAGGAGGTCTATATATATGGAGGCGGGGGGGGGGGGGGGTGAGGGGTGCATGCTTCTGTTCCTCCCGAGCAAAACCCTAGCCGCCACCTCCCGAGCCAAACCCTAGCCGCTCGCGAGTGCTGGTACACTCGCGATCGGCGTTCCAGCCCCGGACGTGTGGATACCGGTGGAGGCGCTGCTCGTTGCGGCGTTGATCGGCATCAACAATCTACAGATTGGATCTGCTCGTGGTGTGGTTGATCGCGTGGAGGAGACGATCTGTTCGGGACGATTGGCTACTTCCACTACTACCTCGACGCGCGTGGTTGGATCGGCTTCTCCAACTCTTCTTCCGCTGCGCTGCGCGTCTAGTGGTAACGATCCATGATCCCTCCTTAGCATGATGTCCTGGTGTGCGCGGTAGAAATTTTTGTTTTCTGCTCTCGTAGCATACATGCATTCCTTCATATTGAACTGAGGTAAAGTAATGTGCAGTAAAATTTTCAGAATTGTGGGATCAAAAGAAATCTCCCATTGTCTCTTAGGTTATCCTTCAAAGCTAGTAGCAACATTGAAATGGGTATTGATGGCTACCCGGGGAGGAATCCTTTCGGCAATTGAGGCGGCATATACTCCAGGATCTTACTCCACAGCCTCTGAAATTCTAAAACTGAAGGGATTATCTGCTGCTGTGCTGCAGACTGATCAGGGGAACCCTGGTCAATGATTTTGCTATTAACCGGATTCGATATCTTTGGTATCCAGTATTTTTGCTTTTTAGTTTTCCCCAAGAGACAAAGTTTGGAAATATGGCCGTAATTGTAGCAGGTATGACACCTAATTGATCCAGGGCTGTATTTTGCCGTATGCCCCATCCCCAAACAACGAGAGCAATTCAAAATAGAATCTCCCTGATTGTTAGTCTTCTCCAAGATTTTCGGAGCAGAAGAAGGCTGTTGTAATGTATTCAAATGATTTTCAACAATTATACCTTGGTTAGGCTGATGAGTCTTTAAAGAATCTGTTGCTTGATCAAGATTATGAAAATCTTCAGGATATTGCAGACGGTGAAAGACTGATTTCTTCTTCTCTTGTAGACGATCAAAAGCTGAAATCCGGTTGCCATGAAGAGAAGGATGCAGACGGTCATAAACTTTGCTGACCTGTATAGTATGAAATGAAGCATTTGTAGGCTGCTTCTTAGGAAAAACTTTATCAGAGAACCCAGAATGTTTTTACCATTCAGAAGAAGATTTCTTTCTTGGAGAACCGCGAAAAGAAAATATATGTAACAGTGATCGATGTTGAGGTGTTCTGAGAGAAGCCACTTTTGCATAAGATCAACTCTTTTTCCTGGAATGCACAGTAGCCCATTCACGATCACATTCAGAAAGCCACAACTGAAATTCTCGACGCCAATTTGGACCTCCATCACGCCATATATGAAAAAATAATGTGAAATCCTTGGACTTGAAGCTTTTCAGAGAATATATGAGAAGTCCAACTTTGTTGGAGGAAAGAGAGAACCGAAATCTAGAGAAAGCCAGATGGTAAACATGAAAACCATTCGAAGAACCTCCCAGACAGGATTGCAAATCAATACCTACTGATTCTTAAGTGAAACGGAAAATTGATCCAGAAAAAGTGACCACCAGGAAGAAAGGTTGATAACCTCGATCAGAAGAGAAATGTACCGTAGAGCCAAAACGCCGTCGCACTTCCGATTGAAAATGCGTACCCAAGGAGAAATCCCAACCCTCAGCAAAGGCTGAGGAATCCATGAAAGGAAGCGAGGATCACTTAGGGCCATGGCACCTGAATCGCCCCAGAGTCGGCAGAGAGGGAGGCGAGAGGAGCGCCATCTTAGGAAATACTATATGCACATGTTTTGAATTTAATTCTAGAAAATAATAAAAGAGAGAGAATTTCTCACACTAACAGGTGGGGCCCTGGATTTTAATTTTATTTTGTATTGAAAGAGCTACAATGTATGACAGGTGGGGGTCCACGGGTTTTTAATTTCTTTTCGGATTTACTTCATAAAAGGAAAAGGCTAGTATGACTAATAGGCGGGCCATGCATTATTCAGTACAGTGAATCGGACCCACATGTTAGTGGCTTATGGTCATTTAACCGGTTTTGAAAGAGTTTTTATATGATAAGGCCCACATGTCATAGGCTTAGTGACTTTAAGTAAACTGGGAGGGCCCACATGTCAAGGGGAGTATCGAACAGCTAATCACAGCCATTAGATTTTAACTAAGTACCATTTTAAACTAATGACACACTACAGTATCCTAATCATTCCCATCAAAGAGAGTGATGCTCACCTCCGACGAGGAGAGGCTCGGTGGCTGAGGCGAAGCTAAAAATGAACTCTACAACTCAGCGTGCACCTCTAGGCTAAGTTTTATGATTCAACTTGGCTTGCGTGGTGGTTGGTAACGAGCTCGAGCGATGGTGGAATAGGGAGCATGGCACCACGGCTATCTACGACGCTAGAGTTCAATCCCTAGATACGGGAGTCCCTATCTAGGGACTATGAGAAGTCTATCTGAGGGGTTGCTGGGGCTTGGGGATGGCTGAGGAAGCTTGGCATTGGGGACCCACGGTAGCACAAGGTGGAGCACAACACCGACATTGCATGGGGCGATGGCGGAGCAAATTGCCGGTGGGATAGTGTCTGGGAAGCTCTGGTAATGCTTTAGCCAAGAGGAATTAACCGGAGAAGCCTCCAATCGGTCGATACCAAGTTGGCCAGGGTGGAAGATGAAGATGGCTTCGGCAAGCTGCGGGCTATGAGAGAGAGTGATTCCATGGAGGGAAGAGAGAGTGAGGTGGGGTGGATCTTTTGGGAGAATGGCATGATGACGTTAATTCATTGGCATCAGCATGGGCATGGCCACAAGAACGTTGAGGTGACTACACATAGGTGTTGAGATGGGCAGGTAGGGTGTGGCAGCGCGAAGGGCGGAGTAGCTCTCTTGGTCAGTCACCGGAGTTGATGGTCAATGGATGTGATGGCGTGTTAGAAAAGAGCTAGTGCAGCAGAGGGTGTCATCGTGCACTTCAATGCTGGTGATGATGAGACCAAAGTGGTCTGAATGCTCGTCAGGAGGGACGATGCTTTGGTCAAGCATTGCGGCTGCTCTTGGCACATCTAGCTAGTGTAAACACTTGCATGGTGCGGTGCATAGGAGGAGCAGGATTGGTACATGGTGGAGGGTTGGCATAGGTCAAACGTTGCTCTTGCGCATGTTGGTTTGGCTCAGACACGACCGGACGACATGGAACATCAGACGACACCGACACTGATTCAGTGTGGACACGCCCAGAACAGAGACTGAGCTCACTGCATATTCTCGGGTGTGGCCTGGCCAGGCCATATGCAGGAGCAAGGAAAAAGGCCACGAGCCAAGGGCCAAATAGGCTAGAGGAAATGGGCCAAGCCCAAAATTATCATCCCCTTTTCTAGATTTCCCTTAAATTTTAGTTTTTTGAAATTTAAATTTAAAATTTTAATTTAAGCAAAAGCCAACTTGAATTATGTTTGAATTTGAATTCCTAAATTTATTTTATATTATGTTTTCAATGTTTGAAAGCACCAATTATTGCTTTTATGAGGCAATTGAATTTTAAGCTTTTAGGTTTTGGATTGAACTCCCTATTGAGTTTTGGTTAGGCTTGAATATGAAAATGGCTCAAAGTTTAAAATTTAAATTATAGGACTTTTGACTTCATTTCTAATCCTCTTTCCAATTTGTGCCTCTTTTAGCTCATGATTAATTTAACAGAATGCACCTTGCACTTTAAATTACAATTTCCAGCTTGGTATTCCTTTAACCAAGTTATTACTGTAAAATTTCTTGCTTACTTTCTAGATCATCTTTTCATATTGTAAATTCCAATTTAATTTGGTTTCCTCAGTTGCATCTTTTCTTCTAAATTTTATTTTCTTACGAACCTCAATCGAAAGCGATAGAAAAATCAAATGTGAATAAAATGCAAAACAAAAAGTTTAAAATTTTACATATTTTGAAATACCCTAATTTTGAGGATGTTACAAGTCTACCCCTTAAAAAGAATCTCTACCCCGAGATTCCACCTAGTCAGAGAACGGGTAAGGGTAATCTCTTTTCAAATGATCTTCTCGCTCCCAGCTGGATTCTTCCATGACATGATTATTCCATTGGACCCTATATAGGTGAATGGTTTGGTGCCTTGTCTTTTTTTCTACGACATTGAGAATCTTGATTGGGCGCTCTTGATAGGTTAGGTCTTCGTGCAGCTCAATGTTCTCTAGTGGGGATTGGTTTTCTGTCATTCAAAGACACTTCTTAAGTTAGGATAGGTTAAACACATCATGTATATCCACTACACTTGCAGGCATCTCTAGATAATAGGTCACTTTTCCCTTTTTGGCAATTATTGGAAATGGTCCCATATATCTCGGCACAAGCTTGCCTTTGATCTTGAATCTTTTAGTTCCACGTAGTAGGGATACCTTCAAGTAAACATGGTTGCCAACTTCAAAACTTAGCTCTCGTCTTCAGTTGTTGGCATAACTCTTATGTCTTGATTGAGTTGCCTGCAATCGATCTCTGATTAAATGAACTTTCTCTTCGGCTTGCTTCAGGGTATCTGGCCCAAAGACATAACCTTCTCCTACTTCAGTCCAATGCAATGGGGTTCAGCATTTTTTGCCATAAAGGACTTTAAATGGGGACATCTTCAGGCTGGATTGGTAACTATTGTTGTATGATAACTCAACATATGGTAGGTGGTTCTCCCTATCTTTGCTAAACTCTATGGCCTAGGTTCAAAGCATATCTTCAAGGATCTGGTTTACTCTTTCAGTCTGCCCATATGTTTGTGGGTGATAAGCAGTACTAAAATTCAGATGGGTTCCAAGAGCTTCATGAAGACTAGCCTAGAAATGTGAGGTGAATTGAGAACCTTGATCTGAGACTATTCTTTTTGGTACCCCATGTAGGCATACAATATATGACATATATAGTTCTGTCAGGTGGTCTTCTTTCAAGGTGATCTTCACTGGAATGAAGTGGGTGACCTTCATTAGTTAGTATACTATAACCCATATGGAGTCATATCCCATCTTGGTTCATGGCAAGCTGGTGATAAAGTCCAGTCCTACTCCTTCCCATTTCCATTGAGGGATCTGAAGTGGTTACAACAATCCTGCTAGCCTCTGGTGTTCGACTTTGACCCTCTAACATACATCACAATATACTACATATTTGGCGATGTCCCTCTTCATGTGAGGCCACCAGTACCATTGCTTCATATCTTGATATATTTTGGTATTTCTCGGTTGCAAAGAATAGGCTGAGTTGTTGGCCTCTTTAAGTGTCAATTCCTTAAGCTCTTTCTGGTGGGGAACGAAAATACGCTTCCCATAACATATGACTCCTTGTTGATCTTCAATCATCTTGGTGGCCTTTTCTTTTTCCATGAGGTGCTTGAATCACTGGATGCCAGAATTTCCTTCCTGTGCGGCCTTGATTTGATCTTCTACAGATGGTTGTATTTCCATCACAGCTATGGTGCCTTACTCTATTATCTCTAGGTTGAGTGCCATCAACTCCCTATAGAGTTCAGATTGTTGTTCCTGGACCATTGCATTGCTATAATATGCTTGCGGTTCAAAGCATTAGCTACCAAGTTGGCTTTTCCAGGGTGGTAGTGGATGCCTAAATCATAATCCTTGATCAGTTCCAGCTATCTTCTCTTCCTCAAGTTAAGATCTGATTGTGTGATGATGTACTTGAGGCTCTTATGATCTGTGTATATGTCACAATAGTTACCGATCAGGTAATGATGCTTGATTTTCAGGGCATGCACCACTAAAGCTAATTCCAAGTCATGGGTTGGATAATTCTCCTCATGTGGATGGAGCTATCTTGAGGCATATGCCACGACCTTTTCTCCTTGCATGAGTACACACTCCAAGCCTTGATGTGAAGCATCACAGTATACTTCAAAATGCTTGTAGATGTTCGGCAGAACTAACACTAGAGCAGAGGATTGTCTTTTCATCAATTTCTGAAAACTTTCTTCACAAGCTTCCATCCATCCATACTTTTTCTCCTTCTTGAGTAGATGGGTTAAATGCCTGGCAATCTTGGAGAACACCTCGATAAATTGTCTATAATATCTGGCTAATCCAAGGAAACTCCACACTTTAGTCACTGAAGTAGGTTGCTTCCATTCCAAAACAACATCCACTTTTGCTGGGTTTACTGCTACTTCTCCAGCTGACACAATGTGCCCAAGGAAACTAGTATCATATAGTCAGAACTCACACTTACTATACTTGGCATATAACTGATGCTCTTTAAGCTTCTCCAGTAATAATTGCAGGTGCTCGACATGTTCTTCGGTATTCTTGGAATAGAAAAGAATGTCATCGATGAACACCACCACAAATTTGTCTAGGTATTCCATGAATACCTTATTCATGGGATTTATGAAATAGGTCAGGGAATTATTCAATCCAAAGGACATGACCGTGAACTCGTACAGGCCATATCGAGTGGTGAATGTCATCTTAGGTATGTCTTTTGCCCTGATCTTTAACTGATGATATTCTGACCGCAGATCTATCTTAAAAAACATTATAGCACCAAAAAGCTAGTGAAATAGACATCTATGTGGGGTAGAGGATACTTGTTTTTAATAGTTACATCATTTAGGGCTCTATAGTCCACGGACATTTGATTGTGCCATCTTTTTTTCTTCACGAACAAGACCGGCGAACCCCATGGTGAGGAGCTTGGCCTAATAAAGACCTTGTCTTGCAATTCATGAATTTGTTTCTTTAATTCTTCAAGTTCATCGAGTGCCATTCTGTATGGTCACTTGGCAATCAGGGCTATTCCAGGCTTTAAGTCAATGATAAGTTCTATGTCTTAGATGGGTGGCATTCTGAGAGACCATGTGGAGGTCATCCCATGTGTGTGATGAGTAATTGACATCGGTTTAGGAAAGTCGAGTTTGATTTGGATGGTTCGGACCTTGACGATGCATGGTACAATCGGGCTCGGTTGGACTTGGTCAAACCTGGTCAAAGTGGTTAGGATGCATATTATGTTGGCTTGTCAGGTTTGGGCTATTTCATGCTTAATATGGTTCATTGATGCTATTTATACCTTCATGTGTCGAGCGGTGCTATTTGATGTGTTTCTTGTTTGTGATGGCTGCAGGACGTCGAGGCGGAGTCGTGGCGAGACACGAGGTGGCCGGACTAGGCGCAGGTGGCGCTGAGGTCAGAACGGTCGGGATGTGTCGAAGACGGCGGAGACTCGAGGTGGTTGCGAGGCTTGGACGACAAGAGACGCGGAAGCTTCCCGGAAGGTGCAGGAGGGGCGAATTGATAATTTCGCGAGGCTGCACAAGCGGGAGCGGGTTCCGTTGGATTTAGCGGGCGTAACGGGTTGGAGACCCATTAGCCGAAGGCTATATAAGGAGGAGGTGCCTCCTTGTGGCTGCATGCATTCCAAGGGTTTCTAGACTTTAGGGTTTGTGCTTTAGTCAAAATGGGCTTTAGAGGGTTGTTTTGGCTTTAGACTTTAGTTGTTGAGAGTTGGTAGGAGAGGCAGAGGTTCTGTTGGAGGGTGTCTCCTTCGTAGCTTCTCTGTGTGTGTTCTCCTTTTCAAGCATGTAGTGTGTGGGTGTTCTTGGCTTTGGGAGAGGGAGAGGATTGATTGATGAGTATGTAATCATCCTTGTTCTAATGTCCATGCGTATGGGGACTCCTCGTATTCTTTGTTTTCCATGAATGAAATCACTGAAGTTTATTTCTCTGCCTCCTGTGTTCTTCGTTACTCTCTGTGAGATTTTTGAGTTTTTGCGTTTTGAGTGATTTCTTGCTGAGAAGGGCCAAAATGGGTTGTTGTATGTTGGGATGATGCCTCAAGATCATTTGATCAGTTAAAATCCCAAGAACTCATTCTTGATTCTAGATTTTGGCTTTTGGCTTCCTCTGTTCTTCATTTCTTCTCCTAGGGTTTTGGTGCAAATCTTGTTTCCCTCTTTGAGTTGGCTTGAAACTTGGCACGTAAAATCCAGAGGCTATTCTCTAGCTGTTCTCCAAGTTTCATGCTCAAAGGATCTAAGATAGAGTGGCAATTGGAGTTTTTGGGCTGCCTTCTGTATTTTTCAGGTTTTTGTCCCAAATCTGAATTCCTTGCTCCTTGATTGGTATCTTTGGTTTCCAAAGGTTCCCAAGGTATTTGGAACAAGTTCTTGTCCCTATAGTCTGAGGAGAGTAACTCCTTTTCTCAAATTTCCTTGAAATATCAAGTTTTGTGTTTTTTTTTCTGAATTTTCTGTCGGCCTGATCTGCTGTTTGCTCCCAAGAAGCGGTCAAACCGGCCGGTGGTTGGCGGTCAGACCGGCCGGCGGTTGGCGGTCTGACCGGCCTTGAGCCACCGGTCTGACCGGCTTGGTGAGAGCGGTCTGACCGCCCGGTCCATTGCGGTCAGACCGCCCCAGCTGCATTTTGCTGCTAGCTCTTCTTGATCTTTTTGCCTAAGTTTCCAGTGAGGCCGTCTTTTTCTCTTCTTATCATATGGTTCTCCAGAGAGCTTGGCTTCCTTCTTTTCATAGCCTCTAATTGCTATCGGAGAGAAATGTGCTGAGAACACCTTGAGGGGGTTTTGGCTTTAAAGAAACGACATTCACCCCCTCTCTGTCGCCATTTCGGTCCAACACATTCTTTGTAATTCTTCTGGAAAAACCTCAGGGTAATCTTGTACTACAATCATTCTTTCCAGAGGCACGTCCTCCAAATAATGAATTGCACGACCCCATTGATAGGGACAGTCTATATTAACTTTTATGGTTAATCCAAGACATTTGGTTAGGCTTACTTTTCTAGTGGCATAATTTATTACCCTTGGAGCTTTACCAACCAATTCATTCCTAAGATAATATCCAATGTCTAGGTATTTAACACCAATAGGTCTATTAGCAATTCAAAATCTTCCATGGCAATTTGCACCCCAAGGTTTACTAATGTGGCAGTGATAGGTCCTCCTGGTGAACTAAGTATTATTGGTTTCTTTAACTTATGGGTTGGCAACTTAAGCTTCTCAACATACTTTCTTACTATAAAAGAGTGCAAAGCCCCAAAATAAAAAAAGGATGTGTGTAGGCATTGATTTGATAGAGAACATACCCATCAGAACTCCTATAGCCTCCTGGGTTTCTTTGGTTGTGTTATGGTTCACACAACCACGATCTGATGTCGGAGCCGCCTTGTTTTCCTAAGTGGTCTGATATCCCTTACCGGGTGTTAAAGCTTGTCCACGGGTTGTAGTTGTTCCCAGGTTAAACTTCATGGGTATTATTTGTTTCTATGGGCAATGGTTGGTCAAATGTCCTTTGCCCGCAATTAAAGTAGGTGAGATTAGCAACAAGATTTATTCCAGTAGACTAGCTTACACGGTGTGGAGTTTGGAATATACTGGCACTTGGACGTGGGGCTGGAGCTAGGATTCTTGGAGGTTGGACTGCAGCTGGTCTCTAAATGGGCGGGTTCTCGAAAAACCTCTGAATAAAACTCTCTTGTGGCCTCTGGACTGCTAACTTGTGTTTGTAGCTAGCTTCTATATTCCTCCTTTCATTCCCAAGAATGAGTGTCTTGTTGACAAGGTGATGGAAACTAGAAAAGTCTTGGATAATCAACTGCACACGTGGATACTTATGCATGCCTTCCAAAAATTGGTTGATCTTTTTCTCCTCGTCCACTACATATCCAAGTGCATAGCAGGCTAAATTTTGTAAGATACTCGCTGACTGACATATTCCCTTGTCTTAGTGCATGGAATTTATTTTTCTTCATCCACATGATTCTTGTAGGTACAAAGTTGGTTCTGGAAGCAATCTTGAATTCTCTCCAAGGAATAGCCTGACCATCTTGGTGACCTACTTTTTCCTCCTCTTTTGCCTCTTCTTTAGTTTCTTCTTTCTCCTCGGTCTCCTCTTCCTCTTCCTCAGAGTCTTCCGCAGCCACATGGCTTTCTTCACCTCAGGTGGCCAAGTAGTTTTTCCACTTGGTAGCTATTGTTCCTTTTAGCTGATAGGTGGTGAAAACCACCTTGTTTTCTTCTGCATATGTGGCAAGTCGTAGCTTCTTCTTGGTGTTGCAAAGCCAATCTTCAGCTTCAAGTGGCTCATCGACAGAGGAAAAAGTTAATAGCCTAGTCCTTAGGAAATCGGCCAATTTGGAGCTGCGATTACTGGCACTCACTTGTTGACCAGTGTACATAGCTTGTATGATTTGGGTTTGCTACGCTATGACTTGTGCGGGTTGACCAGGCGGGGAGGAAGGTTAGCTCCTCAACCACGTCCTCTTCCACGTCCTACAGGTGGCACTTCTTTTTTTGAATTAAAACTGTGGGGCAAAAACCCCCAGCAAGGTTCAACAGATTACAAGATCAGCAAGGAGCTGAGAAAACTCACCCACACTACGGCACACACTTACCTAGAAAAAGGAAGAAGAAAGAACACAAAAGGAAAGAAACAAAACAAACAAAACTGAACTATGCTAAACAACGCTGGACAACCAAGCTCTTATATCTTCATGCAAATCAGGCTTGACTCTATGCAAGTGAAGAATGATCTCATCAGCAAAAGCAGACTTCCATTGTGCCAAGTTTGGGGGCCTTCCTTCAAAGATCAGAGCATTTCGCTCCTTCCATATGCACTAGGCTGCAATCAGAAAAACTTCCATAAAGAACGGGCTGTGCCAGGATCTTCTAGCAATGATCAATTTCTGAAAATAATTTGGCACCCTCGGCCATTTGATTCCAAGTACTCCCATCTAGCCCTCGCCGATTCACAATGAAAGAACAAATGCACGATTGTTTCCTCATCCTCGATGTCACACATGACACAATTATACCCTTCTTCAAGGAATTTATTACGCCGTCTGAGGACATCCCTTGTGTTCAGTCTGTCCACAAGTAGAAGCCAACCAAAGAATTTTATCTTAGGCACACATTTAGATTTCCAGATCCACTTGAGAGGCCTAGGAGGCTCAAGACATGCAAACTGATGTTGGTAATATCTCCTCGAGCTATAAACACTGGAACCCCAAATGAAGGTCCAAACATCAACATCTGAAGCACTGGATTGTAACATTTGCAGCTCCCCCTGAAGAATTTGAAACTCATTGAAAGCATCTCTTGTCATGGGAATCCTAAAGAGATCAATCATATTATCCTGGCCCCAAGCTGAAGCAAGGGAGATACTTTTATTCTTGGAGAACTCAAAAAGATTAGAAAACTTGGTGCAAAAAATGCTTCCCATCAGCAGATCATTCCAAAGACTGACAGTATCACCAACTGTAGGGATGCAATAAGCAATGCCTCTGTACATGATATTGAGTCTCATAAGATCTTTCCACCAGAAAGATCCCTTCTCCCTATCCAGATGAGGAGCAACATCATTATAGTAAGTATTCCAAACTAACTGCACCCACTGTATATCTTTTTTCTTGTAGAATTTGTCCAACTGCTTTAAGAGAAGAGCTTCATTTTGAACTATCAAATTTATTACCCCAAGGCCACCTTTATTTTTTGGTTTCATAACCAGATCCCATGCAGCCAAATTATAGCCTTTCCAGTCAAAATCATTTCCACGCCAAAGACACCTTTTCCTGAGTTTGTCAATTTCATCAATCACAGAGACAGGCAACTTGAGGGAGCACATAAAATATGTAGGGAGAGTGGAGATGACAGAGTTAACTAGCTGCAGTCGACCAGCATATGTCAGGAACTGAGAGCTAGCAGAGAGACGTCTTTCAATTCTGCAAATCAGTGGAGCAAAATCCTTGACAAGGGGCTTGGTAGTTCCCAATGGAAGACCTAAGTAAGTGAAAGGAAAGGATCCCAGGGAGCAACCAAAGACATTAGCAAGCTCTAGAGCTCTCTCGGTGCATATATTGATAGGCACCAGGCATGACTTGAGAAAATTGACTTTGAGCCCAGTTGATGCTTCAAAAGATTGAAGGATGTTTTTCAGAAGAAGAAGTTGATCATCCTGACCTTGCATAACAATCAATGTGTCGTCAGCATATTGGACAATTGGGTAGGGAAGATTTTGGTTTTGGGGAAAAGGTGGGATAAGGGCACCATCCCTATAAGCCTTGTTGATAACACTCTGTAACAGATCAGCAGCCAGTACAAATAAGAGAGGAGAGAGAGGATCACCCTGCCTCACTCCTCTTTTGCAGTTGAACTCCTTGCCAGAAACGCCATTGAGCAATACAGAGGACTTAGCTGAAGATAATAAATCATTGCACCCAGCAAACCCACTTTGGGGGAAAATCCATGGCTTCCATTATTTTCAGGATGGTAGAGTGCTCAATAACATCAAAAGCTTTCTCAAAATCAAGTTTGAGTATCACAATCTCCCTTCTTGAATGTTTGCATTGATACAGATACTCAAAGGCCCACCCCAGGCAGTCCTGAATAGACTTTGATTTAATGAAGCCATACTGGTTTTCATGAACCAGCTTCATGATTTTCTTCTGAAGCCTATTGCTGAGAATCTTGGTGAGCAACTTGAAAGAGGTGTTGAGAAATGAAATAGGCCTAAAGTCATTAATAAACTCAGGATTATCTTTCTTTGGCACAAGTGTGATATAGGAAGCATTGATACTTTTCATGTCTGCTGAATGATTATAGAAATCCTGACAAAGTGTATAGAAGTCATCCCTGAGAGTATGCCAAGTTTTTTTGACAAAAAAACCATTAAACCCATCAGGCCCAGGAGCTTTGTCACATGGCAGGTTAACAATGATATCATCAATCTCCTCTTTGCTGAATGGGCTGATCAGGTCAGATAAATCTACATCATGATCAAAATGCTCATCTGTAACACCCCAGCCAATCTATGACATGGAATGCTACCAAACTAATAACATAGCAAAGATAAACTAAACACGTCTTACAAAATTTCGGCAGAACCTCCTTTGTTTATTGTCTAAATCAGAGGTTCCAACAAGCATAATCAAATGATATGAATAACAGTAAGCAATATAACCATTTAAAAGCAAAACTGGATTATGTTCACCATCGCTCTCATAACAATACTACTAAGGTAAGGAACAGAACCAATGCAAAGATTTCTGTTCTTTTATTACACTTTGAACCTGATTGACATTAATCACTACCATTTAAATTATTCAGCAAATAATGTTTAATGTTCTTTCTTCCTTCCATGGTGAATAGACCGTGCATGTGCAACAAAACTAATCCTTCTTTATTCCCATGCATGCCGATCTCATGTAGGTACCTAAAACAAACAACAACCACAACTACAAACAACAACAAGAGTGAGTTCAAAGACTCAGCAAATATAATAAGTGGCAGCAAGAATAAAAGGGAACGTCACTTCACAAATTCATCCATCAATCATATGAATAAACATGCTATGCAATATGATCAAAAATTCCTTTATCACTTCTCTTTCGCATTTTACCGGTAATGCGGAGTGTGCATCCGTCAATGCACACCCATGCCTGTACCCTCTGGTACAGGGACCAATTGCCCATACTCCTCAAGTATGGGGACCTTTAGCCCGTCACGTCATCAACATAACGGGGACCTCGACGCTTGGTCATCTCGTGACCAAGACTTCAATAAATCAGCATGATGCACAAATGTGAATGTCTTAACAAATAAACGTGCATTCACAACATCTATGCATCAGAAATTCTCATGGACTCTTTCACTTGCAATCGAGCATAAACAATATCAACATATCACTAACATCATCAAGTCCACAAATTCTCATAACATGGATCAAACATCTACACACCAACAAACAGCAACAATCCATGCTACAAAATTTAAATCATCATTATACTTGCCTTAACCCCGAGAAAACGGAGAATGATCAGAAGGCGCGGCCCCTGGAATCCGTCCTCCTCCTGAATAATAATTATAATGATTGCTAAGACAACAGTGGCAAGTCTTTAGATTAAATAAAAACTCCCCCAAACTAACCCAACATGCTAGTTTGATTCAAAACCCCAAATCCTTTCGGCCATCCTGTCCCCCACTACGGACAATCAACTTCAAAAATTCATATCTATTGGTACAGAAGTCCGAATAGGACGTTCTCAGACTTTCTGGAAAGATAATTAAATTATCTAACTAAACCTAGTTGTTGAGCCTTCCTGATTCGGTCATAATCTACCCGCACCATCCTGTTTTCTTAAAACATCCAATTCCCGTCAGGCTCTCTGGACAGAGCACTAAAAACACCATAACTTCCTGTACGAGTGTCCAAATCACGAGTTCTTGGACTTTCTGGAAAGCTAAGACAATTACCTACAACTTTCATTATACGGGGGTTCCCTGATTCTCCCAATATCGAATCGCAAAACTCGATCTCCCAAAACCTGACGGAAAACCCACCGATCCGCAGAACAGTCCCGCTAATAAAATCATAACTTCTGCTACAGAGGTCCGAATAACGCGTTCTAGCACTTCATGGAAAGATAATGACATCCTCTACAACTCTCTAGGCAAAGTCCAGACCTAAATCCCCACGAATCTTCCCCAAAACAGCCGACTAACCCGATCTGATCTAGCAGTCCAGAATACCGACATTGATAACGCAATTAGAATTTACATCTACTAGGGGAAGAACATGGATTACCCTTGACGAACGCTGAAGAATACCACGAACACCCCACGAATCTCTCCTCTCCTTCTTTTCCTCTTTGCCCCTTCTTCCCTTCCTCCGAGTCCAATCGCCTAGCTGCGAATTATTCCTTTCCCCCGATCATTCGGCATCCATTGGTGGTCTTGATCACCGGCAATGGAGGAGAGGGGAGGAGGAGGCGCTGCTGGATGGCACAAGGCAGAGGGGAGGGCGCACAAGGGGGGAGAGGGGGCGCACAAGGGGGGAGAGGGGGGAAAAAGAGGCGGCTAGGGTTAGAGGGGTGGGCGCCTCCCCCCCTCTTGGCTGGTTTCCCTCCTGGGCCTTGGCCCAGGCCCAGGTTGTCTGAAAAATTCAGAAAACCCCCCGGAAAACACTATTTTATTCTCCCCTTTAAGATCTTTTTTCTCTGATTAATCGATTATTTGTCGAATCTCTTCCGGGATATTACATCATCCAGATCAAAAACCATAGTGGGGCTGACAGTGACACCAAGCCTTTCCTTAAATTCATTCCAAAAAAGAGCACTCTTTTCCCTATGATTAGTGATTAAAAGACCATCAGGACCTTGAATCTGGACAATAGCATTTCTTCTGTATCTCTCAGTAGCCATGGCATGAAAATATTTAGTGTTCTCATCACTGAACTGAACAAATCTCTGAGTGTATCTTTGTTTCCAGTAGATTTGTTGGAAATGAAGAAGGTTTTGCACATGATTTTTGATGATATTCCTGAAACAAAATTCATCCTGAAGCAAAATTCTGCTTTACTCAAGCTTATCCAGAAATCCAATGGTATGGTTACAATTTGATATAAGCTTAGTAAGATTGGAAACATTTTAACCCAATGTTTCAGAATTCTTCTCATGAGTTTAAACTTGGCACTAATGATATGAGCACTATTACTAACTCTCTGCTGGGTCTGCCATGTAGTCTGCACCACATTCATAAAAGAAGGAAGCTGTGCCCAGTAATTCTCAAAACGAAAGATATTCGATTTAGGGATTGATGTGCCAATTGCAACCTTACATGGAACATGATCAGATATAATCCTGGCCAAAGGAAGAACCATAGTATTGGGGAATTTTGGAGTCCAGGCCACAGAAGTGAAAAACCAGTCCAACTGTTCAAGGAGAGGGGAGCTCTGCATATTGCTCCAAGTATAACTCCTACCTTTCAAAGGTAATTCTATCAGACCCAAATGATTGATGATATTATTGAAAGTTGCCATGTCATTATTATTGCCACCAGGTTTATTTCTATTTTCATCATGCCTGTAGAAGTTGAAGTCTCCCAGAATGAGCCAACAATCATCAATTCCAATATCAAGGTCAGTGAGCCAGTTGACAAAATCAACTCTACCAGGGCCATGGGAGGGTCCATAAACATTGACCAAGGTCCAGGAATCAGAGTTCATCAGTGAAGTGAACTGAACTCTTATAGCAAAAGCATGCTTTTCCATAGTTACAGCTGCAAATACAGAGCTCATCCATATCACAATGATTCCACCGGAAGCACCTTCTGAGGGACAAAAGTCAAATTTATCAAATCTTTTAGGAGCAAAATTCCTAACAAAGTGAAGATCAAAGAACTCTCTCTTAGTTTCTTGCAGACAAATAATATTACAAGCACTCTCTTCAATCTTATTTCTAATGGACTTCCATTTTGAGTCATCATTGATTCCACGCACGTTCCAACATAGAATATTCCAATCTCGATTCATATTACACATTATTTAATAATTGTTGGTGCTTGTCATCATGTCTTGAGTAATCTCCTCAGGAGGTACTCCACAGAAGCTCTGCCCAAAGCTCTGCATGACTTCAATTGGGATTGGCTCTACTTCCACATCCATCAGGTCTTCATTTCCTTGAATTCCCACACTGATAACTGCCTTCTTAAGGTCCTCCACATTGGAGAATCTCACACTCTTCTTGCTCTGCCCATTTTTCCTCCTTGGCTCAGAATCCAGCTGAATATGTGTAACGTTAATGTTTTCCTTGAACCTGGAGCTCCTACGCACCTCATCATCCACCAATGGAGTTTTACCTTTTGAGGTCCTCCTTCTCTTAGGAGTGGCAGACTGCTCCCCCTCAGCTAAAGAAATCTGTGCTTCATCATTCACTGAAGCAACAGCATAAATTGGAGCTGTGTTCTCATCAAACTCCTGCCAGAACTCATCCAAGTAGCCAGCATCCATGCTAGAGCTACTGTTACAGTTTCTAGTCAAGCCTTCCATTTTCTGACAGTTAAGCTTGTTGATAATCTGCTGCACAGCAAAATCTTGATCAAACACCACCAACTCCTTTCCATTGCCACTGATTCCTCCAACTTCATTGCTGACAGGAATAAGCAGGCCAGGGTTGACAGAAGAAGAAGCCTCAGAATTGTTGCCCCACATTGGGTCACCAAAAGCAAGCTGCCAGATTCTCTTACTCCCTTCCACCAGCTTGAAATTCCAGCTCAGGTGTGTTATAGGCCTGGGAGGGAGTAACTGGAACTGGGCCACCACAGCAAGCTCACTAAGCTCCCCAAGCAGCATTTGAATGGAGGGGACTGGACCAAAAGTGTCATGAAGCCCAAAAGAGGCCGCAAGCTTCCTGATATCATAGTCACTATCAAATTCTTCCCTCACTAGTTCCAGGCTGGCGTTAGCATTCTCCTTTGGTTTGATGGGCAGCTCCAAGGTATCCTGCTCAGCAACACTCGAAATTTGATGGGTGTGGCCTGTGGAATGATCAGCAGTGGACAAAGGTTCACCACTACTGGGGTTTTCTATGCACGGAGTGGCCAAGGGAGTATGTACAGCGTCATTTGGGAAAGAAACACTGCTTTGAATGCTAGTCCCGTCAGCATCCAAGGCCAATGCAGTCAATGTGGGCCGAAGTTTGGGCCTCCAACAAATGGCAGGCCGACTCTTCGTAAGACACCACCTCGAGACATGCCCATAATTAAAACAGCTAAATCATCTGACCTTTGATTTACAAGCTTTAATGTGGTGATCAACCGCCAGACAATGCGAACAGTATCCAAGACGACCGCCGGCAAGCTCATTAAGTCGTAGGGGCTGAGAATTTGCATTTGGAGGCCTGGAATCCAAACTGAGCGGTTTCTTCAAATTGTCAAAAGTCGAATGAATAGGAATAGTAGAACATGAAGCAACTGGAGCATTGATTTTAGCAGGAAATCCAGTCGAAGTACCCTGTATCTGATTCATGCCATTGCTGAGAGAACCAAAAACCAGCTTGTCCCGAACAGTAGCTGAAGAATTTATATTCACTTGAAAAGAACCAAATCTGAAGGATTGAGAAACAAGCACTGGGGGCGTAGCTTTCACCTTAGGAAAGCTTTGAACAAGATTCTCAGCAAAACGAACTCTCTTAGTGCTTTTCTTTGATTTTGAATGTCTTTTCAGAAGGACCTTTGTCCATTTCTTTTCCTCCTCAGCCTCCCACAATCTTTTCTCACGTTCCCAGTGTGGAACCCCATTGTTCCATAGATGAAAATAGATATCGAATGAAGAACCAATGAACCTCCTCATAACATAAACCAAGAAACCAACCGATTTGCAAGAGACCGAAAAACGAAAATGATTATGACTGAGCTCAGTCACATGGAAACCAGGAGCTGAACCACCAAGACACGATTGCAGAGCTAGAGCCACACTATCCTCCGTTAACCTGAACAGATAACGGCGGAAAGTGGCCAGAAGAAAGAAAGAGCCACGCGGATCAGAGGAGGGATGATGAACAGACTTGCCAAAACGATGAATCACCTCCAGCTCGAACTTCTTGCCATGTGAGAAGTCCAGCATCCTTCTGGTGATTTACAGGTGGCACTTCTTGATTAGCATCTTGGTTAGCATTGGCTTACGCACTGGTAACTCTTTTTGGTGCCATCTACGGTGAATAATTTTATTTAGCACTAAAATCTAAATGGGTGGGTGATTTTCCCTTAAGAACATGCAAAAACCATTTGAATAAGACAAACGACAAAGCAATATACAATGCAAGGCCTACTGTAGCCACATGTCATTCATAAATAAGGGTTACAAAATAACTGGTACACAGCATCTAGGCCATGCTTAGTCATGAAGTTTTACAATACAATACCATATATCACAATATCTACCACTACTACAATACCATATTTGTTACAACTCACTACTACTATAAGAGTTAATGCTTACTACCAAAACGTTGCTCCTAACAAGCACTCTACTAGCCTAATCCATCTACTCCTCCATGAAACTGGCTCCGGGGCAAGTGGGACTTTCACCTAGCGAGTGAGACAGAGAGCGACTGCCATTGAAGTTGGATGAGCTAGAGCAGGAGTGGGAGTAGCTACAGCTGCATCCTCGGTGAGTACCCCCAAGGGTGGTGACCACCGGTAGGCTGGGGTGCCACACGCTCTTGCGTGCAGTGATCCTCAAATGGAGTCCACCGATTTGGGGTCAAGTCGGGGCAGGATCTACAGGGATGATGGTGGTACGACAGGTGCTAGAGCATGAATCGTGGCTACCACTGCGGTCCACTGAAGCTCGGTGAGGGCTACAACCTTCTCGCTCTCCACTGCAGCTAGTGCCTTCTCTCATCTGGTGAGCTACTCACAAAGGTCTCCACCTGGCTGTTTTTGGTGATTAGGAGCTAGCGAAGGTCGGTAATCTCGTCCAACACCTTAGTGTAGGTGGATCCCATGGCTCACATGAGTTGGACCTGGTGCATCAGCAGGGGATTATCCTCCACAACTGGAATGAAAGTCTCACAATGGTGGGCTCCATCCTAGCAGGATGGATAGAAGCAGAATAGATCTTGCACAAATGGGCAGAAGCCAGACGGGTGGCATCTTGGAGAGCATTGGCAGCGGTACTCCTGTGAAGGCTCCTGAAAGTGTGATGCTAGTGCTCATCATCCTTGGCGTATATGAAGACCTCCATGATCCATGACTCCCTGATTCCTTCTGAAGTACTGGGCTTCGGAAGATGGGTTGGTGGTCGTAGCCCAAATATAGCATCAACTTGCACAAGATGTCAATGAAATCACCTTCATCTTGGTCATGAGCAAAGTAATCCCACGGACCATCAGCTGCTGAATCGGCCATCTACAGTTTGAAGCACCAGACTGTAAGTAACTATTTTAAAACAAACATAGAGGAAGACAAGTCTAGAACTAAGAGTGATAAGTAGAAGTAGTCATATGTTATATTTTTGGTAATTACTTTTCTTAGTTTCAAAAATAAGTCCTATGCCCTTAGTTAACGGCTATTCTAGCTAAGGTTTTACTATTCTCTAATACCAGCACCGTCAGACCCGAATTTTGCCAATCCAGAATCTCCCGTGATTCAACTGCACTATTCTCTAGATTAGTATATAATGCTCACAGATACAATGTTGAATCATTTCATACATCGCATGGACCATACATACATTAATATTACATATCAGAGTACAAATATTCCATGTCAGGTATAGTTTACATAAAGGGCCACCAGGCCAAATATCTACATTACAAAAGCAGTAGCGGAAGTAGCAAACAAAACATAGGACCATAAATTGCCACAGGCAAGTGACTGGCGGTAAATTGTACACCACAGATATTATGCAATCTAGGATGATATATATGCACACAATCTCCTTTTCTAGCCTCTACTTGATTGGACTAGGATTACTAAAAAACACCCTATTTTCCTCCATCTTCATCTCCATCATTTTCGGGAGCATCATTGTAAGCATAGTGATCTGGTTCTCATGGTTCTGGGTTAATTGAGTGAGCAAGTGTGAACACAATCCATCGTGCTCCATGAGCCAACAAACAGAATGCAGATATATAGATGCATGGCTTGACAAAGGATGGCTAGGGTCATTTTATTTGTCAAGGCTACAGTTGAAAGTTACAATATATAGAAATTCCTAAGACTTAACAGATTTAACTAAAACATGTTTTTACAAAGTGTAAGAGTATGCAATATTAATAATAGTGATGGTTCCATCCACCAATGTTAATTTTTACCATTAGGGTTCTATCCACCCTTTAGAATCAGTAGGTTCTATCCATCCAGTGAAAATCAATACTCAGGGTTCCATCCACCTGACAAGTTTTCTTTTCATCCCACCCACAAGATTTTAGAAATAGATACTAACTCGAGTAAGTTCCCATGCTCGCCCATGACTATGGGCAAGACTGTTCAAATGGTTTTTTACTTTGTAGAGGCTCTGCACTTTACTCACAAGAGACAATCAACTTGTTATTTTCCACATGTTTCGTTAGATATACAAATCGAGGAGATCATCATGAGGCCTTTACAATATCTTACCCCTTTGTCATCTCGACCAATGGAATTACCCCTTTCATAGAAGGAATCATAGTTGTGCGGGAAGTTTAAATCCAATGACAAGCGCAACTGGACTATGACAAAAAACCCAAGGACTAGCGTAGCGGGTAAAGATCACCCTCCACTTGGTGTCCCATTCAACCTGGATCATAATCTGCATGCACCAAACCTGCTCCTCCTTCGTACAAGATGACTCCAAGGTCTAATAAAATTATTTAGCCAAGTTATACCCATTATAGACTTGTGGTTGTACTATTTTACATTAGGACGTTATCACAGGATTTAGTCTTTAGGGTTATCTGGATAGTTCTACCACAAACCACATTCTCGTGCTCTATCCGCACCAACCCCTCTTACCATCCACTCAGATATGTAAAGCAAATCTTGGGGTTTTTAGAAGCATAAATTAGATTACCTCAACATACCAGGCATTTTCCTCCAATAGCTACCCAAAACTAGTATCATGTTTTTCAATTGATGTCAGGGCAATTTAATGCCTCTAGGTATCTACGCAAAGCTAAGAATGGTGCTATGTATATATTGTGTAACTGTTATGATTACTAGTAGAATTTCTAGGGTGACAAGGTTTAAGCGTTCAATTGATCAAAAGAGTAGGATATAATAGTAACACAATGATTATGCATGTATCTAAAATCTTAAGATGAATATAATTTGCATAATAAATAACAACATGCAATTTGATCATTTAAACAGAAAATAACTTTCACAAAATATAGCGTCAATGTGATCAAAGTATTGACCCATCTTTCTCACTAGTTGCTTGGTCTTGAGGGTCTTGGCTTGCTTCAAACTCTTGTTCTTCTTGAGCTTCGTAAGCTATTAAATGATTGTGCATAAATTTGAATAAATACTAACAAATAGAATCAAATTCAAATGAAAATTGAAATGATCTACAAATTAATGATTTTGGCTCCATTAGAAAGATCTTCAATTTAGAAATAAATTTCACTAAATTTGGACTTAGACAAATGAGAACAGACCATTCAAAGTTTGAGTTTGAATTTAATTCTAGAAAATTAGAAAAGAGAGAGAATTTCTCTCACTCACAAGTGGGGCCCAGGATTTTAATTTTGTTTTCTATTTATTTTTATATTGAAGAACCAAAGTGTATGACAGGTGGGGTCCATGGGTTTTCAATTTCTTTTCAAATTTATTTCTTAATTAGAAAATCTACTATGACTGATAGGTGGGGCCACACACTATTCAGCATAGTGAACCGGATCCACACGTTTGGTGGCTTATGGTCATTTGCCCACATGTCATAGGCTCAGTGACTTTAAGTAAACTGAGAGGGCCCACGTGTCAGCGGGATTATCGAATGGTTAATCACGGCCATTAGGTTTAACTATTACAATTTTAAACTAATGACACGCTACAGTATCCTCTTCCTCCCACCAAAGAGAGCGATGCTTGCTACTGGAAAGGGGGTGTAGCTAAAAATGAACTCTATGGCTTAGCACGCACCTCTAGGCTATGTTTTATGTCTCAATTTGGCTTGCACGATGGTCGGTGATGAGCTCGGGTGGCAGCAGAACAGGGCTATCTACAACGTTGGAGTTCAATCCCTAGCTATGGGAGCATCTAGGGACTTATCAGAAGTCTACTTGAGGGGTTGGTAGGGCTTAGGGATAGCTGAGGAAGCTCAGCGTAGGGGACCCACAGCGGTGCAAGGTGGAGCACGGCACTGGCATTGCACAGGTGATGGCGAAGCAAATCACCAGTGGGATCGTGTCAGGGAAGATCCATTTATGCTTCAGCCAAGAGGAATTGGCCGAAGAAGGCTCTAATCGACCGATCGCAAGATGGCTGGAGTGGAAGACGTGGACAGCTCTGGTGAGTTATGGGCTATGAGAGAGTGATTTTGTGGAGAGGGGGAGAGAGGGGGTGGGGCAGAGCATTTCGGAGCATGGTAGGGTATTTATAGGGCCTGGAGCAATCGGGCAGCGTGGGTCGGCTTGGCGGTGGCATGAGAAGTGGCACGGTGGTGCTAATTAATTAGCATTAGTGGCCACAAGAACATTGAGGTGATTATGCATAGGCATTGAGATGGGCAGGTAGGGCGTGGCAGCACAAAGGGTGGAGTGGCTCTCTTGGCTAGTCGCCGGAGTTGGCGGTCAATGGATGCGACAGCGTGTTAGAGAAGAGCCAATGCAGTAGATGATTTCTCTATGCACTTCATTGCTGGTGATGACAAGGCCAAAGTGGTTTGAACGCTCGTGAGGAGGGATGACGCTTTTGGTCAAGCATTGCTGTGGCTCTTGTCATGTATGGCCAGCGCAGCATAGGAGGAGCAAGATTGGCTCAGGCTGGCGTGGCATAGGGTCGGCATAGGTCAGGTGTTGCTCATGTGCATGCTAGCTTGGCTCAGCACGACTGGACGGTGTGGATCGTCAGACGATGCTGGCACTGGCATAGTGTGAATACGACCAGCGTAGAGACTAAGCACGCCACGCATGCTCTAGCGTGGCCTAGCCAAGCCATAGGCAGGGGGCAAGGAAAAAGGCCATGAGCCAAGGCCAAATGGGCTGGAAGAAATGGGCCAAGCCCAAAATTATCCCCCTCCCTCCATTTTCTTGATTTTCCTTAAATTTTATTTTTTGAAATTTAAATCCAAAATTTTAATTTAAACAAAAGACAACTTGAAATTTGGTTGAATTTGAATTCTTGAATTTGTTTTATATTAAGTTTTCAATGTTCCAAAGCACCAATTATTGCTTTTATAAGGCAATTGAATTTTAATGTTTTAGGTTTTGGATTGAACTCCCCATTGAGTGTGGGTTTGGATTGAATTTGAAAATGGTTCAAAGTTTAGAATTTAAATTGTAGGACTTTTGACTTCATTTCTACTCCCCTTTCCAATTTGTTTTCTTTTAGCTCATGATTTAATTTAACAGAATGCACCTTGCACTTTGATTCATAATTTCCAACTTGGTATTCCTTTAACTAAGTTTTTACAGTAAAATTTCCTGCTTATTTTCTGGATCATCTTTTTAGATTATAAATTCCAATTTAATTTAGTTTCCACATTTGCATTTTTCTTCTAAATTTATTGTTGTGAATTTTATTTTCTTAGGAACCTCAATCTAGAGCCATAAAACACCAAATGCCAATAAGATGGAAAGCAAAAATAAAAAAATAAAATAAAATTTTACACTTTTTTAAATTCCCTTATTTTTGAGGATGTTATAGTCATACTGCGGCACAGGCCAGTAGTACCACTTCAGCCAGTCATACCGTGACACCCTTGCCGATATGACTGCCAGCTTTAGATAGTAGCAACTCAAAATATAAATGCTCAAAATCAAACTCAAACAACAAAAGCAAGACACAAGCAGTGTCAAATGCTCATCACTCTCATGGGATTGCCACCACATGGTCTTACAATTTTCCTCTTGATGAGAAATTTGATAAACACCCAAAAGGCAAGAATTTGAGGTTGAATTTTGACTTTTAAAGCACACAAGTTGCAAGAGCCATTAGTGGTCTAGATTTAAGAGAAAGAAAGAACATGACCATAGTGGCAAAATACCCAATTGGTGGTAAGATCAAGAAAGAGCAAGTTTTTAACAAAAGCTGTAATCTACACCTAAAACTCCTTAAATAACACAATCTTCTCATGGTCTAAATAAAAGAATAATTGTTCATTATGACAATTGTCATAGCAAGATAAGGCACCAAAAGAGCAAGTAAGAACAAATGCAAGACCACTTGAAAGCAAAAGATCATGAAAGACACAAAATATATTTTTTCACATAAAACCTCATCAAATTCACCCTATAAAAGCTCAGTAAGAAAGAGCATGTATGCATGAATGATAATGCACAATCTAGAGTTTTGAAAATTATCCAAAGTGAGGTTAGAGATAAAATGATGCCACTTACAGCCATAGAATTCATACAAAGTTATCTAAATCGTGATAAGGCATATACAACCAATCTAAGCAAGATAGCACAATTTAGAGCATTCAATTTGTTTCAAGTTAAGCAAAACTTCAAAATGACAAGTTCATCCAAATGTATCCATGTATAAGCTAATCTATGTTAAGAAGGCTAAATAGGACTAAGAAGTTCAAATTGAATAATGTAAAGTGCTAGAAGTTCAATTTTAGCCAATTATGCTCAAGTACTAAGTAAAAGCCATTCTTGAAATTTTAAAAATTATTTAGACCTTATCTTAGCAAAGCAAGTCCTAGACTAGGAGACATCGAAAACTACCTCCTAAGCTTCTACCATTTATTATATTTTTATGGTCTATCTCAGTAAAGCAAGTTCTAGATTAGGAGCCATCTACAACTGTTGCCTGAGTTTGAACCAACCTGAGTTCATCACACCTAAAAAATGCCTTGGTCATACAAAATTCCCTTTGAGTTCATGTCAAAGGAATCGCTGAGGTTCAAGTTTTTGCACAAAAGAGATCAATTTATGAAGTTAAGCACTAGTTCAATGAGCAAGATATGATTTTCTAAAGAACTAGCAAAGAACTAAATAAAACTCAATATAAGATTCAAGATTCAATAGAGAATTTTTGACATGGCATATATCATAAAAGGATCACTAGAGAGCAAACTAGTCAAAGATCTATCGATGCAAACTCAAAAGATACCAATGATAGAAATTGATACTACTTGTGAAATTAAGTTCAGGTTGGCAAGTTAAGCTAGAATGGTAAATATTTAATTATACATATAAAAGTATGACAAAACTAGCTAAGTATAACATGGCAAGGAGCAATATCAAGTTAAGATTAAATTACAAATGAGTAATAGTTAAAGCTTATATCTCAAATGTATATCTTACAATACAATGCCATATATGCATGATGTAAAAAGGAACCTGTTGTAGGGGTGGCCCCCACCTAAGCCCAGCAGGCCTGGTAGAGGAATGTAAGGCCCAAAATGGGACATATGTAATGACATGGGTACCCCTAAGGGGAGTACTCGGATGTAAGGGTATAATTGTAAAAGCACTCCCCATATGGATATATATATACAACACATGCCATGGGGAGAAACCCTAAGCCATTGCTCACCTAACTCTTCACTACCATACTCTCTCTCTCCCTGTTTGGTCTGTAACCACAACAGTTGGCGCCGTCCGTGGGGAGGACAAGGGCAAGCCTCCAGATCCGAAGAGGGATGGCACCAAAGAAAGCTTCATCATCGGCGGCGAAGAAGAAGAAGGTGGGGGCGGCGGAATCCCGCGTCAATACCAGGGCTTTAGTGTTGGCAGCCGCGGGCGTTGATGGCGATGCGGGTGTGGCGGTCGCGAACACCGGTGTTCACGACGCGACGCCCGACCCCGCCACAACCGTCGCGACGTTCGATCCCGCCAACACCGCCGCGACGCTCGACCCCGCCACCACCACCGCGGCACTCGACCCCACCTCTGCCACCGCGACATCTGATCCCGTCATCGACCTCGGGGTCCACCACGCCACCATAGCAGGCAGCCCAGGAGTGCAGGCCGCGACTGCCGCCAACGTCCTGCTGACGGCCCTCGTCACGCTCCGACGAGAGCTGGCGGATCTCCGTCGGGCCGTGCAGGATATGCGAGAGGTCAGAGTCGGCAGATCCCCCGGTGGTCGTATCGAAGCCTGCACCGGAAAGGGCGGATAGCCGCGGTGCCCCCGCGTCTAGCCGCATCCTGCCGCGGCGCGTGGACCCGGAGTCTCCACTTTCTGTACGTCTGCAGCAGGCGGCGTGGCCGGAGGACTTCAAGTTCCCTAGTGCCATTGACCCGTACAAAGGCGACACGGACCCTCGAAAGTTTGTGCGCGTATACGAGACCGCTATCGAAGCCGCCGGTAGAGACGACACTACGAAGGCGAAGGGACTCCCCCTCGCGTTGCAAGGAGTAGCACTTTCTTGGTTTTTCACCATCAAGCCAAACTCCATCTATGCCTGGGAGCAGATCCGCGACCACCTCTGCAACAGCTTCCAAGGAAACTACGTCGAGTGCGTCGATGCGGAGCAGCTCTTCGCCGTCAAGCAGAAACCATCGGAGAAGCTCTGTGACTATTACAAACGCTTCGCTAAGGTACGCTGCCAGATTAAAGACGTCAACGAAACAACCATCATCAATGCAGCAGTACAGGGTCTTGCCCGGGGCCGCTTGCCGAATATACCGCGCGGAAGCCAGTCAAGTCGGTGGTGAAGCTCTTTGACAAAATGGAAGAGTATGCCCGGGCAGAGGAAGATGCGCGAAGGCGCAAGGGTGACGACTCCGACACCGCTCGAGCGGAGGAGTTGTCGCAAAAAGGAAACGCGAAGGGCGACTTGAGAGCAAAATGCAAGCAAGCATCCGGGGGAGACACTTCCGAACGTGTTGACGCCGGGGCGTACGAGAACTGGTCAAGCGACAGGAGCAAGCCCCGGTGTAATTAGCGAAGGTCCCAAAAGGCTCGCCACGTCTTCGCCACGCAGGGGTTCCCTAAGAATTTATCCTCGCCCCGCGACTGGGTAGGGAGCCCGGAGGAAGCCGCAACGCGAGACCACGCGCGGAGCAGGAAATCCTGGACTACGGCAAATGGTGCGAAGTGCATGGCTATGGTGACGACTTCACGTGGGCATGCACCGAACTTATGGCGCTACGGCAACCAACGGCTCGAGTTTGGGCCCCGGGAGCGCCGACCGTTGCAGCAGCCCACATGCAACTGCCGCAAGGAAGTCCCCTGCGAGTCGGGACCCCGGGAGGGGCCCAGCGCCGCATCATTAGCGTCATCTCCGGAGGCTCCTCGTCGAGAACCTCCTCGGCGCAGCCACCCCAGGGGATGCCGCACTGCAACATCACCTTCGCCCCGGCCAACGCCCAGGGCGTGGAGTTCCCCCATCAAAATCCTTTGGTCATCCAGGCTGGCATTGCAGGTCACGACGTCAGGCGCACTCTCATCGACGGAGGAAGCTATGCAAACATCCTATTCGTAGAGGCCCTCGATTACATGGGAATACCTCGGAGTCGCTTTAGACCATCGGAGACCCCTCTCCAGGGTTTCGGCGGCCAGCCCCTGAAGGCCTTGGGTCACGTGCGCCTCCTAGTCTCCTTGTGCTAGGCCGACAATGCCAGAAGTGAGGACATCGTCTTTGATGTCGTGGACATCCCGCACCCATACAACGCCACACTGGGCCGACCCGCCATTAATTCCTTTGAGGTGGTGCCGCACCACGGCTTTTTTATGTATGAAGCTCCCGGGCCCACGGGGTGTCATCACCATCTTTGGCGACCAGGACCTCTCTAGGCGTGTCGAAGCCGGCGCCAGAAGTCCGCACAGCAAGGTACACGCCCTCGCTGACAAATCCGAGGCGGATACGCCATCCGCTCCAGGATGGACACCTAAGCCCCGCCCGGAGGGCGGGGTCAAAAGGGTGCCTCTCCAAGCGGAAGGGCAGTTCGTATCCATCGGCGAAGGTCTCCCTCCGGAGGTGGAGCAAGACTTGCTCCAGGTTCTCCAGAGTAACGCAGATGTCTTCGCGTGGTCCCCGGAGGACATCAAAGGCGTGGACCGCGCCCTCATTGAGCACAATTTGGCGGTCCGCCCCGACGCCAAGCCGACCAAGCAGAAGCTTCGCCGTATGTCCATGGACCGGCAGCAAGCGGCCAAGGTGGAGGTGGCGAAGCTTCTCCAGGCTGTCGTTATTCGCGAAGTCCAGCATCCGGACTGGCTTGCCAATCCGGTGCTGGTCAAGAAAGCCAGCGGCGCCTGGCGGATGTGCATCGACTTCACCGCCCTCAACAAGGCATGCCCGAAGGATGACTACCCTTTACCGCGCATAGATCAACTGGTCGATGCCACCGCAGGGTGTGAGCTCATGAACTTCCTGGACGCCTACTCCGGCTACCACCAGATCTACATGGCCAAGGACGACGAGGATAAAACCAGCTTCATTACGCCGGTTGGGATGTTTTGCTTTGTCAGGATGCCCTTCGGCTTGAAGAACGTGGGTGCAACCTTCACCCGCCTCATCACGCTGGCATTAGCCGCTCAGCTCGGGAGGAATGTGGAGGCCTACGTTGATGATGTGGTAGTGAAAACCAAGCAGCTTGCCTTCCATGGTCGAGACCTCCATGAGACCTTCGACAGCCTCAGGAAGGCAGGCATCAAGCTCAATCCAGACAAGTGTGTTTTCAGCATACAAGCGGGCAAGCTCTTGGGCTTCCTCGTGTCCGGACGAGGCATCCAGGCGAACCCCGACAAGGTCGACGCCATCCTGGGCATGGAACCACCCAAGACGACAAGGGAGGTCCAGAGGCTGGCCGGCCGCATGGCGGCCTTGAGCCGCTTCTTGTCTAAGGCAGCGGAACGAGGCTTGCCATTTTTCAAGACTCTCCATGGTTGCGACAGCTTTCATTGGGATGACGATTGCGCAAAGGCCTTCGATGACCTCAAGAAACACCTCGCAAGCCTTCCTACTCTAGTTGTCCCGGCGCCAGAGGCTCCCCTCCTGCTCTACCTTGCCGCCTCAGCGACGGCGGTCAGCACCGTCCTTGTCTTCGAAGAGGGTGCTCTCCAACGACCCGTATATTTCGTCTCCGAAGCCCTCCAGGGCGCCAAGACGCGGTATACGGAACTCGAAAAGCTCACCTACGCGCTGGTCATGGCCTCAAGAAAGCTCCGACACTACTTCCTGGCCCACCCGATACCGGTGCCATCCTCGTTCCCCCTGGTGGAGATGCTGCACAATAAGGAGTCCACAGGGCGAATCGGCAAATAGGCAGTTGAACTTGCCCCATTCTCCCTAACGTACACTTCCCGAACGGCGATTAAGTCTCAAGTTCTGGCAGACTTCCTCGCGGAATGGACCCCCCAGCTCAGCCTGTCCACCAGCCCGAGGATCCGGTGTGGATGCTCAACACTGACGGAGCCTACGGCGTCGCGGGTGCGGGCGTCGGCGCAGTCGTCACTACACCTGAGGGGCACCGCCTGTTGTACTCGGCGCGCCTCGCATTTCCTGCCACCAACAACACGGCCAAATACGAGGCGTTACTCTTTGGCCTCGGGAAGCTCAAAGCACTGGGAGCAAGGCGCGTCCTCATCCGCACCGACTCACGACTGGTGGCGGGCCATGTGGACAAATCATACCAAGCCAAGGACCCGGAACTAGCCAAATACCTGGCAGCCGTAAGAGCGAAGGAGCGGCATTTTTTGGGAGTCACGGTGAAATCCATCCCTCGGGCGGACAATGAACAAGCCGATGTCATTGCAAAGGCCGCCAGCCAGCAGCTCCCAACTCCCGGGGGGGGGGGCATTCTACGAAGTCCTGCTAGTGGCAGCCATCGCGTAGGACAACTGTGATGCAGCCCTCGTCCACCAGATCACCCAACAAAGTGACTGGCGAGAACCCATTTTCAGTTTTCTACAGGGCATCGCGGAGCCGGATGACCCCGCCGAGCTCCGGCGTTTACAACACCGCACTAGGTCCTTCCAGGTGCTTGATGGGGTGCTCTAAAAAATAGGGGTCTGCGCACCGCTTCTGCGATGCCTCTCGCGTGAAGAAGGAAAGCAGCTCCTTGCAGAACTTCATGCGGGCCTATGCGGTTCGCATCTTGCACCGAGATCGCTAGTCGACAAGGCATTTAGGCAAGGTTTTTATTGGCCAACAGCCATCGCCGACGCCCAAGATCTCATGCGCCAGTGTCAAGGTTGCCAATGGATGGGGCGGGCCATCCACAGGCCCCCGACGAGCCTCAACCCTATACCCCCGGTGTGGCCACTGGCACGGTGGGGGCATCGACGTCGTGGGACCACTTCCCAGGGCTCCGGGCGACCTGCGGTTCGTAGCGGTCGCTTTGAAATACTTCTCCAGGTGGCCGGAGGCGGTAGCTCTGGCCAAGATTACCTCGGCAGCCCTGCAGCGCTTTCTCTGGCAGAATATCATATGCCGCTTCGGCGTGCCCAGGGAGATCACCGTCAACAATGGCCTGCAATTCGTCGCAGCCCCGTTCAAGGAATTCTGTGACAGCATGGGCATCACGCTCCGGTTCGCCTCGGTGGGACACCCCCAGTCTAACAACGCGGTAGAGCGGGCGAACGGCGCCATCACCGCCGTGATCAAGAAACGCTGTTGGATGGGAAACGACAACAGAGGGGGGTGAATGGTATGTTTAAAAATCGACCCCTAAGTATTCACATGGTAGAAACGGCAGTAAAATGCCCGCCACGGCAGGGAAACGGAAGCGAAATGCTGTCACGGCAGGAAGACAAAAGAGAGCTGCTAGCAAAGATTAGTCTACCGGAAAAGCAGTTTGCAGCCCCACATTTTTGCTGGCCAAAAGGACTAAAAGAAAGCTAACGAAAGCTCACAAAAAACTGCAAGCAAACTGCACAAACTAGCTGCTGAAAACTGAGACAAAAACTGAAAAGAGGGCTGCTGAAAACAGCTACTTGCTGCTGTAAAAACAGCACTACTAAAGGCTGAAAAGAACACACAGGCTGCTGCAATTTAGTACTACTAGAGGCTGAAAAGAACACATGAAAAACTGGACTTGAACCGAAAGATCTAAAGCAGTAGAAACTGCACTTGCTGGACAAGCAAAAAGAAAGCAGAAAGAGGCTTCTAGCTGCAGCCAAGAAGAAATTTTTGCATAGCCGAACAACACAGGAGATAAAAGCAAAAAACCAATATAACCCAACTGCTGGGAGCTGCAAAGGTAGGCAAAGAAAGGAGCTTGCGGCCAGCCAAATGAGAAGAAATCAATTCCTCCTTCCTTGCCTTGCCGAGAGACACACAGATATTGCTTTGAGCAATCTGCTCCCCGCCAAAACCATCCAATGAGATATACACCTTGTATGCAGCACTAAGAAAGGGGAAATACCACTTGCCGAACCCAACCAATAGCACAAGAAGTAAAACCGTTTTTCTTTGCTAGCCGAGAAAAGATCTTGCTGCCAAGAGCTAGACCAAAAACAGCCAATCAAAACAGAAGTTTCTTATGATGCTTTCGGCTAACACAGAGAGACAACAAAATACAAGCTGATCTCTAGATCAAAGAAATAACAGAAAATGCCAACCAAAGACAAGAAGAGAAGAGACAAGATACAAGAGCTGCCATTTCAACACAAGAATTAAAAGCGATACAGAGACATGAATGATTGAAAATCAAGTGTGTTTACATGCTGTCCACTACTCTCAAGAACTCAAACTAAGTCCCCATACGCCTGGAGAGCATAGAGAGCAGCTCACACCTCCTCTCTTTCTCTCTTTCTCAATTCATACATGGAGAGAACCAAATAAAACCCTAACTCTTACACCCACTCTCTCAATTTCAGCACAACCTCTCCCTCTCGTTTTATAGCCTCCCACTAATGGGTTTGCACATGCTTTACCCATTAGGTCACCACCTACTCGATGCTTTATCCAAACCCGCTTCCTTTAGTGCAGCTTTGTGTTTTTACCGAAACGCCCCTCGCGCACCTTCCAGGAAGCTTCCTCCTTTCTTGCCTTGCAAGCCTCGCAGCCACCTCGAGCCCTCGCCGTCTTCGACACCTCCCAACCGTTCCGACCTCAGCGCCACCTGCGCCTAGTCCGGTCACCCATGCCTCGCCACGACTCCGCCTTGACGTCCTACAGCCATCACAGACAAGAAACAAATCAAATAGCACCGCTCAATACATGTAAGCATAAATGCATTAATGAAATAGCCCAAACCTGACAAGTCGACATAATATGCAACATAACTATTTTGACCAGGTTTGACCAAGTTCGACCGAGCCCAATTGCACCACGCAACGACATGGTCCGAACAAACCAAATCAAACTCGACTTCCCTAAACCGATGTCAATTACTCATCACACACACGGGATGACCTCCACATGGTCTCTCAATCTCCCCCTTGATGAGTATATTGAGAAACCCAGAAAAAGCGCAAAGTTGAGTTTGAAACGCAAGAAAGAAGTCAAACATGGTCCAAAGAAAAGAGAAATGAAGCTAATGACCATATCGACACAAGGAGCACAAGAAAGAGCAATTTTTTCTCAAGGCTCCAAAATGGCTTTTTCTACCACTATTCTCCCCCTTTTAGCAATAATAAACACATCAAGGATGCAGGGAAGAGAACAAGTCATGGAAATGGATGAAATTTGATTATTCTAAGCATTTAGAGCCATGAGAATTATTCAAAATGACCATTAAGTATTACATCAAGCCATAACTCAATAGAATGCTATCTAGATCATGATAAGATATATATAAGCCAGCTAAACCAAATAGATGACAATCTGAAATTTAGAGCAATTTGTGAGCATGTCAAGTCATCCATGATCAAAGTCTAGCTAGAGGCATCCAAGGATGATGCAAACCATGTTAATATGCTAAGAGGAACCAAGAAGCTAGTATTGAGCCTAATTATATTAGAGTGCTACAAGCTCAAGAATGAAACATTTGTTTAAGTACTTGGTTCTTTTTGTAATTAAGCAAATTGATCACATTTGTCATGAATTTTCTTATGGTTGATTCTAACCAAAATTTTCAGACATGTGCTAGATCTCAAGCCTTATGCGACCATTCCAAGCAAGAAGCTTAAGGAGATGATCTTGGTCATCCAAAACTCCCCCTGAGTTCATGCTTAGTGCAATGGCAAGCTGTCTCATGAGAAAGAATTGGTGAGATCAGTTTTTTTTCGCACAAAAGAGATCTTTTTGCATTTTCATGAATGCAAGGCATGTACTAACTCATGTGTCATCAGGAACTAACATAGCTCAATCCAAAGCTCAATAAAAATTCAACGCTCAACTTAGCCTCTTTGACATGGCATGAATCATAAAAGGATAACTCAAGAAAGACTAGTCTCGAGAGCTAGCATGACAAGTTTTAATTTAAGTTGAGCAATTTTAATTAACTCATCATGGCAAAAACTAGTCTACACATATGAAGTCATGATCAATCTAGCAATGAAGCACAAATCATGGCAAGATGTAAAGCAATATAAACATGTTATGAAGGATAATAATCAAGGCTCCATGTAGGTATTTACAATGCAGAATGACATGCAAGAAATCCAGCCCCCCCTTAACATGTGATGCAACTTTTAGTTCAAGTTGAGTTATGTCAATATTAAGCTCCAGAAGCTCCCAAATGAACTCCCCTTGAACCAAAGCAATAAAATTGAGAAGCTGGCAAAGAAAATCCGAAAGGGCAGTCCTTAAAGCATAGATAAGATATAGAGGATACTATGGCTCAGATTGACTCTCATCTACCCCATATGACTCTAGGACTATCAACTGATCATTTAACACACTAAGGAGCAAACACGTACCCCGTCTACCCGAGGGTGGCCCAACCCTCGCTAGAACCTATAAGAAGTGAGTGAGCTCAACCTAGTAAGAAGAGAACCAGCTAATAAGCAGCATCCTAGAATCACAAGATAAGAGTAAGAAGTCTAAACAGCTAGACAAGAGAAGCACTCTAATCTATGCTAGAAGGACTAACCCAAATGCACCCATATGCAATGCAACAGAAAGGAGTAAGAGCATAATAAACATGATAAAGCAAGAAGCACACAACTCCCCCTCACAACAGTCCATAAGGACAAACCACCCCAAGCTCTCCCTGCAGAGTTGAAAACCTAGAGCTATCCAAAGGCTTGGTAAAGATATCAGCCAACTGGTGGTCACTCTCCACAAACTGGAGCACTATGTCACCCTTCTCCACATGGTCTCGAAGGAAGTGATATCGGATATCAATGTGCTTGGTCCGAGAATGCTGAACTGGGTTCTTAGCAATGTTAATCGCAGAAGTGTTATCACAAAAGAGTGGAACACTGTCGATAACTAACCCAAAGTCCCGCAGAGTCGAGACCATCCAAAGCACTTGGCTGCAGCAACGTACTCGGCCTCTGCAGTGGACTGTGCAACACCGGACTGCTTCCTCGAGGACCAGGAAACAAGAAAAGTGCCAATGAATTGGCAGGTGCCAGAAGTGCTCTTCCTATCTATCCTACAACCGACAAAGTCTGCATCCGAATAGGCTCTCAAGGAAAGACAGGAAGAGGAAGAGTACCAGATACCATAGTTGATGGTAGCTCGAAGGTACCGAAGGATGCGCTTCACCGCCTAGCGGTGAGATACGCGAGAAGCCTGAAACCGAGCACAGAGACACACAGCGAAGTCTATGTCCGGTCTCGAGGCAGTGAGGTACAAGAGGGAGCCAATCATGCTGCAATACTCCTTCTGATCAACTGGCTCACCATCCTCATCTGGGTCAAGAAAAGCTATGGACGCCATGGGAGTTGACACGGGCTTACCATCACTCATGTCAAAGCGTCTCAGGAGGTCACGAGTGTACTTGCCCTGAAGCAAGAATGTACCCTCCCGAGTCTGCTTGATCTGGAAGCCAAGGAAGAAGGTAACTCCCCCATCACACTCATCTCAAACTCGGTGCTCATGACATCCGAGAACTGTGAAACAAGAGTATGAGAAGAGTCGCCAAAGATGATGTCATCCACATAGATTTGGACGAGCAGAAGATCAGTGCCATGCTGGCGAATGAACAAGGTCTTGTCTACCTTACCCATCTCAAAACCATGACTCAACAAATAGGACTTAAGCCTATCATACCAAGCTCTAGGGGCCTGCTTAAGTCCATACAACACTTTGGAAAGCTTGTAGACATGGTTTGGGTATTTGGGGTTCTCGAAACCTGGAGGCTGTCGAACATAGACTTCTTCCTCAATAAAGCCATTGAGGAAGGCACTCTTGACGTCCATCTGGTAAAGCTTGAAACCCTTAGAAGCCACGAAAGCAAGCAGGATTCTAATGGCTTCAAGTCTAGCTACAGGGGCAAAGGTCTCCTCGAAATCGAGACCCTCAACCTTTTGTTTCCTTAGGATACCCGATAAAGAAGCATTTATCAGATTTAGGAGTGAGCTTATCAGATTGTAAACGTTTTACATAAGCCTCACATCCCCAAATCTTAAGAAAAGACAAGCTAGGACGTTGTCCTGTCCACATCTCATATGGTGTCTTTTCTACTGATTTTGATGGAACCCTGTTTAGTGTGAACGCGGCTGTTTCAAGAGCGTACCCCCAAAAAGACAACGGAAGATCACTTTGGCTCATCATGGAGCGCACCATATCTAATAAGGTGCGATTTCTCCGTTCAGATACCCCATTCCATTGAGGTGTTCCTGACGGAGTCAATTGTGGAACAATTCCACAATCCTTCAGATGATTGCCAAACTCATGGCTCAAATACTCGCCTCCACGATCAGATCGTAGAAACTTGATTGTCTTGCCTAAATGATTTTGCACTTCATTTTGGAATTCTTTGAACTTTTCAAAGGATTCAGACTTATGCTTCATCAGGTAGATATACCCATATCTACTAAAGTCATCAGTAAAAGTTATGAAGTACTGAAAACCACCTCTGGTTGTTGAGCTCATTGGTCCACATACATCAGAATGTACAAGTGCCAACAAGTCACTTGCCCGTTCACCTTGACCGGTGAAAGGTGCCTTTGTCATCTTGCCAAGTAAACAAGATTCGCATGTCTCAAATGATTCAAAATCAAATGAGTGCAGAATACCATCTCTATGGAGCTTCTCCATGCGTTTCTCATTTATGTGACCTAAGCGACAATGCCAAATAAACGTGGGATTCAAATCATTCGAACGTTGCCTCTTTGCATTAATGTTATAGACCGGTGACTCTTCAAGAGTAAGAACATATAACCCATTCACCAATGGAGTATGACAATAGAACATATCTTTGAAATAAAGAGAACAACCATTGTTCACAGATCTAAAGTCATAACCTTCTGCTTGCAAACATGAAGCAGAAACAATGTTCTTGGAAAGAGATGGAACACAATAACAATTATTCAATTCCAAAACTAATCCTGAAGGTAAAGACAATGGCATGGTGCCAACAGCCACCGCAACAACTTTTGCTCCATTGCCAACGCGAAGATCCACTTCGCTCCTCCTTAAACTTCTACTTCTTCTTAGCCCCTGCAACGATTTGCAAATGTGAGCAACCGATCCGGTATCAAATACCCAAGAATCAGTGGATGAAGTAGCAAGATTGATCTCTATAACATTTATACCTGGAGTGGAAGTCGTACTTCCCTTCTTCTCAAGATCTTCCAAGTACTTTGGGCAGTTCCTTTTCCAATGTCCTGATTGCTTACAGTAGTAACAATCTGCATTAGGAGCAGCGCCCTTCTTGACTTGCTTGGCCTTAGAACTGCTCGCGATCTCATCGGGAGCTAACTTTCTTTTGACCGCGCCTACCTTGACATTGGGCTTGCCCTTGCCTTTCTGCATCATCATCACATGATGGCTGCTTTTCTTAATGCTTTCCTCGGCAGCTTTTAGCATCCCATGCAACTCTGCTAGGGTCTTGTCCATGTTGTTCATGTGATAGTTCAGAATGAATGGCTCAAAGCTCGGGGGAAGCGAATGGAGAATCACATCAGTAGCCAACTCTTGGCTAAGGGGAAAACCAAGCTTTTCCAGACTCTCAATGTAGCCAATCATCTTAATCACATGAGGGCTGACGGGATTCCCTTCTGCAAGCCTGCACGCAAACAAGGACTTTGAAGTGTTGAACTTCTCAGCCCTTGCTTGGTTCTCAAACATACCACGCAACCCCACAATGATATTGTAGGCATGTGTGTTCTCATATTGCTTCTGAAGCTCAGAGGATATTGTGGCAAGCATGAGACAGCTCACATCAAGGCAATCATTCGTTTGCTTCTCATAAGCTCTCCGTGCAGCCGCAGTAGCATTATCAGGCAAGTCATCAGGATAAGGAGACTCAAGGACATACTCCTTGCGCTCTTGCTTGAGAACAATTCTCAAGTTGCGATACCAATCCATAAAGTTCGTTCCATTGAGTTTTTCTTTCTCAAGAATAGATAGCAAATTAAAAGTATTGGATGCGGCGTTAGCTGACATGATCTACAACACAAGAATATGCAAAGTTTAGCACTATGTTTATGTTCATCTTTTATTAAACTATTTAACAAAAGACTCCCACTATGTGTTTTGCAACAAAACTCCCTCTAAGTTACATAGTGGGTCAAGATCCTCATTTCACTAATTCCTAGTGAGCTTTGGCATCACGGCTAGAAAACTAGTGACATGGGTAAGCAACACCTTGCTAATCACATCCCTATGTGACTCTTGCTTGTTGGGTGACATCAGTATGCCCCGGCCCCAACCTATGCCCCAAGGTCCAAAACTGTTTTGATAACCTTGTTAAGTAAACCAAATGCTTCCGCATGTAGATGTCCGACATCTACCCCAAATAATGATGATAACCGACGGCACTCTACTTTGGTAGACCTACCATGCGGTGATCATTATCTTTTGGTGCCACATATGGAAGGGCATTAACACCTAATTTTTATGAGGGATTCTATCCTACCAAAGCAACATATCACATATATCATTGCATAAGAATAAGACAGATAACAGCACAGATAAACACATTTAACTGTGAAGTAGTATGGCCCAAAAAAATGGTGATCTCCATATCCATGTAGGTGTAGACGATTTCCATCCTCCACATCACTCCTTTAGGCCACCATACTTGAAAGCCTGTAACCTCAAAACTAGGCTACTACCTATAATAGCTAGAAATTGAAGATTACAAAGATAGATTCAAGCATTAAGGTCGACACGCAGGTCGTTAAATACAATATAGACAGCTAACAATAGCTGAAATAATCATGACACGTAGCCCATGAACGAATGTTACATGCATCACATACATCTCATACATTCCAATAAGCTATAGGGCCATACTATTCACACCATTCCCTGCAAAAACAAGTTAGATGTAGAATCGCATTCTACCTAACGATGTGAACCCATGACGCTATACAAGGGGGGGTACGCTATATAACCACCTTATACCGATCCGAGACAATCTCTAGGACACTAGTTTTTCACTGGCCCGAGGCTATCAGATTCATATCCTACTAGTATTCGACATAACCACCTTATGCCGATCCGAGACAATCTCTAGGGCACTAGTAGTGATACAATCTGCGTCTCATCTAACCCCTATTCACCGATTGATCTCATCAACCCTTGCTACCATCGATTCATCTCATGAACCGACTGATCTAGACTGTAATAGATCCAATCTACTATAACCGCATATCAACATATGCGCTGATCCAGATCGCAAACTAAGCAAGATGGCTCTAATACCACTGAAGGAATGCGCGTAGGCTACGATAGCAGAAAACAAAACTTTTCTACCGCGCACACCAGGACATCATGCTAAGGAGGGATCATGGATCGTTACCACTAGACGCGCAGCGCAGTGGAAGAAGAGTTGGAGAAGCCGATCCAACCACGCGCGTTGAGGTAGGAGTGGAATTAGTCGATCGTCTCGAACAGATCGTCTCCTCCACGCTATCAACCACACCATGTGCAAGATCCAATCTGTAGATTGTTGATGCCGATCAACGCCGCAACGAGCAGCGCCTCCACCGGTATCCACACGTCCGGGGCTGGAACGCCGATCGCGAGTGTACCAGCACTCGCGAGCGGCTGGGGTTTGGCTCGGGAGGTGGCGGCTAGGGTTTGGCTCGGGATTAACAGAAGCATGCACCCCTCAGCCCCTCGCCTCCATATATATAGACCTCCTCACTTGGGCCTCGGTCCCCAATAGGAGTCTATCCGGATCTCTATCCGAATTGAGCCCTCATCCGAATCACATTCGAATTAGTGTTCCAACCCGTTAAGTGTGCGACCCTGTAGGTTCACGTATACTTGGTCGCGACCCGAAAAAGCCTTTCCGGTCACCCTGTTAATAGCGGCCTCTAGTAAGACATATTAACCCCAAAGTATACGTAAAGATCATATCGGCTGAACCTGTAATGTTCTCATGTACGAATCCCTTTGCCTCACGATATAGATTGAGCTCAAGGCGAGACCTGTGTCATCCTCTTAATAGCTCAATCACTCTCTCGATTTCGTGATGGATTATAAACTTGTGATTGACTCCTCAATCACCTTGGCATGGCCATGCACTTTCATAATCCGTTACATCGAGGGGCCCCAGAGATATCTCTCCCATAAGGAGGGGCAAATTCTATCTTGATCATTCACATCCCACTACATGTTTCATGGCAAACCCGAAGACTACTTTTATGACTACCCAGTTATGGAGTAGTGTTTAGTAGTCCCAAAATAAGCTACTACGCATGTTGGGAACCATGATGATCTCAAGTCTAAGGATTCTACATAAACACTACTTGAGACCAACTGATGACACATGGAATCTCTGCAGTGTCTCATGGCGGGTCTATCCAACTTATGTTCACTAACACATGTCCATATTATTGATTTGGTATCACCATACCATGATCCATGAGACATGATCATCAATCAATACATATGCTGATCTTTGAATCATATTTGTTCCTCATATGATATATGATCAGGGATCATTTAGAAATAGCAACATTTTAGCATTAAGAGTCTCATGAATAAGTCACATACTCATTGATCAATAATGATAATGTCTATTTCAAGGAACAAAGTAATGCATCATAAACATAGTATGTGATATATATAACATCTCCATGTTGCCTCTAGGGCATATCACTAACAACATCACCTCGGGCTCGGCCGGCAGATCCAGCTGAGAATCCAGCAGCTCACCGATGTGCCCGCACCCCCGGGCGTGAAGTAAGGCAAGGGAGAAGGAGGCACCCATGAAGCCGCAGTGATCGCCAAAGGTCTTGGCACCGCGGAGAACAAGGTCCGAGCCCTCTTTGATCCGCCCAAGCGTCTCTGTTAGATTTTCAGGGCCATGCGTAACCTCGGGTACGTCGACGACGAGGTCTCGGAGGGCTCCTTCCAACGACCCCATCGCCCTCCATGCCACCAGGGATGCGTTGTCCAGGGCCTCGGGCCTCTCTGCAAGGGATGCGTCGAGTTGAATCTTCTCCTCCTCCAGCGCAGAGATTTGCTGAAGAAAGGCGGTGCGTTCCTCCGTCGCAGCGCGCTGAACCTCCGTCGTGGCGCGTCGCGCCGCCGCCACGGCGTCCTCCGCGTTGGAAGCTATCATCGTCTTTTCTGCCTTCAGCCTGCGGATCTGCTCATCTTTGGCAGTGTGAGCATCGTCCGCAGCATGAAGTTCACTCTGCAGCGCCCTTCGCTCGCGAACGCGGGTCTCCTCCAAGGCTTGGCTAAGGGCACGATTCTGGGAAGGACCACGCGGGTTAGAACGACCTCAAACAGTGGCTCAGGCCGTAAACCACTTACCCTTATCTCCGAGGCACCCAACGCAAGCGCCAGAAGGTCCCCTCCGCATGTCGCCAGCACTGGCACATCCAAGCTCCTGCCGACGCGCTCCGCGGCCTGGCTAAGAATGCGAAGCATCTCCGATCGTGGGATGAAGTCGGAGATGACGGGCCTCGGCCCAGCAGCTTCCGCAGCACCGGACATCCATGCCGAGTCCTGCATAGCAAGGTCTGTGACTTCACGTGTACCCCCGTTGCTCGATCCTTGACCGCGTCCGGGAGACCTCGTCTCGCCTGATGTCGACGGCGGAATGAGTGAGCAAATCGGAGAGAGTTTCGCGAAGTCATGAGAGGAAAAAGAATCGCGCCTACCTTCGACACCCTCAGCCACGGTGCGGGAAGGTGCCTGCGTAGCCTCCATACAAGGAATGGGGGCTTCGTCGGCCTGAGGAGCGGTGTCTTCTCCCCCAACCTCGCCGACCTCCTCACAGGGCGCCAGGATCCCACTAACCGTGCCAGCAACTCCAAATCGCCCCCTCGCAGGCGGAGACGACTGTACCCAGGGGCGCTTCGCCCTTGGGGACGCAGACGACCCTTCCTCAGCCGCACCGGTAGTAGGCGGCAAATCCCCAATGGCCGTCGCAGGCAGCAGACCCTTGGTGGTTGTTGCTGGCGGTGCCACCTCACCTCCAGGGTCAACAGCACCAAGGCCCGCCGCCTCACCGCCATCTAAACCCTCAGTAGGGGCAACGTTCCCCCCTGAACCAGCCGGTTCGGACCCGGCGCTGGCTGCGCCTCCTGCTTCGGTAGTACCTCCCGACGGTGCGACCGACGGGCCAGGTTTGGTGGCCTCAGATCGAGCCTTGCGTCGAGGTGACTGCACCTCCACCTCGCCATCGTCATCATGACGGCTCGGGGTCTCCACCAGCACCGCGTGCTCGGGCACACTAATCCCCAAGACCTCGCAGACCCGGTTTATCCGCCCCTGTTTCGTCGAGGAGGTCGCGGCCTCGCGCAGCCTGTGCTCCTTCGCCGTGTATGGCCCAAGGAGCGCAACAACTACGCACTCTGCATCTTCTAGCCGGGGCACTACGCACAAGAATGGAACGTCATCCATAGGAAGTCACGTGATTATGCGAGCATGCGCATATCCAACGGTCTAGGGACTTACAAGGAGCGGAGGGTCTCAGAAGGCAGGATATAGTCGGGTGGACGCATCCTCGCGGATACTGCCCCGTACATGGTAAACTCTTCGGCAAGGTCACACATGTTGAACCAACGGGCGATACCGGCAAGCCTCCGCGCCTTCTGCGCATCGTCGGACATCGGCTCCACGTCTGGTGAGCTGTTGAAAGATATCGGCTGTCCCCGGCATGACAAACCGCTCTTGCTAGTCATGAGGTAGTAAAACCACCACCGTGTCCAACCGGACTCCCATTTCCCTCGGGCGGCCCATATAGGGAAGAGCCCTGCACACTGCTTCCTCAGCACGAAGTTGACGCTGCCGAAGTTCGATTCTGCTCCCCCTCGGGCTTCTTTGGCTGACAGCGCGCGTCGTGCATAATAGCGAACAGACTCGCACTAGGACGGCGACCCTCTGTTCGCAGGGCCCAAGCGAACACAGCTAGGCGGACTATCGCGCTAGGGGTCAGCTGCGCCAGCTCCAGCTCGTACGCCTGCAAGACCTCGCCGACGAAGAGTGTCAAGGGCATCCGCAGGTCGGCATCAAAGAACGTGACAAAGACAATAGCCTCCGTCTCCGTCGGTTGCGGTTCCGTCTCGGCGGGGCCGGGTAGACGAGCCCCGTCACGTTCCGCGATCTTCCCCTCCCAGATGAGTCTCTGGAGCATCTCTTCAGTAACACGGCTCCGCCCCAATACGCGGGAGCAGCGGCCTCCCGAGTGCTCCATGGCGTCCCACCGCTTGTTGACGTGCGCTCTTCCTCGCACCACTAGCGAGTACTTCCCCGGGGGAGGCGACAGATTGTACCAGTCGGACGAGGCGCTGCCGCTGAGCCGACGAGCGGGATCGTCACGGCAAGCCATTCCTCTCCGAGATAGAGCGCTAAAGTAGCAGGAGCAGGGGTGGGTTGCGCGGGCGGCAGAAGAAAGAAGACAGACTGAAGCGACCAATGCGAAGGAACATACCCATGCTGATGACGACGCCTTATAAAGCTGGCTCAACCCCCCCCACCAGTGTGGCGCAACCGGCAGGAGACCAGCGGTTTGGCTACCCACGATCAGAAAGTGCAACCACTGATAACTGGGGGCGCGCGTGGGTAGGTGGGCAGACGGCGCACGACATGCCCATAACACCCCGACACGTCTCCCGCCTCTTAGGGAAAGGCCGAACGGCCGCGGTCGTGCAAACCGCTGACAGCCCACGGCGCGCCAATCATGGCATGCCGCGTGTACACCCCAAGTGCAAAAGCACATACGGCTGCAGCGACCTGCTCCTGCCAGCCCAGAGGTCGACGCGATTCCAGGAGCCAGAAGGCGCACTACCGGACTGCGGAGCCGCACCCACCTCGCCCTAGGAAAAGCCACTGGCACGAGGTTTGCCTCCGCACCAACTCCGACTTCGACTCCGACTCCTACGCCGATGTCGCCCTATGGACGACGAACACTTCGTCAACCACCTAGTGCCATACCCTCGCGGCAGGACGAGCACTACACCAAGCAGTAAGGCTCCGCCGAACGTTGGGAAAGCTCACAGGCCGCAGGGACGGAGGGGGCCAAAGGGCTCGGCAACATGCCTTCGGCCCGTGAAGCCCTTCACCATGAGAGGCTCCTGTTGTAGGGGTGGCCCCCACCTAAGCCCAGCAGGCCTGGTAGAGGAATGTAAGGCCCAAAATGGGACATGTGTAATGACATGGGTACCCCTGAGGGGAGTACTCGGATGTAAGGGTATAATTGTAAAAGCACTCCCCATATGGATATATATATATATATACAACACAGGCCATGGGGAGAAACCCTAAGCCATTACTCACCTAACTCTCCACTACCATACTCTCTCTCTCTCTGTTTGGTCTGTAACCACAACAGAACCAAGAACTAAAACTTCCCTATCTACAAGATCCACTTGCAAAAGAAAAATAAGGGCTAAAAAGCAAGAAAAAGAAAACTCTTGCAAGAAGGAAAAACCTCTCCACCACATGGTCTCTAGCCCAAGGAACATACACTACTAAGTAGTAAATCTACCACACTACCCACCCTACTACTAGAAGCTAGTGAAAGAAGAAGCAAACCTAACCTAGATAGGGTAAGAGATCCTAGAGAACCAAGTAGGAAAGAGAAGTACCTAAGAGAGACATAATTAGAAGTGTGACACTCTCTAAACTGACCTAAATCCCTAACATTCCTAAATGCTATGCAATATTGAATATAGAAGTAGTGGATTGACAAAGCTCAAGAAAGAACCTATGTCACACCGCTTGGTAGTGTGATGTAGTCAATGTAGTTGAAACTGAGCAAGCTATATCCTAAAAAGTAAAAGCCATCAATGGATGCCCAAAGTGAGGTAGGAGATCCAAAGAGACTGACATGATCCACATGATCCAAAGAAGCAGTAAAGAGCCTACATCAAAGAGATAGAAGAAGCCTGTGTATCGATACTGGGGTTGGTGATATAAGAATGAGGAATCCAGTACTGAGACACATGACAAGCATAAAAAGCTTAAAAATGTGGGTTAGTATGGTATGCAACAGTATGCTACCTAGAGCTACCAAAAACCCCTCTCAAATTCTCGCCATGGACTAAAATGAAGGAAATCCTATCTAGGAGTAGCTCTAGACCTAAACCCACTCTCTTGGAACCTAGAACCACATCGCTCTCGAAAGCCACCAAAAGAATCAAAGAACCCATCTACAAAGTGAAATCTAGAGGCAACTCTAGGAACACTAGCTAGACAGGACTGATCTTGATAGCTCCTCAAGGCTCTAGTATGGTCATGACGCAGTTTCTTAGCCCACCTAAAGCAGAACTCTATGATGTGGTCATCATTATTACAAAAGGTGTAATTGTATTTGACCTTTTGAGAGGTCGTACTTGATGAAGTAGAAGTACCTACATTGATAGAAGGGGACTGAGCAAATCTGTAGACTTGAACACAATTTAGGTAGGCTCACAAGGGGCAACCTCAAACTTCCCACTCTCAGTTGCACTCACTACCTTAGGAGGATGACTCTTGGAATGCTCATAGTGGTCAAACCCTAAACCTTTATTGGCTTTGCTAAATTTGGATTGATCTAGAATCAAGTTAGGTCTTGCTACTAGATAACTTCTCAAGGATTTTCTTCATGTAATCATTCTTAGCTCTACGCAACTGCTCATCAAATTTAACACAAAATGCTTCATGCATATCATCCAAATCATTTCTAATTTGAACACAAAATGCACAGGCAATAGGAGTAATAGAATCAACATTTGAAGCATGGACAGTGCAATAGATTCTTTATCACTTTTGTCTTGCAAAATCTTAGTGAGAACTTCAATGTTAGAATTGAACTTAGGGCAAGTATCACAAAGTACAGATCTAGCAAGATTAAGCCTATCAATTATTCTTTTAATTTTTCTTCCCTAAACTCACAATGAGCACAAGAATATTCAAAACTAAATTAGAGTAATTTTTTAGTTTGAATGGCAAGATTCTTTTCCAATTCATCACAATTCAGGCAAGGCAAGGCATTAGTTCTAGAAATGTCTCTAGCTCTTGAGCAACTAGAATATGGACTAGTCATGAGGTCAACAATTTCAGCTCTAGCATTTTCTAGTTGTCCTAACAAAGATGACTCAGATGATCTCAAATTATCAATTATAGCATGCAAGGGAATGCAAGTATCATAGTTGTGAAGATCGGGAATAGTTGTTCTAAGCCTATCCATTTGCAAGACTAGGAGTTCATTCTCAACTTTAAGCTTATCATTTTTTCACTAATCGTTCCAAGTGCTTGATTTGCTTAACATGATTAGCCACCAAATTATTATATTTGAGCATGAGAGAGTCAAAGAAATCTACCTCATCATCATTCTTGGTGTAGGAATCATCCTTGTCATGGATGCTATAGGAATCAACATCACTAACAGCCATGAGGCACAACCCAGTGAAGCCAACAAACTTCTTCATCTCCTTCTTTTTCTCCTCCTCATCACTTGGAATTGTAGGATCAACATCGCTGATGTCTCGACCATCGAGAGTTGTGAGCAATGACATGGTGGTCTTCTTGATTACACCCTTGTTCTTGAAAGGTCCATGAGGCTTCTTACTGTAGTCATTCTTGTACTCCTTATAATCCCTTCTCCCATCTCCATCCCTATTCACAAAGTTAAGATATCTAACATGAACATGGCCCAATTCACCACACTCAAAGTAAATAATGGGACCACCTCTCCTACGCTCTCTTACTTTGTGATAGTCATGGGTGAAATGGCTAGTGATGAGGGCCAGATCATCTATGGGAAGGTTGTCAAGTTGCTAATCGCTAATGGTTGAAAATAAGACAAGAAAAAGCTAGAAGAGGAATTCTCACAAGAAGTGACATTCTTGACAAGATCAGTCACAAGAACCATCATCTACGGACTTTTGGACTTCTCGGCTATGACACCCATCTCATGGGTCTTAAGGTGTGAATATATCTTATCCATAGTCATAGTTGCTTAGTCTGCCTTGTCATTGTTGAATGTAACTTTTATCTCCTAAACACTCATATCAAGTGCACTCAAAGCATGAGCTGCATTATTGATATCTGCATAGGTCACACCAACATAACTTAGATCGCTCAGGATCTTGTGGAATCTACCAAAGAAGGAATTGATGGACTCTCTAGGTTCCATCTCTAGCTTTTAGTAGTCCCTCTTGAACTAAGTCTCACACACTTTCACGATTTCCAAGATGTTCCCTCATGGTAATCAGAGAGTGTCGTCCAGATCTCATGTGTGGATACAAGATGAGCTACTAGATTGAATTCAAATTTTGCTAGGCCTAGGATCATAAAGTTGTGTGCCTTAGTATTTTCCTCAACCTTAGCTGACTAAACAACATTGAAGACCATGTCATCGGCGAGCACAACAAAAGGACTTCTCGCTTTATTCTAAATGGCTAAACCTTGAACCTCGATGTACATCACCATCCTTATCTTCCAATAGGGATAGTCAGCCTTATCAAAAATAGGAGGCTTGTTGTGATACCTCTTTGATGCCATTTCTCAAGATCGGTTAAGATCAAACAAAGAGCAGCCATGCTCTAATACCACATGTAGGACCAAAGATAGCAACTAGAGGAGAGTGAATAGGAGCCAAAAGTTTATAGCCTAATTCCTTAGGAGTTCTTGCTTGCTGTGACATATAGGAATATATCTAAAGCAATCTTGGTCATCTTCTACCCCACGAATTTCTCGTCTTCGATTTTTGCCTAATTCTAGGGCAATCTTACTTGTTCTTAAGAAAGGTCTAAACTTTTTAACATAGATTCTTGTGATCCTTGGATAGAATAGGTTTTTGAGATGTTAAGTAAGGTGTGTTTAAAATTTATATCATTTGAACTTGTATTTTTAGAGTTACACCAAAAGTTCCATTAACACAGGCTGAATTTCCTATTTTGGAACTGGGGAAGGCAGTCAGACCACCAGGGGCCAGTCCAGCCACCACTTGGCCTATGGTCAGACTGCCAAGATTGTTCAGACCACTCCTGGTCACCGATCTAATTGCCTGAAGCCCAATTTTTTTGGTGTTTGATTTCTCTTCATAGCTTGTAGCTATAGGAGTGAATAATCTATAAATGCTTGGAGGGAAATTTAAAGCCCCTCTATTGCCATACTTGTCCTACAAGTGGTATCAGAGTTTGGTTAGCTCATCTCATATATCTTAATTGCTTATGTCTTATAGGTCCATCGAGCGAGGAAGGAGGATGTGTGGCTTGTTGGCTCCGGGTGTTCATGACACATGAATAGAGATTCTCAATGGTTCTCCTCCCTCACTTGTGCATCTGGTAACGAGTTGATTACATTGGGGATGCTTCTATTGGGACCGTGATAACAAAAGGCATAGTGCGTGTCAATAATAAATTCATGATCAAGGACATTACTTTGGTAAGTAAAATAAGGTATAATATGCTATCTATTTTTCAGCTTCTTGATGGGGGGATCTAGAAGTGAGATTCAAGACTAGAGAGTATAGAGTTCTACATTCCTCGGGTGAATTTGTCTTTGGGATCTCTAGGTTTGAGAAGATCATTAGTTCTGATTTTAATATCTCTTCCATCTCTACCCCTAAGTGTCTTGTGGCTTCTAAATTTTCGGATCTAGTGTTGCGGCATGTAGACTTAGACAGGCTTGGATCACTTGGCTAGAGTCAGTAGCAAGGATCTTATTAGAGGATTACCTAGGCATAAGAGTTGCAATGACCTAGTTTGCATACCCTGTAAATATGGTAAGATGGTTTTTGATTCTCATCCTCCTTTTACCTTAGTGATGACTGATAGACTGGATAGCTCTTGAACTTAGACACAATTGCCCCTTCTAGAGTTCAGCCTGTAGGAGGGAAGTGTTATGTGCTTATCATTATAGATGACTTCTCTAGATATCTTTGAGCGTATTTTCTGGTTTCTAGGAATAAGACCTTTTGCTACTTTAGAAAGTTAGCCCTTAGGCTAGCAGTTGACCTCCCAAGAGCCTTGAGAGCTATTAGGAGTGACAATAGCATATAATTCAAGAACGTATCTTTTGCCACTTTTGCACTGAGAGAGGATTAGAGCAAAAGTTCTCCTCACCTAGAGTTTTCCAGCAGAATGGGGTTGAAAGAATAGAAACTTTGTAGAGATGGCTATGATCATGCTAGATGAACATAACACCCCTAGGAGGTTTTGGACTAAGGCGATTTCTACTACTTGCTATGTGTCCAATAGAGTTTTTTTGAGATCGTCCATAGGCAGGTTTTCTTTTGATTTTAGATTTGGTCATAGGTCTAGAGTCTCTCATTTCAAGATATTTTGTTGCAAGTGCTTTGTTGTGGTTACAGACCAAACAGAGAGAAAGAGAGTATGGTAGTGGAGAGTTAGGTGAGCAATGGCTTAGGGTTTCTCCCCATGGCATGTGTTGTATATATATCCATATGGGGAGTGCTTTTACAATTATACCCTTACATCTGAGTATTCCCCTCAGGGGCACTTATGCCATTACACATGTCCCATTCTGGGCCTTATAATCCTCTAACAGGCCTGCTGGGCTTAGGTGGGGGCCACCCCTACGACAGGAGCCTCTCATGGTGAAGGACTTCACGGGCTGAAGCCATGTTGCCGAGCCCTTTGGCCCCCTCCGTCCCTGCGGCCTGTGAACTTTCCCAACGCTCGACGGAGCCTTATTGCCTGGTGTAGTGTTCGCCCCGCCGCGAAGATATGATGCAGGGCGGTTTGGTGAAGTAATGGGATCGAGCTTGAATCGGAGGTGTTGGCAGAGTCAGATGCGTCAGTAGGGGCAGGCGAAGCGGGCCCCTAAGTCGTCGCGTGGGCGCCAAGTGACAGCGGACTTCGACATCGAGCGCCCTTGATGATAAATGACTGTCGGTCTACCTTGCGAGGCCCCGCGCTTTGACGTTCCTTCTTGTGGCAGTCCCAATGGCGAAATATGCTTGGCGCAGCACAGGGCTTGAAGCATCGTGGCGATACGACGCTTGCGACGCTCCTCCGCCCGTTGAGCTTTCTTCCCATCGGTTGGACTCTTGCCGGTTGGGTATATATATATTGCTGGTGCAGCATTGTACCAGCATTGTACCTACATTATTCAGTAGGATAGATTGTACCCGGCCTAGGCGCTTCGTCGAGCCTCGTAATGCGAGCCCCTGGTGCCGAGCTCTATACACCGAGCCATATCCTGGTCGCCGTGGATAGTGATGATGGCCCGTGGTCCGAGGAGCTTCATACATAGGAAGCCGTGGTGTGGGACTGCCCCGAGAGTGTTTAAGGTTGGCCGCCCCAATATAGCGTTGTAGGGGTACGAGATGTCGACGACGTCGAAGGTGGCGTCCTCGCTCCTCACATTGTCGTCTCGGCCGAAAGAGACTTGGAGGCATATCTGACCCAATGCCCGCAAGGGTTACCCTCCGAAGCCCTGCAACGGGATGCCCGAAGGGCCCAAACGACTTTGGGGGATCCCCATCTGGTCGAAGGCCGCTGCGAACAAGATGTTCGCGAAACTTCCTCCGTCGACCAGGACGCGCCTGACCTCGCATCCTGCGATGAGGACTTGGACGACCAGGGGGTCTTGGTGGGGGAACTCCATGCCTTCGGCGTCAGCGGGCGTGAAGGTGATCTCATGCTGTGCCCACTCCGGCGGCGCCTGCGCTGGGTATGCCGCAACGTGGTGTAGCCTCCTTGCGTAGACCTTCCGCTGCCGCGCCGAGGCGAACCCCAATGAGGAGCCCCCAGAAATGACATTTATGACCCTGCGCTGGGCTCCTTCCGGGGCTTGCAACTACAAGAGGCCCTCCCGAGGTTGCTACACGTGGGCCTGAATCCGTAGGGGACCTTCCTGGGGTTGTATTCCTTGGTCTTGGGGGTGTTGGACGTGAGCCACGACAGGCGCGCGTGCCTCAGGGTTTTTGTCTATGGCAATGCTCTACCATAGCGCTGCGATAGTGGCGCACGCACGCGTGTCGTGGTTGCCCCGACCGTGGACTTCGCACCATAGCCTGTGGTGCTGGTCATTGTACTCTTAGCGGGCTCTTTCGTCGCGACCCCGCCCCCGGCCACGGTGCCCTCTGCTGCCACGACCAGCAGGGGCGTTATCTTCGGAGCCACCCTCGATGTCAAAGACATAGCGAGGTTTCCGAGATTTGCGTTGGTCATGTTTGGCCCTATCGGCTGACGAGTCCTTGTGCTGGGGATCCTTGCGCTCGGAGGCATCCTTCGACTGTTCCTGCTTGCGCTTGCTTTTCGAGGAGCCCTCCTTCGGCGAGCCATCATTTTTTGCCGACCCTTCCGCCTGATTGGTGTCGGAATCATCGCCGTGTTCCCGCCGCGCGTCCTCCTCTGCTCTGGCGTACTCTTCCATCTTGTCGAAGAGCTTCGTCACCGTCTTGATTGGTTTGCGCGCGTTGTATTCGGCCAGCGGTCCTGGGCGGAGGCCTTGTATCGCTGCATTGATGACGGTTGTTTCATTGACGTCCTTGACCTGGCAGCGTACCTTCACGAAGCGCTTAAAGTAATCCCGGAGCCCCTCCGCCGGTTTTTGCTTGACTACGAATAGCTGGTCCGCGTCAACGCGCTCGATGTAGTTTCCCTGGAAGTTGTTGTAAAGTCGGTCGCGGATCTACTCCCATGCGTAGATGGAGTGCGACTCGATGGTGAAGAACCAAGAGAGCACCACCCCTTGCAATGCGAGGGGGAGTCCCTTTGCCTTCGTGGTGTCGTCTCCGCCAGCGGCTTCGATGGCGGTCTCGTACACGCCCACGAACTCTCGCGGGTCCGTGTCACCTTTGTACGCCTCGATGACACTCGGGAACTTGAAGTCCTTAGGCCATGCCACCTGCTGCAAGCCCGCTGAGAGGGGGGACTCCCGGTCCACGCGTCGCAGTGGGACGCGGCTGGACGTGAGGGCGTCGCGGCTATCCGCCCTCTCCGGAGTGGGCTCCGATGCGACCGCCGGTGGGGCTTGTTGGCTCCGAGCCTCTTGTATGTCTTGCACGGCCCTGCGGAGATCCGTTAGCTCCCACTAAAACGCGGTGAGGGCCGCCAGCAGGGCGTTCTCCACCGTGGACGTGGTTGGGGCCGTCGGTGCGCTCGGCGGCGCGACCGGAGCAGTGGCGACCACGGCCTGCACTCCCGGGCTGCCCGCAGCGCTGTCGTGAAGGACCCTGGGGCCGACGACGAAGCCCGCGTTGCCGCCGGAACCGCTCGCAGTTCCTGCACCGGGCGGGAGAGCAGACGCACCTGCGTTGCCACCTCTGACCACCCCGGGCGGCGCTGCTGGCGATTGTCGCGGTACCTGCTATTGAAAGATCAAGCTCCATTTAAGTTGGTTTTGGTGTTAATGACAAATGCTAGTATGACTTTATGATATTAATGACATATACTTTATAATGTTTTGGTGAAAATGATAAATGAATTTATGAGACTAATATGTTTATTTGAGTTTATCTTTGGTGATGTGACCACGCCACCAACACGTACGACCATAGTGGCCAATATCAAGAATGAACTAAAGGTGAATTCGTTTCTTCAACTTCAACATATTTTAAATCAGAATATGATGCTACCTAATGATGAAAATATATATATTTGTAGCACCACATCACTTTGGAACCAATTGAAGTAAGGGTTCAAGTTGGACAGGTTTTGGAATCCAATTCGGCCTCCAGATCAATTTGGATTCAGCTTGACAAGCCAACATCAAATGGCCATAACTTTTGATCCAGAAGGCTTCTCGGGGCCCGTGAGTACTCGTTGGAAAGATCTTGGAGTCTACTTTCAGATGGATCTGGTCGCACCTCCAAACTCCACTAGAGCAGATCAAAAACTGCGAAACAAGCCACATCACTTTTCCAGTCCGACTCAAAGTGGGCCGAGGGCCTTGTAACTTGGGCTATTTGGGCTATCATGTGAACAGTACCACACACGTGAACAGTAACTAGGAATAGTACCACATCCCTTTTCATTAGATAAGTGTGGCTTCCCCCTCCCCTATTTAAGGAGGCCACACCCCTTTAGTTTTCCTTGGGTTTTGCTTAGATTAATCTGTCTTTGAACAGTTTCGCCGTTCATCGGTTTGTGAGACCCCAACTTGTGAACTTAATATTTATTCGCAATTTCAGATTGCATCTTGTACTCTCTTGCTTGTGTTCTCGATTCGCTTGCAGGAGATAGCCTTCTTGGCGAGGTCAATCGTGTTCGGCACGGTTGATAACCAACGGAGCAGTGGTGTAGTGATTGCGAGGGGTTCGATCTGTTTTGGTCGGAGCCTTTGGATCATCAACGTCGAGATCTCCACAATCGACTTATCAGTACCTCTCGGAAGATCGGGCCATCGTCACATCATTTGGTTAGTCTCATTTGGATGAAAAGGTGAAATCAAAGAGGTATGCATTCGAAATCGCTTTCTCATTTACAAATGCATTTCTTAGATCCAAAATATAGATTGAACTCCTCAATTAGTCTAAAATGAATATGTGCATATGTCTTCACTATATACACTTGTATGCACACATTTAGGGGGAGCTCTCTTTATAGTTTGGAATTTCATAAGTAATGATCTATGCTTCTTTCAATATGCATATTTAGGATCTTTACTTTGAAATACATTCTTGAGTATATATATAGCTTGTGTAGTTCATATATACTCATGTGCAATCGGGTTGTCATCTAACTTCTCCATTATGTGTTAATGGTCGGATGATTAATGACAACCGGATTGGTAAGCTTTGTTTAAAGCTTATCTTAGAGTATACATTTGTTGTGTACAAGTTGTATACTCGCAAATCAAGTTTATATCTCAATATTTGTTGAGATTGTCATGAATTACCAAAATGGTGAAGTTTAGTAATCGATGACAATTTTTTTGTGGACTAACGGTTTCCATGAGTTGGATGCAGAGGTTAGGTTCTACAAATGAGAACGACGTGGGATGACTTTATGTATTGAAGATCATCAAGTCAAGATTGAGAAGAAGATGCTTCATGTGTTGAAGCATGTCAAAGATTGATCATGTGTTGATCAAGTGAAGACCATTATGAGTTGATGGTGTTGATGAAAAGAAAGTATCATGAGTTGATGCATATCAAGAAGATGACCCAAGGCAAAGGTATGACTAGCTAGGGCTAAGGATGTGTTCCTAGTCTTTTACCGGTCTTGGTGTTTGGTTGGAAGACCGGATTGCTAGTGTAGGTTGCCGTACTATTAAGAGGGGTCATGTCTAGTAGTTTGAGTCTCATCATGTGTTGATAGCTCAAACCTCACTTGCTCTAGCTCATCTCGACATGAGACTTATATTTGCGAATGTGTTTTGCAAATAGTTGAAACTCATGTGGTGAATCTTTGCAATATGGAACTATGCATTGCGAATGTGTTTTGCAAGTGCTTGAAATCCATGTTTTCATTCTTTGTGATATGAGGCTTATATTTGCAAATGTGTTTTGCAAATGGTTGAAGCTCATATATAATCCTTGTGGCATGTGACTTAGGTTTGTGAATGTGTTTCACAAATGTGAGAAGTTCATGTACCTAATCCTTGTAGCATGATCTAAGTTTGCAAAAGTTGGAGATCATGCATTGTCCCTTGACATGGTCTAAAATTATTTGTTGCTATTTCCTTTGACATTAGACCATAGTAGTGACTCTTTGGATGTCTTATGATTTCTGCATTGATCTAATGTGTTTGAGGTCATGCAAATAGATGGGTTGTGTAGCCCTCTGAATAAGCTTTCCATAGAGTCCAAGATCACTCAATTTCGACATCGGAGTCAAAAGTTATGACCGTTTTTCCGAGTGTCGCCTGTGCTGAAAAACTGGAAAACGGAAGTACCGCGATTTGTACTGCGGTAGTTCCGATTTGTGCGGAAGTACCGCAATTTGTACTGCGATAGTTCCGATTTTTCCGGAAGTTCCGATTTTCTGAAAGTTCCGATTTCCGAGCGGAACATTTTTTTCCAGAGAGCGACTTTCTGAATGACTTAGCCTCGGGAAAAATGGAAGTACCGCAATTTGAACTGCGGTAGTTCCGTTTTCGCTGAGAAACGGCTAGTTTTTTGACCGTTGGCGAGGAAAACGGAAGTACCGCAATTTGTACCGCGGTAGTTCCGTTTTTCCTGATTTTTTCAGGGGTTTGGCTCCAACGGCTAGTTTTCTTGTGTGGGGTATAAATACCCCCTTGTGGCCGGTTGGAGATGTTGTTGCTTCATTCATTCCTGTGTTCTTGAGCTAGAGTGAGGCTCTCCACTCAATTGTGCATGTGTTGCACTTTGTGAGAAGCGAGAGAGGTTCTAGAGTGCATGTGTTGCATCTAGAGGTGGACTTAGTGTCCAATTGAGCTTGTGCATCCGTTGCACGTGGTGAGAGTCAAGTGAGGGACTTGACTTGTTACTCTTGGAGTTTGCCGACTCCTAGACGGCGTGGGAGGCGTCGTGCGCGGTGATCTTCTCAAGAAGGTTGTGAGAAGACCCGGCGAAGTTGTGAAGGTTGGAGCTCACCTACCCGGAGCGGGAAAGAGCTACCACTAGTGGATACGAGGTGTTTCGGCTTAATTCGTGGAGACGGTCCGATTCGTTCGGGCTAACCTCAACGTGGACTAGGGGAAACCGGCAAGTTTTCGAACACCACGGTAAAACATCATTGTGTCAATTGTGGTTTGTTTTCTTGTGTTCCATTTATATTCGAGCAATTTACATTCATAGAATTAAATTGATTGCTTATATATTTAGAATTGCAAACCTTGACCTAGGCTAGAACTATTAGACCCCGTTTGGCACAGCTCAACTTCACTAGTGAAGCTGTTTTTTTTAGATTCAGCTTCACGAGCAGCTTCACCGGTGAAGCTAAAGCTGTTTTAGAAAACTGTTTGGCAAAACAACTTCACCAACAGCTTCATGCATGGCTGAGAGAGGTCAATTGTCCAAGATGCCTCTGTCTACCTGACTTGTTCTAACATTTGGAGTTGTATATTTGTATATGGTCATATGAATTAAAAAATAATATATTTGAATGAGTATGAATTAAAAAATTAAAATAAAAAAAATAAAAAAAATTAAAATACGTGAACGGGAGAGAGCGGTGCGTACGCGAAAGAAAAAAGTGAACGAGATTTTTGTGAACTGAGCGGTGCGTACGCCTGAGGGAGAGAGTGGCAAATACGTGTAAATTTTTGTGAACTAGAGGGGCATTCGCTTCCTTGGAATATGGGCCTGAGGGAGAGAGCTGTGAAAAGCTACTTTTTTCAGCTTCACCTCTCCCTATTCCTTTGTGAGAGCACAAAAAAAGGAGCTTCATGGGTGAAGCTATTTGCAAAAAGGGTGTTTGGCAAAAAACAGCTCACAACAGCTCATGAAGCTGTTGGTGAAGCTGTGCCAAACAGGACCTGCACTTAGGCGAATTTAATTGTTGTAGGCGCTATTTGAGCTAAACCAACTTGAATTTAGCTTCCGCTTTGTATACTTGGTTTAGGCAAATAGAAAATATTTTGAATTGCTAATATTAAGTTGTAGAGAATTTTTAAACCGCCTATTCACCCCCCCTCTAGTCGGCCTCCTCAATCTTACAGCTGTGAGGTTACCTGCTACGCGTGGGGCGGTTTCGACTGCCGTAGCGACGGTGGCGGGATCGGTCGTCGTGGCGGCGGTGGCGGGGTCGAGCGTCGTGGCGATGGTGGCGGGGTTGGTCGTCGCGGCGGTGGTGGCGGGATCGGGCGTCGCGTCGTGAACGTCGGCGTTTACGACCGTCACGCCCGCATCGCCACCTGCACCTGCAGCTGCCAACGTCGAAGCCCTGGTGTTGATGTAATATCCCGGAAGAGTTTCGACTGTTAATCGTTTAATCGGAGGAAAAGATCTTAAAGGGAAGAATAAAATATCAAGTTTAGAGGGGGTTTTCTGGTTTTCCCTGGCAACCTGGGCCTGGGCCTTGGCCCAGGTGGGGATTTCGGCCAGCAAAGGGGGGCGCCTCCTTCCCCCCTCCAACCCTAGCCGCCCCTCCCCCTCTCCCTCCTTGCGCCTCCCCCTCTTCCCCCTTGCGCCGCCCCTGCTTCCCTTGCGCGTTTCCAGCAGCACCTCCCTCTTCCTCCTTGCGCCCCTGTGGCCAGCAGCGTCTCCCTCGCCTCCATGGACGCCCCTGCGATTGGTGAAGGGATCCCGATCGCTACGGTTCGAGGGGAGGAGAGCAATCGTCCGCCGGGAAGGATTGTGGATCCGGAAGGTGGAGAATAGGACGGGAAAAGGAAGGGAGGCAGAGATCATGTGGAGTTCTCCGTGTTCTTCAGCGATTCGTTAAGGGTAATTACTCCTAATTCTCCCCGCTAGCTGCATAATTAGTTGTTTAGCAATGTTGGTTTTCGGATCTGCTCAGGACAGCCTCTGTTAGACGGTCTTTTTGATATAGATCCGTGGGGATTCAGGTCTGGTCTTCTCCTAGAAATTTGTAGAGGACATCTTTAGCTTTCCAGGAAGTTCTAGAACGTGTCATTCGGACTTCTGTAGAAAAAGTTATGATTTTTCTAGTCGGACTGTCCTGTAGATCGGGGAAAATCCTGTCAGGTTTCGGTAGATGGGTTTGGGCGATTAGCAATCAGGAGAATCAGAGGATCTCCATATTATGAAAGTTTCAGATATTTTCCTTAGCTTTCCAGAAAGGTCAAGAAATCCTGATTCCGACTCTCGGGGTAAAAGTTATGATAATTTTAGTGTACTGTCCAGAGAACCCGACGTGATAATTGATGTTCTGTAGATTGGCTTGGTAGGGGCAGTATATGGAAGAATCAGAAGGGCTCCCCAACTAAGTTTGTTTAGGCAATTTAATTATCTTTCCAGAACATCTGAGAACGCCCTATTCGGACTTCTGTACCATTAGATAAGGATTTTTGAAGTTGACTGTCTGTAGAGGGGGACAGGGTGGCCGAAAGGATTTGGGGTTTGAGTCAAGTTAATCATGTTGGGATAGTTTGGGGGTGTTTTTGTTTAATCTAAAGACTCGTTACTGTTGCCTTAGCGATTATTAAAATTATGGTTCAGGAGGAGGACGGATTCCAGGGGCCGCGCCTTCTGCTCATTCCCCGTTTCCTCGCGGTTAAGGCAAGTATATTTATGGATATAATAGATATTATCGAATGGTATAGTTTGATAAATTCTATGAGAATTTGAGTTGTTCATGATTGTTATGGTGATATGATTGGTAACGTTCATGGTTGCTAATGCTATGAGTTATGTGTTAATCACGGATGTTTGAGAGTTATGAAGTCTATGAATATGAGCTTTTGTAGTATGAATATGTTATTCATATGCAATGTTGATGCGGATGCATGTTGTATTAATGAGAGAATTTCTGGTGCATAGTTATCGTGAATGCAATTTATTTATTGAGATATTCACGTTTGTGCATCATGATGATTATTGAGGTCTTGGTCACGAGACGACCATACGTTGAGGTCCCCGCCATGTTGATGTCATGACGGGCTAAAGGTCCCCATGCTTGAAGAGCATGGGCTTAGGTCCCCATACTTGTGGGGTATGGGCAATTGGTCCCTGTACCAGATGGTACAGGCATGGGTGTGCATTGACGGATGCACACTCCGCATTACCGGTAAAATGCGAATGAGAAGAGATAAAGAGATTCTTTTGAACATAGTGCATAGCATGATTTATTTATTTGATTGATGGATGAACATGAGGAGTGATGTTCCTTTTTACTCTTGTTGCCACTATTTATATTTGCTGAGTCGTTGGACTCACACTTGTTTGTTGTTGTGGTTGTTGTTTGTTTTTAGGTACCTACATGAGACCGGCATGCATGGGGATAAAGATGGATTAGCTTTGTTGCACTTGTATGGTCCATTCACCTTGGAAGAAATAAAGAACCTTAAACATTATTGGTTGAATAGCTTAAGTGGTAACAGATTAAAGATCACCATGTTTACAATGTAATAAAGGTTTAGAACTTTTACATTGCTTACGTTCTTGTTTAAGTATTGTGGTTGAGATTGTGATGGCAAACTTAATTCAGTTTGTTTAGAAATGGATATTTAATGTTTACTATTATTCAGATCATTTGTTTATGCATGTTGAAACCTTTGAATTACTCATTAAACAAAGGAGGTTCTGCTGAAATTTTGTAAGGTGAATATAGGTTCTTCCTTAATATGTTGTTAGTTTAGTAGCATTCCAGGTCATTGTTTGGCTGGGGTGTTACAGTTGGTATTAGAGCGGGCTTTAGGTCCGTGGTAATTGAATAATTAAATTGACACACAGTGCACAGTAGGATGGGAATGGGTGAAGCATTGCATTTACGTTTCCGTTATGTTGTATTGATGATTGTGGTTTGAAATGATATATTATATCTATATTATAAAACTATAGATATTATGTGTGGGGATAACCCATGTTGAGAGGTTGAGGTCGTGGTTGTGGCCCTGGGCTGTACCAGGTTACACCACCGTTAGCGGTATGAGAGTATGAAGGCGGTTACCTCGGATATCTTAGAATAGGCGTTGATAGTGAGTATCTCTAGAAGAGTTGTCCTCTTCTTTGACCTTGAATTTGGTCAACTCTAGTCCAGTTGGGCTCGATGAGTTTCTCTTGGGTTATTAGTTCATTACGGTTGATCGGTTGCTTTGAGAAAGGATAGTGTGTTTTGATTGGGCTGAATTTGTCCTGTAAAGCAACCATTATTTTCCCAGCCGATGAGTTATTCTTACGATTGGTGAACTTGGTTGGTGGTCAAGTTTGACCTTTATATTGGAGTTTTGTCTTCCTCATGGGAAATCTTGATCCATTTATTCGCTTGATGTTTTTGGGTTAATGAAAGTTTCCTTCTGCAAGTCCTTTAGTTCGTGGAGGCTTTTACTCATTGTATCTCTCTTGGGTATTTTGAGTGTTGAAGCTTAATGGATCTCTTTTATGAAAGAAGATGTTAAACCCTTTGGCGATGTGTTGTCATGATAAGATGAGAGGTTATAATCAAAGCACTTAATGAATATGATATGAATTATCAAGATTGGGTTGCAGTGTGTGCATGATTGATCTTAGCTAAGATCCTTGAAAGGAAAGTTGAATAAGTTGAGGTTGTTCTCTAGTAGTTCTTGATGAGCTGTGACTGTGAGTATGACTATATTTAGGTGGAATCAACAGAGGTAATAACAAGTAGGGAACGTTGACGAAACTGGTTTGATCACTATAGGTGATATATTTTGATAAGCTTCTCGGATAGAGTGGACCTGTGGGTCTCATCGGATTAATCTAACCCTTTGGGATGGATAAGTCTAGAAGATGTTAGAATATTGTCATAGTGGATATTAATCTTGGAGTTACCTTTTATGGATAGGTACTGATCATATGTAATTGCTAGGTGCATTTATTACGTATCGAAGTATGGTTTTGAGCATCACTAGGAGATGAACTGATGGAATGTAATTGGTGAATTATGTTACCTGATGGTGGAGTGGTAGGATAATAGTATGCCTTTGATGAGAAGGTTGATCCTTAAAATTGTTTAGTTTACTAAACTGGTTGGATTACTTGATCTCAATGGATTAATTTAACTGTGTAGGAAGGAAGAGATAAGGATGTTTTTGGTTTCTTGATGGTCATATGTTTGCTAGTTGGAACGCAAATAGAGAAATGACCATAAATCCTTCCATGACGGTATAATCGTCAACTGTTTACGATAACCATTAGATTGGAATTGGTGTGCACTAAATTGATGTTGAGCATTGCTAATAGGTTAATGATTGGAATTTAAGGGTGATCTAAATAGGTGTGTTGTGAGGATGACCTGGGCAGCATGCCTTAGTTAAAAGACGGTTTACTTCGATAGTGGGGTTTGTGCATTAGTTATCCTCTTGACCAGGTTGAGCATTGCAACCTTATAGAAAAATATATGAAATAGGTTATTGTGTTTCCCTAGGAAGGTTAATGATGGGATAGTGAGTTATGTTGGTTCATGCCAGGAGTGCGTGATGTGATGTTAGAAAGACTAGCAGTTATGGTTGCTAGAGTGATATTGATTCCTTTAAGAAGAGATTAATTTGATTGCCTTTCATGACGTTTTGAGTTTTGCGGCGGAGATCATTTGGATCTCATGATTTATTTGGTAGTTGAATTGTTCCGAGCAAAGTGAAGTGTGAAAGATCTTATTGGTTCTTAAGTGGTTCTTGTGGTTTGGTCTTAAGAACTTGTCTTGTTCGAGCTGACCAAGTGTTGTTGTAGTCAAAGGAGTGTTTTCTATGTTAACGGAAAGAGTGCATTAGGAGTATTTGAGGTCTGAAGCCAAGTTTCGTATCTTGCGATTTGATATCCTCTTCTTGGGGGATTGTGCCTTCAATTGTGGACTCCCCTTATGTTTTCCGAGTTCATTGCCAATTGACTGTTCCTCTTGGTCTGGTGTTTACCGTGATTGGTAAACGTTTATCTGAGTGCTGAAATTATTATTATTATTCTTATTGGCCTCTTCTTTTGAGAAAGGATTAACTGATTCATGTTGCAAAGCCTTTAAAGATGAATGTTGGCAACTGGATAGTGGTGGTCGAGTAGATGATTCTGTGAGGCTTCAGGTGTCAAGATGTTTGAGATGCATGGCACAATAAATCGATTTATTAGAATAATCCTTGGAAAGGGGTTTGATTTAAATAGAATGTTTGTCTTTGGAGTTAATAGGTTTCGTTGTTGCAACTAGTAGGACCTATAGCGAGATGTGGTCCAAGATCTTGTGTTCATCCTGATAGAATATTAGAATTAGCAAGTATGGAAATCTTGATTAGTTTCTTAGAGTATCGCATTTTGGGTACTCGGTAAGATTGTGTAGAAGATTTTTGATGGTGTAGTTTGATGAGAGTAGTAGTATAGAGGAATCTAATAGTCATGTTAATTAATGGGATAGCAAGGATGGTTGAGTTATTGTTAAGGATGACTCGGCCTCAGTGAGTAACCCTTTGTGAGGTAGATTATCTCTAAGGATAACTTGGTCAATCAGTTAGAAATGGCTACTTTGTGGTCGCGTAGCTAAATTTGATTGGTGTGGGTTAGAGAAGGTCTAAGATTGGTGAAATGAATCGCCTTGGGCGGTTACTTGATTGGTGAGAAGTGTTGACCTGAGTGACCGAGGTTATGGTTGAGTTGTGTGAAAATTTTAGTCATTAAATCTGAGGGTTACCTATTAAGTATACCAGAAATTCATTGTAAGAGTCTTAAAGGTTGAAATGTTGGCTTTGCATTTTTTTTATGCTAGCATCTTGGTTTTCCATGATTAGATTCCAAGAGTTATGGTGATGTTTGATAGAATCCTTGGGAAGCAGTAAATGAGCATGAAGGTGGTGAATTTAAAGTTGATCATCCTTAACAGATTTAGGTGATGTGAATGTGGCTGTAAGCTATATCGTAGTGTGTTGGGATTATTTATCAAAGTAATTCCTCTGCTAGAGAAGTTGATCAGGGTATGTTATTGTGGATTGAAAGAGTCTCTTTTCATAGGTGTGGAATTTGTGTTCAGCTTGAGCATGTCCATGAGGTTGCTAATTTAAGAGAAAAGAGTTAGAATGTTATGCGACGATTTGGGATCCTATGGTTTAAGAGAAAGTTAAATTCTTAAAAGAAAGATGGTGGAAAAGAGCGTGATCTTGCTTAGTGAGATATTCTCTTAGTTTTATTTGAGCTTTGTGTTTATGACGGATGTCTATTACATATTGAGTGGGTTCTTGTCGGTTTGTCTGGTTCTTTCCAGTTAAGAAAAAAAAGGTTAATCGGGTTATTCGAGGGGTTTTGTTTTTGGCTTATGTGGCATTTATTTCTAAACTGTCTCCTTGAAAGGTGGAAAAGTTTTCATGTTGAGTCTTTGTCTTTGGATTGGGCTCTTCTGAAGGGAAGATGGTTTTGAGTTGGTTGCATTAAGACTCTTTTGTTTTCAGTCGGGAACTGTTGTGCGTCCCTGGTTAAAAGAGGTGCTCATTGTTAAAGTGAAGAGATCGATTGATACAAGGATCAAGAGTTTTGTGTGTTTGTGCAGGTTGTGTGGTTTAGTACCCAAGGGAATGTTGGCCCAAGGAATAATGGTTGTTTCTGAAAGTTGGAGAGACTTGGTAGAGAGCGTATTGCTAGAACCGTCTTGAGTCCTAGCGTAGCGCACAGATCGTTTTGTCTGACCTAGTGTCGAGGGAGTACTGGAGGAATCTGGAGCATGAAGTTTCGTTTGAGCCGTTGACCCACGGGTAAGATCGTGCCTTCGAGACGTGTCCGTCGAGTGACTCTTGAAAGGATGGGACAAGTAGTAAGGCGTAACGCGTCAGTACGTCAAGGTGTTTTTGTCGCAGCAGACCGAGAGAGAGGCCACTTGGGAATTGGAGTCTCACATGCGCGAGCAATATCCGGAGTTATTCACAGCAGGTACGTGGCAATGTTAGTAAGATTTAGCTGTGATTATATTTCTTGGCGTAAGCGTGGTTAGAATTCGGGGTCGAATTCCGTTTAAGGGGGGTAGAATGTAATATCCCGGAAGAGTTTCGACTGTTAATCGTTTAATCGGAGGAAAGGATCTTAAAGGGAAGAATAAAATATCAAGTTTAGAGGGGGTTTTTCTGGTTTTCCCTGGCAACCTGGGCCTTGGCCCAGGTGGGGATTTCGGCCAGCAAAGGGGGGCGCCTCCTTCCCCCCTCCAACCCTAGCCGCCCCTCCCCCTCTCCCTCCTTGCGCCTCCCCCTCTTCCCCCTTGCGCCGCCCCTGCTGCCCTTGCGCGTTCCCAGCAGCACCTCCCTCTTCCTCCTTGCGCCCCTGTGGCCAGCAGCGTCTCCCTCGCCTCCATGGACGCCCCTGCGATTGGTGAAGGGATCCCGATCGCTGCGGTTCGAGGGGAGGAGAGCAATCGTCCGCCGGGAAGGATTGTGGATCCGGAAGGTGGAGAATAGGACGGGAAAAGGAAGGGAGGCAGAGATCATGTGGAGTTCTCCGTGTTCTTCAGCGATTCGTTAAGGGTAATTACTCCTAATTCTCCCCGCTAGCTGCATAATTAGTTGTTTAGCAATGTCGGTTTTCGGATCTGCTCAGGACAGCCTCTGTTAGACGGTCTTTTTGATATAGATCCGTGGGGATTCAGGTCTGGTCTTCTCCTAGAAATTTGTAGAGGACATCTTTAGCTTTCCAGGAAGTGCTAGAACGCGTCATTCGGACCTCTGTAGAAAAAGTTATGATTTTTCTAGTCGGACTGTCCTGTAGATCGGGGAAATTCCTGTCAGGTTTCGGTAGATGGGTTTGGGCGATTAGCAATCAGGAGAATCAGAGGATCTCCATATTATGAAAGTTTCATATATTTTCCTTAGCTTTCCAGAAAGGTCAAGAAATCCTGATTCCGACTCTCGGGGTAAAAGTTATGATAATTTTAGTGTACTGTCCAGAGAACCCGACGTGATAATTGATGTTCTGTAGATTGGCTTGGTAGGGGCAGTATATGGAAGAATCCGAAGGGCTCCCCAACTAAGTTTGTTTAGGCAATTTAATTATCTTTCCAGAACATCTGAGAACGCCCTATTCGGACTTCTGTACCATTAGATAAGGATTTTTGAAGTTGACTGTCTGTAGAGGGGGACAGGGTGGCCGAAAGGATTTGGGGTTTGAGTCAAGTTAATCATGTTGGGATAGTTTGGGGGTGTTTTTGTTTAATCTAAAGACTCGTTACTGTTGCCTTAGCGATTATTAAAATTATGGTTCAGGAGGAGGACGGATTCCAGGGGCCGCGCCTTCTGCTCATTCCCCGTTTCCTCGCGGTTAAGGCAAGTATATTTATGGATATAATAGATATTATCGAATGGTATAGTTTGATAAATTCTATGAGAATTTGAGTTGTTCATGATTGTTATGGTGATATGATTGGTAATGTTCATGGTTGCTAATGCTATGAGTTATGTGTTAATCACGGATGTTTGAGAGTTATGAAGTCTATGAATATGAGCTTTTGTAGTATGAATATGTTATTCATATGCAATGTTGATGCGGATGCATGTTGTATTAATGAGAGAATTTCTGGTGCATAGTTATCGTGAATGCAATTTATTTATTGAGATATTCACGTTTGTGCATCATGATGATTATTGAGGTCTTGGTCACGAGACGACCATACGTTGAGGTCCCCGCCATGTTGATGTCATGACGGGCTAAAGGTCCCCATGCTTGAAGAGCATGGGCTTAGGTCCCCATACTTGTGGGGTATGGGCAATTGGTCCCTGTACCAGATGGTACAGGCATGGGTGTGCATTGACGGATGCACACTCCGCATTACCGGTAAAATGCGAATGAGAAGAGATAAAGAGATTCTTTTGAACATAGTGCATAGCATGATTTATTTATTTGATTGATGGATGAACATGAGGAGTGATGTTCCTTTTTACTCTTGTTGCTACTATTTATATTTGCTGAGTCGTTGGACTCACACTTGTTTGTTGTTGTGGTTGTTGTTTGTTTTTAGGTACCTACATGAGACCGGCATGCATGGGGATAAAGATGGATTAGCTGCTTGCACGGTCCATTCACCTTGGAAGAAATAAAGAACCTTAAACATTATTGGTTGAATAGCTTAAGTGGTAACTGATTAAAGATCACCATGTTTACAATGTAATAAAGGTTTAGAACTTTTACATTGCTTACGTTCTTGTTTAAGTATTGTGGTTGAGATTGTGATGGCAAACTTAATTCAGTTTGTTTAGAATTGGATATTTAATGTTTACTATTATTCAGATCATTTGTTTATGCATGTTGAAACCTTTGATTTACTCATTAAACAAAGGAGGTTCTGCTGAAATTTTGTAAGGTGAATATAGGTTTTTCCTTAATATGTTGTTAGTTTAGTAGCATTCCAGGTCATTGTTTGGCTGGGGTGTTACAGTTGACGCGAGATTCCGCCGCCCCCACCTTCTTCTTCCTCGCCGCCGATGATGAAGCTTTCTTTGGTGCCATCCTCCTTCAAATCTGGAGGATTGCTCTTGTCCTCCCCACAGACGGCGCCAACTGTTGTGGTTACAGACCAAATAGAGAGATAGAGAGTATGGTATTGGAGAGTTAGGTGAGCAATGGCTTAGGGTTTCTTCCCATGGGCTGTGTTGTGTGTGTATATATATATATATCCATATGGGGAGTGCTTTTACAATTATACCCTTACATCTGAGTATTCCCCTCAGGGGCACTTATGCCATTACACATGTCCCATTCTGGGCCTTACAATCCTCTAACAGGCTTGCTGGGCTTAGGTGGGGGCCACCCCTACGACATGCTTCTTCTTAAACATAGCAACTTGGATAAATTTAAATCTAGATGTTATGATCGTATTTTTCTTAGATATCTTACTCATTCTCGTGACTATTGTATATTTAATTTGGATACTAACAAAATCATTGAGACTTGTGAAGTCACTTTTGATGACGCTAGTCTTGTTACTAGACTCGGCAGTGTAGATACAGAGGTACACGGTAATCAGGAGAGCATCTTCATCAATGACGACCCTGACTTAGAGGATGATAACCTAATCTATCCTCTAGTCACTTCTAATTTGGTTGGAGAGCATGCTTCCACTACTCCTATTTCAGCATAGTATCCTCCTCCTACCTTCACCGGTGCTTCAAGTGCTGCATCTACCTCCACAACCCATGAGGTAGAGGCCACGTCTGCAACAGGACCTCTTCTTCATATTTAGTGACGACACACTTAGGAGCAAATGATTATAGTTCTCCATGAGCAAGTTACTTACTCCAGGTTTATCTCTCCAGATTCTCACGAGCATTTTGCTTTTGTTATGTCTTTTAAACCCTTGAGATGTTACCAATAGTTTATCTAATTCCTCTTCTGTCAATGCTATGTATAAAGAGCTTGAGAAATTTGAAAGAAACCAAGCTTGGACCATAGTTGAATCACCTCCTAATCATAATGTAATTGGAATAAAATGAGTTTTCAAAAATAAGCAAAGTAAGGATGGGTTGGTAGTTCGCAACAAGAGTAGGTTTGTAGCTCAAGATTTTTTCCCATGTAGAAGAATTAGACTTTAAAGAGACCTTTTACCTGTAGCTATATTCAAAGCCATTCATATATCGCTAGCATTCATGGTATCCTTAGAATTTAAGCTTTTTAAATAGAGGTTAAGAGTGCTTTTGTAAATGGTTTCATAGAATAAGAGATTTATGTCAAGCAACCCCTGGATTTGAAAATCCCAAATTCCCAAAAAATGTGTGTAAATTCTCCAAAGTCTTATATGCTTTGAAGTAAGTACCTAGAACTTGGTATGATATACTTAAGTGTGTCTTGCTTAAAAATGATTTCAAAATAAGAATAGTAAATAAAACCTTGTTCACTCTCATACATGGCAATGACTTCTTACTTGTTTACATTTATGTAGATGATATTATTATATTCGGTGAATCCTTTCATATTTTGGTGTCTAGATTTTCAGATTATATGAGTAGTGTTGTGGCTACAGGCCAAACAGAGAGAGAGGTGGTAGTGGAGAGTGATGGAGATGAGTAAAAATGGCTTGCCCTCTCCCCATGGCCTGTATTCATATATATATACACATGAGGAGTGCTTTTACAGTTATACCCTTACATCTGGTTATCCCCTCTGGGGGCACTTATGTCATTACACATGGCCTATTCTGGGCCTTATAACCTCCTACCAGGCCTGCCGGGTTTAGGTGGGGGCCACCCCTACGACAGGAGCCTCTCATGGTGAAGGGCTTCACGGGGCCGAAGCCATGTCGCCGAGTCCTTTGGCCCCCTCTGTCCCCGCGGCCTGTGAACTTTTCCAAACTTGACCCGGGGCTGCGCTGTAGCCGAAGCAGACGCGTACGCTCCGTCCCTCACCCTTCGAACGGGCGGCGGCGAAGGTGGCCCTAGTCGAAGTAGACGCGCGCCGGGGGCGTTGCGCTGGCACAGGTAAGCGTAGCGGGCCCCTGAGCCGCCGCGTGAGCCTTAAGCGATAAGGGACGTGCTGCGACGCTCGCTCTTCCGGCCGTCCACGTGGTGAAGCGTGCTTGGCGCTGTGCGGGCCTTGAGGCGTCGTGACCATTAATATGACGGCGGACTCCCGGCAGTTGGACTTCTGCCGATTGGACTTCCGCCGGTTGGCTTCCCTGCTGATGGGGTATATATATGGCGCTGGTGCGGCGTTGTTCCTGCATATATGGTGATAGAATCTGCTCCCTTAAAATGGGCCCCTGCCGTGCATCAACATTCCTGGGTGACGCTGAGCGGCTTGGGGAATGTTGATGCACAGAAGGAGGTCCATTTTTCTTGGGAGCTTGGTCAGCGCCGGTTATCGACAGCCAGTCGCGCTTCCTGCCCTCGCACCGCGCTTCCGCAGGCGACAACAAGGTTTGCCCTGTTCTTCTTAACAGGCCTACCTACAGTCGGTGTTCCTGATGGAGCCCGCCCGCATTACCTTTTATGTTGATGCACTGTAGGTGGCCTGTTAAGGAGAACGAGGCAGACTTTGCGGGACGAGAACCCCGCCTTGGCGGCGCCCAGCCGAAGTAGACGCGCGCGCTCCGTCCCCTACCCTTCGAACGGGTGGCAGCGGAGGCTAGCGCCTAGCTCAAAGTAGACGCGCGCGCGCTCCGTCCCCTACCCTTCGAACGGGTGGCAGCGGAGGCTGGCGCCTCAGTCGGGGCCGAGGCGCGCGCTCCGTCCCCTACCCTTCGAACGGGTAGCAGCGGAGCTGGCGCCTAGCCGAAGTAGACGCGCGCGCTCCGTCCCCTACCCTTCGAACGGGTGGCAGCGGAGGCTGGCGCCTAGCCGAAGTAGACGCGCGCGCTCCGTCCCCTACCCTTCGAACGAGTGGCAGCCGAGCTGGCGCCTAGCTGAAGTAGACGCGCGCGCTCCGTCCCCTACCCTTCGAACGGCTGGCAGCGGAGGCTGGCACCTAAGTCGAAGCCGAGGCACGCGCGCTCTGTTCCCTACCCTTCGAACGGGTGGCAGCGGAAGCTGGCGCCTAGCTTGAAGTAGACGCGCGCGCGCTCCGTCCCCTACCCTTCGAACGGGTGGCAGCGGAGGCTGGCGCCTAGCCGAAGTAGACGCGCGCGCTCCGTCCCCTACCGTTCAAATGGGTGGCAGCGGAGGCTGGCACCTAAGTCGAAGCCGAGGCGCGCGCGCTCCGTTCCCTACCCTTCGAACGCGTGGCAGCGGAGCTGGCGCCTAGCCGAAGTAGACGTGCGCGCTCCGTCCCCTACCCTTCGAACGGGTGGCAGCGGAGGCTGGCGCCTAAGTCGAATCCGAGGCGCGCGCGCTCCGTTCCTTACCCTTCGAACGAGTGGCAGCGGATGCTGGCGCCTAGCTTGAAGTAGACGCGCGCGCTCCGTCCCCTACCCTTCGAACGGGTGGCAGCGAAGGCTGGCGCCTAAGTCGAAGCCGAGGCGCGCGCGCTCCGTTCCCTACCCTTCGAACGAGTGGCAGCGGAGGCTGGCGCCTAGCCGAAGTAGATGCGCGCGCTCCGTCCCCTACCCTTCGAACGGGTGGCAGCGGAGCTGGCGCCTAGCCGAAGTAGACGCGCGCGCTCCGTCCCCTACCCTTCGAACGGGTAGCAGCGGAGGCTGGCGCCTAAGTCGAATCCGAGGCGCGCGCGCTCCGTTCCTTACCCTTCGAACGAGTGGCAGCGGATGCTGGCGCCTAGCTTGAAGTAGACGCGCGCGCTCCGTCCCCTACCCTTCGAACGGGTGGCAGCGAAGGCTGGCGCCTAAGTCGAAGCCGAGGCGCGCGCGCTCCGTTCTCTACCCTTCGAACGGGTGGCAGCGGAGCTGGTGCCTAGCCGAAGTAGACGCGCGCGCTCCGTCCCCTACCCTTCAAACGGGTGGCAGCGGAGGCTGGCGCCTAAGTCGAAGCCGAGGCGCGCGCGCTCCGTTCCCTACCCTTCGAACGGGTGGCAGCGGAGCTGGCGCCTAGCCGAAGTAGACACGCGCGCTCCGTCGCCTACCCTTCGAACGGGTGGCAGCAGAGGCTGGCGCCTAAGTTGAAGCCGAGGCGCGCGTGCTCCGTTCCCTACCCTTCGAACGGGTGGCAGCGGAGCTGGCGCCTAGCCGAAGTAGACGCGCGCGCTCCGTCCCCTACCCTTCGAACGGGTGGCAGCGGAGGCTGGCACCTAAGTCGAAGCCGAGGCACGCGCGCTTCGTTCCCTATCCTTCGAACGAGTGGCAGCGGAGCTGGCGCCTAGCCGAAGTAGACGCGCGCGCTCCGTCCCCTACCCTTCGAACGGGTGGCAGCAGAGCTGGCGCCTAACCGAAGTAGACGCGCGCGCTCCGTCCCCTACCCTTCGAACGGCTGGCAGCGGAGGCTGGCGCCTAAGTCGAAGCCGAGGCGCGCGCGCTCTGTTCCCTATCCTTCGAACGGGTGGCAGCGGAGTTGGCACCTAGCCGAAGTAGACGCGCGCGCTCCGTCCCCTACTCTTCGAACGGGTGGCAGCGGAGGCTGGCGCCTAAGTCGAAGCCGAGGTGCGCGCGCTCCATTCCCTACCCTTCGAACGAGTGGCAGCGGAGCTGGCGACCTTGCGTCGCGATCATCGCCACGCGTGCGGTGACTTGAGATCTCGCGATGTGGTCTTGCGCTGTAAAGGTTCCTGGGATCACGCCGGCCCGCGGTCTGCCAGGGTTGGGTTCCCATACCGTGCGACCCACCTTGGCGCGTACGGGGCACGTGGCGGCTTAGGACAGGTGCGCGGCGGGATGTGGACGGTTGCGTGCTCGCAGCCGCTCGCCTCTTCCCTAGGCAAGGGGGACACGGGGCGGGCGATGAATGGCGCAGCGCCGATGCTGTTGCGATCCCCTGGCCAATAGTGCGCCTTTAATAGCGGCTAGGGGGCGCCGCGCTGTCACGGCCCTTGGCGCTTGTGGTCGTGGCCTTTCAGCTTTGGGTATGGGGAATAGCGCTGGACGGGCGTTTGTATGACTACGGTCGCGTCCCGTACGCGGGCCATCGCGACGCTTCGGTACTGGGGCGAGGCGGCTTAAAGTATCCCCCGCGACCGCGCCCCCGAAGTTGTACGCCCCCTTCTTGCTTACGCCGCCTTCCATACTCGCGTAGCATTTTTTTGCCGCTGGCCTCCTTCCCGGAGAAGCAATGGCGTCTAATGGCAAGCGTGGTCAGGCGGGTGGTGTCTGCGACATTCGCCGGAGGTCTTCGCTGCTGGAGGTGAAATACGTGCTCCAAGAGCGCGACCCGGCGGCGGCGGACAAGGAGTGGTTGGTGGCGGAGGAGGAAGGCACGTTCTCCGGTGATCTAGGCCCCTCGCTCGTGACCGAGAAGACGATCCAAGGGCTTCTGCGCGCGGGGAAGTTGTCTGAGCGCCAGGAGGTACGATTGCCCGCCGCCGACGAGACGGAACCGCACCCCGATAGGTTGGAGGCGGTCGTGTTCGTTGCCTTTTTCGACGCGGGGCTCCGCATCCCAGCGGCGGCTATCGTGGGCGACGTGCTGCGGACCTTCAGGCTGGAGCTGGCGCAACTGACTCCGAACGCCGTGGCCCGGCTCGCGGTGTATAGCTGGGCCTTGCGCTCGGGGGCGTGTTGGCCCAGCGCCTCGTTGTTCGCCTACCTTCACGAGGCATGGTGCCAGCCCAAGGACCGGAAGGACGGGACGCTGTCGAGCTTCGGTAGCGTCACCTTTGTTCTTCGTCCGTCGTGCAAGAAGCTCTTCCCTGCGAACTCAACTCGCGGGAAGTGGGAGTCTTACTGGATGAAGCAGTGGTTCTACCACCGTGTGGAGAGCGGGAGCAGCCTTGAGTGCACAGGCCGACCGATCGCGTTCAAGCCCTCGCCCGGCCGGACGCTCGATGATGAGGACAGGCGGAGGGCCCAGCGGCTCGAAGGCGTGGCCGCCCGCCTCAACATGCGCGACCTCGCCGAAGAGTACGTGATGTACGGCGTGGCACCGCTTGCCCGCGACTGGCATCTTGCCGCCGAGAAGCGTCGAGACGACAATGTTTCGCCATCGATCTGCTTGCTGCCGGCGCCCTCCAGTCTTCGTAAGCCTCGACCGCGTCTCTCCTTTGTTCACGCGAAATGCGTTATATGCTGATGCTATCTCCTTTGCTTCAGGGATTTGTTTGGAGGAGGCGGAGCACGCCGCGCGCGTATCCCTAGGGCCGTACACCGGCAGGGAGCATGAGCAGCGCGCGTCTGCTATCACCGAGGCGGGGCTGGGGCCAATAAACCGCGTGTGCGAGGCCCTGGGTCTTGCCGTGCCGGACCGTGTCGCTCCAGACGACGGTGCAGCGAAGAAGAAGGCGCCGTCTCGGAAGAGGGGCCGCAGCGGGGCGCCTGCCGCGCTTGGCGTGGCAGCTGCTATTGCTGCTGCTAGTGCTCCCGAGGGCGCGGTGGACGCGGAGTCGGACTCGGCGAGGTACGCCGATTCAGGCTTGGGTGGCACAGACGCCGAAGGCGAGGTATCTTCGGACGACGGGTTTGCCGCGAGTAGCCGGAGAGGGGAAGTCTCGCCGCCCGCCGAAGTCGCCGAGGCGGAACCCGTGCGGCCCGGCGATGCTGAGGTGGAGCCTTCGGCCGTGGCCGCTGTGGTGCCGGAGGCGCCTTCCACGGGGGCGCACGGAGCCATGCTGCCTTTACCGACAGCGGCAGAAACCGAGGTGCCCCCTGCAACAACTGCCACCGCGGAACCTTCGCCCCCGGGCGGTGCAACCGCGGGGGCTTCCCCAGCCGTGACTGCGGGGCAGTATCGCTGCTGGCTGCCCCGGCTAAACGGCCGTGTGTGCGGCCGGAGCTCCACCGGACACCGTGGGGATTCGTCATGGCCACGGGTATCAGAAGCTTGTGGGACTCCAGTGCAAGTGCCGAAGACCCTGCGGCATACGCGCCTTCTGCCCCCCTGGCCACGCCGCCCGCCGTGCAGGGACAGCCGTCGCCTGCCGCGAACGCGGCGGCTTCTGCCTGTGGAGGCTTACGCCACCGCCGCCCCGCCCGGGAATGGGGGGCGAGTCCCCGAGACCCTCCTTCTGCTACCGAAGGTAGGGTGGCTTAGCTTACTGTGGTGTATTTTTCCATGCCTTGCGACGCTCACCTGCAGCCCTGTTTGCAGCGTTGCTGATTCCGGAGGGGGAGCACTTGGCGGAGCACGGGACCTCCGCGCGCGTAAGCCCTGCGGACTTCGTGCCGCCCCCGGAGACGCTGAGGGCGTGGCGCAGGATTGTGACTGACGCGGCAACCAGCGTCGACCCGCAAGTGCTGCAGGCCTACGGGGCGGGGCGCCTCGAAGACGCCTTCGAGGTGTCTGGGGTGAGGGTAAGTACTCATACGACAATGTCTGGGCTGGCTGAGTTTGCTAAGTCTTTCCCTTCTGCAGACACTTGTGTTGGGGCAGGCCTTGCAAACGGCCTATACTCGTGGCCGAAAGGCGCTCGAGGATAGGCTGTGGGCCGCCGAGGAGGAGCTACGCAAAGCCTCTGGAGCCCGCTCTGCCCAGGACGCCCGCATCCGCCAGCTGGAAGCGGAATGCGCCGAAGCGAGGGCACACGCCGAGGGACTTGTTGCGTCGGAGCGGGAGTCGGCCGCGGCAGTTGCTGAACAGAAGTTTGCGGCGGAGCGGGACGGGCTCCTGGAACAGGTCGCCTCGCTAGAGAAGGAAAAAGGCGAGCTTGCCTTGACTCTAGCGGAGCGTAACCAGACGCTTGGCGACGCCTCGGTGGTTGCGTGAGACGCCATGCAAGCGCTGGAGAGCCATCTTCAAGGGCTGGTAACTGAGGTGCCGGACCGCGCCTTTGGCCCGGAGGAGTTGTCTCGGACCCTCCGCTGGGTCGGGGATGCCGCCAACGTCGCGCGCGGCGCCGCGACGACCTTTGGCAACCACTGCGCGTACACGTTGGCATGCTTGGTGTGCGCGCTCCTGCAGCACCGCGGTTGTACGCACGTCGCCGGGCTGGATGACCCCCAGCTGGAGATGCCTGGCGGGGCCGGAGTAATGTCCGGCGCCGTCCGCTCCGCTCGCCTTGCCATCGGGCCCTTCTTCGACCGGATCTGGGCTTACGTCGGGCTGGATGCTGCACGGATCGAGCTCCGGAAGTCGCTTTACGGGAAGGGGAGCCTCGACCAATTTCTGGACGGGGTCCCTCGACGCGACGAGGGCGGCGCTGGGTCCTCTGAAGGCGCCGGGAACCCGCAGGTCTGACGCCGTGGTGCCTAGGTGTAGGCGTGTATTGTAATGCTCCCTCTTTTTTGCGAATGGAGTACACACTTGCTGCATGCATTCTGACTTTCGCCTATATCCCGGACAGCTTCCTTGCTGGGGCCGGCTTCTTGCGGCCGACCTTTCAACCCGGCGACGCCTTCGACGCTGGCAAAGGGCCGAAGAGTCGCTGGACTTTTGGGCGGGCCGACCTTCTTCGAGCGAGGCCCCAGCTTTAGCGCATGTTAAGGACGAACCCGCGGGATAGCGGCTTAGAACGGCAAGGATGTTGCCAGACCTTTGTTTTAGGATATGCGCTGTGTGTTGATGCCACTTCGGGTTCACCGGTACGCCACATGCTGCGCGGGGACGAGATCTTCGCGCTCGACGCGCACCGTTGGTGAAGTAGTTGCGCAAGGGTTCCCTAAAACGGCGCTTGCGGGGGCAGTCCTTGGCACCTCACCTTTTTACAGTCCGTAGACTGGCGTGTGCGGAGGCAGACCTCGGCACTTCGCCTTTTTATAGTCCGTAGACTGGCGTGTGCGGAGGCGGACCTCGACGCTTCGCCTTTTTATAGTCCGTAGACTGGCGGGTGCGGAGGCGGACCTCGACGCTTCGCCTTTTTTATAGTCCGTAGACTGGCGGGTGCGGAGGCGGACCTCGGCACTTCGCCTTGTTATAGTCCGTAGACTGGCGGGTGCGGAGGCGGACCTCGGCACTTCGCCTTTTTATAGTCCGTAGACTGGCGGGTGCGGAGGCGGACCTCGACGCTTCGCCTTTTTATAGTCGGTAGACTGGCACGGGTGAGGGTGGAAGTGCGCGCATGTTCCGTTCCTCTTGCTCCTCCTGGCGGGGGTAGCCTCTGGCGTACTATGTCTTCGGCAACGCGCGCTGCACTCGCCTCCCGCAGTACGCGAGAGTGAGCCTCGCTCCGCTGCGATTAATATTCGTGTCCTCCGCCCGCGTTGTGAAACACGTGGGGGGGGGCCTCCGTAGCTTTATTTATACTCCGTAGAGTGCGTGGGGTCAACATCCACGTCCTATTTATACTCCGCAGAGTATGCACAGGGACGAGGTCCCTACCATGCGCGGAGTTCGCGTCTTGTTTAGACTCCGTAGAGTGCGCAGGGAAAACATCCGCGTCTTATTTATACTCCACAGAGTGCGTGGGGTCAACATCCACGTCCTATTTATACTCCGCAGAGTACGCACAGGGACAAGGTCCCTGGCATCCGCGGAGTTCGCGTCTTGTTTAGACTCCGTAGAGTGCGCAGGGAGAACATCCGCGTCTTATTTATACTCCGTAGAGTGCGTGCGAGGGCGTCCCCTCACACGTCTTTTGTTTATACTCAGGCCCGTCACCCTTGGCTACGGCGAGTGCACACGCGGACGTGCGACTTCGATTCATACTCAGTCCCGTACCCCTGGCTACGGCGAGTGCACACGCGAACGTGCGTCTTTGTTTATACTCAGGCCCGTCACCTTTGGCTACGGCGAGTGCACATGCGAACGTGCGTCTTTGTTTATACTCAGGCCCGTCACCTTTGGCTACGGCGAGTGCACACGCGAACGTGCGACTTCGATTTATACTCAGTCCCGTACCCCTGGCTACGGCGAGTGCACACGCGAACGTGCGTCTTTGTTTATACTCAGGCCCGTCACCTTTGGCTACGGCGAGTGCACACGCGAACGTGCGTCTTTGATTTATACTCAGGCCCGTACCCCTGGCTACGGCGAGTGCACACGCGAACGTGCGACTTCGATTTATACTCAGTCCCGTACCCCTGGCTACGGCGAGTGCACACGCGAACGTGCGACTTCGATTTATACTGCGGGAGCGCGCGCGTTGGCTAAGCCTGCGCGCGCATTGGCTAAGCCTGCGCGCGCCTCCGCCGCGTACTTGCGCGTGATGAAGAAAGATTAGTGACAAACGGCAATCTTCATTACATCCCCGTTTGCGCGGGTAAGCAGTTACAAGGGGTGGATATACTAACTGTTTGCCCTTGGTGCGGCCGACGCCTCTAGACGCTAGACATCTGCAGGGCCCGCCAAGGTGCCTCTGAATGGCCCCGCGAACCCCCGCGCTGTGACGCCAACTCTAAGAGCGCCGTTGGGCTTCGCGACGCGGATACCTGATACCTGGCTCGATGCGCCGGGCCATATCCTGGTTGCCTCGGACGGTGATGGTGGTCCGGGGACCCGGGATCTTCATGCATAGATAGCCGTGATGTGGTACCGCGCCGAAGGAGTTGAGGATTGGGCGCCCTAATATGGCATTGTAGGGGTACGGGAGATCGACCACGTCGAAGGTGGCATCTTCGGCCCGCACATTGTCATCTTGGCCGAACGAGACTTGAAGACCTATTTGGCCCAGTGCCCGCAGGGGCTGTCCTTCGAAGCCCTGCAGTGGGATTCCTGAGGGCCCTAGGCGGCTTCGAGGGATCCCCATATGGTCGAAGGCCGCCGCGAACAATACGTTCACGGAGCTACCGCCGTCCACCAAGGCACGCCCCACGTCGCATCCCGCGATAGTGACCCGAATGACCAGGGGGTCCTGATGAGGGAAGTCCACGCCTTGGGCGTCGTCGGGTGTGAATGTAACTTCGTGCTGCGCCCAGTCCGGCGGTGCTTGCGCTGGGTATGCCGCCACGTGATGTAGTCTTCGCGCATAGGCCTTCTGCTGCCGTGCTGAGGCGAATTCCAGCGCAGAGCCTCCGGATATGACATTAATGACCCTGCGGTGGGTTGCCTCCGGGGCCTGCAGCGACAGGAGGCCCTCCCGAGGCTGATGTACGTGAGCTTGGATCCGTAAGGGGCCTTCCTGGGGTTGCATCCCTTGCGCCTGTACCTGCATGGGGGCCTCGTACGGGAATTGGACGTGGGCCACCGCAGGCGGACGCGTCTCCGGGTTCCTGTCCCTAGCGACGCTATCACGGAGCGCCGCGATGGAGGTGCACGTGCGGGTATCGTGGTTGCCGCGGCCGTGGACTACGCACCACAATCCCTGGTGCTGGTCGTTGTAATCTCCACGACTTTTATCGTCGCGGCCCCGACCACGGCCCGCGGGAGCGCCTTCGTCGGAACCGCCTTCAATGTCGAGGACGTACCGGCCGCGCCTCGACTTCTGGTGGCCACGCTTGGGCCGATTGGACGACTCCTTGTGCGAGGCGTCCCTGCGGTCGGGCGCATCCCTGGACGACTCCTGCTTACGTTTTCCCTTCGAAGAACCGTCCTTCGGCGGGTCTTCGGCTTTTGCCGAGGCTCCGGCCTGGTTGGTGTCGGAGTCGTCACCTTGCCTTCGCCGCGCGTCTTCTTCCGCCCTGGCGTATTCCTCCATTTTGTCGAAGAGCTTCGCCACCGTCTTGATTGGCTTTCGCGCATTGTACTCGGCCATCGGGCCCGGACGAAGGCCCTGTATGGCTGCATTAACGACTATGGTTTCATTAACGTCCTTCACTTGGCATCGAACCTTGGCGAAGCGCTTAAAGTAGTCCCGGAGCTTCTCCGAGGGTTTTTGCTTCACAGCGAAGAGTTGGTTCGCGTTGACTCGCTCGACATAGTTTCCTTGGAAGTTGTTGTGAAGGAGGTCGCGGAGCTGCTCCCACGCGTAGATGGAGCCCGACTCTATGGTAAAGAACCAAGAGAGCGCCACTCCCTGCAGCGCGAGGGGGAGTCCCTTCGCCTTCGTGGTGTCGTCTCCGCCCGCGGCCTCGATTGCGGTTTTGTACACGCGCACGAACTCGCGGGGGTCCGCATCACCTTTATAGGGCTCGATGACACTGGGGTATTTGAAGTCTTCGGGCCATGCCGCTTGCTGAAGTCCCACCGAGAGCGGGGACTCTGGATCGACGCGCCGTAGCGGGACGCGGCTGGATGTGGGGGCGTCGCGGCTATCCGCCCTTTCCGGCGTGGGCTCTGGCGCGACCACCGGCGCGGCCTGTTGGCTCCGAGCCTCTTGTATGCCTCGGACAGCCCCGCGAAGGTCCCCCAGCTCCAGCTGGAACGCTTTGAGGGCCGCCAGCAGGGCGCTTTCCACCGCCTGTGCAGGCGGGGTCGCCGGTACTCCCAACGGGCGGATCGGCGCGGGCACGACCACGTCGCGAGCTCCCGAGCTGTCGGTCGCTCCGTCGTGGCTACCTCGAACCGCCCGGTCCGCGCTACCTGCGAGGGTTGCGGCGGGGGCGGCGAGGTCGGCTGCCGTCGCGTCGGCGGGGTCGGTTGTCGCTGCACCAGCGTCGACGTCTTCGACCACGGGGTTCGTGACCGCAACGCCGGTGACGGGGTGGGTCGTCGCGGTGCCTGTGACGGGGTTGGTCGTCGCGGTGCCGGGCACGTGGTTGGTCGTCGCGGTGCCGGCGACGGGGTTGGTCGTCGTGGTGCCGGCGACGGGGTTGGTCGTCGCGGTGCCGGTGACGGGGTTAATCGTCGCCGCGCGAACATCGACGTCTTCGGCCACCGCGCCTGCGTCGCCACCCGCGCTCGCCGCTGCCGATGTCGAAGCCCTGGTACTCATACGATGCTCCGGCCCGGCCGCCTTCTTTCCCTTCGCCGCCGCTGACGAAGCTTTTTTCGGTGCCATCCTTCTTCTTCGGTCTTTAGGCTTGTCCTTGTCCTCCCCACGGACGGCGCCAACTGTTGTGGCTACAGGCCAAACAGAGAGAGAGGTGGTAGTGGAGAGTGATGGAGATGAGTAAAAATGGCTTGCCCTCTCCCCATGGCCTGTATTCATATATATACACACATGAGGAGTGCTTTTACAGTTATACCCTTACATCTGGTTATCCCCTCTGGGGGCACTTATGTCATTACACATGGCCTATTCTGGGCCTTATAACCTCCTACCAGGCCTGCCGGGTTTAGGTGGGGGCCACCCCTACGACAAGTAGGAAATTTGAAATGAGTATGATGGACGAGCTAACTTTCTTCCTTGGTCTTCAAGTCCAGCAACTGAAAGAATGGGCCTCCATTCATCAAACCAAGTATACAAAAGACCTTTTTCAGCGCTTCGATATGGGAAGCAGCAATCCTATGACTACACCAATTGTTAATTCTACTATGCTGGATCCTGGTACGGTGTCGAGGTTAGATATACAATTTGTTTTGTGTCTGTACGCTCGAATTCAGGCTTCCTCTTATGACTCACACCGGCAAGCAATGCGTCACATTTTTAGGTACCTTCAGAACACTCTTGACTTTGGACTTTTGTATTCTTTTAATCCTGATGCGGATTTCGTAGGGTGTAGGATAGATAGGAAGAGAACCTCTAGCACTTGTCACTTCTTAGGCGTATCTCTTATCTCTTGGTCTTCTAGGAAGTAGCCCTTTATTGCACAATCCACTACTGAGGCGAAGTATATAGTTGCTACTATTAGTTCCCCTTAGGTTTTCTAGATCTTATCTACTCTATGGGACTATAACCTTAGATAGTGTTTCTCTCTTCTGTGATAACACCAGTGCTGTAAAACATTGCTAAAACCTGATGCAACACTTTAGGATCATGCACATTAATATTAGATACTATTTCCTTAGAGATCATGTAGAGAAGAGTGGTGTTGTGCTTCACTTTGTAGAGTCGGAGCAGTAGGTTGCAGATATTTTCACTAAGACTCTTGATTCTTCTCATTTTGCTTCTTTGCGGGGGAAGTTAATAGTTATTAGTTCTTTTGGCCTGTTTTGATGGGGAGTTTGATTTCTTTTCTATCTATTGTAACATAATACAAATTTAATTTCAGCAACTTACATTATAAAATAATTATATGGAGTTTTGACTACTATCCTATGTGACATGATATTTTACTTTACATTTTGCCATGTCTTCCGCTAGTTTGTTAGATTTATCGTATCTTTCTCTATATATCTTAGCTTTTGCCATGCTAGATTGGTTAAATGTGAAAAACTTGAACAAAACATGTCTTGTTGGATCTTATGACTAGTTTTGCTCTAATGATCCTTTTATGATTCATGCCATGTCGAATAGGTTAAGTTGAATCTTAAACTTAAATTGAGTTTTAGATTGAGTTATGCTAGTTATTTATCGAAGCATGGGTTTGCTTCTTTTTGGCTTTTACGGCTCGGGTCGCGTATAGCTTACGAACTAAGGAGTAGCTCATTGTTCTTGAACTAAAAATGAGAAATAAAAATGATCTTTTTTATACAAAAAATTGATCTCATCTATTCTATCTTATGAGACGACTTGCCATTATACTAAGTATGAACTCAGTGGGAGTTTTGGATGACCTAAACCACTCTCTTAAGTTTCTTATTTGGGATGGTCGTAGTGAGGCAAGCACACAGTTAAGGAAACAAAAATTGTGGTAAACAATTGAAACTTAGTAGGCAGTTGTGGATAGCTCATATCCAAGACTCACTTTACTAATATAAGACTAAAATATGTTTCAGGAATTGCCAATTGTTCTAATTATGGAAAAAATCAAATGTTTAAACAAAATGATTCAACATTAAACTTGTAGCACTCTAAATTGACTCAATTATAGCTTCTTGATTTCATATCGTTTATTGAGATGACTTGGCACAATTTTGGATACCTTTCGATCGCTACACTATGTTTGGTCTAGCTTAATTAGTCTAGCTTTGCTATATATGGTTTACCATGATCTAGAAAAGCTACTTCACATAATATGGCTTGGTGTAATAATTGTAGAGTCAATTTGGATAATTTTTATGGCTCCTTATGCTAAAAATAAATAAAATATAGCCACTTCATTTCATTCATACTCTATGTTCTTCCGTGCATTTTAATAATTACATTGGTAAAGGAGGAGAAATATTAGTAAAATGCATATCTATTGGAGTTTTTTTTTTGAAATCTTGCTAAGTTTGAGCTTTTATATTTTGTTGTGAGTTTTTTGACCTATTAATCTCTTGTAACTATGTCTAAGGTCAAATAAAATAATTGTTCTTTTATATGGATATAGTGTGAGATTTTTCAAGTTATTTGGTCGATTTGAAATTTTTTGTCAAAAATTTACCATGTTCATTAGCTTCACTGCATTTATGGTTCTTATGGTCATTTTCAATCTTTGCATTGCTTATGTGACTATTTTGAGCTTTTATTTATAAAATTCCATTTTTAATTCTTAAATCACTTCCCTTTTGTATTTTTGAGAAATTGCCAACAAATTCATCAAGAAAGAGATTAAAGAATCATATGAGAACGCCAAGTATTTTATTGTGATAAACTATTGTTATGTTAGAGGAGTAAAAAATTAGATTTTGTAATGATCAGGAAGCGAAGGCATTGGCAGTGATCGCAGTGAACGCGCGCGTCAAGTGCGGAAGTTTCGGCTCGGACGAGATGTGGTGGCAACGGCGGCGATGATGGACAGGGACGAATCCGGCCGGCCGGCCGATCGAATTGGAGACAATCTGATGACATTTGACACCTGCCTGAGCAGCGACACCATGATCGCTCTCTCTCACTCGATAACCAGACCTTGGTACAAACACGTATATATGCAGCTTCACGGACAAGCTAGTCTGTTGGAGTTTGTCCATGTCAAAATTCCATGTCTGGCGTTGGCACTCTTGCCACTACAAGCAGGACGTATATACACATACATCACCACACGCGCACGCACAAGTGTGTCTGATGAATTACCTAACTCTTGACTGAAAACCCAAATTTTAGAATACACTGCCAGAATTAGAGGGCGTCCGATCTGATCGCTGTACACGGCCATCAGACCGTTGTGCACGGCCGCTAGACCACTTTGTACTGCTGGTCTAACCAGTGGAACCTTTTCATACATTTGCATAGTGATCAAATCTTTTCATACATTTGAATTTCAACTTCATATACATTGATATGCCATCACAAAAATTCATAGACATTCTTACATAATCCGTCATATACACGCACACACATCACCGCACGTGCGCACACACACTAGTGCGCCCCTTCTTCAACACAAGCTTTGAAAAACGAAGATCAAAGATAAACTTATAATTTTATAAAATTTCTAATAAATTATACTTGTGCGTACGTAAAAGTGGGCTGAGATCCATCTCACTCTGGCGCACCATAGAATGCGTGTCTCGGAAATGAGCACCGTTAGCCCATCTAAGACCACGTTAAGGTAGATGCGTGCCCGGCTCATATTGCAGTCGGTTCGGCATCGATGGATACAGCACTGTACGTCCATAGAAAGACGGGCCAAATGTTGTCACTCAGGCCGGATCCCATCCCATCTCAAATGGGCCTCTTCGAGGTTGGCCGACATGAAACTTCCCTTCTTCTGACAGTGCATTGCTCTCAAGATAGGATACGGGAGTATTAATTAATGCATAATAGCATACCAGTCGATTTTATTTTCCCATGAAAAAAAAGCAGTGCAATCTATTCGTATATTCTCTCTGAAAGTTTTACAAAATAATTTGTCGAAACTGCCACCGGACGGCCCAACATTGACTTTGACTTTACAGAATTACAGTGTATATTGCACATATTAGTTAGTTGTAGCAGTCGTATATGTATGCTATTATATATATTCAGGTTACAAAGCTTAAATTTGTGTCCCACGGGTCAACACTGACCTTTACTTTACTGTGTATATCGTACTAGTAAGGTGCCCATGTGTTGCAACGAAAACATAAAAGAGTGCATATGAATGTATTTAACATCAACGATGATTCACTGATTAGATGCAACATACATCATTTAGATAGAGAATTAAACGTAGACAATTAAAAGGGTTTGACTGTACACTGCCACTATAGTATATACGTTGCATGTGGTTTTAGGGAGAGTAGCTCATGGAGACGGGGACAACCTATGCCATCATTTTGTGGAAGCTATCCCTACATCTTCCTCAATTAGTTCAATCCACAGCACAAATATGATAGGAATGATTGTTGCGCCTGTAAAAATCAAATGATTATTCCTAAATTGGAGTGCAAAACAATATCAACAAAACGTAACACAGATCCAAGAGCAAAAGCATTAAAACAAATGGAATGAGCACAAAGTAAAATAGAACTTTATTTTTCCTAAGAGCAAAGGACAAATACCTATTGCTACCTTGAGGACATATCAACATTTTTTTAAGCAAGAAACATACTAAATTCCAAAAAAAAAAAACAAAGAACTATAGATTGACATGTGAGCAAAGTACAAGATTTTTCAGTTTTGCTTGGCTTCAGTTTCTTCTACAAATTGACAACTTAATCTTAATTCTTTAAATTATACGAAAGAGAATAAATAGATCTGCATGTGATAACATTCTTTCTTGATCTTCTCATTAGGTAAATCCATCATAAACCCTGAAACTAATTCTTTCTGTGAGAAAGGAGAACATGCAGGTGCCTCCTAATAATTGAATAATTAACTGGAAGTAGGTGGGTGCAATAAGAAAAAAGACATCAACCAGAAAATTAAAACACTGCCTTAAGATTTTTTTTGAGAAACAAATTCATCCTGTATCGGCTGACACCGAGTCCACCCTAATGCCAAGATATTAATTAAGCTGGGCACAACCTAATTGAAGTTTCAGCTAGAATACACCATGTATAGAACAACTCAAATAGTACTGCAGATCTCGTTCCCATTACGCACACGAACCGACATGGCTCACCAAGCTCGGCAACTTTTTTGAAGCCGTAATCGTAAGATAACGACTGGTTGGTAGCGAGCGATTAGTCACCCGCTACTACTGCTTTACACCGATTCAGAACACAGAGCACGTTTAGCGCGTGCTTTGTGTTGATTTACTGAATCCAAAACGCTCCGAACTTTCGCGTTAGTCTCGCTGCCGTACAATCGATTTCCCAACCACACCTCGTTCAAGCCGCACTTGGACCGACTCCTCTCGTTGGCATGGTGCGTTCAAAGAACGTTCCTGTTGGATTGCCCCCTTTGAGTTAGCCATCCTTTCTTATTCCTTTCGATAACTCAGCATGCATGCTAAGTTGGTTGCTATACGTTTTTCGTGTATTTCCCTCGTCTTGATACTCTTCCTTTAGACGGATCGTCTTGCTAATCAGTTACACAGTTATATGGCCTGATAATACACCTGATAACGACAACAGTCACAAGTTCTCCAAAAAGTACAAAAGAATACAAATTATGGCAGGAACAACATCAAAATTCACACCAGAGCAATACATTATTCCATGCATTGATTGATCAAAAGAAAAAAAAACCCAACAGCATGGATTTTTCATTACACACAGTAACGAGAAACCGATAGAAATCCAGCGTACAAATAGTTCACAGCAATTGCAAATAGCTATGTCAAAAGCAAAAGTAGTTGCTTCGAAGAATGGAAGCAAATATAAGTACAACCAGATCTCTATCATAACTGTCTTCTTGACATTCTTCCTATAACAGCCAAGCAGGAAACAAATAATGTCAAATATCCAATGATCATGAAAGACAAACCATCGCTCAGGAGCCGCAGCAAGCAGATTGCTGAGCTGCTGGTGTCTCAGCACCTTGGTCCGTCTTGTTGTTAATCTTGATTGCCTTGTCCTACAAAGCAACATTAAGTCCATCAGAACACCGAACAAGATGGAGTTTGAAACATAATTGAGTACACTTATCTGTACCTCAGGCTTAGAATCGGTCTCAGCAAGCCTCTGCTTAACGTCGCGTGCAATGGAGAACAAAACTTGCTCCACATTAAGGTTCGTCTTGGCACTCTGAACGACACAGCGCACGGTGAAATTAAAACAACTTCGTCACTGAAAAGATCAATCAATCAATTCAGACAAGCAACATACAGTTTCGAAAAACTTGATGCCGTATTCATCGGCCAGTGCTTGCCCCTTCGCAGTAGGTACAGCCTGGAGCAACAATTGAAAAGGGATAAAAATATTTAACCAGTAATTTCAAACCGATAATACAATGTAAACCCCAGCTAAATATTACAGAACACCAAAACAATAAAGTGAGAGAGGAATTCATGGATGCATACCCTTTTACTCTCATCCATATCAGCCTTGTTGCCAACCAAAATTTTGTTGACATTATCAGAGGCATGTTGCTCGATATTCCGAATCCAGTTTCTTATGTCTGTATGTTGAGCGAATCAAAAGTCAAATAATGGGCAAAAGTTCAAAATGGAAGCATCAGGGAATATATGGGTATGAAGACAGTACTGTTGAAAGATGACTCATTAGTGACGTCATAAACAAGCAGGATACCCATGGCTCCCCGGTAGTATGCTGAGGTAAAATGAAGCTTACTTGGTTAAAAGGTTATCATATCACTTTGCAGAAAATTAGTCTAGCAGAATGGAACAAGCATTATACCGGTGGTAATAGTCCGGAAACGTTCTTGACCAGCTGTGTCCCAAATCTGTAGCTTAATACGCTTCCCATCCAGTTCTATTGTTCTGATCTTAAAGTCAATACTGCATAAACGAAGTATTTGAATCAGTGTGGGGGAACATAACAAATGTCTCAATTCCCATTTGATGTAGGAAGACATTAGGATAAGTAAAACAACCAACACCAAAAAGACCTACGCAATTGTGGTAATAAAGCTCGTAGTGAAGGAACCATCAGAGAACCGCATGAGGAGGCAACTCTTCCCAACACCTAGACATGGAAAAGGAGAAAGAGGAGTTCTTATCAGACAATTGGTACAATACAAAACTTGAGTAACGAACATACTGCCAGCTGAGAAATAACAAATTCAACGGAATAAAAATATTTTTGGAACTATCCCATATAACTTTACCACAATGTAACTGCTAGAGCAAGACTCAGTATACTGCAAAAGTTTTGCCTTGGAAGAGAGAGATGGAAGGCCCAGTTATAAAACACTAAAAAACATGGAGCCATACACTTTTGTGTGCTAAGATCAATGCCTGACAGAACCCAGCCATTATGTTATGCAGAATTGGGAAATACTTGTCATGATAACCACCGCCTACTTGATCCCATCAGTAAGGATAGATCAGGAAAAGAGTGAAAGCACATTTCCTTGTTAAATTTATGTGACACAATTTTCAACTACAGTAAAATTCATTTATCTTTAGTGTTTGATCCATCGGTTTCACCCTTTGCTCCAACTAAATTCCAACAGCTGCTCCTTTCACTGATCATCCGACCTCACAAGCAATGAACTCCTTCTATCCACTATCAGCAGTGCATTGCAATATAAAATTTTATCGGACTATATATTCTGAAACTAACGGGAGAACCAATCCAATTTAATTTTAATTCATATGACCCAAAACATATTAATAAATAAGCATATCACTTTTTCTCTTGTCAAATTTCAACAGGGCATGGAAACATGTAAATTCACCAAATCTTAGTAAGTCAATATGCTACGGTACACAATTTGATCTTCTCTTAGAATTGTATACCTGCAGAGGACACTCATAGCGTGGAGGGAGGCTCAATCCGGTGACGTTGTGGCGGGAGAGGCCCGATCCGGTGGTGTTGCGGCTGAGGGAGGCCGGATGCGGCGATGGTGGTGGTGACCGGGGATGGGGCTCCACTCTCCCTCTTGCTCTTCTCCACCGATGATGCCTGGCGGCATGTGGTGGCACAACATCGTGAATTTGGCGAGGGAGGTAGGGAGGGAGGGAGACTTACGCGGCCGCCGGAGAGGGTGGATGCGATGGAGAGTGCGATGTTGGGCTTCTCCGCGACCTGCAACGGTGGCGATCCAAGAGTGAGAAGATTTGGACGTAGAAGACGGAGAAGTGGAAGTTGCACCTCTTTTATGGTAGGAGGAGGAACCGTTTTCTGAGCACGATCGTGCTTGCAACCGCAACCTAACCTGGGCAAGCGGGGGGAGGAGGAGGCGGCGGCGGCGCGGGGTGGGGAGGAGGAGGCGAGGGGCGGAGCGGAGGAGCCGGGGGAGGAGGAGGCGGCGGCGCGGGGTGGGGGAGGAGGCGAGGGGCGGAGCGGAGGAGCCGAGGGAGGAGGAGGCGGCGACGGCGCGGGGTAGGGGAGGAGGAGGAGGCGGCGGCGCGGAGGAGCGGGGGAGGAGGCGAGGGCGGAGCGGAGGAGGTGAGGGCGGAGGGGAGAAGGAGGCGGCGGCGGATTGGAGGAGCCGGGGAGGAGGCGGCGGAGTGGGGGGAGGAGGAGACAGCGGCGGTGCCGGGTGGGAGCGGGGGAGGCGGCGGCGGAGCGGAAGAGCGGGGGAGGAGGAGGCAGCGGCGGCGCGGGGTGGGAGGGAGGGGAGGAGGCGTCGGCGCGGGGTGAGGAGGAGGAGGCGGCGGTGGCGCGGAGGAGCGGGGGAGGAGGCGGCGGCGGCGACGCGGTGTGGGAGGGAGGGGAGGAGGCGTCGGCGCGGGATGGGGAGGAGGCCGAGGAGGCGTCGGCGCGGGGTGCGAGGGAGGGGAGGAGGCGTCGGCGCGGGAGCGGTGGACTCGGTGGAGCGGGGGAGGAGGCAAGGGCGGAGGCAGCGCACGGGAGGCAGGCGAGGGCGCTTCGTGAGGAGGGTGGGGCCACACGTCAGTCAGCTTTTTTCTGAGGAAGGGTAGAAGAGGCCGCACCATCCACCAACTCCTTCTTTTATATAGTAAAGATAAAGATATATTAGTTAGTTGTAGCAGTTCGTATATGCATGCTATTAATTTGTACTCCAGAGAACACAAATTATTAGATTGAGCCTACTATTGTATGGGTTATTTATGAGGATTTTTCACTATACACTTTTTCCTCAAAAATTTAAATTTATATCATGCAGATTTACTACTATAAAATAAGCTATACTAAACACCTCATCATAGATAGTTCATGGGAACCGTTTGTGCTGTAATTATCACAGACGATTTTACAAGCGTGACCGTGTACCGTCTGTGATATGCATTATTATAGATGGTTCTTGTTTATAACCGTCTGCGATAGTTCATAGACGATTATTAATATAAACCGTCTATAACAATTGCAGACGTCACAGACAGTTTTTTATTAGAACCGTATGTGATAGTTCACAGATGATTATTAACACAAACCGTCTATGATAATTGCGTATCACAGGCAGTTTGTGGTTTGAACCGTCTATGATATGTATTTATATGCATGAATGGTGCTTTGTCTCCCCGATGCGCGCGTCTCTTCGATCGTTTCGGCTCCCCGATGTGTCTCTTCATCTCACGTGCCAAATTTATTCATTATTGTATAAAAATGATTGTCCGCCACCGAAGATTAATCATTACATCATCGATCCAGTACGAGCACCTCACCAGCTGCCTACCTTCCTTTTCTCTCAAGCACAAATAAATAGCTCCCTACTCTTCCTTATCGCTGGCATTGATGGCCGTCCTGTACGAGCACATCACCTATCGTATGCTGTCTGATGCTGCGGAAGGACACCGTGTCAACAGTGTCCTCTCTTCTATGTTTGAGAATTTGTGAAAGCAATTGAAGGCAACCTTCCATCGTCATGATATCCTCTTTCAATGCGTTTTTTGGTTGGTCTCCCGCTTCCAGTGAGCTAACCTCTCCATTGACGTGGTCCTTTACAATGACGTTACATGTTTTCAGGAGGCTTACTGTTGCTTGGAGTGCTTAGTTGAGGCGGCGGGCGAGCGAGTCAACCTTGTTGAGACCCCTCAAGAAAGGGAAGAGAGCCTATGGGCTCAATTCGATTTGATTGTTCAGTCAGAGGGTATTTGGGATACACTCGAACGAACGCGTTAACGGGTGGACGTATTTCGGGCTTTGTTCGTTGATGATTCCAAATCGTCCGATACCGACCACATCGCCTATGAAGTTTTGAAGACGGAGATAGCATGCTAGCTCCGCCACTAGAAAACTTTGTAGTAGTTAGGTTTCTACTTTTTTATGTTTTGTAAGAAGCAATTGGCCATGCTGCTTGGCCATATGTAAATACAAGTAGCTGGATTTGTATATATTGTTTTCTATATATGTAAACGATCTCGCTATAATTGATCGGTAAAAACCAACTACGTAATACATGTTTACTCCTGAAGAATATAAGGTTTGGGTTGAGTATAGATGCAATGAATCCTTTTGATAACATGAGCAGCCGACATAGCATCTGGCCCATGAATGTATGCATGTACAACCTTCCTCCTTGGCTGTGTGTGAAACAAAAGTACATTTTGATGTCACTACTTATCCAAGTGCCAAGGCAACCTAGGAACGATATTGATGTGTACCTAGCACCATTGGTAGGAGATCTTTTGACACTGTGGAACAAATGGGAATAGGTATGGGATGCGGACAAACGAGAGATCTTTACTCTGTGCGCTATGTTGTTTTACACCATCAATGATTTTCTTGCCTTTAATAACCTATCAGGGTTGAGTACAAAAGAAGCAAAAGCCTGTCTGCACTGCTTAGATTACACCGAGAGTGTTTGGTTGAACAACTCACGTAAAACTATGTATATACGTCACCGTAGGTTCCTTCTAAGGTATCACTCAAACCGTTAGATAAAGAAATAATTTGAAGGAAAAAAAGAGGACGACTCGGCACCAATGCCTTTTAGCTGGAAAGAGGTCTACGATATGGTTAAAAATATCGATGTTGTGTTCGGAAAGGGACATAAGTTGAGAACCCGTTAGAAGAACATGTGGAAGAAGATATCAATATTTTGGGACTTGCCTTATTGGGAGTACTTAGAAGTTCGCAATTGCATCGACGTCATGCACATAGAGAAGAATGTATGTGATAGCTTGATTGGTCTCTTACTGAATATTCATGAAAAAATAAAGGAGGGTGTTAATGCATGGTGTGACTTGGTCGCTATGAACATCAGGACCGAGTTAGCACAGGTAGAGACTGATAAAGGCCGGACGTATCTTCCCCTTGCTCGCTACACTCTGTCTAAGTTTGAGAATTGAACTATGCCAGTGCTTGCATGGTGTAAAAGTTCCGTTTGGTCACTCCGTCAGCATAAAGAAACTTGTTTCCATGGAAGATTTGAAATTAATTTGCATGAAGTCTCATGACTATCATGTGCTTAATGACACAATTGCTTCCTGTTGCAATTAGAAGTATTTTACTGAACAAGGTTCGAGTGACAATCATCAGGCTGCGTTATGTCTTTAATGTAATTGCTCAGAAGGTCATCGATCCCGATGGACTAGATGCTTCATAGGGCGAGGTGGTGACAACTCTATGTCAACTTGAGATATATTTACCTCTATCATTTTTGATATCATGGTTCATCTCATTGTCCACCTCGTGAAAGAGATAAATATATGCAACCCCGTGTTTCAACGTCATATGTACCCATTCGAAAGGTACATGAGAATTCTCAAGTCCTATTTACAGAATCGATCTCGGCCAGAGTGCAGCATCATCAAAGGTTATGCAACCAAAGAAGTCATTGAGTTTTGTATCAATTATATGGCTTACATCAAACCGATAGATGTGCCTCTATCTTATCACGAGGAGAGGCTAGAGGGTATGGGGACCATCGGAAGGAAAGCAATAACTCCCGATCTGGATATGTACACTCAAGTCTATTTCATGGTCTTGCAAGGCATGACTAAAGTGTTCCTGTATATTGAAGAGCACAAGGATATGCTACGCTAAGAGAATCCATGTTGGTCGGAGGTCTGGATCACTGAGAGGTCATCAAGTAAAATACCGCAATGGTTGGCAAAAAGGGTCAAAATTTACAATTGTGACATGGCAAGGATACAACATTAATGGGTACACATTTTATACAACATATCAAGATAAAAAGAGCACAGTCCAGAACTCAAGTGTCCGCATAGATGCATTTCATGATCAGTTCAATACCACTAGCTCAAGCTCCTATACGGGCCTATAGAGGAGATTTGGAAGCTCGACTACATAATTTTTAAGATTCCTTTATTTTGGTGCTATTGGGTCCAACTCCCATAGGGTGTAAAGGTCGACAAGTACGGTGTCACTACTTTAGACCTGGAACATGTAGGATACAAAGATGAATCATTCATACTTGTGAGGCAAGTTATTCATGTTTGCTATGTAACTGACTCAGCAAATAAGAAGCGCCACGTAGTTGTTCGTGGAAAAAGAAGGATTGTCAGAGTTGAGAATGTTATGGATGAGGAAGAGTATAGTGAATTTGATGAGTTACCTCCATTCGGAGATGGCATCAGGCTCGAGGAAGAACCAAGCGATGAAGCAAGCTATATGCATGTTGATCATTGTGAAGGGCTTTATTTCAAAGGAAATAGCCAAGTGGAATAATCCCATATGACGAACACCTATTTGGAATCTATTCCAATGTAATTAAGAAATTCAGCATGTAATTAAGGAATTATTCCATTGTAATTAATTTGGTAATTTAGAAATAATTATATCTGTGATTGTATCTGCTTGCTTGTTTTAGAGGGCATGGCTAGTATTTCCCGAGGCTAGCTGAAAAATCGATTGAACTATCACTGGCAGTTTAGTGGCACAAACTGTCTGTAATATATGTATCATAGACGGTTCCATAATAGAACCGTCTGTGATATGCTTCCACATCACAGACATTTACATAATAGAATCTTCTGTGATAAGCTACCACATCACAGAAGGTTCTATAATAGAACTGTCTGTGATGTGCTACCTCATCACAGATGGTTCTATTATGGAACTGTCTGTGATAGTTCTTCTATAAGTAGGCCCCCCACTAGGGTTTGCGCTGTTACTCCTTACTCGCACACCCCTCCATCTCCTCATCCCCCTCCGACACCGTCGCCGTCGCCGCCATCGCAGAACCCGACATCTTCGTCCTCTCCTTCCACACCAGATTGGTAGCCCCGTCACCTCACCTTCCGATGCCTCCTCTCCTTCCCATCGCCTCTCTTCCTGACACTGCCTCTCCTTCCTGTGGCCTCTCTTCCCGACGCTACCATTCCTCCCTATCGCCTCTCCTCCCGGAGGTATGGATTCCAAATCCCACTTCTATATCTTATGTGTCTTAGATCTATCTATATCTATTAATGTGTGTTGGATCCGAAGTTCAATGTTTTCGTGAGTTCTCTTCCCCTCCCATCGCCTCTCCTTCCAAAGGAATGGATCCCAAATACCACTTTTACCTCATGTGTTTTACATCTGTCCATATATGTTAATGTGTTTTTGACATGGAACCCAAAAAGGAATGGGGAAATGGATGTGGGAGGGAAGGTGGGCCTACTTGTGCTAGGCTAGAAGTGGTAAGGTTGTTGGGGGTGGTCTCAGTGTGGTCCTCACATGGATGAAGACATGGATGGTGATCCCTTATCATTGCTGAAGATCGATGTTGCCTTGTGGTCCTCATGGTCAGCCTTTTGGGTCCCTAGTGGTCCACGCTATGTTCTTGTCTCCTCTCCTTTGAATCTCCTCTCCGTAATTCTATGGGTGGGCTGCTGGTTGCCTTTGGGGGCTTCGTGCTTGTGGTTTCCTTTGGTTGGCTTTGGGTCATGACATTATCTCATTAGTTAAGTAAAAAGAGGTATGAAACACTGTGAGTTGAAGTAGTAGTTGTAAAATAGGAACATTACAACACTGTATACTTGGGCTTCAAAAGGCATGAAGCAAATTTGCTTCATGCCCTTTCAAGCCTATGTGTATGGTGTTTTAATATTCATCTTATAGTTGTTGAGAAATATATGTCACATCACTCAAAATCCTAATTGGGAGAGAAACAAATTATGAGGGTGTACGAGGATGGAAATTGCTACAAGAGCTTGGAATGACATGTTAGTGCTCCAAAGAGATCTTATAGCAATAATGTGTGCCAAAGAGACCATTAAAGGGCATGAAGCAAATCATACACTTCAGTGTGTCAGATTTTATGAAGTAAGTTATGCTATTATTTTTTTCCTCCTCATCATGCTAGGTGCTAGGCTTGGTTGCTGTCTTAGGCATAAAAGAACCTTTGGGCTGTCGCACCATTCTTTTGTAAATGAAGGGTGTGACAACCTAAAGGTTTTTTTGTGCCCAACATAGCAACCAAGCCCAACACGTAGCATAATGAGGGGGGAGAGACTCCAGCCATAACTTACTTCATAGAACTTGACACTAAACTATATGATATGGCATGTTATTGTTGCAAAGAGATCTTGTAGCAATAATATACGTCACCAAATGTTTTTATTTCTTAACAACTACATTAAGAACATGATGTCGCCATAACTGATAGCTCACTATAATTTGTTTTTTCTTGTAAGAGAGATGACATCCGCACAGTCGTCGTTGTCGTCATTGCCGAGTGGGTCTGATGCTCCTAAGACCAAGGTAATTAACTGTGCTAGAGGAATATCAAAAAGGCCAGAGGGCTGAATAACCATCATGGAGGTCTCTCCAATGGGATCCCTCTGCAACTGAAGAAAGCAGTGGTAGCATTCCAGACTACTTGCGGGATACTTGGAAGGCAACCAGTCCCCATTGTAATCCGATCAGAGGCCTCCCTGCCATTTGCTAGGATCATAAATGAGCGCACTTGAAACTGGTTAAGAGTGAGGTTATTAACCACATCTTTGGGAGTTGGCTCTTTCAAAAACCCTCACAGACAAGGAAGTGTCCCAACGCCTGGTATAACTTCATGTGGTTAAAAATAACATGGTTGCCTCTTGCAGAAAGCATTGACTATTGAATCTTCCAAAGGCTCCTTTGAAGTAGACGGGAAGAGGGATACACTATCCACAGCCCTAGGAAACAAGTAGCACATATGTCACATGCGAGACCTAGAGGTTTATGTACTTGGAGACACGATTCCCAAATGACTCTGAGGCATATAGGAGTAGGAAGTGAACCAAGGTCGAGCGCGTGGAACAATTGAAACAAGAGCTTTGTGTACAACTTGAGAAAGAGCTATCTACATCACTTCAAGACAAGATAATTGCCTCACTTCAATGAGAGATAGATTCATTGAGGGAATAACTAAATGAAGTCTACAACCAATCGCAAGCCACCCCCATTGTTGCGGAAGCCAGCCCAACTCAACATCAGAGTAGCTGCGCATGCACGCCACTTTCTGAACATAGCGATGCCCACTTACCTATCGACGACATCTAGATAATGTAACTCTCTAGAATGCTACATAGATAGATCTAGTGGGTGTCTTAGCTCATCGTGTATAGTTTTGTAGGTGCCCACGTTGTGCATCCTTAGAGTCGGGCTTGTTGGCTCCATTCCCATTGACGCTGGGTAGGGGATGGCGTATCCATGCCTGCTAGGGATGCTGATGCACGGTGCCAGCTAGGGACTGGTTTCACGAAGATCCAGGTAGACATGGTTAATAACATTTTTAGGGCCGTCCCACTGAAGAAGCCCCCAAACGAAGAGATCATGACACTATAGGATGCCGTCCACACATTCGTCCAGTGGCCTAAGAGGGACATCACCTTGAACCCTTTAGTGTCGTGATCTCCACATGACAATACCTGTCAAATAGGAATCTTTATAACTCCACCTCAAGTTCCACTTCAAAAGGCCACCATATCCACTCCTGTGGAGACGACGCTGAAGATGTATCTTGAGCAAGACGCTCAGACCCAATTGAAGAAGATTAAGGCACCTCCTAAATTTTGGCAGTACAACCTCAGAATGTTGTTGGTCCCTGAGTCGCAATTACCTAGCCTTAGACTAGTTTTCGAGTCTTTGCATGCTTGGTACATGCAGAGGTCCAACGACCAGAAAAATCGGCAGAGTGGATTCACCATCAGATACACGGAGGTGCATTTCCACAACAGCATGGGCTACATCATTGTGGGCTTCCAAGACTTATTTGAATATTCAACATCAATGCCCTCGATGCCTTACTTATATGATGCTAGACACTGTAAGTGTGTACAATCAAGTCTAAATTCACATAATACTGATAAATATCATAACTCATTACTTATTACAGATACATGATTCAAGAAGCTTGACAACGCTGAGAACCAGTGGGTTTCCTCGACCCACACTTGATCTCTAAGCAAAGCATCGATAATAATGCATCATTTGTCAAAAACTACATAACGAAGGGATCGCTTACTCACAGCCTTGATGTTGAATAGCTTACAAATGACATCAATACCCTATAACCTAAAGTAAGTGCTTCACTAGTTGCTATACAAGTTTCATTTGTACTTTGTATGCAATATGAATTTAGGTTTAATGACTATGATGACATACATGACTAGCTTTCACTGGATTTTGCTCGTATTTGTACCAAAGTGGAGCAAGGTAATATACATCGATTCCCTACTCAAGAACAACCACAACTTCACCCTTATGGAACAAATACTCAATAGGTATGCCCCATATATAACTCTATTGTAGTTTTCTCTTCGGTTGCAATGGCCGAGACTAATTTTTTGGAATCACGTAGGCCGTTCATATGGGAACCCAGGCGTGAGACACCCGTAGTCATCGTATGTGTGTTCTGTACTAGTCCTATGGTTAGTAGATAATACATACATTCACAACATTGAGATCACATTCATACACATCGCATATATTTAATGTATGACAAAGGGGTGAATACATAAGTGATGCATAATATGGTTTTACAGCATATGGCTGATCGCCCAAGTAAATACTAGAGTCAAGAGTAAATTGCAGTGGAAGACTAATAAATAAATAGAAATATCGATCCAGTGGTATGCCACCATAGCCCACAGGCAACTGACTGGGGATTAGGCCCCTAGGAAAACCCATAGTCGAACTCCTCAATGCTGAGGCAAAGTACACGTTGTCTAGCATATATCCTTCATCTTTGATCAACAATAATTTAAACAAGGTTGAGTACATTGCGTACTCAATAAGACTTGTAGTGTATCGTAAAATTATACATATGTGCAAGGCTATCAAAGGATGAGGCTCTATACTAAGTTATTTTCATTACAAAGCAAATTTTATTTACAATATAAAATAAGTAGTAATTTGCAACGGAATTGTAAAGTGCATTTGACATGTAAGGAAATAGCAATTATATAACTTTGATAACAGTAAATCACATCCATTTGTAGCCCTCCTCGGCTGTGAACATTGCACAATTCCCATCCATGGGAATGGCACATGATTAGACGTTCATGCCATCCCATATGTTCAGTGCAACAGTTTTAAAAAAGAAAAAATATACCCATTGTGGCTGCATCCAAGCTTGTTCATGATCGCGAGCACAACTATTTAAATAGTTTTTAACACTCTATAGGGGTTGTACAATTTTACCCAGATGAGATAATCAATTATACAGTTGGCCATTACACGCTTCCTTGGGCATGCAACGATAGTGATTATCATAAAGCCTTTAGACCATCTAGTTCTAATCTTGCACCAGCTTGATGAATGGACAAGCCCTCACTTGGGTGCACCAAGTGAGTTGCATGACAGACCCTCACCTTAGCGAATTACCGTTGTATTAGCAAGCTTGGTCCCAACACCTTAGTGAAGGGAGCCCCTATGAGCAGACCGTTACGCAGATTGCCCTTACCACTTCTGCGCTACCACAATGCAAGGCTAGACCTAGACAACTTAATCAGCTAAAATCAGAGCCCATATAACACAGTGGTTGTACGGTGTGACTTAGATGTGCGGCAATAATGTTGGTCCTTAATTGACCCGGGCCAGAATCTCCCCTATCTACATGAGAGATTTTGTCTCACATTTGACAATTTATCATATAACTCATCTGCATCCAAAAACTATGTTTTTTCATTTTGTTTTATACCAAACTAGCAGAGGTTCCTCCTCTGGTCTCACATTTTGAAACCATTGATATGCATGCGCAAATTTTCCGAAATATCAAACTTAGCAAAAGCTATTGCGAGGCTAAGCATCTTTTCCATATATCAATGTAGTATTCCCAATTTGATAGTATATATGATGAGGATATCACTTCCATGCATACAACTAATGGATCCGAACCTATACACTTGCAAGGTCCAATCACACGAGCTCACGCACAACAATTGAACTACAGGTAACTTTGTTTCTAGGAGCACATTTTGTTTCTCATGAGAATATGCTACTACCTAATGCATGTGATGTTCTTTTACTTAGAAACTTAGGAGCTGATCATAAAGACACACATGTGCGATTCAATTCGACCTCTGAAGACAGCACCAACTTCAAACGTTCATAACTTTCACATACGAAGTCCGTTTGAGGCCCATGAGTACTCGATGAAAAGCTTTTCTCGTCCTCTTTCCAATGGATCTGGTATCATCTCCAAATTTCTCCTGTGTACATCGCAATCACTCAAAGAAGGTGCTACGTCACCTGTTTAGGCCAACTTGGGCCTTGTAATGCTTGAGCCCAGGAGAAGGCGCCCCTCTCTAGGCCCGTACTGTTCACGGTCACACTATTCATATGAACAGTACCATGAATAGTACCACCTCTTATTTCTTAGTTTTGTGCGGCCTTCCCTCCCTTATTTAAGGAGGCCACACCCTTCTAGTTTTCTCGAATTTCGTTTGCTTAGTTTTTCCATTGTGAAAACTCTTGTTCTTCGCTTGTGTCGACTACCAACCGTAAAGAACCTCTACAAAATCCCACCTTTGCACGGTTGATAATGACTTGGTGATTAGTTCAGCAATTGCTTGGTTCGTACATGATGCGTTCGTAGCTTGGATCGTGAGAGTTGATCATTGCCAATCGAAATTATCCTTCTTATCGAAAGATCGGGACAACAATGGCACATCAATTGGTATCAGAGCTCAAGGTTGATCAGTGAGAATTTTCTTTACCTACAGTCCACAAAAAGCCACGAAAAAATAAAAAAATTTAGGGTTTGTTCATCCTGTCCCAAACCAATCTGTGCCTTGCAATTTTCTTTTCAGTAAATTGCTTGTTGAATTTTTGGTTGCATCGTCATGTCTAGTTGCTGATTTATAGTTCTAGTTTTTGTCTAGGTTACCATTGTCTAGTTTGCACCTTGATATCCTGCTGCCGCCTTCCTTCCTCTGTCGTGGCACACACATCCACTACCAATCACCACCGTGGCAGCCAAAACTCCAGCCTCCGCAGCCAAAATTCTAGCTGCGGTAGCCACCAGCACACCGAACTGCCACCGCTACCAATTTCTGCCGTGGCAACCGTTTTCCGCCGCTGTTTTAACATTTTGCAAAGGAGCAGGAATCAGAAGGGGAAACCCTAATCAGTCAGTGTCGGTTGTTCAAAAAAAAAAGAAAAAAAAGAAACAGAGAAAAAAAGAGAAAGGAGAGACAAAAAAAGAGAGTGCCCTCCTTCCCGAAAATTGACAAGCACGTCAAACTTTCTCCAAAACAGGCGAAAATTGGTGGAGACCTTCTACATATAGCCCCAAGCTTCCACAAAATAATTTATCAAGTTTGGCCTACGGGTTTAAAAGATATAGCAGTTTCAATTTGAACTCGAGTCGGTTTCTAGTCCGAGTAGCAATTTGATTCCGAGACACCTTCAGTAAAACGGGCATACCTTTTGCATACGGTGTCTGTTTTCGATGTTCTTGTACTCGTTGGAAAGCTAACGATGAGGCGCATCCATAAAAATGACTTGCTTGCACTAGTCACCCTCCAAGGCCCCCAAAATCAACCATCTTTGGACCTAAACCCGCGTCGCAAGTTTTTGGTTTCTGTTTTTGCCCCTTTTCTTGGTCTTCCCTTTGGAATTTGGGTTTCACCTCAACTGAAAAGTTGTAGATCTCATCAAAACCTTTCAAACGAATTTATATAAGCCATATGAAACTTTGCCTCGTCCATCATTGAGACTAGCTATTGTTTCTGCTCAACTAGGCTTGGATCAGCAACATCGACTATTACGTTGAATAGTTATTCAACTTGCAATTATTGATTTGATTTTTGTTAATCCTTACTACCATATTGAAGCTTTTCAAGCTCCACTTCCTACTAACTCCACAGGTATCGTTTCCTCGCAATCGTTGGGCTATTCATCAAGTGAGAGTATCATGAACCAGCCATCGGTTGTGCCACTTCCTTGCTGCATAGGTAAAGAGCTTGTAAGAACTTGGTACAAGCTTGAGGGTGAGTGACTTTTGAGCCTCCAGAACCTAGTAGTTAATAGGGACATATACACTGTGTTTTGCTCTTTATTTTCTACTAATAATGGCAGGTTCAAAATCACAAGGGGAGAATAGCAGGTCCAACGTTGAGGAAGATGCATTTCTCGGAGACATCATGCAGAAATTCTCACGCTTGTTGAGTCAACATTCGGAGCGTCTTGAGATGGTTCTAGATCGCACCAATAACGATCTTGCGGCGATTGCTGCTCGAGTGGAGCAGCTAGAGAGAGCTCCACCTCCTGCTATTGCCCCCGCTCCCGATGGCTGTATCGATCTCGTCGTCAACCAGGGGACCGATCGCGCCGGCGCGCCGAACAGCTCCATTGAGCAGGCTGTAGTCGCCAACAACTCTGCAATGTGCGCCACCGCTCCAGCAAGTGCAACTGCCCCAACGATGGAGAACGCTCTATTGGCAGCACTTGAGACATTGCAGCACGAGCTAGTAGACCTCTGAGGGGCTATGTAGGAGATGCAAGAGGCTCGAAGCCAGCAAGTGCCTCCAGCAGTGGTGGTGGAAGCCACACCTGATTGGGCGGACAGCCGCGATGCCCCCACCTCTTGTCGCGCTACGCTCCAATGTGTAGATCCGGAGTCTTCACTATCTGCCGGCCTGTAGCAGTCGGCATGGCCAGAAGACTTCAAGTTCCCAACTATCGAGCCGTACAAGGGCGATATGGACCCTAGGGAGTTTGTTCGCGTGTACGAGACGGCTATCGAAGCCACCGGCGAGGATGACTCTTCCATCGCTCTACAGGGAGTAGCACTCTCCTGGTTCTTTACCATGGAGCTGAACTCCATTTACGCATGAGCAAATCCGCGACATGTAGGACCCAGATTTTACAATCCAAAATTCTCTATAATTCCACTGCACTATTCCCTGAAATCATTAAATTGCAGCAGCGGAAAGCATAAATATATAGTAGACTAGATATCAGAACTAGATAGTGCTCACAGATACAGAACTAGATATCAAAATACATATCATGCAGAAGCATAAATATAATAGTAGACTTACTCATGGGCCGATTAGGCTGAAATCATTAAATTGCAGTAGCGGAAAAACAAAGCACACAGGTGGAACCCTCAGGACGTGCCCACAGGCAGCCAACTGGGGGTTCGTGACCTAGTTCTTGACATCTTCATCTTCTTCACCATCTTTTCTGGGTGTATTGCTGAAGCGTAGCGATCTGCCTCTTGATTCTGGATTTATTGAGTGAGCGAGGGTGAGCACGAACCACCGTGCTCCGCGAGCCAATACATAGGATGCAAATAGATAACATGCATGGCTTATCAAGGAAAGGCTCGGGTTATTTTACTTGACATAAATTGCTTTTGAAACAAGATACATAGAAACTTCCTGAGACCTAGCAGTTTGAACTAAAACATAGTGTGTGAAAGAATGCAATAGTAATAGCGATCCAGATTCCATCCACCGTTACATGATTTCTGCACCATATGATAATCTTTCAGCGTTATAACCGCTTACCTTATCACTGGGATGACACCCAGGGCAATACAAATCAGGGCTTTCCACTGCTCTCCACTTTTCCAATTCCACCTCCAAAGCTGTTTATGAAATAGAACTATATCTGGTGAAGTTCCCATCTCCGCCCTTGACCATGGGCACGGCTATTCGAATAGTTTTCTACTCTGTAGAGTTTGCACACTTTACCCACAAGAGATAATCTGCTCGTTGCCCCACATGATTCCTTAGCCATGCAGTTCAGTAGATCATCATAAGGCTGTTACAATGCATTTTTCCTAGCAGAGTTACATTCGCTAAGGTTTCACTCCCTTCGGGGTACGACCACCCTTCCAAGAGCCCCCTCTTGTGCCGTCACGTCGGAGGATGTGGCCATCCTCTGCCCACCCGTGGTCACATCGGCGCAACCCTTACTTTAGTTGATGCAAATTAGTTAACCCTGCCCACATTTTGCCAGCTTGTGGTTGTACTTGCTTTACACAGGAGGTCATGACAAGATTCGGTCCTTAAGGCTATCTGGGCGGTTCTACCACTATCCATTTTGTGCTTCCACTGCACCACTCACACCACCGAACCATCCGTCCAGATAAGTAAGCATGTTGGGGTTTTCGGGGACATAAAACCCCATAACCTCCCAGATCAGTTACTCATGATTAAAATTGATGCTTGGGGCATTTTGGTGCTCCCGAGTACCTAAGCAATACTAAGCAGTAGCATATAAATACAGACTTATTTTCGAAAATTATAACATTATAATTTTTCTAGGGTGACAAGGCTCAGATATTCAAGTGTTCCAAGTGAGTGTAATACAAACAAGTATAGTAATGGGAATATGACTAGAAGCTGGAAATCAACATAACTTTTGCACATAAAATAACAGCATGCAAGTTGATAATTTAAAACAGAATTAATTTGCAGAAAATGTAGGTTCAACATGATCAAACTATTGATTCGCCTTGCGCGGTTTACCGTGGGCTTGAGCTCACTCAAAGTTATCTCATTCGAGGGGCTGAGCTTCTGGTCTTTATCTTCACTTCGTTCTTGATCTCACTTGATCCTTTGATTCTTTAGGACTCCAATTTCTAATTACGTGCTAAATGACTGAATACAAATAAAGGCAAATAACTCAAAAGACCCACATAAATCCAAATAAACTCAATTTAGTTTCATTATGAATTAATGGGTGATTCGGGTGATTTGAGGCAAGGTCGGTGGTAGAATACGATGACTCGATCTTTTTATTAATAATCTCTTTTATTGTTTTTGTATTTATTAAGGAAGTTCCATGAGTTAGGTTAGACCTATGAATCGGTGTACGAGATTAGCGAAGCATTATTTTGTCAAGCGCTAATATTCAGGGCATATGCTATATGCGATGTATACAATTTTTAGTTTGCTGAATTAATTTTTAGAATCCGGGTTTATAACATTTTGTGGTACGACATTTTATGTATCTTCAGTTATCACTAGGCTAAGTTTAATTTGAACTAGGATCTATTTGTACGGGTCCGAGCTTGTTATATACATATATGCTCGATATTATTATTTACTAAATCTAATGTTAAGATTTAATTGATGGCACATTATCATTTTGTCTATACTTCAATTATTATTAGGCTTAGCTTTAGTTTTAATTTAAATTTATTTATCTGGGCAAAGCTTGTTGCATAGGGTTATATTTTAATATTTGTTGTTTAGCAAAATCTACCTTTAAGATTTATTTAAGGCGGCATGTTAAATATTGGACATATATTTTAATTATAATTAAGGGTATCTTTACTAAATTTGGACATTTAACCAAAGCCATCTTTATTAATGCCTTTAAATGGTATCTAGTTTTTAAATAATTATTTAAACCATATTAATTATCCATATATGATAAATAACCCAAATTTAAATATTAAATAATCTTGATTTACATCCTAATTAAATTTATTAGATTCCCTGTATTATTTCCTAATTTTCCTTGATTTTTCTTAATTGAAATGGATTAATAAAATTCAAAATAAAAAGAAGAAGAAAAAGGTGCGGCCTGTGGAATCGAACCAGGGACCTAAGGGTTTGTGATTGTTAACGCACGCTCTGCTAGCCAAATGGGCCGAAGGCCTAGGCTGACGAAGTCTACACAGACAATAAGAAGAGGTGAGGGGTGGCCGGGAATCAAAACAGGGGAGGCGGCCGGCGCTCGACGCCAGGCTTGCCACCGACGGGGGTTTGCCGGAGGGGCTAGGGGGACTACCAAAATGGGTCAAGGAGGAGATGAGCAAGCCACAGAAGGTGCCATCATGAGCAGTGGTAGGGTGTAGAGGGCTCGGCGGCGGCTTCGGTTGGCCGGAGCTAGGAAAGAATAGGGCGGCGACGCCAGCGTGGAGGAGATGGAGGATTGGTGAGCGCATGAGCAGTAGGGGATCAGGTGGAGGCTTACCACGAGGTTGGCCGAGTGGGAGAGAGGCTGAGGCGAGCTGGTGACGATGACCTACGGCAGCGCGGGAAGGCTCACATTGCCAGCGAGGTACAGGTGGTGGGAGACCCGAGCGACGGAGGGAATGCGTTTGCATGTCAAGGATGTTAATGAGACTACGATCATCAATGCAGCAATCCGAGGCCTTCGCCCGGGGCTGCTGGCCAAGTACAACGCGCGCAAGTTGATAAAGACGGTTGCCAAGTTTTTCGACAAGATAGAGGAGTACGCAAGGGTAGAAGAAGAAGCGCAATGATGCAGGGTGACACCTCCGACACCAAGTAGGTGCAGGACTCCCTGAAGCGACGTAGGGGCGACACCTCTGACACCAAGCAGGCACGTGACTCCCCGAAAGACACCACCAATCGTAAACAGCACAAGGCCTAAAGGGCTAGGTATGTCTTCGATATCGAAGCCAGCTCCGATGACAGTGCCCCCACTGGCTGAGGATGAGGTCGTGGGCATGGGCAAGGACGGGGCCGTGAGGATGGATCGCGCGGCGAAGGGGAGTGCCAGCAGCACGGGCTTTGGTGTGAGGTGCACGGCCGCGACGACCACCTCACTCAAACATGCCCCACCATCGTGAAACTTCACCAAAGTGTCACCAGAGACAGAGCCCTGGAAGTGGGGACCCCAGTAGTGGCCCACGTGCAATAGCCCCCCGAGGGCCTCCTACAGATATAGGCTGCTGAGGAAGGCCAGTGCCATGTCATAAACGTCATATCTAGAGGCTCGTAGCTCAAATTTTCATCTGTGTGACAATAGAGGGCTTCTGCTCGTCAACTGCATCACATCGCGGTGTACCCTGCCCAGGTGCCGTTGACCTGGGTGCAAAACGACATCACCTTCATAGTCGCCGATGCGGACGGAGTTGACTTTCCTCACTAGGATCCTCTAGTGATCCAGGCTGCCATCGTAGGGTGTGATGTTAAGCGTGTTCTGGTCAACGGCAGCAACTCTACCGATATTTTATGTGCAACCGCCTTCGACCAGATGGGAATCCCCCAAAGTAGGCTAGGGCCACCGGGGATCCTGCTCCAGAGTTTCAGGGGTCAACCACTGAAAGCCCTGTGACAAATACGGCTGCAGGTCTCCTTTAGGCAGGGAGATCATGCGAGGAGTGAGGATGTCACGATCAACATCGTTGATCTTCCCTACCTATACAACACAATCTTGGGACGCCCGACCCTCAGCACCTTCGGAGTGGTCCTACATCATAACTTCCTTTGCATGAAGCTTCCGGGTCCGCACGACATTGTTATCATGTTTAGTGATCAAGACCTCACCCACTGGATAGAACTTAGTGCACGAGGCCCCCTCCGGATGGTGCACGCGGTCACAGACACCCCCGGGGTGGACGCCCTCCGCCCGGGGTGGACGCCCAACCCAGGTCGAACAGCGGAGTTAAGAGAGTCTTCTTGCATACCACCATCCAGCGAGTCTCGATCGGCGAGGGCCTTTCTCCAGAGGTCAAGCAGGACCTACTTCGAGTTCTTTGTGACAACGCGAATGTCTTCACATGGTCACCAGCCGACATAAAGGGGGTGGACCGCACCATCATTGAGCATACACTCACGGTTCGCCCTGATGCCAAGCCAGTCAAGCAGAGGCTCCAGCGAATGTCACTTGAGCACCAGCAGGTGGCCAAAGCGGAGGTGGAAAAGTTACTTTAGTCTAGGGTCATCCGTAAAGTTCAGCACCCAGACTGGCTCGCAAATCCGGTGCTGGTGAAGAAGGCCAGTGGCGCGTGGCGCATGTGCATTGACATCACCACGCTCAATAAGGCATGTCCAAAGAACAATTACTCGCTCCCCCACATAGACCAACTGGTGGATGCCACGGTGGGGTGTGAGCTTATGAGCTTCTTGGACGCATACTCCAGTTATCATCAGATCCATATGTCCAAGGACGACGAGGTTAAGACGAGCTTCATAATGCCAATAGGGACATACTACTTCGTCAGAATGCCCTTCGGCCTCAAAAACGCGGGAGCCACCTTCACACGCCTCGTCACCCTCACCCTCATCTCCCAACTCGGAAGGAATGTCGAAGCCTACGTGGATGACGTGGTCATCAAAACCAGACAACTTGCCTCCCACGGTCAAGACCTCTAGGAAACCTTCGACAACCTCTGGCAAGCGGGCATTATGCTGAACCCAGATAAATGCATTTTCGGTGTGCAAACTAGGAAGCTACTCGGCTTCTTGGTGTCAGGGCGAGGAATATAGGTGAACCCTAACAAGGTCGATGCAATCCTTTCCATGGAGCCACCCAAGACAACAAGGGAGGTCCAGAGGCTCACTGGTCACATGGCCGTGCTGAGCTGTTTTCTATCCAGGGTGGTTGAGAGGGGCCTCCCGTTCTTCAAAACCCTTCACGGATGCAACGGGTTCCACTGGGATGACGACTGCGCGAAGGCTTTTGACGAAATCAAGAAGCACCTCGCAAGCCTTCCCACACTAGTCGCCCTAACACCAGAGGCTCCGCTACTGGTGCACCTCATTGCTACGGCAGCAGCAGTCAGCGCAGTCCCCATTCTGGAGGAGGGCTCCCTTTAGTGACCCGTGTACTTCATCTCTGAAGCTCTTCAGGACGCCAAGACACGGTATACTGAGCTGGAAAAATTGACCTATGTCCTCGTCATGGCCTCAAGGAGGGCTCCCTTCCTCGCTCATCATATCACCATGCCTTCATCATTTCCACTGGTGGAGATGCTACACAACAGGAGTCCATAGGCCGTATCAGCAAATGGGCGGCCAAGCTCACACCCTTCTCTTTGACATATGCTTCGCGCACAACCATAAAGTCTCAGGTCCTCGTGGACTTCAAGCATAGCCACCAGCAGACCCGGTGTGGAACCTTCACACTGACGGAGCCTGCAGCGCCCCTGGTGCCGAGGTAGGCATAGTGATCGCTATGTCGGTGGGACATTGCCTACTGTACTCGGCACGCCTTGCCTTTTCATTGACAAATAACATAACTAAATATGAAGCACTACTCTTCGCCCTCACTAAGCTCAAGGCCCTTGGTGCGTGAAGGGTGCTCGTCCACACTGACTCATGCTTGATCATGGGGCACGTCATGTAACTCCCCATTTTCAAAACTTGTCCTAATGTAAAATTCAAATGTATGTCAATGAAATTTTAAAAGCTTTTATTCTTAGTTGGCTATTCTGTTTGCTTCCAAATACATATATATGTATATATATGCATATATGTGTATATATGCATATATGTGTATATTCTAGAAAATGCAAAAGTACTTTAAAATGAAAACCTAAGTTAATATTACAAAATCTAAACTATGAAATGTATTTCAAAAAATTAAGAGTGGTATTTAATATTGTAAAAGGAGAAAGAGTATATGCATATATATGCAAAACCTTCTCAAACATAGCCACCCATTTCTCCTTCCTGGTGGCATAGCATTTTCCCTCCTCCTTCCTGGCCTCAGCGCATTGTCGCCATTTGCCACCAACTTCGTCGGCGATTGAATGCAGTGTCAGACCTCGTCTTCAGCACCTCTCCTCGCCATCAGCGCCCAGCAGTGGCAGCGTCTCCCGTCACCTCCCGCGCGTCCCCGAATGCTTAGGCCTGCGCCCGGCCGTGCGCCAATGCCCTAGCCAAGAGTTGCCGTGGTCCTCCTCTGCCATCGGTCACCTTCGCGTGTAGCAGGCTTGCACGGCTCCCTGCCGCCTTGTCTCCCCCGACGAGCCCGCCCGGCCTCTATAACGGGCACTGCTATCGCTCCACTCACTCCCGTCGAAGCTCACCCAAAACGCCCAGCCGCTGCCTCCTCTGCCTTCGGTGTGCCGTCGGGAGTCCCCGCCGCCGAGCACCTCCGGTCGCCGCCAGGGCCCCGAGCCTTTTCCCCCGCACTCTTCCTTGCTCCCTCTCCCTTCCTCCCCGGTCTAATCAACTATCCTTCCCTTGCAGACCGCCGGCGACATCCCCCTTCATCATCTCCGGCGCTGGGCCTTCCCAGGAAACGGTAGCGCCCCGGGTCGATTCCCCGCACGTGGAGCGACACTCGGACCCCGGGAATCCGCCCCTCACTTCACCGGACCCCGCCGCCCTCTCCAGCAAGCCGCCGCCGTCTCCCTCCTCACCGCCGAGCCCATCCTCGCCGCCAGCCCTTCCCGCTCCACTCCGGCCACCACTCGAGCCCCAGGTGAGCTCATGGTTGCACGAGGATGCTTCAATCCCGAGGAATCGAACTTTCCTGGCCCGGACCGCCGGCGCCCTCCTCCCTTGTCTCCGCCGCCGCCTCACCCGTCGTCGCCCTCCACCCGGCCAAATTCGGCCAGCTCCGGCCGCTTCACTCCTCCCCAGGGTGCGCGCCGGGTCGAGCAGCCCGTTTTGGCCGGCGCCACCTCCCATCCGTGCCCACTCCGCCGCCGGCCGGTTCCGCCTCCCCTGCGGTCGAGTTGAGCCCGAACGGGAGAGCTTCAGTGCCTTAATGCCACTATTAAATGGTTGTCTTAACCAGCCATTTAAACTGTCCTAAGCACCCACTAACCGCTAATTAGTTATATTAATGATGGCCCCAACTGTCAGCTATATGATTTTCCCGAATCTAAAACTTTGAAGCACCATAACTTATTAACCCTAACTCCAAAATTAATGAAACCAAATTCTAAAATTTTCTAAAATCAAGACCTGTCTAATGGTTCTGGTTTGGTTCAATTCCGAGTTCATTTGAGTTGTTTTATTGTTTTGTTTGGTTCTTACTCGGCTCTCGTTTTCTCGTGTTGCTTTTTCCGGTTTCTCCCGTCCGAGTAGAGTTTGACGACGCGAACGAGACCCCGCTTGAAGCAGCGCAAGACCCCCAAGCTTTTGATCCAGGCGAGTCAATACTTTGATCATTTTGCGCCTACATTTTATGTGAAACTATGTTCGTTTAAACTATGAAAACTGCATGCGTTATTTTATGTGCTAAAAATATGTAAGTCTTAAGGTAGATAACAACCTTATGTCCACCTAATAATATAATATACCACCAGTAACATTTGAACTCCCATGATCATTTGTCGCCCTAGATGTAAACACTAGATAAGGTAGTTATACGTTTATTATTGCCATGCTAAATTTGTCAAGTCCAGGGTTCTAGTAACCCTGATAATCACTCTTTAATCATGAACACTAGATTTGAGATAGTCATGGGATGTGCATGGCTGGACAATTATGTGGATTTATGTTATGCTTCTCAAAACCCTAAAAATCTGCTAAACCTGTTTGGACGGATGGTAAGAATGGCGGGTGTGGATGTAACACAAGGAATGTGGAATGGACCGTCCAGATGACCTAAGGACTTAATCCTGTGTGGACCCTCCGTGTATAACAGTACAACCACAAGCTGGCATATTGTAGGTTGGGCTAAATAATTTACGGAACTCTCTAGTCATTTCACGGAGAACGTGTGTAGGTGGGTAATGAAAGCCCCACTTGGAATGGGACACCGGATGTAGGTGACGTTGCCTAGGTTAGCGTATGTGGAGAGTGGAGTCTGACTGCGCTAACCTATGGTGGACATCCCGCACAACCTATGGAGGACATCCTGCACAACCTATGGACGTAACCCCATAGGAGTGATATGCTAGAGTGTGAAGTATTGTAAAGGCCTCGTGATATTTTCTCGATCTGCATGTCAAAGGAATCATGTAGAACCATCGGGACGATTATCTCTTGTGGGTAAAGATGTACAGTCTCTGCAGAGTACATACACAAACTATTCGAATAGCCGTGCCCACGGTCAAGGGAAGACATGGAAATCTTCCTCGAGTTAGTTCTATTTCAAAATATTTGGAAATTGGGAATAAGAATTTGCTAGGTGGATGTAGCCTAAACTTTGGTAATTTTGTCCTGGAGGGATGTACTCCAGTATTGGTATTAAGGTGGAAGTAACCTGCTATGCAAAAATATTAGGCATTGCTGGATGTAACCATAAAATATGGTGGATGTAACCATAAAATTTGGAAATGGAAACTACCCCGTTATAACATTATTGTACACTTTTAGTATTTAAATCATAAGTTCTTGAAAAATGCTTGGTCATAGGAATTTTAAATTATGGAAATTTCAAGTGTCGCTTTATGCAAATAAAAGAACCCGAGCCACCCTTGAATAGCCCTGCATCCATAATTATATGCATTCTGTGTGTTGGCTCGCGGAGCATGGTTGTTTGTGCTCAATCTCGCTCTTAACCCCCCTTTCAGAAGATGTGAATCAAGAGCACTACGCTTATCATGAGGATCAGGATGCCGAAGGAAATGAAGATGGTGGTTATTAGAATAGGCCTCAGTAGTCTTGCCTCTCGCCTCAGTAAAGTTGACCAGGCTAGTTTTGGCGGGTGCCTTCGTTATTAGCCAGGTCCCTGGTTAATAGCATTGGTACTCGGGTTATCCCAGTCGCTTGCCTGTGGTGAGTTGTGCCCCCTACGCTATGTACGCTTCCGCTTTCGCTCTTTATGTAATGTAAGACATTTGGCCTGACGGCCCTATTGTAATCCCTGGCCCGATGTGGTCTATTTGAACTCTGGTAATGTAATGTATGAATTTATCGTGTATGAAATGATGCAGCGTTGTATCTGTGAGCATTATCTACTGATCCAGGGAATAATGCAGTGTTATCACAGAGGATTCCAGGTTAGTAAACTTGGGGTCCGATAGAGCTGGTATCAGAGCATACGACTGTAGAAACCTTAGTTAGACTGGTCACGATTTAAGGTCTGAATCCTATTTACAAAACTATGTAAAACTTTTACCAAATATAGCGTAATATTGCTTTACTCAACTCTCTTAGTTTCTGTACTCACCCAAAATTTCTTTTGTATTTTCATCTGCTCTAACCTATTGTGTTCAAAATTTTTAGATGGCCGGAGCTGCACCAGTTGGTCCATGGGATCACATCTCCCATGGGGAAAGCGAAGGAGGGTTCGCCGAGATCCTGCGGCAGCTGCTGCGTTGTCTCGGGTACACTCGCCCGCCCGTTTACCGAGGCAGGAGAGCCCACATTCACAGCATGGATTTGTGGACCATGGAGGTCTTCATCTACGCACGAGATAGTAGTAGGGAGCTCCACTCCCATACTATCCACGCCGAGCCTCCACGGATGTACCTCGTCGACGCCATCCAGGACGCGGCACGTCTCGCCCTGGCTCACTTGTGCCAACTGCACGAGGAGGGGCTGCGACAGTCACCTTTCGTCCACTCCCCTCGCATCCGTCAGGGGCAATTCCTTCCAGATCGCCTTGACCACAGGGTGGACAACCCCCAGCTGTCCCACCAGATCCAGCTGACGCAGGCGATGTCAGTCTCCTATGCCTTCGCCCTGCAGGCACTACTAGGGATGTGAACAGTAATGACAAACCAGTGTCGTCACTGAAGATGTGTCGGGACCCCGGATTTCCAAACCCGGACCCTCTGTGTATTACTGCACTAGTCCCAGATCAAAGCTAGTGCACACAGTTAAACAGAAATGATTCATGGCCAACAACGTATTTATTACAATTATAAAGAGTACAGACCGAAAGGTCTCATTATTACAGTAGAGGTTTCAAGACCTCACACAATCAAAACACAGCGGAAGCAAGGGAAACTCAAAGTAGACCCATCAATATGCCAAAGGCAGTTGACTGGGGAAGCGTGACCTAGTCCTCCGGGAAGAATCCATCACAGCCACAAGCGAAGCAGTAGTCGTAAACACCTTCTTGAGCTTCATGTTCTTCTGAGTATTATTTTTGAGTGTAGCATGTGAGTACATAAAGTACTCCGCAAGTCTTGGGAAAAATGCATAGATGCAAGGCTTGACAAAGGAAGGCTATATGGTTCTTTTGCACAAAGCAACATTTTAAAATTCAATTACTACTACTTATTTTCGAAGGCATCAAGTTAATAAAGTAAATGTTTTAGCAGAAACTATCATTAACTTTCTAGTGAAGGTTCCATCTACCAACACTAGCCAACAACTTGAACAAGTTTAATACTGCGGGTTAAATCCACCCTCTCTGGCTCCAACCGCCAGGATACCCTTCCGAGAGTTCCCTCCACTCTCGGAATACAAAACTTTTGATTTTAAAACAAAACCAGAATTCTACCAGGTGAATGCATTCCTTGCCCGCCCTTGACCGTGGGCACGGCTATTCGAATAGTTTTACACTCTGCAGAGGTTGTACAACTTTACCCACAAGAGATAAATTATCCTAAAAGTCAACACGCTTCCTTTGGCATGAGACCCAGATAAAAGATCACAAAGCCTTTACCTTACTCTAATCTAGCTAGATACCACCCGCTGAGGTTTCACCGCAGGTAGGCTAACTGCCCGAACCGAAGCCCCCTCTTGCGCCATATGAGTACAGTAAATCCCTGTCCCTCACTGTGAATAACCAGTCCATCCCTGGCATCCACTTTCCACTGGTGGCACCTAAACTAGACTATCGTAAGTTAGTCAGTTAGGTCGTACCCATATAGACTTGTGGTTGTACGGTTAATGCTCAGTCTGGACAAACACAAGCGTCGGTCCTTAATTGACTAGGGTGGAACATACACATTACAAGATCTCGTGCTTCCTGCACCAATCCAAACTAACCATCCACCCTAATCTAAACCAATTTTCACATTTTAGTTTATTTTAAAAGAACAGTGGCAACTCCAATTACCACTAATTTTCATAAACACAGGGGTATTACAATAAATCATAATTTCCCATTTTCAAGATTTCAAAGGTATTAAATAGCGAGACTAAGCATTATACTACCATTCCACTATTCACAAAGATTCAGTAATAATCTCATTATTGAGAAAAATGAAATTCTAGGGTGACAAAGGTACATGGCATTCAATTTCAATGGAGGGTATAACAAGGTTGGTTTAACTAACCCTTAAGATTTGAACTAATATTTTATATAAATAGCAATGCACATAATTTAAAATAATTAAAACATTTCGAAATCATAGGTTCAAGATGATCAAAGGAGACTTACCTTCTTGAGTGTTGTTTGGGTCTTCTTGCTGCGACTCGACGAAATCCTCAGCGACAGCGGAATCTACGCGCGAAAAGACGAAGCAAACAAAGCAAATAAATACAAACAAAATTAAAATAAAACTCAAAAATTCAAAAGGAGTCCATATTTGGATAGCTTAGGATTTTAGAAAAATTTAGAAATTTGAACGGATCAAAACGGAGTTAAAATGAGAAAGTTATGGCTTTCGGAAGATTAACAGGAGGGAAAAAGGAAAAGACTGACTTTCGGGAATTATTTTGCACTGAAAAATGCTATTTATGACGTCATCAATTTTCGAATTTTCTGAGCGGGAAATATTATTTGAATGACCGGTGGGTCCGGTCTACCGTGGACCGGATCCACGGACCACGGGCCTTGCCGACGTGGCACACCGGCCACATGGCACCATGCGGGCGCGAGGTGGCGGCCACGTGGCCGTCCACGCGGGCACACACACAGCCGCACGGGAGATGGCCGGCCGGCGGCCGGCGGGAGGGCGGCGAACGGCGGCGGCGGGTGAGGGAAGGCGGCGGCGCTTACCGGCGGCGGCGGCGGGATTTGGATGGCCGGCGGCGGGGATTTGGGTGGCCGGCGGTGGGGTTTTTGGAGGTGGTGGCGGCGGGGTTTGGGTGGCCGGCGGTGGGGCACCGGGAGGCGGCCGAGAAGAGGAGGAGGAGGGCCGTGGGAGGCGGTGGTGAAAGAGGCCGAGGGGAGGGTGGTATTTATAGGCAAGGGGAGGAGGGGTGGCCGGATTTTTGGAGCTTCGCCGGAGTTAATGCAAACCGCGAATAAGGGAAATAAAAGAGGGGAAACGGCCGGAGGAATGGAGGGGATTGATTGAGCATCCGTTTCCACTTTTTATTCGGGAATTAAAGCGAGTAAAACGGCCGGAATCAAAGCTTGATTTTCGGTTTAATGGAGGTGGAGAGAGAGGGTGGGAGGAGGAAGAAGGTGAGGTTGAAGAAGGATATGACATATGGGTCCAATGTGTCATAGAGAGTGAGAGATAGTGAAGGGGTACGGGCCGTTGGATGCTTGACACGTGGCAAGTGAGTGGATGAGAGGCTTTGGATTTTATGAAGGGGTAAGTTGTGGTGGATGGCTAGGATTAAAACGTGGAGAGAGGTGGATTTAATCTGAGAGAGACACGCGGCGGGCTAGGATTTAATTTGATTTTTATTTTCGGAATAAATTTCAGCAATTACTAGAAACTTTATAAACACTTGGAAAATTAATATTTAATGTCTAAAAATTCCAGAAAAATCATAAAATATTCCTGGAAGCATTTTAGACTTATTAAAAATATTTGTAATTTCAGATTTGCATTTTAATAATTTATAAAATACTTTTTAACTTTGAAAATTGATTTTAAATTTCAGAAAATTCTCAAATAATATTTAAAAATTTATTAAAGGCTAGGAAAAATATAATTTTCCCTTTTTGGCATTAATAAAATATTTAAATACATTTTCTTGCTTTAAATTTTGAAATAAAACCCAGAAAATCAAATAAAAGCCAAGTAAAATCCAATTACTTTAAAATAGTTAATTTGAATTTAGTTTTTTCCAAAAAGCCAAATTTTGGGATGTTACAAGATGCCACATTCGTCATAGATTATAATTTGTGACGAATTTGTGACGAAATTCATTTCGTCATGGAACGCGCGTCGCATTTGTCGTACCGTGGCGAAATTCTATTTTTCGTCATAGAACTGCTTTTGTTCAATGACGAAAGGGTCCCCGTCATAAAACACACTCTGTTTTATGACGATCGGTTTTTGTCATGGATAGGGCTGTTTTTTGTCATAAACAGCCGGCACCTGCTGTAGGCCAGCGTGGCGGCTGACGTGACTGGTCCACGTGGCTGGTCCACGTGGCGGATGGCGTGGCAACGGACGTGGCAGCTGACGTGGCTGGTCCACGTGGTAGCTAACGTGGCTGCTACCGTGGCAGCTGACGTGGCTGGACCACGTGGCGCGTTTTTATTGGACCGCGTGGCGCGATTTGGTTCGCCCACGTGCCTCCTTTTTATTGGACCACGTGGCTTCCTCTGATTGGTCCACGTGTTGGACTGTGTTTGGTACACGTGTCGGCCTTGCACTGATACACGTTTCTCCCTAGGATTGGTCCATGTGTCGGGCCACGTGTTTGATTCAGAAAGCACTTGCAAATTCGTCACAGAAAGACCATCAATTTCATCATAGAGGCCCATATGGTTATTTCATCACAGACATCACAATTTTCAAATATTCAAATGACCCACAATTCCATAACTAAATAGATCCAGTATTCCAGTGACCATACAACTCAATGAACAATACTCAACTCAGTCATCATCACATTCCAACTAGTTCACAGAAACAACTCAGTTCACTATCTCAGATCACAGACTTGAACCAACTATGTTCACAGAACCAATTCACAGCACAGAATAAACTTAAGTTCTCGACCACAAAACAACCACCAGCAAGGACCAGCAACCACCACCAGCTCACATGCCTAAGAAGAGTTACCATTGTTCAAGGCCAAGATACGGCGAAGGAGCGCATTGTTCTCCTCCATTGCCTGGTTGTTTTTCTCTGTTATCTTCTTGTACTCCTCCAACTCCTTTTGGGTCCTCGCCAGCTTTTCCTCAGCTTCTTCGCTTTTCTTCTTGAGGTCCTCGAGTTCTCCTTGTAGAGCAGCCGAAGCTTGTTTTTCAGCTGCTAGTTCTTCCTGAAGCTCGCTTTCATTCGATGAAGATGATTTTGAGGGGGCGGCCGTTTTGATTCCAACATTCTTCAAGAAAGTGTTGTTGTTGTTGTTCTGGGAGAGCACCTTGGAGACCACCTGTGCACTGGTAACTGGTGTCTCACCTTCAGCAACAGGTTCTGCCCTGAAAGCTTCCATATCAAACTAAAAATGTCCCAGGAACAATCATTAGTTGGACAGACATGAGAAATAGCAAACAGGTGAACAAACAGATGCTTAAGATAAATATGATCTGGGATGATCTGTCACATAAAATGATAACCTTTTATTTTGAATTCTTGACTTTGGTGAGTCAATAATGGTTATGGAATTATTTCAAAACAAAATATAAAACTGGTTTTTGACTTAGGCAATGGTATGGTGGTGGGTGCTTGCTGGCATGCATCGTAGTTTGTTGGCTCGATGTTGATTGCCAGGCACAAGTGGTTTGAGGTAGGGCCTAAGTCAGGTTAAGGACCGGTCTGTGAGCTACTTTTACAAAGTCATACCGTACAACCACAAGTCCGATATGGGACGGACCTAGCCAACTAATTTGTGAAGTTCCAACTAGATATCGCTATAGGCTGAATGTGAGCGCGGCGTAGGCCGTGAGAAGTCTCACATGGCACAAGAGGGGGCTCCAACATGTGGATTCATGTTGTGGTGAAACCTTAGTGGCGGCGTTATCTAGTTGACAACTGATCATCGTAAAGGCTTTGTCATGATCTCCTCGGCCGCACACCTTAGGCAGTGTGTAATCGCGTGGCAAAACGGGAGAACTTGTCTTGTGGGTAAAGTTGTACACCTCTGCAGATTATCAAACTATCCTGGATAGCCGTGTCCATGGTCAAGGACATGCTGAGTAGGGTTTTTCACATATTAGACTTTGGTTTTGTTAAAAATCTGGTTTATGAAAATCTTATGGATGGATGGAATCCATGAGAGATTTTGAAAATCGTATGGATGGATGAAATCCATACGAGTTCGTTTTGGAAAAGATGGTCTGGGTGGGATGCCCGTGGTTAGGTTAGTGTAGGGGATGGACCTGCACTAACGTTATTTATTTTGATTACAATGATGTTTATACATATTGTATCAATTCAGCTTTTGCACTTACTTTATGATATTTACTCCAATGTCGCCTTTTATGCAAATTAACCATATTATGCCTTCCGTTGATATTCCATATGCATGCATCAATTCTGTTAATCTCATGGTGTAACTTGTGGAGTACTTTTTGTACTCATGTTGCTCAATCTAACTCTTTCCAGTGGAAGCTTTCGACGACTTCGGTGAGGACCGCGACTAGGCCACATCTTACAGTCATTCGCCTTGTGGGAAGGCTGAATGGGCTGCTGCTGTTATGTTTATCTTTCGCTGTATTCTTTGCTATTATTGTAAACTTTGGTCATCAGCCTCATATTGGTTAAATAAAGTTTGTCATTACACATGATATTTGTCTTTGTGATACTGTGTGCACTAGCTTTTCCTGGGATAGTGCGATTAACACAGAGGGTTCTGGAGTTGCTGCTCCGGGTCCCGACAGAGATGGTATCAGAGCCAGGTTGACTCTAAGACGTGACCGTAGGTAGAATAGAATGGTTTGACCCTAAGGACTTATTTTTAATAAATAGTATTTTCAAAAACAAATATATGTATGAATATATATACATATGTGTGCTTATCCTTACCTCTCAATCTTTGCTTTCTCTCATCCCTCAACTCTTCCTCTTCCTTAATGTTATCATTCAAAAACACGTTTCGGACTTCTCTCTTCTTCGAACAATTGTAGATGAACACTTTCGATGTTGCACCCACTGATGGATGGAGCGCAGTCCTTCATCGACTACTCCGTCGTTTCAGTTTTCAACGTCAAGCTATCTACATACATCGAGAAGAATGCCATGGAGATCAGACGATGGGACATCACTTCACTTTACTCATCACGAAGCGAACTGGATATGGAAGTCTTCGCTACCGCTTCAAAGGAAATGGATACTCATTTGAGAGAGCCAGACAAGAAGCCGCACGAAAAGCAGTTCTTCGTCTTTGCCGCCACTTCAATCTTCGCATTGAAGGATCGCGCTTCGTACTTCAAGAGCCGCGAAGGATCACCCCAAGACGACCCTTACTCCTTTAGATTAGGATATTAAGTTGTTAAGCTATCTAGTAGACGTTGTTATGAGCTGTCAGTTTCCTCTTTTATCGGCATCCGTAACTATTACTGGTTATTTACTTAATAAAGGTTTTTGCTAAGTTGGTGTGTTATTGGATTGTGCAAAACAACCCCTTCCCCTCCTTTGTCTTACTCCCCTCTCACCTAAACTTCAGCAAGATGGTGAACACAAGAAGGAATGCCATTGAAGGCAACCCCAATGCCAACACCGGAGCACAAGGAAGTCAGTCTGCTCCTATCCCTCCGCCTTCGCCAGCAGATGGACCTGACTGGGCTCAATTAATGGCAAACCAGACTCAGTTGATTCAGCTCCTTACTCAAACTATCAACAATCCAGCTCAGCAACCGCCAGCTTAAGCTCTCTAGAACTGATTGCCAGAGTTTCTAAGGATAAGACCCTCGACCTTCTCAAGCAGTGCAGAACAAATGGACGCTGACGACTGGCTCCGCGCGATTGGAAAGAAGTTGGACATCTTGCAGTGCACCGACCGTGAAAGAGTTCTATTTGCTACCCACCAGTTGAATGGACCCGCATCTGAGTGGTGGGATACCTTAACAGCCTCTCATGGCAACCCCCAAGCGATTACCTGGAACGAGTTCGTGCAGAGTTTCCGCAAGGCTCATATTCCATCAGGCACCATCACTTTGAAGAAGAAGGAATTCAGAGCTCTACGTCAAGGAAGCCGTACAGTGAATGAGTATCTACAAAAATTCAACCAGCTGGCACGCTACGCACCTGAGGATGTGTTTACCGATGAAGCAAAGCAGGAAAGATTCTTAGAAGGCCTAAACGACGACATCTCCGTCCAGTTGATATCCAAGGATTATGCAGATTTTCATCAGTTGGTCAGCAAGGCCATTCGCCAGGAGGGCAAGATTGTGGAGATCGAAAATCGAAAGAGGAGAATGTCTACTCAGCACATGAACTCTGGAAGCTTTTCCAAGGTTAAAAGAACCGTACCGCAGGCTTTCAAATTTTAGTCGTCACCAACAACAGAAGAGCGAGAACCAGCCAACACCTCTACCGACACCGAGGACAACAAAGCTCTGATATTTGGCTTTCCACCGAAGGACCAGAATCCTGCAGCCGGTGTTACCTATTTCAACAGCCACGAGACGGGACACTACGCCAACAACTGTCCCAAGAAGTAGCAAACAGTGAAGAATGGTTCATTCGGAACCCCGACTGCCAACACCCTCCGGTCAGCAAGCAGAAAGCCGCATAAGTTTGTGAAGGGACGTCTGAATCAAATCTCAGTTCAAGCCAAACAGAGTAAGGTCCAAACCTAATTCTTTGCTAGCCCGTCCGAATCTCGGGGACGGGATTCCTTTTTAAGGGGGGTAGTTTGTAACAGCCCAGCTATTATTTCAAAATTTTAGTAAAAAAATTAAATTTAAAATTAATTTAATTTAAAATACAAATAAGTGATCTTTGGTTGCCAAACTTTTAGAAATTTCGTTTGCCAGTTTCAGCTTTGAAAAAAGGCTTTTGTTAAAAATAATTTGTCTGAAAACATAAAATTATGACTAAACAAAAAGGTATTTGAAACTTTTTGTACAAATACTATTTCAAATTAAGTATATAAAAGAATTTGGCTTTTATTTGGATTTTGCTGTGATTTCTTGGATTTTATTTGGAGTTATGTGGATTTTATTTCAAAAACCTAAAGCCAGAAAATATATTTTAAATATTTTATTAAAGACAAAAAGAATTTATTTAGCCTTTCCCCAGCTTTCCTAAATTTATAATAATTTCTGAGCATTTTCTAAAATTTTAAAACCAATTTCAAAGCTAAAAGAGTATTTTTGTAAAAATTAAAAGACCAAATTTATGTTGGAAATATTTTTAGTAAGTCCAAAACCTTTTATAAAATTTTTGAGAATTCTCTGGATTTAAAAATAAATTTTAAAAGTCCAAAATATATTTTATAAAATTTTAAAGGCCAAATTTGAATTAAAAATATTTCCCTAAAGTCTAAAATAGTTCCAGGAATTTTCTATAAATTTTCTGGAATTTTTAGACACACATTACTATTTTCTAATCAATTATAAGTTTTCTAGTATTTTCTGAAAAACTAATCCGAAAATAAAAATCAATTTAATCCTAGGCTACCACGTGTCGCTCCCAGATTAAATCTACCTTTCCGGATTTAATCCGAGCCGTTCCTAGCCACTTAACCGTTCGGCGGCCCAGATCATCTCCTTTGCCACTTGTCATCCATCCGGCCACTAACCTTTCCCTCCCAATTCCTATCACTAGCGGGCGGGCCCCACATGTCAGGGTTATCTCCCACCTCCCTTCCTGTTCTTCCTCAAGCGTCTCTTTCCTCCTCCCAACTGCACGCCATTAATGCCCGCATGAGCTCCGCGTCTGGCCGACTCCTCTCCCCAAAAGCCGCCTCGGGCCTCCCCTCCCTCCGCCGCCCCACGCCGGCCATAAATGGCACCGCCCCGCCCGCGTTCACACCGTCCAAACCCGCCGCCCTTTCCCGCATTTTTCGGCGAGCCCGCGCCCCGCGTTCCCCTATATAAACCCCCCGGGGAGCCGCTCATTCCGCACCCCTCCCACCACCGCCCCTCTTCCCCTCCTCGGCCGGAGCCCCCACCCACCGGAGCCGCCGCCCCCGAGCTCAAACTGCCGCCTTCTCTCTCCTCCTCCTCCGCCGCCCCTCTCCGGCCACTCCGAGCTCGCCGCCGGTAAGGTAGAGTCCCCACCGCCGCCCTCCGCCGGCCGCCGCCTAGCGCTCACACTCCGGCGAGCGCGCCGCCCGTGCGCTGTACCGTGCGCCACGACCACGTCAGCCGGTGGTGCCGACATGGCGGCCAAGTGGCAGCCACGTGGCCGGCCATGTCGGCATAGCTGCCACGTCAGCGAAAAAAATTAAAAATATTTTTTATTATTTTTATTCCCGACAAGAAAATTCAAACCTCGCTGACATCATAAATAGTATTTTTCAGTACAAAAATAATTCCCGAAAACCGACCTTTTCCATTTTCTCTCTTTTTAATCTTCCGGAAACCCTAACTTCCTCATTTTAACTCTGATTTGAGCCGTTCAATTTTTGAATTTTATTTGAATTCTGTTTGAATTTTATTTGTTTGGTTCTTCACGCGTAGATTTCGACGAATTCAGAGAGAACGACGCCGGCGATTCACGCCAGGTCTTCGAGCAAGGCAAGTTACACCCTTGACCATGTTGATCCCATTATTTTAAATTAATTATGATGTTTTTAAAGTATTATGCATGCTTATTTTTAATCAAGTCTAGTTTAAATTCAGTTTAAATTGTAGTTACACCTAAAAACCTTTGTATAGCCAATTTTGTCATTGAATGCCCATATACCTTGTCAACCTTAGATAAAACCTAGTTAGTACAATAGCACTAACTAGAAATTTTGTAGAAATGTTTAGCCATGCTTAAGATAAATATGATCTAGGATGATCTTTCACATAAAATGATAACCTTTTATTTTGAATTCTTGACTTTGGTGAGTCAATAATGGTTATGGAATTATTTCAAAACAAAATATAAAATTGGTTTTTGACTTAGGCAATGGTATGGTGGTGGGTGCTTATTGGCATGCATCGTAGTTTGTTGGCTCGATGTTGATTGCCAGGCACAAGTGGTTTGAGGTAGGGCCTAAGTCAGGTTAAGGACCGGTCTGTGAGCTACTTTTACAAAGTCATACCGTACAATCACAAGTCCGATATGGGATGGACCTAGCCAACTAATTTGTGAAGTTCCAACTAGATATCGCTATAGGCTGAATGTGAGCGCGGCGTAGGCCGTGAGAAGTCTCACATGGCACAAGAGGGGGCTCCAACATGTGGATTCATGTTGTGGTGAAACCTTAGTGGCGGCGTTATCTAGTTGACAACTGATCATCGTAAAGGCTTTGTCATGATCTCCTCGGCCGCACACCTTAGGCAGTGTGTAATCGCGTGGCAAAACGGGAGAACTTGTCTTGTGGGTAAAGTTGTACACCTCTGCAGATTATCAAACTATCCTGGATAGCCGTGTCCACGGTCAAGGACATGCTGAGTAGGGTTTTTCACATATTAGACTTTGATTTTGTTAAAAATCTGGTTTATGAAAATCTTATGGATGGATGGAATCCATGAGAGATTTTGTAAACCGTATGGATGGATGGAATCCATACGAGTTCGTTTTGGAAAAGATGGTCCAGGTGGGATGCCCGTGGTTAGGTTAGTGTAGGGGATGGACCTACACTAACGTTATTTATTTTGATTACAATGATGTTTTTACATATTGTATCAATTCAGCTTTTGCACTTACTTTGTGATATTTACTCCAATGTCGCCTTTTATGCAAATTAACCATATTATGTCTTCTGTTGATATTCCATATGCATGCATCAATTCTGTTAATCTCATGGTGTAACATGTGGAGTACTTTTTGTACTCATGTTGCTCGATCTAACTCTTTCCAGAGGAAGCTTTCAACGACTTCGGTGAGGACTGCGACTAGGCCATGTCTTACAGTCATTCGCCTTGTGGGAAGGCTGAATGGGCTGCTGCTGTTATGTTTATCTTCCACTGTCTTCTTTGTTATTATTGTAAACTTTGGCCATCGGGCTCATATTAGTTAAATAAAGTTTGTCATTACACATATTTGTCTTTGTGATACTGTGTGCACTAGCTTTTCCTGGGATAGTGCAATTAACACAGAGGGTTCTGGAGTTGCTACTCCGGGTCCCGACATTGTCCACTCCATGTAAGACACGTGGAGGCGAGCTTCCGCGTGCACTCTTCGAAGTATAAATAAGACGCATAGAGGCGAGCCTCTGCGTGCACTCTACGGAGTACAAATAAGACACACCGAGGAAATCCTTGGTGTGCACTCTTGGGAGTATAAATAAGACACGCGGAGGCGAGCCTTTGCATGCCTCTTTGGAGTATAAATAAGACATGCAGAGGCGAGCCTCCATGTGTACTCTTCGGAGTATAAATAAGACACGCGAAGGTGAGTTCCCGTGCACACTCTTGAGAGTATAAATAAGACATGCCAATGAAAACCTCGGTGTACACTCTTTGGAGTGTAAATAAGACATGCCGAGGAAAACCTCGATGTGAACTCTTCAGAGTATAAATAAGATACGCGAAGGCGAGCCTCCGCGTGCACTCCGCGGGGAAGAAAGATGGCATCAAGAGGCTCTGTGTGGATTATCGCGCACTCAATGAAGTGACGATCAAGAACAAGTACCCATTGCCTCGCATCGAAGATCTTTTCGATCAGCTGAGAGGTGCCAAAGTATTCTCAAAGATTGATCTACAGTCTGGTTATCATCAACTGTGAATCAGGGAGGAGGATATAGAGAAGACAACTTTTAGCACCAGGTATGGGCACTTTGAGTATGTCGTTATGTCATTTGGGCTGACGAATGCCCCTGTTGTCTTTATGGAAGCCATGAACAGGATGCTCCATGAGTACCTGGATTCTTTTGTGGTGGTTTTCATCGATGACATCCTGGCTTATTCCAAGACGAAGGAGGAACACGAGTTGCATCTCAGTCTGGTCCTAGATGCCCTTCGGAGGAATAAGTATTACGCGAAGCTAAAGAAATGTGCTTTCTGGCTATCCGAGGTGGGGTTTTTGGGTCATACCATCAGTCAGCATGGTATTACAGTGGATCCGAAGAATGTGGCAGCAGTGGTGCAGTGGTGGAGGCCAACTAATGTGTCGGAGATCCGGAGTTTCCTTGGCCTTGCCGGTTACTACCGGCGCTTTGTGCAGGATTTATCTATCATCGCTAAGCCGATGACCCGACTTACTCAAAAGGGGGTTCCTTTTGTGTGGACGGACGCTTGTGAGGCTGGCTTTCAGACCTTGAAGAACAAGCCGGTGAATGCACCTATCCTATCCTTGCCCGAGAGTGGCAAGCACTTTACGGTGTACACAAATGCTTCGCGGATTGGTCTTGGTTGTGTGTTGGTGCAAGAAGGCCGAGTTATCGCTTATGCTTCTAGACAGTTGACGGCTCATGATTAGAACTATCCTACTCATGACCTTGAGTTGGCAGCGGTTGTTTTTGCCCTAAAATCCTGGAGACATTATCTGTATGGGGAACAGTGTGATATCTTTACCGATCACAAGAGCCTTAAGTACATATTCACTCAGCGAGAGCTGAATTTGAGGCAGCGAAGGTGGTTGGAGTTGATCAAAGATTATGATCTGACTATTCAGTATCACCCTGGTAAGGCTAATGTGGTGGCTGACGCCTTGAGCAGGACGGGAGTTCCTCAGACAGCGATGTCCTTGATCTCGGAGTTTGAGAGGATGGGTATCTCTTTCTGTTTCACTGGAGTTGCAGAGGCAGAGACACAGATGATCATCCAGTTCGCCATTCCCGAGCGCGTTCGTGAGGCTCAGTAGCACGATCGGCTCCTTGCGGAGGTGCGAAAGAGGATCTCGGAGGGTCATTCCTGAGACTTTAGTGTGGATGAGTGTGGTGCGGTTCATTTCAATGGCCAGCTATGTGTACCCCAGAAATCCGAGGTGAAGGATGATATTCTTCGTGAGGCTCACCGGACTCCGTATTTTGTACGTCCGGGAGAGACCAAGATGTACCGAGACCTGAAGTAGGTCTATTGGTGGAAATGGATGAGAGTGGACATTGCTAAGTATGTTGCATCTTGTGGCGTTTGTCAGCAGGTGAAGGCCGAACATAAGCGGCCTGCTGGTTTGTTGCAGCCTTTGGAGGTACCTGAGTGGAAGTGGGAGCATATCACTATGGACTTCGTGGTTGGTTTTCCGCGCTCGCCTCGAGGGCGAGATGTAGTTTGGGTTGTGGTGGACAGACTTACCAAGTCCGCACACTTCATTCCAATGAAGATGACCAACACAGCGCAGGATCTGGCCCCATTGTACATTCGAGAGGTGGTGAGACTACATGGTGTACCTAAATCAATTGTTTCTGACCGGGATGCCAAGTTTGTCTCTAAGTTCTGACAGAGTCTTCAGGCCGCGTTGGGCACGACAGTTTCCCTTAGTACAGCTTTTCACCCTCAGACGGATGGTCAGTCAGAGTGGACCATTCAGACCTTGGAGGATATGCTTCGTGCTTGTGTACTGTCTTGGAAGGGCAGTTGGGAGGACCATCTGGCTTTGGCAGAGTTTGCATATAACAATAGTTATCAGGCGAGTATCAAAATGGTTCCCTTTGAGGCTTGTATGGGCAGAGGTGTGTTTCCCCTCTTTGTTGGGATGCAGTGGGCGAGAGGTCTTTACTTGGCCCGGACCTTGTCCAGCAAACTGTGTAGAAAGTGGGAAGGTTCGGTAGAACCTGTTGGCCGCTCAGAGCTGACAAAAGAGTTATGCGAACGTTCGGCGCCGAGAGTTGGAGTTTGCGGTTGGTGACCTTGTGCTCCTTCGGGTGTCGCCAACCAAGGGTATTGTACGGTTTGGTACCACCGGGAAGGTTAGCCCGCGGTACATCGGTCCTTTTCTAGTGGTTGCTCATGTGGGTAGATTGGCTTATCGTTTGGAGTTGTCGAGCTCGTTGAGTGGTGTGCACAATGTTTTCCACGTGTGTATGCTGAGGAAGTACCTGCGGGACCCCGAACACAAGATTGACCTAGAACAGGTCACGGTGGATCAGGATCTCACGGTGGAGAGTCGACCGGTGCGTATCCTGGACTCATCGGAGCGGGTCTTGAGGAATAAGACCATCAAGTATGTGAAGGTCCTCTGGACGAATCAGTCCGAGAGGGAGGCTACGTGGGAGCTTGAGGATCAAATGCGAAAGAAGTACCCCGAGCTCTTCGAGGCTGGTGAGTACTCGTAATTGTGGTTCGTGGTTTTCTTTGGTTGCTCTTTCCTTGCTGTTCTCTTGCTTGTGGTTTGAGGAGTTGGATTCGAGGACGAATCCTTTTTAGGTGGGGAGAATGTAGTATCCTGAATGTCGTTTTGACGTGGGTTTTAAAAATAATCGCGGAGTCGCCCGGGGTTTCGGTAAAGCGCGGGAAGGAACAAAAAATAAATAAATTATGTGATAGCATTAAATTAAAAAAATGAATGGAAATGTTTATAATAAAAAACATTTTTGGGAGAGAGGGCTTGCCACCTTGGGCCAAAGGGCCTAAGGGGGTGGCCACACCCCCTCCCACTTACCCTAGCCGCCCCTCCCCCTTACCCTGGCCGCACCCCCCCTTCTCCCTCTTTCCCACAGCCGCCACCCCCTTTCTTCTCCCCTTGTGCACCACTTTCTCCCCCTCCTCCATTGTTGTCCCTTGGTGCTAGGAGAAAACAAGAAGGAAGGAGAAACAAGGAAGGAAGGAGAAACAAGGAAGGAAGGAGAAGAAGAGGAAGAAGAGGGGTGATCCCAAGGGGATCCCCTAGGTAACTCTCTCTCATCCCAAATCCCTCTGATCTTTCTGTAATTAGGGTTCTTAGCCTAAGAATTGGTGGGGATTAGCAATTAGATTCTCCAATTAGGGAATTCCTACTATTTGCCTGTAGATCAATTCACATAGAGCGACTATTTGTGCAGTTTAGACCTATGAAACAATTTTTCCTGAGGATCTGCCCAAAAGAAAAATTGTAGAGGATGTCGAGACCCATCTATTGTATTTGTTTCAGAATTGTTGGCCATGGTATTTGGTGTAGCAGGGTCGGGAACCTCGCTGTCTGTCAGGGGTGCAGACTAGGGCAGATTGCTGTTCAGGTGTGAATTAGGGGTAGTAGATGATTTTTATGTTTTTGGTCACAATTGACAAAAATGTAGGGAATTTAGTAATCTAACTACTATATAAAAATCACAATTTTTAGAGCCTACCACTTTGGTTGGGATGCATTAGAATCTGGCTGCCTAGATTGCAAGAACAGAGAACTTCCTCTGTTTTGCGCATTAAGTTACACCTTGCTAGGAACAAAATAAAAATATGTGATCTACAAGAAAAGTGAAAGTATGTAAGTGAGGAATCCAGACATATATCTCTCTCTGTAAAAGGTTTAATAATCTTAAAGATACAAAACAGTTAAGCAGCGCTGCTGCAGTGGGTAGAATGTAGAACCGTTAAGCGGAAAGGGATGTTGTGGGGTTTTGGGGGTTAGCGATAACTTTACTTCTTAATTCGTGTTTTCTATGCTATAGCATTGTGCTGAGAGGTACCTTTTGGACAGGTGGTTTTGCTCTTGAACGCGCGTGATTTCTTCACTTCGCTGGTAGAGGCAAGTAATTGTAGCGGTTGTGCTACGGTTTAATTCGTTATTCTTACTACTTGCAATCTACATGATTCTCGTATTTTGAAGTAATATGCTATGGTTGCTTGATTTATAAATGAGGTTGTAGTGGCAAAATAAGAACTGATTGCTATGTTTTGGATGACCTGCTTGTAGTCATGTGATAGTTGCTATATGTGCCAAATGTGGAACATGGATATAAATTCATGGTGGATATGTTGATGTTTCCTTGAGATTAAACTCATGTTAATCATGTTGATGCCCTTTGAGGTTGGAGATCTTGTGGTTTACGGTGATCATATCATTCATAACATGTCATAACATTTGCATTGTGGATGTCGCCGCTTATAGCCACGACCGTACCGCTACAGCATCGTACATTGCCATAGTACGATGCACACGCTTACCTTGTTGGGTAAGTGTGCAGTGGAGCATAGCATGCATATGCATTTAATTGTGGAAGGAGGAATTGCATTCATATGCCAATGGTTTTAAAACCATATGAAGCAGGACTCGTGGTAGTCCTTGTGGTTTAATGAACGAGGAAGTAGAATGTGGTTGTGGTCATATAATGACATAAATGTTGATGTAGCTTGTTTGTTGTATGGATAACCTGTTAAACAATTTACTTGCTGAGATTTTGTCTCACCCTTGTTGTTCCCCCCCTACAGGTGAATCTTGAGCGTACATGGGATGGGTAGAGCAGCACCACAATAATGCACTTGGTTCATCAATTCATGCTGTAATAAAGTCGAGAGGATTCTAGCCAATTGACTAGCTATTCGTGGATGTTTTTTTATTTAATAATGTTGAACTTGTGGACTATTTTTTTGGTTAAACTGTTAGAGGATGTTTTAATTGTTGAATTTGACATTATAATCTTGGTCTTCCATAGTTGATTATGTTTCCGCTTAGTTCGTCGTGGTTAAAAATTGTTGTCGGTTTAAATTATCTTGTAAATTTGGCAAGCTGTAGAGTGGTTTAGTGGCATCCCAGGGTAATGTGGGTCTTGGGGTGTTACAATTCGAGCCCAGCTTCAAGATACGCGATGAAAACCACAGCCTCTGACTCCATAGGGCGTGGCTCCGTCTCGTCGGCGGAGGGTAGACGAACCATGTCGCGGTTTGAAAGCTTCCCCTCGCGCATAAGCGACCGGATGGTCTCCTCGGTCACCAGGCTCTGCCCCAGCACGTTCGAGTAGACGCTGTTGAGCTTCCTCACCGCACTCCATCTCTTGTTCACTAGCGAGGGGTTGCACCTGACTAGTTCATAATCCATCTCGGTCGCCGACGAACTACGCCAACTAGAAGAGTCGCCGTAGCTCGACGACACGCCATCGCTCGGCCGACGAGAACGATCATCACCGCAAGCTATTTTTGCTATAGTACTCCACACAACAGTAGGTGGTAGACGACGGCGGGCTTTCGGCTCGGTCTCTCATGGAACCGTTTACTGAATAGGGCCAGCGAAAGGAAGAAGTATGATAGTGGTGGACGGCGACTGCGAGCATCGTATATGGAAGCAGTGCGCATGGGAGCAGTGATGGAATGGCAGTATTGTCGCAACTAGTCAAGTGTGAAGGACAACGATGTGTTGGTGACAGCAGCTTTAAAGCCTGTTCGGCTGCCCCACGATCGGGAAGCCCAACCAGCGAAAACTAACACCGCGCAACCCGCCAACCACGTGCGCACACGTGTCCCACGATGTCGTGAATGGCCACATGACTGCGGTCAAACTCCAACTAGCAACGCACGATGCGCTAGTAGCAATCGGCCGCGTGTCCCAGTATGCACAAAGGGGCAGTACGACTTCAGTCAGGCAACATCACCATTTCGGCCTGTAGGGCCCAACACGGATTGCATCATAGGCCGCAGGGACAGAGGGCCAAAGGGCTCAGTGGCATGGTTTCGGCTTGTGAGAAGACCTTTACCATGAGAGGCTGTTGTAGTAGGGGTGGCCCCCACCTGAGCCCATCCAACCTGTTAGGGAATTGTAAAGCCCAATATGATATATGTAATGACATATGTACCCTTATGAAAGACATATAAATGTAAGGGCAAGATTGTAATTATGCTTATTGGGGAAATATATACACGCCCTGAACATGGAGAAGGGGCAAGCATTGTCCATCTATCAAAACACTCCACTACTCACCTACTTTACTATTTGGTCAGTAGCCACAACAATGTGCTTTCAAAGTTGTCTGGCACAGCTTCGTCTAATCGATAAAATCTTGATAAATGCATATAAGAGCCAAATAGGTTTAAATAGAGACAAAACTCAAATACTTTTGTATATTCCAAAAGATCATGATTTTACAAAGATTTAGAAATAAAGATCACTAAATTTGGAGTTCGTATGCAAAAGTTATAAGCATTTAAGTTTTAGCTCAGTTTGAAATATCTCTTCTGGGTTCGTACAATACTCTTTATGACTACTAATGTTCTTCAGCCGCTATGGTGTTCTTCCAACTTCTAACACTCTTTGGTCGCTACTCAATTCTATCTACGACTATTGCAACCCATGACCGCTGCAGCTAGCAACTCATGACCACTATAGTTTACGGTTTTATGACTATTGTGGCTATCGACCTTACAAGTAAAACTGATGACTTCTTTGGTACTCGGATATTCTGACCGCTATGGTACTCGGACACTCTGTCTATCGACTACCGACTAGCTTATGTACCATACAACTACCGACTAGGTTTTGTAGCTTACGACTACCGACCGGGTACTGTAGCTTACGATTACCGACTAGGTTCTGTAGCTTACGACTACCAACTAGGTTCTATAGCTTTATGACTACCAATGAGGTTATGTAGTTTTTGACTACAAACTGGGTACAGTAGCTTACGATTACCCACTACCAACTAGGTTCTATAGTTTACGACCATACGACCACTTGTAGCTACCGATCACTAGAGCTTACGACCACTATAGCTACTGAGCAGTAGAGCTTACGACCTCACGACTTCCGACTTCTAATTGCTTCTGACTACATTAGCTCCCTTTTCAACTTTGACTATCATTAGTAGTCAAAAATTACGACTACAGTTAGCAGTCAGAGTTTACGACCACGCCTACAGTTGGAGTTCTTGACTTCGCCAGTGATCGAAGGTTTCAACAATGGTCAGTAGTCAAATGTTTCGACATCGGCAGTAGTCAAACAGTTTGACACTACCTGCGGTCGAAGATCTCGATACTAACAGCGGTCAAAGATCTCAACATTGATAGCGGTGCAAGATCTCAACTACTACTGCGACTGAAGGTTTCGACATTGACAACGGTTGAAGAGTTTGACACCGGCAGCGGTCGACACTGGTAGTGGTTGGAGAGTTTGACACCAACTGCGGTCAGTGATTGAAGATCTCGATACCGATAGTGATCAAAGATCTTGACAATGGCAGTGGTAGAAGATTTTGACACTGGCAGTGGTTGAAGATCTTGACACCGGCAGTGGTCAAAGTGTTCAACAATGATAGCCAGTCAATGACTTGGACACCAGCTACAGTCAAAGATTTTTGGCACCGACAGCAGTCAAAGATTGCAGCAACGGCAATCGGTCGATGACTTCTACACCAGCCATGGTTGAAGATTTTTAACACCGATAGTGGTCGAAGATCTCAACAATGGCAATGGTCAAAAATTTTGACTTTGGTGCTAGATTTGGACTTTTACTGCTATGGTTCTCTTCTCAACTTTGACTAGTACAGTTTCCTTTTCAAATTTGACTACTTTAGTTCTCTTTTCAACTTTACTTGCTTTAGCTCTTTTATTTAGTCTCAACACTACGGTACTCCTATCTCTCGAGAGAGCCACAACACATCACTGGCGAGGGACTCATTGGCGGATAGGGCATGAGCTAAAACAGAGCTGGGACCTTGGGCCATACATCTATGTGAAGAATCATGGCCCAACTTGGAGGGTAGGGTGGTCAGTGGCATGGTCCTGTAGTGGCAGAGGCAGTGGAATGGCACTACAGGGCTATGAGCTACTAGGGCTCAATTCGGTGCTGGGGAGCTTCCATGGGGCTGGGAGGAGGAAATCACTGAAGGCGATGACGGCACTCAGGAAGGAGTGGATGAGACTGGTGATAGAGACCCTATCAACGGCAAAGAGGAGGACCACAACGACAGTGAATTCCCGCAACAGTGAAGCTACAAAATGGGAGATTCCATGAGCTTGCTTGCATGCATACGGAGGTATGGGTGAAATGAATCGAGGTACGACTCACCAGAGAAGGGAAGGAGTATGACGGCGTACTAGTCAGAGAGGAAGAAGAAAGCCTAGCTCAAGTGATCCACTGCACGAAAGGCCAAACAAGTGAGTAGGCACTTAAGGGAGAGATAAGGCACATGGTGTCGAAGTTGGGGAGGTGAGAAGCTCACCGGAGTTGCTAGAACATAGTGGTGTGCTCATCGGCCATGTACGGCTTTAGTTTCTTGATGTTCTAGTGAGCGAAGTGCTCAAGGATCTTGCACAAGAGACCAAGAGGGCGAGCTGAAGAGCAAAGGCAAAGTGCAGGTTCTTGCGAGTGTGATCGAATGGTGTGCTCAAATTCTTACCATGGAATGCAAGGCATGGAAGATGATAAGGGGGAAGAGATGCATCACATTGAGGTGCCAGGTAGGCGGTGGTTGGCAACAGTAGAGAAGAACTGTGGGCTCGGTGTCAGAAATTGGGGGCAGCATGAGCCATGACCATGGTGGAGCTAGCGTAGGCTGTGAGGTGGGAGACGAACCCTGCAAATAGGCCCGGCACGTCAGCGTGCGCAGAGAGGCAGCGTTGGCTGTGATCTTGACATTAAATGGCCTAGGAGTTGTGGGTTTGAGTGCTAGTGTGTGTTCGAGTACTCGCGTGTTTGAGTACCCGTGGCAGTGCGTGTTCGAGTACTCGTGTGGCAATCGGGTGTTCGAGTACTTGCTAGTCGGTCCAAGCTCTCAAGCAAGTGCAAACAGGTCAAAGCTCTTGAGTAAGTGCAAACTGGTCGAAACTCTCAAGCAAGTGCAAAACTGGTCAAAGCTATTGAGTAAGTGCAAATCAATCGAAGATTAGATTGCGAAGTGGCCGACTTAGCCGTCATTGTGCAAAGATGGGAAAAAAGTCGAGATACACATAGGAAAAGTGTGGCACAGGGCATGGCCACATCGCACATGGACTGACTACGTGGCACGGTAGAGTGGGGCACGGTCGGCAGAATTCACGGTGGAGACATGACGAGGCAGTAGCACAGGGTATGAGCTATTAGCAGAGAGGAGAAATGATGGGTGTGGCATCAAAACGATGAGCATGGCATCAAAAACCAGTGGCCTATGCTCATAGTTTCTCAGGCTGCTGGCTAGTGGTGGAAGAAAGGTACTGCAAGTGGGCCACACTTGACAGTGAGAGAGAGAGGGTAAGGTGGGCTGAGAGGTTTGGGCAATTGTTGGACACATCAGATGGTCTCAAAAAATTATGAAATTTGTTTGAAAGCTCCTGACTTAGTGTGGATGATTATATAAATTTTTTAAAGTTTTGTCTTCTCTTTATTTTTCAAGAAAAATCTGAGAAGACTCCTAGTTGACTTTAAATTTGCTTATTTGATATAGATAGTTTCAGAACTTGCTTTGTTATTTATTTTTAGTGTCAAGATTATACTCGTGGGCTTTTAGGATGGTTTTCACCATAAGTTTTCTCATGCCAACTTTTGATTCTATTTTTAGTATGATTTTTTGTGTTTTAATTTGAATTGCATTCTAAGCACTTTTGTTTTTGAAATTTCAACTTTTCAAAGAAACTCCAACAAAGAGCCAAGGAAACAAAATGCATTAAAAAATTTTAAATTTTTTCTCATTTTTGTATGCCCTAGAATTTGGGATGTTACAGTTCAGCACTTACATTGCCAAAGGAGAGAGGCACAAGCATAATCCACATTACGCGATTTTCGATACCCACTACAACACAATCCTACATCACATTTCGTAATAATGCCTCTAGAATTGACTTTACATATGTATGTAATTCTATTTTTGTAGTGCCACTAGTAACTATAGGGCAACATATGTGCGTTCTACGTTTGCCGTCATGTGAAGGAAATCATAGGCGCTAAGAAGAAGAATCCAAAGGTTTGTCAACCTGGCAATAATTATTTCATGATTATATATATACATATACATATATATGTTTACGACTTTACTCCTAGCGACAAGCATTCGATCTTGATGAACTTGCCAAAGTTCGAGGACTGTTGTGCAGCTTCTTAATGGTAGAGGTCATTCAACCGAATAGAGAGTTCAACACTGACATGAGGCTATTTGGTTCAGTCTATTTGTGATATATCTGTCTATTTATGATTTTCAATTGTACTTCATCAAACAATACATTCAGTCTATTCGTGATATATCTATCTATTTGTGAATGATATCTATGTATCTGTGATATCTATGTGTTATGTGATATATCTATGATATATGTGTATTTGCTTGTTTTCAGAGGGCATGACTAGTATTTCCTGAGGCTAGCCGAAAATAGAAAAATTTAGGTGTACAGTGAACTATCACAGACGGTTCTATGATATAAACCGTCTATAAATGTCAACCATCATAGACGGCTATGGCCAAAACCCGTCTGATATGTATACTATCATAGATGGCTGCAACCAAAACCCATCTATGATATGCATACTAGCATAGACAACTATGACCAAAACCCATCTGTGATATGTAATACATCACAGACGGTTCTATGAACGAATCGTCTATGATAGTATGTTGTCACGGATGGTTCATACATAGAACCGTCTATGATGTATTACATATCACAGATGGGTTTTAGTCACAGCTGTCTATGATAGTCGACCTTTACATACAGTATATAAATCGTCTGTGATAACCGTCTGTTATCACAAGCACATAAAAACAGACGGTTTAGAAATCATTTATGATAGTAATTTAGAATCATCTATAATGACCCTCTATAAGGTAGTGATTGCGAATCTTACTATGTCAAAATATCGATTTTAGATCATAGAGCCTTGGCACCATGGTGTACCAGTTAATCATACATACATACATACATACATACATACATACATACATACATACATACATAAGAAGCCTTTTTTGTACTTCAGGAGAACATACTCTTATAATATACCACTTAAACAACGTGTTATACTTATTTATCACTCTCGGTATACTTAAATACTAATTCTAAGATACTTCAATATGATTTGGTTGAAAATTTTCATCAGAGTCCTTTTATTTTGCTATATACTATTTTTATATATAAAAAGACTATGTACATAAATTATGCTATAAAAAGTGGAAATAGTGAAATTTTTTATGGAACTCACTTTGAAGTATCTTATAAGTATTATTAGAGTATACTCAAAAGGATAATAAGATAGAACAACATTATTTACTTGGTATATAAGAAGTGGGAGTATATATTCTCAAGAGTAGTTATTTTCCTATATATATATATATATATATATATATATATATATATATATATATACACACACACACACTCGTAGATGCATGCATGCACGCATGGGACCTGTACATCCTTGCACGCGTGACGCATGTGATCATGTCCACGTACACGTATAGAACATGGACTAACTTAACTGTAAGGTACATTTGCAACCTGCAAGTATGAAACGAATCAATCTGGTGTAGCCCACACAAGCGACATACCATCGGACAGAACTCGATCTGGCTAGTGTTGAAAATAATTTTACTTCAAAGCTACCTAGGAATCAACGGATCCATGAGTGTGCCTTGCATGTGCATTTGTACAATGTGTCATGCATGCATGACATGCAAACGTATATGTATGCTATTCACATCTACAAAAGATCGAGTTGAAATGAGCGAGGTTTTAGCGTGATAAAGTTATCTAAGCTAAGAACCAACCACATGCATGAATCCATGTGGCCTGGTCACGCATATATGTATCGAACAATGGTATTTCACGTCCAAACGACGGGCAAAACGTAAATTAAGAAAAGGCGTTGACAACTATGATACTATCTTTATTCTTTTTTACTAGTTATTTTAGATATTGACATGGCCCAATACACACATTTAACTATTACTTTTTCTAATTATATATAGTAAAAACTATTAAAATTATAATGATATGAAAGTAGTTTTGAGGATTAATTAATCTATTGATATCATTTCTACATAACAAATTCAAATACTTTTATGCATATTAATAGTCAAAGTTTTAGAATGTTGCCTGTACGTATATTAAAATTTCATTTACAAACAACGGAGGGAGTATTGACGATTTGACGTACTCGTTCTCATAAGAGCCCCTCTCTAATGGTATTTTCACAAGGAACCTCGAGAGTAAACAAGCAATGAATTCTTATGTACTCCCTCCAGTCACTTGCAATGTAGTCAAACATTATAATCTTTGGCCATCAATATCTTTTGGCCATCAATATCTTTCTTTAACTATTTAGATTGTACATGTCGAAATGTAGATTTATCTTGAAAAATGCTTTCATAATATTATAATTTTTAGGGTATTATAAATATATTGCAATAGAAATGAGTGGTCAAAGTAGCATTTTGGAAACCATGCCGATGTCTAAAATCTTTCTTTTGTGATTGGAGGGCGTGCACAACTAGTAATATATTTGGAAATTCGGACATGTATGACCTGATAATTTTCTTTCAGAATTTTCAAGGAATAAATTTATGAATAATTTTGAATACACATCTATCAGTCCCATTTAAATTGTGATTGTAGCATTTTTTTTCAAAATTGACTCAGATGCTCGTCTTTTTTGGAAAAATGGCTCTCTCCATAAGCTCGTAAGGCGCAATAGACCACACCTATCACCTGCCGCTGTCCCTAAGTTGGCTGGTCGATGCGCCTATGGCAGGGCGCCCGAGCATGGTAGGAACTGGTGAGGCTCAGCAAGCTGCGACGACAGCGCGTCAGGCTAGCGCGGTGCACGGCAAGTAGGGCTGTCGAGCACCCCTAGCTCAGCTGCTCTACTGCCGAGGCTACAGTACATGCCCCGGTGGCCATTTATTTGCCCAATTAACCCACACGGACCCACTACACATCTAATTTTGTTATAAATTTCTTAGAAAGACACAATGGGGGTTTGGATGGGTCGATGAACCAACACTATCAACTCTATCTTTTAAGTAGTTCAGATAGATTATTGAAATAAATTATAGCCTGACATAACACTTCGCAATGAAGGTGCGAATTACAATGACCCTAGGGCAAAAATGTGGAACCGTACATCACCCACATGGTGTGGCAATCATCCGAGCAGCATGGACATGGCTGGTTGTTGCAAGCACAATTGCAATTCAGGTTGGCACAGCAGTAATATGAGTGGTAGTCGCTGCCGAGGTGCACCACCTTCTCATTGTTTCTCTCCCTGATCCTCTGCCTGTGGAGCTCATCGTTGTTGGTCTTGTCGGTCTGGAGCTCCTCCCGCAACTCTTCTAGGCAGATGTGTAGTTTCTGGATGTAAACCTAGTCTGGTATTGGATACGATAAATCCACCAACTCGGTGAACTTGCAATTCATTGTCTACAAGCAAGATGAGGTTAGTACAAGCATTCCATGCTTGTAAATATATGTAGGTAATGAACCACTTACCATGAATAGAGGGTAGTGAAAGAATCGATGTCTTGGGTGCACGTGGTTGTCACAAACTACAGTGCCACATCAAGGTTGTCCTTGCATTGTGGCCAAACCTCAGGGATGTGTGGGTAGTCACAGAAGTCATTTCTGTGGGTGTACAACTCCCTAGTTTTGAGTGGTAGATCAAGGCATAGGGGATCGAGGTCTAGGGGACTGTAGATGCTCGTGTCTTCGAGGTAAAGGTCACGGCCTCAAAACCCAGCTTGTGCCCACCGTCCCCTCACACTCCTTGAGTTTCCAGCCCTATTCATCATGCTTCTATTGCATAGTGTGATTCCCTGCAATATAGAAAAGGATGTTTGAGTGTCCATAGTTTTAGTGTCTGTACAAAATTCACATTACAAGTTACAGAAACGAACGTGGAAGCATTAGGACTGAACTTAATTTGAAACGCACATAATGTGCATTGCTAAAGATTAATTCATCGTGAGTTACATTGTAGGAAATGCCGGCCTTATAAAGAATAAACGAGTACATAGGTGTAGGTGCTACAAATCGACAGGTCTACTAGGCGACCGTTGAAGTGGGCCTATTTGGGCAGTTTCTCATGGAGTGGCTCGCTGTCTTGCATAGCCTACACTTCGGTGGCCTCGCCCGTTGGCAATTTTGATTGTCATCCATGCCATTGCGGATGCAGCAGGACCAACGTCTTCCATGCTCGGGCTGCTTTAGTGTATTGTTCAGCACCCACTTCACTTCCCCCCAGTCAAAAGTCCCTGCAATGCATGTCCACCCCATAGGAGTTAAACACAACACTCACATCCCACACAAATGATGGATGTCATAGTACTCTAAAATGTGATGTGTGGATGACTACCACCATGCGGCACACATGGCGTAGATGTGGGAATAAGGCTTGTGAATGAGAATCAACTTATTAGGCTAGCGATGAGTAACGAAATCACATTGCAGTGCGTGTGTAGTGGCTTCGCAAGCTTACCAGTATAATCCTTTACCACCATTATCCGGAAATCCGATGCACCACCTCTAAATCTATGCACACAGATCTTCCCAAGACAAGAGCCATCCACACACTTCACCACTTATGTATCAGGGTTCGACCTATACAACCAATATGTGCAGCTTATACGGATGGCATATCTTGCAATGGCTTACTATGAACTACCCTTGTTGGGGAAGCGTTGCCCTTCAAGGAGAGTGCTTTTTTTAAGGACAATCCTGACTAGCAAAACTAGGGAGGCCAACGCAACAGCATGCAATCTAAAGGAGACGTACTCAACATTCGTCACACAATACTGCTGAATGCACCGCCCCCACTAGCGCCTACACTAGCCCATCTGTACTGCTGGCTGTGTCGGCATCCTCCTCGCTGGAATGGTTTCCATAATATTCATGGTAGCCAATACACGCTACACACCATCTCCTTGCACCTTCTGTTAGCTTAAAGTTATGTGACAACCTCGACAGCCGTCCATCATCCCGACTGACACCATTTTCCACCGTACTGACACCATGGCCAACACCAGCAGGTTCCACTTTGCCACCATCATCCCCACTAGCTCTACTCTCCACACCACCACTATCAACCAACTGTGGCAATTCCATGCAGCCACTCGTGCCACCCTTGCCCCTGCTCGACACCTCTGCCCTCTCCACAAACTGCATAGACACCATTAGCCTACCATATATCACCACAACAAGATTGCATACAATCTTTATGTACTGCCATCAAGCAACATTGCCAACCACCTTCTTTAGCCCCAAGAAACACTCCCCTGAGTCTCCAACCACCATGGTTATCATTGCCTCGATGACGAGCTTCTTCTAACCAACCTCGATGTCAAATGCACTCTACACACACTTCCTGAGCCTGAATTACGGTCCTTTCATAATTTTAAAGGTCCACCCCGTATGGTCTGTCACACCTAATTTGCAAATGGCGGCGATAAGTGTACAAATAGCAGTGCGAGCTTTTTATCGTTATTATCATAAAAGTTACAAATAATATCAGTACACAAATAATATATCACTAACATTACAAATGAAGTACAAAGATGGTACAAATAATAACAGAGTACAAATAACAATACAAAAAAGGTTAGCTATTAACAAAGAATCATTATTTTTCACACTAATACATCACTAGCATAGATAATTACAAAATATCAACTGCACGAAATAAATACATACGTCATCTAAATAGGTTACAGAGCACATTCTACACAAACCAAACCACTCTTAAGCTAACAAAATGTAGATAAAATATTACGTGCATTTCTTGCAGACGAATGAAACATACCTCTTCGTGAAAGTTTTCACTGGAACCACACTAATTCCAACTACAAAATCCCCTAAATCGTAGTGAAATCGCCTTCAAAAACTAATTCAAACTCTCATCTACTCTCTCTTTCTTTCCACTCCCTCGTCTCTCTCTCGCTTGGCAGGGAAGATACTCAACTGTGCAGCTTCGGATGAGATAACGGTGAGAGATGCGAGTGAGGAGGTGTTGCCGACCGACATACACGGGAATAACTGTCGAGTGCGTCACGTCGCATCGATCATGTCGGGTCTGCCTGGTTGGCCACCCACCCACCTGTTGAGGTAGGGCAGCTCGGCAAGGCTGCTACCGAGCTAGGGGAGACAGCCTACCACACCGTGCCTGATGTCTGCACGCGTGCCAGCCTACTGAGCTACAGGGCTGCAGAATCGGATGTCCAGGGGGCCAATTTTGAACAAAAAAACGATATAATGCTACATCTGTGAACAGTTCCAGAGCCCCTTCACAATAACCCCAAACTAAGGAGTGTGTGAATTACTTCACGTTATAGTGGACACTAATATATATCAAGTTATCAACCAGAACAAAAAGCAACTAATTAAAGCACCACCAAGTAATACGGCATGCTATGACCGCTTTATTTGTTAGGAAAATATGCAGCATATCTTGTTGTATCTCAAAAAATAAAACCAAATATGAGCACAATCCAAGATGGTGGGGTGTTAAACAAAGCAGAGCCCACTAAGTATGATTAGTTAATTGATTTTGTGGTAAACAAAGAACGCAGCAGCTGTATAAACTAAAGAGTCCAGCTGGGGAACACCAGGGTTTGTCCATGGCTTGTCCCCCTCTTCCTAGCTACCAAGAAGATGGATAGGGGCAAAGCTACTGATCCTGAGTAACTCAGAACCTATGCATGATTGATAGAATGTTGTTGTCAAATGTATGGATCATATCACCTGATAATTCAAAGAAATCGAACTAATTGTAACAATCAAACCGTTAATGAGTGTAAAACAGTATTATAAGGAAATTTAAGTCTATATATTTTGTATAATGATCAAGCCTTTAAGTTAGTACAGTTGAGTTCAAGCACACGAAGTTTTGTATATTATGGGCAACTCATAGATAGGTTTGATCGATAAATAGTTGGGCTGAAATAGGACTATTTGTTTCTGTACCTTTTGATGATGTGTTAGGGAACCTATCTAACCATATCCATGTAGGAGGCATGCCTCGTGCAGCCCATAATACAGAAGTGTTGATCCATCCTTGATATAGGTACTACTGTTGTTGATAAAAAATAATTTTGTTTTAGAAGTTCTGTAATTGTATAATTAACAATATCTAGAAAATCGACCAAAAGGGGCCGTGGCCTGGTCCTAGCGACGTATATGCATGAATGATAGTGTAGTTCAATAACCAAATAAATATAGCACAAAGATGATATGCAAAATGAGGTTCGCAGGCCACCATCCGATCTCTATCAATCCATGCAAGCCCTCGCTCTCTCCGTCTTTGTCGTAAACATCAATCTAGCATTGATTTTCGAACAGACAGTTGTTGGGATACAGATATGCTATACTAGCATAAATTATAAAATTTCTATCTCGTAAACCAAAAAGCCATGTGAATAAGAGATCAAAAATCGTTACCACTAGACGCATAATACAGCGAAAATAGAATTGAAATAGCCAGTTTAACGAAACGTGTCTTGGTGTAGTGGAAATAATCGATTGTTTTCTGGCCAACCATCTCATCCTCGCGATTGTCCTAATCAGTGTTGTAGTCGCAGGAGCTCCTCTACTAAAATCTACATGTCTAGGAATGGAACGCTGTGTATTGATGTGCTAGCACCAACGCACACGATAAGGGGTTTTGAGAGGTGGCGGCTAGGGTTTCAATAGATGTGTCCCAGAATGCCCCTTCAGTCCCGCACCACTCTTAATATATAGCCTCCAATCGGATCCTTATCCGGTACAATTAGATATCGTATCTAACTCGAAGAGTCTCCAACTAGATCTTTATTCAATATGAGTAGAGATTGTATCCCACTAAGAGAGTCTCCGACCTGATTCAATATAAGTAGAGATCTTATCCTACTAGGAGTCTATCATCTGTACCCTCATCATTCAAACCCGTTAAGTGTGTGACATTGTAGGTTCATGTATATTCAGCCATGGTCCGAAAACTCCTTTTCGGTCTATAAGTCAATAGTAATTCTTAGCAGGACATAGTGACTCCAAAATATGCATACAAATTATATCGGATGATCCTATATAGTGTTTATGTATCGATCCCTTTGTCTCATGATACCAGATCGAATTTAAGGCGAGAAACATGCCATCATATAATAACTGGATTTTCACTCAAACCTATAGTGGATTACTTAGTTGTGATTCACTCCTCAACCACATTCGTCATGGCTATGCATTTTCTTAATTCAACCATATCGAGGAGTACAGAGACATCTCTCCCATTATATAGGTGAGGCAAATTTCATCTTGATCGCTCATATTCCTCCGTATATTTTATAGCAAATCTGAAAGCTATCTTTGTGACCACCTAATTACGGAGTGGTGTTTACTAACCCCTAAGTAAACCATTACACATATATCAAACTATGACGGTCTCAGGTTTAATAATTCTACATACACTATGTATGAGATCAACTGATGACACTTAAGAATATAATAATTCCCATAGTGTCTTATGGTAGGTCAATCTAACACCATATTCTCTAACATGTATCTACATTATTAATTTGATATGTCTATATCTATGATTAGTGAAATATGATCATCAATCAATGTATATGTTGGTCTATAAATTATAATTGTCGCACATAATGATATAAGATTATGAGTAATTTAGAATAATATCAAAATATGAATAAAGAATTCCACAAATAAGTCATATACTTATTGATCAATACGAAAAATGTTTATTCAAAGAACAAAATAACATGTTATTCAAATAATCATAAATATAGAAGTGATATAATTATTTCTATGATTATCATTAGGTCATATCACTAACAACAGTAACTCTCGAACGAACAGAGAGATGCAGGGCTCCACTCTGATACATAATGTGATCCCGTAATTAAGGGGGTTTACTCTACTAAATGAAATCTACCAATTTCTCCTCCAACCATGCAACCCGATCGATCGACGCGTGACTATCCGTTGAATAGCTAGCTGATCGATCAGTTCGGATCATATGCATGCGTTTGTCTCCTTGGATGCTAGTGTGCCACATGTTAAATGACAGTGTGCATACATGCTTTTTGAGCTAAAAGGGTAGATTAGGTACTCATGGCTAGTGCTTTAGGGCAGGCAAAGACCACAGCACTGTAGGGTTAACACACAACACAAGGGGAGCCCTTTTAGTTACATGTCCCTTGCAGTGGCCTTTTGTTTGGGACACCTAAAAAGAGGCTTCCTTTCTTACCACCCTCCCTTTGTAACTTTTCTCTCCCCTGCCCTTGTTTAGGGATCATCTTCTACCTATGGATGGTTAACAATTAGTTACAAGTCGCAAACTAACAAATGTTGAAGTCTATCATATATATGAGAAACGACATGTGTACGAAGAAACATATTGGAAGCACTCCTCCATGAGTTACTGACGTCTTCCCTCCTGAAGTTCCCCCATTCGATGTGATCTAGGTGTCACCAACTCTTCTGATGTTTTCGAAGCCATTTCATACACATTATGTTAGCCCACGTAGCATCACTTCTATAATGACTTAATGAGGCCCCGCTTAATAAGCTGAAAAGTTTCCATATTTCTATGAAAGTTGACTGTTTTCTGTGAAGTGAAATCCGGCAAAATTCCAAATATGCGCTAAGTCAAGCAAGATAACCCTACGTTCTCAAGGGTGACAATTGACAGACCAGGGGCTGCACGCATACCATGAGAAGACATGGTCCATGTTTAGATGATGTAGCAGGTGGCACTTGGCAATAATGAACGGGCGCGTCTTAGTTATTTAAAGATTAGGTCTGGACCATCAGTGTCCGATGGTGACCGGAGCAACTGTACCAGCTCAGCCATTTATATTTTTGCTTTCTTGGCCGTCATATTGGATGCTGAGATTGAGATCATGTGTGGATCATTTCATAGTGTATGATAAGTATTTGATATCGAAATTTAAGTTTGATTTTTGAAAATTGTATTTTTTTTGAGTTGTTGTCCGTCTCAGCCAGTCAGATTGGCTTATAGGTTACGGTCAGACCAGATTGGATAAAGCAATCTGACTAGCTTCTGGACGGCGGTCCAATGTTATCGATTTCTAGCTGGCAGCTGCATTTTTCCAGAGAGAGCATATTTTAGAGTTGGGCTTTTACGGTCTCACCGAACGGTGTGAGCAGTTCAATTGGATGTGAGTGACCGGTGTGACCGACATTGAAAATGCAGTCACACCGGTTAGCTAGTTAGACCAGCTAGTGGCTGGTGGTCCAACTGGGGCGGTTCGATTGGCCTGAGGAGAGCGACCAAACTGGTAGCTGCGGCCAGAAAATAGGGAGAGTAGAGCTGAGTTGCACTACTATAAAAAAGGTTAATATTAGGCGCCTCATCATTGATAGTTCATCAAAACCGTCAATATTAAATACAATCACTGATGGTTTTGATTTAGAGACAATTTGTGTTGCTGCCAGTGCTAAAAACTGTCTGTGAAGAGGAAATATCACAGATGGTTCGTGATGGACATCGTCTGTGATACTTCACAGATGATTCTTAACAAGAACCGTTTGTGATATTTGGTTCTAAATATTACCAAATATCACAAATGGTTTTTCTTTTAATTGTCTGTGATACTTCACAGATGATTTTTTATTAAAAACTGCCTGTGATAATTTCACTTATTAATTGTAGGCCTGTTGACCCTCATAGATCTATCTTAAATTCTAGATCTGTTCTCACAGGCTGTTTCATTGAGGAGGTGGGGCTTTGAGGCATTTGATGAAAGGAGATCGCGGATTTGGCAAGAGTGATTGTGGATCTATTTGTTCTTGACTATCTATGATTAGTAATTTATTCCTAATTGTATTATATTTTAGGTCTAGCTTTTGGTAAAGGGATAATTGAAGATGGTTTAGATCTAGCTTGATGTAGAGAGAAGATTATTTACATTTAGCATGGTTTAGGGTTTAGCCAATTCATAGTCTATTTCTATTTAATTTAATTTAATTAATTATTGTTGCTACATATAGCTACTTTAGATCATATATAGCTAGTATACTAATTAAATAATTCAATATTTAATACTAAATTGTTATGTACGTTAAGAACCGTGTAAGTGAAGAGTACACTAATAGCATGTTTGCTTTTACAAGAGCTGCCGAGGAGGAAATGCTGAATAAGGGGGTAGAATATATGTACTGTCCATGCGTTGACTGCGAGAATCTGAAGTTCTTTAAGAATCGAGCATAGATCGAAGCACACTTGATTCGAAGGGGTTTCAAAAGGGGGTATGCATGTTGGACCAATCATGGTGAAGAGCAGATTATACAGAAAGATAGTAATAATGACATCGCTGACGAAGTCCATCACGTACAGACGGATGATGTCGATTGTCATTCCGAATCAGATAGGCTGCATGATGACAATCTGGATCAGATGCCTTGCAATGCAAGAGGGAATTATGATGAGAGAGAGTATGTTAAATTCTAGGGCTTAATGGAGGACTCGGAGAAACCTTTATTCATGTGCTACAAATCAAAGTACACGAAGTTGTCAGCTGTGCTTGAACTGTTGAAATTGAAGGGAAGCAATGATTGGTCCAACAAGATCAGAGAGAAACCAAAAAGTTTATTTGTCCATTAGAAATAGAAGTATAAAGAATAAATGCATGTTCGAATGACTGTATCCTCTACCGTAAAGAGTATACAAACATGCATGTATGTCTGGTGTGCAACGCATCCTGATATAAACGTAAGAATCAATCAGATGACTGTGAGAGAATAGAGGTGAAGAAAGAACCTCCTGATAAGGTGGCATGATATTTTCCTGTAATTCCCCATTTGAAGCGGTTTTTTGCGAATCCAAAGGAGACAAAATTGTTGTGTTGGCACTCAGAGGAGCGTAAGAAGGATGGAATACTAAGACACCTTGCTGATTCTGCCCAGTGGATAAACATCGATAGGAAGTTGCAGACTTCGATGAAGAACTGAGGAATATATGGTTTGGATTGAGTACAGATGGAATGAACCCTTTTCGTAACATGAGCAGCCAACTTAGCACTTGGCCCGTAACTCTCTATATTTACAACTTTCCTCCTTGGTTGTGTATGAAGTGGAAGTATATTCTATTGTTGATACTTATCCAAAGGCTGAAGCAACCAAGGAATGATATTGATGTGTACCTGTATCATTGGTGAAAGACCTAAAAATATTGTGGATCGAAGGGGCACTAGTATAGGATGCGTATAAATGACAGAACTTCACTTTACACTCCTTGTTGTTCTACACCATGAATGATAATCATGCCCTTGCTAACCTATCGGGCCAGACTACAAAAGGGGGCCAAAGTCTGTACTCACTGTTTAAATAATACTGAGAGTGTGTGGCTGAAGCACTCGCGTAAAATCGTGTACATGCATCACCATAGGTTCCTTCGGAGGGTTTACCCATACCGTAGGATGAATAAACAATTTGACGAAGAGAAGGAGGATAGTTTAGCTCCAAGGCATTTAAGCAGAAAAGAGGTCTATGATATGGTTAAGAATTTAGATGTTGTACATAGAAAGGGACGTAAATCGAGGACACATGAGAAGAACATCTAGAAGAAGAGATCAAGATTTTGGGACTTATCTTATTAGAAGCACCTAGAAGTTCACCACTGCATCAACGTCATACACATAGAGAAAATATATGTGACAGCTTGATTGGTCTCTTACTGAACATTTGTGATAAAACATAGGATGGTGTTAATGCATGGCTTGACTTGATTGATATAGACATCAGACCTGAATTAGCACTTACAAAGACCGATAAAGAATGAACATACCTTTCCCCTACTTGTTACACTCTGTCCAAGGTCGAGAGAATTGAATGTGCCAGTGCTTATATGGTGTGAAAGTTCTATCTGGTTACTTCACCAACATGACAAAACTTATTTCGATGAAAGATTTGAGGTTAATTGACATAAAGTGTCATGATTGTCATGTGCCGATGACACAGATGCTCCCTATTGTAATTAGAAGTATTTTGCTGATCAAGGTCTAAAAGACAATCATGAGGCCGTGTTATTTCTTTAACACAATTGCTTAGTAGGTCATCGATCCCGAAGGACTAGATGCTCTATAGGACGAGGTGGTGACGACTCTGTGTCATCTTGAGATGTATTTCCCTCTGTCATTTTTCGATATCATGGTCCATCTCATTATTCACATTGTGTGGGAGATAAAGATGTGTGGGCCAGTGTTCCTACGTAGCATGTACCTGTTCGAGAGGTTCATGGGAATTCTAAAGTCCTATGTACGGAATCGATCTCAGCCGAAGGGCAGTATCGTCAAAGGTTATGAAACAGAAGAGGTCATTAAGTTTTATGTCGATTACATGGCTCAGGTCAAACCGATAGGTGTGGCTTGATCTTGCTATGACGGAAGGCTCGAGGGTATCGAGACCATTGGAAGGAAAGTAATCATTCTAGAAGTGGATGTGTATGCTCAAGCCCATTACAGGGTCTTGCAACACATGACTGAGGTGTCTCCATATATCGACCAGCATGAGGACGTGCTTTGTTATAGAATTCGAAGCTATCGGATATTTGGATCATGAGACAACACAACAGTCAGTTCAACTAATGGTTGAAGGTGCAACTCACTAGGAGCTCATCAAGTGATATGCTGATATGGTTGGCAAAAGGGCCAATATTTATAGTTGTGACATGGCATGGATACGACATAAATGGGTACACATTCTATATGCATGCTTAATATGTAATGAGCAATAACCAGAACAGCGGTGTTTGTATAGATGCGTTCAGTACCGATGGGTTGAGGATCTCCTACTATGAGTTCATAAAGGAAATTTGGAAGCTCAACTATAAATTTTTCAAGACTTCCCTATTTCGGTGCCATTAGATCCATCTCCTATAGGTGAAGGTCGACAAGTACGGTGTGACTACCATGGACCTCAAACGTGTCAGGTATGAGGATGAACCATTTGTAATCGTTAACCAAGTTGTTCAAATTGTTTTATGTATCTGACTAGGCAAATAAGAAGCGCCATGTAGTTGTTCATGGAAAAAGGAGGATTGTCGGAGTTGAGGATGTAGTGGACGAGGAAGAATACAATTAATTTGACAGGTTACCTCTTTTTAGCAACGACATAAGCGTTGAGGAAGAACAACATGACGAAACTAGCTATATACACGTCGACCATCATGAAGGGCTAATTTTTAAAAGAAATAAGCAAGTAGAATGATGAATGAAATGTTTATGTGTCATATGTTCTGTATTTGCATTTATGTATACGAGAATGTGTGATATATATATATATATATATATATATATATATATATATATATATATATATATATATATGTGTGTGTGTGTGTGTGTGTGTGTGTGTGTGTGTGTGTGTGTGTGAATTTGCATTTATGTATATGAGAATATGTGATATATATATATATATAAAAGTGAATTTGCATTTATGTATATAAGAATGAGTCATATATGTGAATTTGCATTGATGTATATATATGAGTAAAAAGTGATTCATGGACAGTTCTACTTTAGAACCTTCTATAATGTGTATTTATCACAGATTGTTCTAAAGTATAACCCTCTGTGATATGTATTATCCTAGACGGTTCTAAGGTAGAACCATCTGTGATGTGAATTTATCATAGACGACTCCACATTAAAACCATCTATGATGTGTATTATCATAGACGGTTATAATTTAGAACCATCTGTGGTGTCCAACCTATTTCTATTCGGACTCTATGGTTTGGCCACACTCCCATGCACTCAGACTCTCGCGAGCATGAGCCGCCACCTCCTCCCTCGAGCTCACCACCTCCTCCGTGAGCACGAGCCACCATCTTATCCCCCGAGCATGAGCTGCCACCTCCTCCCCGGTGCACCTCCTCCTAGAGCACACCTCCTCCACGAGCACACCGCCTCATCCCCTGAGCTACTGCCTCCTTCCCTGCGCGCCTTCTCCCCAAGCACGTTGCCTCCTCCCCTGAGCCCACTGCCTCCTCCCTGAGCATGAGCCGCTACCTCCTCCCCCGAGCACGAGCCACCGCCTTCTTCTCCAAGCCCGCCACCTCCTCTCTGAGCATGCCTCCTCCGTAAGCATGTACGCCGCCTCCTTCCTGGGCACACTGCTCTCCTACCTAGCGTGCTTAGTATATGAGAATGAATTTAGAACAGTGTTTATCACAGACAGTTCTATTTTAGAACCATCTATGATGTTAATTGACAGACGGTTATTAATATGAACTATCTGTGATAAGAAATTATCACAGACAATTCGTAATAATAACCATCTATGATAATTGATTATTACAGACGGTTCATAATAATAGTTGTCTGTGAAATCCCATGTTCACAAATGGTTAACATTAATAACTGTTTGTGATAATTATATATCATATATGGTTCATGGTTGGACATGCCTGAAATATGCTACGTTATTAAATGCGTAGCCAGCGGGGTCCCGACAGATATGTCTTCATTATGCTACATTGAAGGAGGCGACCATATTTAGGGTGTTTGGTGAAAGCATACCGCTTGTAGATCTAGCTTGTAGATCTATTTGGTTTTGGTGATTAGAGGTTAGTATTTGCTTCCAATTATATGTCTTGTAATAAAGAGAGATGATAGCTAGGATTATATCTAGCTTAATTGATAGTTTGATCCAATTTAAGAATGGGTCACTACTCCTAGTTTACTTCAACATATTAATTCTTGCTTGATATATATTGCTTCATGAATAGTACGTAGCTGGCTAGCTATAGTAGTATTAATAATACAATTTGCACTAATTTGTTACATGCGTAGCATAGATGAATTGAAGCTGGATGTTTGTTGAGAACCGTTTGAGTGAAGAATATATTAATGGCATGTCTACTTTTAGAAGAGTGGCCGAGCAGGATATGTTGAAGAAGGGGATGAAATATATGTACTGTCCATACATTGATTGCGACAATCTGAAGATGTTTACCAACTCAATGTAGATCGAAACTCACTTGATTCGAAGGGATTTCAAAAAGAGATATACATGTTAGACCAGTCACAGTGAAAATAAGATTATACAGGAAGGTGTCAAGGAAGACAATGATATGCCGGTTGTGGACTGCGCTTTCAATGAGGATAGGTCACATGATGATAATATAGATATGATGTTATGCAATACAGAAGGGAACTATAGTGAGAAAGAGATTGGTAAATTTGAGGGCTTGATAGAGAACTCGGAGAAACCTTTGTTCCCGAGCTGCAAGCCATAATATACAAGGTTGTCATCTATTCTTGAACTGTTGAAATTGAAGCCAAGCAATGGTTGGTCCGACAAGAGTTTCTTGACGTTATTAGATCTCCTAGCGAACATCCTTCTAGAGAAAAATGTGTTGCCGAGAACTAACTACCAAGCCAACAAGGTTCTTTGTCCATTGGGAATAGAAGTAGAAAGATACATGCATGTCCAAATAATTGTATCCTCTACCGTAAAGAGTATGCAAAATTACATATTTGTCCATGTGCAAAGCATCCTGATACAAGCGCAAGAATGACTCCGATGACGGTGAGAGCATTGAGATGAAGCAAGAACCTCCTGCTAAGATATTGTAGTATCTGCCTGTAATTCCTCATTTGAAGCATTTATTTGCGAACTGAAAGGATGCAAGATTGTTGCATTGACACTCGAAGGAGTGTAAGAAAGATGGAATGATAAGACACGCTGCTGATTCTGCCTAGTGGAGGAACATCGATAGGATGTTTGTAGACTTCAGCGTGGAATCGAGGAATATAAGGTTTGTATTGACTACAGATGGAATGAATCCTTTTGGTAATATAAGCGGCTAACATAGCACTTGACCTGTGAATGTATGTATGTACAACCTTCCTCCTTGACTGTTTATGAAGCAAAAGTACATTTTGATATCACTACTTTTCCAAGAGCTGAAGCAACTTGGGAATGATATTGATGTGTACCTAGCACCATTGGTGGAAGATCTTGTGACACTATAGAACGAAGGGGTACAAGTATGGGATGTGGACAAACGAGAGAACTTCACTCTGCGCTCCATGTTGTTCTGCACCATCAATGTGCAAGAAGAGGTCAGTAGTTTGGGACATGCCCTATTGGGATCACTTAGAATTTTGCAATTGCATCAATATCATGCACATAGAGAAGAATGTATGTGACAACTTGATTGGTCTATTACTAAACGTTCATGACAAAACAATGGATGGTGTCAAAGCATGGCATGACTTGGTCGCTATGAATATCAGGACCAAGTTACCACCGATAGATGTACCTTCCCCCAGCATGCTACACTCTATCTAAGTCTGAGAGAATTGAACTGTGTTAGTGCTTGCATGGTGTGAAAGTTTCGTCTGGTCACTCTGTCAGCATGAAGAAACTTGTTTCCATGGAAGATTTGAAATTAATTGGCATGAAGTCACATGACTATCATGTGCTAATGACACAATTGCTTCCTGTTGCAATTGGAAGTATTTTATTGAACAAGGATCAAGTGACAATCATGAGATTGTGTTATTTCTTTAATGCAACTACTCAGTAGGTCATCGATCCTGATGGACTAGATGCTATGCAGACCAAGGTGGTGATGACTCCATGTCATCTTGAGATATATTTCGCCCGTCATTTTTTGATATCATGGTCCATCTCATTGTCCACCTTGTGAAAGAAATAAAGATATGCAGCCCTATGTTTCTACATTGTATGTACCCATTCAAGATGTACATGGGAATTCTCAAATCCTATGTATGCAATTGATCTTGGCCAGAGGGCACCATCATCGAAGGTTATGAAACCGAAGAGATTATTGAGTTCTACATCGATTACATGGCTATGGTCGAACCAATAGGAGTGTCTCTATCTCGTCATGAGGGGAGGCTAGAGGGTATCAGGACCATCGGAAGGAAAGCAATAACTCCCGATCTAAATACATACACTTAGCATCATCTCCGACACCTCCAACGCACCTTCCAACAGCTCTGGCCCGCACGACAATAGCGCCCGTCGATCCACGATGGAATCGGCGCACTCCGCGGCCCCTTGGAGAGCCCGTAGCATTTTCAGCCGGGGAATAAAGTCGGAGACACTTGGCCACTGAGCCTCCGTGCCGACGGCTTGGAGAGCACCAGGTGTTGACATCACGTACTGGGCAGGAAGACCGGGGACTTTGCGGCCATCTCTGTTGCTTGATCCTTGGCCACGTCCGGGAGACCTTGTCTCTCCTGATGTTGACGACGGAATGAGCAAGCAGATCGGAGAAAGCTTCGCGAAGTCGCGGGGGAGAAAGAGTTGCGCCTACCTTCGATACGCTCAGGTGAGGCATGGAGAGGAGATCGCTCCGCCTCAGTCCAGACCATAGGGGCTTCGTCTGTGCCGGGGGTGGCGAGTTCCCCCTCGGGTCAGATGGCCTCCCCATCAGACCCTGGATCCTCTGCGACCCCGACCGCCACGGCGAACCCCACCTTCAGCCGGGAGGCGATCGTACCCGGGGGCGCATCGCCCTCGGGGGCGTTGGCGATGCTTCCTTGGCCTCGGCGCTTGGCGTAGGCAATAAGGCCTCGGCGGCCGGTGCGGGCGATGAGGCCTCGCCCTTTTGGGTGTCGGTGCCACGGCCTGTTTCCTCGGCGCCACCCAGGGCCCCCTCGACGGGGGCAACGTGCTCGGCCTCCTCCTCCAAGTCTGAGTTGGCGAACTCCGCCATGTCGGACCCAGTGACGGTTGTGCCCTCGGCTTCGGCAGAAATCACTGGAGATGCGGCCGGCGGGCTGGATACAGCGTTGGGAGATCGGGCTCTACGCCGAGAGGGAGATGCCACCACCTTGCCGTCGCCATCGCGGCGGGGGGCCTAGCCCGATGTCGGCGCTGCGCGCTCTGGCACGAAGATGCCTAGAGCTTCGTATACTCGATTTATCTGTCCTAGCTTCGCCGGGGTGGTTGCGGATTCGTGCAGGTCGTGCTCCTTGGCCATGTAAGGCCCAAGGAACACAACTACCGCGTGCTCTGCATCCTCCAGCAGGAGCCCTACAGGCAGAGTGACGCATTGTTCATAAAAAATTATTATATACACATATATAAATACATAGCCTATGGCCAAAGAGCTCACGAGGATCGGAGGGCTTCGGAAGCAAGGACACCGTCGACCGAACACCATCCTGCCGAACAGGACATGGCTGATGCTTCCACACGCAGGCAAGCGGCGCCACTCCGTACATAACGAACTCCTCGGCGAGGTCACACATGTTGAACCGGAGGGTAATGCCTGCAAGCCTCCGCGCCTGCTGCTCGTCGTCAAATTTGGGCTTCACATTCGGTGAACTATTGAAGGATATCGGTCGTCCCCTACACCGGAGACCGCTGCTACTCATCACGCGGTAGTAGAACCATCGCCGCATCCGGTTGGACTCCCACTTCCCTCACGTCAAGTTGGCGGGAAAGATCTGCACGCATTGCGGCCTCAGTACGAAGTTGACGCTGCCGAAGTTTGACAACACCCCCCTTCAAGCTTCTTCGGCTGGCAGCGCGCGTCATGGAGAAAGGCAAACAGGGTCGCGCTGGGTCGGGTACCTTCCGTCCGCATCGCCCAACTATAAACAGCCAGGCGAGCTATCGCACTTGGGGTCAGCTGCGCCAACTCCAGCCCATAAGTCCGCAGGATGTCACCGACGAACTTTGCCACTAGTACCCGAAGCTTGGCCTCAAAATACGCGACGAAGACGATCACCTCCACTGCCTCCGGGTGCGCCTCCGTCTCGTCGCTAGCAGGTAGGCGAACCGCATCACGGCCCGTCAACATATTCTCCCGAGCGAAAGACTGGATCGTCTCCTCCGTCACGAGACTCGGCCCCAGCACGCGGGAGCAGGGGCCGCCCGCCTTCTCCCCGGCCGTCCATCGTTTGTTGGCCTGCGATGGGTCGCGCTCCACCAGGGTGTACTCCACCAAGGTCGATGACAAGCCACGTCGGCTGGACGAGGTGTCACCGCTGGGCCAGTGAGTATGTCCTTCACGGCAAGCCATTCTCCCCTCGAAGGCGCACAGTCAAATGTACGGGGATGGTGGGCGATCGTGCCAGCAAGTGAGACGAAAGGAGAGCGAAAGGGTAGCAAAGGAGCAAATGAGCGAGAAGAATGCTCGCATGCCAGCAAGAGGGTATATAAAGCCTTCCCGTCTCCCCCCACGATCGGGAAGGGCAACCGGCGGGAGCGCAACCGTTCGCCTCCCCAGGATCGAGAAGCGCGACCGGTGGAGACCGAAGACGTGCAATTGTCCGGCCGCTTGACAGCGCACGACACGACAATCACGTCTCACCATGTAGCCCGCTCGCTCGGGAAGAAACACACGGCCACGGTCGTGCGACCGCCTAATAGCGCACGACGCGCCAATCACGGGCCTCCACGAGTCCTGCCTTCTCAGGAAGGGACGCGGGACCATGGTCGTGCGGCCATTTTACAGCGCACGACACGCCAATCACGTGCAGCCACGCGTCCTACCATACTGAGAAAAAGCACGCGGCCGCTGACACCGCAAGACGCACCGGTCACGTACTGTCACGTCGTGCAGATCACGTCGCACGCCAGGCGTCATTAAAGCACTATCGCTGAGCCAGGAGCCACCTGGTTGTGCCTCGACTTCGACTCTGTACGGCAAATCCGGAGCCCACCCCGACTTCAAGCCCGCACGACAACCCCAGGGCACACTTCGACTCCGTGTCCGTAGGCTCAGTCGGCCCTCCGGCCTGGCCTCGTGTACGAGGGACGGCTTCGCATTCTGCTTCGCCCGCATGTCCGTGGAGCGAAGTCGAAGGAAGATTCGACTTCATGCCGGCTCCACTGGAAGCACACACCTCGTGACCAGGAGACACCTTCGGCGGTAGCTTCGACTCTGTGTCCATGCCACTTGGATGCACTGCGCCAGCAAGATCCAGTTTTGTCTGATATCATAGAAGGTCACAGGCCGCAGGGACGGAGGGGGCCAAATGGCTCGGCAGCATAGCTTTGGCCCGTTAAGCTCTTCACCATGAGAGGCTCCTGTTGTCAGGGTGGCCCCACCTAAGCCAGCCGGCCTGTTAGAAGGTTGTAAAGCCCGAAAGGGGACATATATAATGATATAAATGCCCTTGAGAGCGGTACTTGGGTGTAAGGATGTAATTGTAAAATACTCTCCATGTGAATATATATAGCCATCCAGGCCATGGGGAAGCCCCGGGCATTGCTCACCTAACATCTCCACTACCATACCACCATCTCTCTGTTTGGTCTGTAACCACAATAGTAACGCTTTGAAAACAAGTCTATAATTATACACCATGCTTCGTACTGCTTAGATACTCGGGGGTACCAAAATGCCCAAAGCATTACTTTTAATCATGACAAACTAATTTGGAAAGTTATGGGTGGAAATGGTTGGTACATTTTGATATGATTATTTTATATCCCCAAAAATATCCAATTTGCTTAAATATCTGGGCGAATGGCTCAGGGGTGTGGTGTAGTGGATGCACGAGAGTGTGGATTGTGGTAGAACTGCCCAAATAACTCTAAGGATTGAATCTTGTCCTGACATCCTATGTAAAACATTAGATCCATAAGTCTGCAAATTGCAACTGGGCAAGTAAATCTATAGAACCCTCAGACTCATCTTACAGGTAGGGGGAAGGAGTGAGGTAGTGCAAGTGCAATATGTGGCTAAAGGGACACCGAGTTTAGGGTGAAGTTTGCCTGTCATGCTAGCGTTGTGGAGAGCGGAGTCCGAACACTACTAGTTTTCAGGTCTAAGACAACGGAGCGAAATCGTTGCAATAGGGCCAAAATAGATGCAATATGTCACTATTGCAACACTTCACTTCCGTTGGCAAGTGTGGCAAGTACTTGCGTGCTTAAAAGGTTGTGCAACGGATTGTGGTTTCATTGCAATACCTATGGTTATTGCCATGCAATGTGTTGTGGCAATTGTTTGTTGTTGCAACGAATGATGTTACAAACTCCAAGTATAATCATTAAATACCCAATTAAATTAGAGTTCACCTGATAATATTTAATACGGCTCAATAATTCCTTCCAGTTAAATAATATATTTAACTGAGAAGTGCAAGACATGAGTGTATCCGCGTCAGCGAGATTGATTTCCCAGGGGTTACTCACGTGTCATTTCCCATAACGCAAATACTGTAAAAGAATAAGTGCACAAATATTTGAACAAAACACATGCCTAGCCTAGTGGTAAGAAAAAGATTTATGACCGTGAAGGTCCTGGGTTCAAAACCTAGCACATGCTCTTTTTTTCTATTTTCGCTTAAATAAATTGTGGCAACACAATTACTTTTTGCCACCCAACAAGTTTTTCTTCCAACAAATTTAAATCGTGGCAAACCTTTATTGATGCAACGCTTTACAATTTCGTTGCAACATATACAAACCTTTTACAACACTAGTTAAAGATTATGACAATGCAATCAATTCGTGGCAATAAAACATTTATTGATGCAACGCTTTACAATTTCGTTGCAATACATATCAACCTTTTGCAACGTAATTTAAAGATTATGGCAACGTAATAAATTTGTTGCAATATTGTCAACTCATCGCAACCACTTAGAATTTCGTTGCAATAACATCAATATATTGCAACGAAATTCAAGATTATCACAACGCAGGAAATTGCGTGGCAATATTGTCAGCTAATCGCAACGATTTTGAAAGTGGTGGCAATAACACCTACCTCTTGCCACGAAAGTCAAGATTTTTGCAACGCAATAAATTAGTGGCAATATTGACCACATATCGCAACATTTTTTCCAAACTATGGCAATAAGGCCTACCTATTGCAACAAATTTTGTGCCGTTGCAATGTGTTTCGTGGCATTAGGGGGATTTTCTAGTAGTGGAATGCGCTAGTATTAGTGGCAAACATCCCGTGCAACTTATGGGACCCACCACAACTGGGAGCAACCCATAGGGTGAGATGACAAAATAGGTCAGATATTTTGAAAAGTTACTGTGATGATCTACTCAACCGCATGTCTAAGAAATCATGTGGAGCAATGGGCAGATTGTCTCTTGTGGTGAAAGTATACAATCTCTGCAGAGTCAAAACTATTCGAATAGCCATGCCCACAGTCAAGGGCAGACATGGGAACTTAACCAGATATAGTTCTATTTCAAAAATGTTGTGGGTGGGATTGAAAATGTGGCAAGCAGTGAAAAGCCCTAAGATGTGTTGCCCTGGGTGTTACCCCAGTGATAAGGTAGGCATTGTAACATTGAAAGGTTAGCATATGGTGCAAGAGCCATGTAACGGTGGATGGAATCTCTGCTACTATTATTACAACATTCTTTTTACCCTAATATATTGTTTAAGTTCAAACTGCTAGGTCTCAGGAAATTTCTATGTAACATAATATTTAAAGGAAATTTCTGGCAAATAAAACAACCCAAGCCATTCCTTGATAAGCCCTACATGTTATTTACTTGCATACTGTGTATTGGCTCACGTAGTACGGTAGATTTGTGCTCACCCTCGTATTATCACAACCAGAAATAGGAAACCAGGACCACTACATCTATGATGCCACACCTACCACGGATTGAGAAGCCGATGAAGGGAATTAGGACAACTTTCGCAAGTTCGAGTCCTAGACGAGTAGATTTGCTAGAGATTGTGTGCACATATATCATCTAGACCTTGATAATACCTGTAGCACACATTTACCCCTCAGTTGCTTGCCTATGGACGTTGGTCCTACTTTTGTTTATGCTTTCCACTGCTGTCTTTTGTACTATAGGTGTTTGGCTTGATCGGCCCTTTTGTAAACTGTCACCCGACGTGGTGTATTTCAACTCTAATATGTAATATTATGGTTCGGTATATTTCATGCGATTCATGAATTGATGTAGCAATGTATTTATGAGCACTATCTACTGATCCAGGAAATAGTACAATAAATCATAGAGGATTCTGGGTTGAAAAATCTAGGTTCAACACTATTGGTTGCGCCAATTGCTCGTGGAGCTACACAGTCCACTTCATCGTGCCACCCTAGTCTACTATGACAATGTCAGTGCAGTCTACCTCTCCACCAACCAGATTCAGCATCAATGTACCAAACATGTAGAGATTGACCTGCATTTCATACAGGGGTGTGTTGCCCTTGGTGACGTGCATGTTCTTCATGTCACAACGTCATCGCAGTACGTGGACACCTTCACCAAAGGTCTACCTACATTCGTCCTCACCAAGTTTTGATCCAGTCTGAACATTCGTTCTTCTGCTATTCCGACTATGGGGAAGTGTTAGATATCTGCATACGACCATTGACCACGACAGGTGTATAGTAAACCGGTCATAGCTATAGTAAACCGATCATGGGGTCAACCTGTCGTGGTCGACCTACCATGATCGATCTACCATAGTCGATCTACCGTGGTCGTTACGTGCCACGGATCATGCTTATCCTTTCATGTCTCTTTCTTCCATATCTCCCAGGTATAGTTTCTATAAATCGGTTGTTCAGATATAGAAGGAAAAGGCCTATATATATAACCCTTGATTCATTAATCAATTCATTGTGTGATTTCTCCAAAACACTACACGCTTTCATGTGACCAATCATCCTTAGGTTTGTTAATCTTGCAATAATTATTTCATACTTATCAATTTATATGAATGCACAACATTGATCTTCCTACCGACAGGTTGCGACCATCGCTACAACTAAAAAATAGAGGACAGTGTGCGTACTTCTTGATGTCACATGTCATAAAAAAGATGGGGAGTTCCACAATGTATAATAAACTTAATTTGGATAAGATTGAACTTAATTGTACATGTGTTTATTTGTTTATGAATATGGTTAATTTATTTTATTTGAGTTAATTGATTTGTAAAATGGATGTTCTTGTTTCTGAAATGAATGCGAATTGGATGTATATATACTTGTTGTGTTTTTGCTTGTTTCAGAGGGCATGGCTATCATTTCGTAAGGCTAGCCAACAAACAGATACTAATAACCATCTGTGATAGTTGTCTATCATAGACAGTTTGTAGTAGAAACCGTCTATGTTAGCTGATGTATCACTGACAGTTTCAACAACAAACCGTCTGTGATAGATACATCAGCTATCACAGATAGTTTCTACTACAAACCATCTGTTATAGACAACTATCATAGAAAGTTATGAGTTAATAATTGTCTATGATTGTATGTATCACAGGCAGTTCAAAAACCGTCGGTGGTGACCTCATGTCATTACTGATCCATAAACTCAGACGGCTCATGAAACCATTTGTGATGATATTTTTGAACTGTTTATGATAACTTTTCTGCAATAGTTTTGGTTTAAGATTGAATCATGGTTTGGGAGCTATGCGGGCTTCGTGTTGCATTGCATGATGCATGTTTTTGAATAACGTGAGTCAAGTACATGGAACTTATAGTTGATATGGTTACTTGATCTTTGGATGCACAGGTGGCTTGGAGAATGTAGCCATCAATGACAATAGACCTAGACTAGGTAAGGAAGCTAAGGTCCAGAGCAGCCATTTAAGTCCAAGCGAGGCTACATGGCTCAAGCGGGAAGTATAAAGAAGACAAGGATCATAAAAAGATGAGTTGGTGCATGTGGTGTTCCAAGTGATGATGTTGATGAACGTAGAGATGGTTTAGGAAAGTCTGAATGTGTAAAGATGTGATGGCTAGTCATGGGCACTACGGGCTATGTGTCAAAGCATGCCGATATACTTGCTTGTTGTTGTTGATTGTAAGACTCCGGAGCTAGGTCATAGTGAGGCCAACAGGACTGAGACTAAGCTAGGAGAGGTTAGGTTCAGAGTGGTCAATGGATCAAGACTAGGCAAGGATAGCTAAGGTCCAAAACGATCAATATGCCGCTGAAAGATGATTGAGACTAGCGGGTTGGTTACAAGCCGAAAGACAAGAAACCAGAGTGGGAACTACTGGTGATGGACATGATGGGCAATGGTAAGGTTAATCGGGGCTAAGCTCAGGGAGGAGTTAAGGCACAAAATGGTTAGGGAAGCTAGGTGTCGTCACGGTGCACGGACAGGCATATGCGGCGTGCTAAGTGACTTAGGACTATTTGCAAGCCAGGATAGTTCGGTGGGATTCAAACATATGAGAGGTTTAGTGGTAAGTCATTGGGGCCACATGGAGTTAAAGATGAAGGACAAAGCTGCTTCAAGGCGTAAGACACGGGAAGCTTCATGGAAGGTGGTTTGGGGGCAAAACGGTATTTTTGCCCCAAACCAGAAAGTTGGGACTTATCAAACGACAGTGTGAGGAGGCACAAGAGATGTGGTTTAGGTCAAAGCTGTGCTAAAAATATTAAGTGGATCAAGTGTTGGTTCACTAATAGGTTAATAGTTATATACGCTTTGAGAAGCGTGCATGTGTAAGTGTAAAATCTGGTATAGTGTTGGGTTACCTAGTTAGCCATGTAAGTGGATGTAACCCAACTAGAGGTTCTAGTTAGGGTTTCTTGTAAGCCTCACTATATAAGGAGGTGTATGGGGAGAGTTAGGGTTAGCCCTCTAGGAAACCAAGTGGAAGAGATTATGGTTCTTAGAGAGTACCTTTGGGAGATGGGTTATGTCTCTTTGTCTTGAGCTTTTTATCATCCTTAAACTTTGTGGTTGGCTAGGGAGTGACTATAAATATTCATCTCCAAGTATCAATAAATATCAAAATTCATCCGAGCCCTTCTCTTTGCTCAAGTATTGAAATCTTTATTTGGCTCGATTTTTGGTGTTTCCTTCTCTCCCCTTGATCTTGCTTTGTGTCAAGGATGTGTAAGTGATGGAGATATCCATCTAGCACCTTCCATAGCAAGTTCTTGTGGTTGCTCAGATTTGATTTAAAAAATAGTGATATGGGTTTTGATCTTAATGGCTTTTGGCTTGCATTCTTACTATTGTTGGGCTTGCTAGGACATGTAAGAGTAGATCAAAGGTCATCTTGACCATTCTTTACTCACGAGTAAGTTGTCTGGTTTTGATGTAACCTTCCTTTTTTTAGATAAAGGTCAAAACTTTGGCATTGATCTCCTTGATCTTTGCTTGGAATAGGTTCATGACATTCTTGTGAAGGTTTGTTCCAAATTTCACAAGATTTGGAGCAGCAGTTCTTGTATTGACCCTTTTGGAGACTTGAACTTGAGCTGTTCTTAACTTTGACCGAGCTTTGGTTAGACCGGCCCAAGGCATCAGTTAGATTGGGCAAGCGATCTAACCATGAGTGACCCTCGGTCATACTAGCCAAGCGGTCAGACCGCTAGAGGAGTGTTTGGGCTCGATTTTTGTGGGGTTGGTTGGTATACTTCGTGTGTTTGATCTTCCGCTGTGTGTTTCGAAGCCGTGGACAACTGGGTGTGTTCAATTTTGTATCAAAAAATGAGTGAGCTCCTATTCACCCCCCCCCCCCCTCTAGTCCTCGTTTTCGGTTTGACACATGCATTTCATCCAGCTATTTTGTATGCAGGCATGGAGCTCACAAGATGATATATATATGTATGTATGTATGTATGTATGTATGTATGTATGTATGTATGTATGTATGTATGTATGTATGTATGTATGTATGTATGTATGTATGTATGTATATGAAGAAATTTTTGTACGAATAATCTATTTTTTATTCAAAATTACAGAAATATACCCGCGCAAATTTTTTTTACAAAAATCGGCTCCAGTCGCCCAATGGGGGCCGACTTGAGGTAATCGCCCAACCAGGCAACGACAAAATCTTCGTCGCCCTACGCTCGGGCGACTGAAATTAGTCGCCTCGCCATTTGGCAACTTAAAGTGCAGTCGCCCCATGGTGGGGCGACTTCAGTCAGTCCTTCGTGAATTTCTTAAGTTTTGTCAATTTTATAGTTTAAAATTGAGAAGAAATCTGGTAGAGTTGTAATAAAAGTCTATGTTCATTGTATGTTGTAGGTGCGTAAAAAATTTTAGGAAATTTTTTTTAAGGAACGATTGACCGTAGAACGATCGGTACATACAATGGTAAGTGATATTTTGATGTTACTGAGAATTCGAGTACGGAGCGAACCGGTATGTTAATATTGTTAAATGACTTGCTATGTGAATCATTGAATGCGAAAAGACGAGATAATAAGCTTATCTGAACAGAAATAAACTTCATAATACAGTTGGGAGTAACATGCCACGTACTTTTTTATTACATGCATAACATATAGCATCATATGCGACTAACCCACCCAACTGCTCGTACAACCTACTGTGTGGACCGGGGCCACTTTCCCTTCCTTGCCCTCTCGGTGTTGAACTCCTCCGCGGCCTCTTTTGCCATAGCCACCATTTCCCTCTTTCTCTCACACTCCCTCTCGCGAGCCTCCCGATCCCTACGTGTGCACGTTTCGAGATGAGCTTGCGTCTCGCGTTGTATATGCAGGGTTTGCTCGTTCTTGCGGCGCTCCTCCTCCAGCAACTCCTTGTCCCGTGTGACATTCCACTCCTCGAAGTCGAGGGTCCATTGGTCCGTAGGGTGGATCTCAAGATCGATCCATTTGCGGTAGGCACATAGGGGCTCCGGAGACTGTAAATACAGGGGAGAGATTATTAGTGCGTGTTGTGAAGGAGAAAAGGTAGGAGAAAATGGTGCATGTGGTCGTTACCGGCCGCCGATAGAATGTGGTCTCAAAACGGCGGTCGGGGTAGTCACTGGAGTATTTTGCGCAACCCTAGTAACGCATACCTAGGCTGATGCGGTGCTTAGACTTGAAGAACTTGCACGTGTCCCCACACCAACGCTCGGTGGGGAGGTTCGGGATGGGGTTGGTGCTACGCGGCCGCTCATTGCGGGGAGCTGACCTCGTAGCACGCTGGGCTTGCTCTGCCCGGGCCGTAATAGCCCTTATTTTCTCATCGCAGGCGGTAGCTGACCGTGCTAGGTCACGGGTCTCCTCCCATTCCTTCACCATCTTGTCCCATTGCTTCTTCTGGCTTTTGTCCATCCCGTTGGGGTGAAGGAAGCGCGGTGTAATGTGGGGTTTGGAAGTGCAGTGCTCCCTACGAAATGGAATGCACACCAATTTATAGGGTCTGTTTTCTCTCTACTCCTACGTGTAAAGTTGGTCCGTGTGGTCATAGCATTGAGTAAAGCTGGACGTGCTGCCATATCACTACAAAAAGGCTACGTCGTCATGCCATGTGACTGAGGAAAGCTACCCTGTGTTGTCGTCTCACTGAGCAAAACTGCCTCATTTTGTCATGTCACTGCGCAAAGCTGCACTCTTTTGTCATCTCACTGAGCAAAGTTGCCCCGTTTTGTGATGTCACTACACAAAGCTGGCCTCTTTTGTCATCTCACTGAGCAAAGCTGCCCTGTTTTGTCATGTCACTGCGCAAAGCTAGCCTCTTTTGTCATCTCACTGAGCAAAGATGGCCCATTTTGTCATCTCACTACGCAAAGTTGGCCTCTTTTGTCATCTCACTGAGGAAAGTTGCCCCGTTTAGTCATGTCACTGAGCCCTGCACTCTTTTGTCATTTCACTGAGCAAAGCTGACCTGTTTTGTCATGTCACTACGCAAAGCTAGCCTCTTTTGTCATCTCACCGAGCAAAGCTGCCCCGTTTAGTCATCTCACTGAGCGAAGCTGGGCTCTTTTGTCATGTCACTGCGCAAAACTGGCCTCTTTTGTCAGGAATACTCCATTGTAGTAAGTTCTCTCATTCTATATAAAGAGCATGGGTGCGGTCCCATGAAGGTGAATTGAACCCTATAAATCGAACGAAAAGGTACCTTCTCCGTCGTGCATATACATACCATGGCGGACGCCGAGGGGCCAGTCGGAGCGGGGTCACCCAAAGAAGACCTTCCCTTGCAAAGGAGGGAGGACTTCGGTCCTAACTGCCGCTTGATACCCAGGAGGCGTGCTCAACCTATGTGGCAAAAATGCAGACACAATGAGTACGCGGTCGCCCAGGTCATTGAAGGCCATTTCGATGGCGGACGACGTTTCTTCCGATGCCCACACTCCGGGGTATAAATTGCTAATAGTACATTTATCGTTACTACTTACAGAACCTCTTTGTTTACCGTCTTTTTCCACAGATGGCAAAATGCGACTTCACCCGCTAGATCGACCCTCCTCATGAACTGTATATTGTCAACTACGTGGATACATTATGGGATCGAATCTTTGAGTTGGAGGAGCGACTCGACACTCTCAATGAGGAGAACAACGACCTCCGCCAACAGATGCAACGCGAGAGGGGCAACGAGGAGGTTGTCAACATAGAAAGCTCATACGATCCGACATGTTTCTGTGCAAACCCTAGTTGCATATGTGCGTGCCACTACAACGATGGCCAACCCCGTCCGAGCGTCCCCCCAGCAATTCTCCATGTGGGTGCCACGAGGCTCGTTTGGCATATAGGCAACGAGCTGTATGGTTGTACCGTAGTATGTGCGAGTGTTGATTGAAATAATGTGCAATGTTGTTAAGAATGTCATGGATTGGTTGTTATCTTCATGCGGTTGTTATCACGAGCCACAAAAAATCGCATTTTAACGAACAACAAATACAACTAGTAAGTAAGTAAACAGAGCAATACTAAGCTACCAGCACAACACCAACTACATTATAGAAAAGGGATGTAACATAGAAGTTTTACAAATGGTACATGAAATTTAGTTGTAGTCTCCAACAACTACTAATCAAGACATGCATTGCATTCTCTAGCTGTGTGCCCCTCCTGACCGTATCGCCTGGAACGTGCACCAGATGTTCCAGCTTGTGATTCGTCCATGTCATTTCTAATACGTCGGCTCTGTCACCGACCCTTCCCACCCTTTAGTAAGTTAACATCTGGAACCCAGGTCCTCCCTGCAATGTCCAAGGTGGCGAAGTTTTCAACCACCCTAAACCCCCGGAGCTCCCCACACCAAGCCTGCAGTATCCTCTCCTTAAACAAGTACTCCGACATGAAGTTCGAAGGATCCATGCCCACGGTCCCACATGCAGCGAGGACATGAGAGCATGGCTTGTGTAGCAGGTTTAGCTTGTTGCACGTACAACTAGGTTCATTTGCATGATCTCCAATGCATACCTCATGGGTAACAAGGGAACGAGCCGTCCCAAATCCGGCTCTATCACAGAGTATCACCTCGAAACGATGCTCCCTGTTGCCCATGACCTGCACTGTGTGCAATTGACCCTATTGTGCCTTCGCCTCCATGTACGCCGTAATTTTTGACGAATACAGGGCTCGGGGATTGGCCGCATGAAGTGCGGAACTTGCGTGCCTCTCCCTGAAGTAGCGGATTGTACTGTGAAGAACACCTTCCACGATGGCGACAAGGGGCTGAGAACGGAGGCCTCTGAGAACCCAATTGTACACCTCGGCAAGGTTAGTTGTCATTATGCCGTACCTTGCGCCATCCGTGTCGTGCAACAGCGACCACTTCTCCAATGGTTCCCCCTCGATCCACCGCGAGAAGCACTTGATGTTTCGTGAGCTCCTCCTTCTTAGACCACCTAGGTTAGGCGCATCGAGTGCTGGCAAGCATTGCGGTTATGCCGCCCCAAGAATGACCGGCCCCTTGCTCCTCTCTTCGACGTTCTTCCTGGTGTGCTCATCCAACAATGCCCACAAAGCATCAAATTTCCTCTGCTAGTTCTGCCTAGCCATCCTCTTGAATAGCTTCATCAAATATTGCTTCGGGAATTTCTTGAAAAAGTTTGCCCCTAAGTGACAACTGCACCACCTGTTCCTCATATCCGGCCAAGAAAAGCGCTCCTCGAGGTCTTCCTGAAGTTTTCTTATAGCCTTTATAATACCGACGTGGAGATCATGGATTACGCACATAGCAGAACGAGTGCCTACAACTCCAACCCTGACATGTCTGAGAAATCACAGCCAGCTCTCATAATTCTCACTTTCCACAAATGCAATGGCCAGTGGCAATATTTGGTTGTTGCCGTCAACGCCTATGGCCGTCAGGATCTGCCCCTTGTATTTGCCTGTCAAGAAAGTCCCATCAACTGAGATCACTGGCAGCATGTGCCTGAATGCCTCGATGCTAGCACCAAATGCAAACAATGCTCTCTGCAACACTACATATCCTGGTGGACTTGTCGACGGCTTGTCGTGCACGGCGATGTACGTGCCCGGGTTCCTTTCCTGCAAGACCTTAAGCATACCAGGGAGATTGTCGTACGCTACCTCGAAAGACCCAAAATGTTTTCCAATGCATTTTGCTTGGCACGCCATGCCTTTGCGTAGCTAATATTATACTTGAATTTATTCTCGATAGCTACCACAATATGCGTGGCCTCCATGTCTTTCTTCTGCACTATCTCTTCATACATCAAATTGGCTATAAACCCGGACGTCAGGTTACGATGCCTCGCCAAGACTGTGTTTAGAATGCAGGAGTGCGGCTCCACCTTGGACACAATCCAGTGAGTCTCATACTTGGGTCTACGTGCGTGCACCTTCCAAGGACAACCAGCCTACTCGCATTTTACAGTGTACTGCTCCTGGCTTGATTTGACGACACGAAATGTCCGCTGCATTGAAAGGGCCCACAGCTTGATGGCATCCTGCAGCGCTTCCTTGTCAGCAAACATAGAATGCAGCCGAACCTCTGTCTCATGATACTCCCATGGTGATTCATGCTCATCATTGGTGAAAACACCCTCGGCATTAAACCGGTTCCATTCTTGGGGGATAGGAATTTCATCCTCATCGGAACTGTCCTCGTCGTCGTCCTCTACAGCTTCCTCTTCATCTCATGCCCTATGGTCATCAGAGTCCATCTGCTGCACGATGTACTCATTATGCTCTCCTCCATCGGCTTGCCCAGTTTCCTCTCTATGCCTTGACGGCTGTAACTCTCCTCTATGTACTGCATTTGCTTCATCACGAGCAACTTCATCATCTTCACCAACATGCGGCCCGCCCGAGCTGCTAGCACCTCCCAGAGCAAGGGCGGACGCACGAGCTTGCGCAGCTGCTTGTAGTGAGCACGGTTGCACAAGCAGGACACACTCGTATCCACGGCGCCAGCACCCTTGCACAAAGCCCTTCCACAAAGCAGAGCGCACCAATGTCTTCAACTCCCATCTGATGTCCGTGGGAGACCGGCTCTAAAGCCCTTGCACGACGACGCTGCACACCTCGGGGTCTAATGAAAAACTCCGGGTCAGCCAATGCAGCACATCTACGATTCGAGCATTCTCGCCATCCGGATGTACGAGAGTGACTTGCGGAAAACCGCTCAAATCCACACCATTCGGACCTTCATGAATTATTCCAGCACCGTAATACACTCTCAATGTAGTGGCTTCTGCCATTGATGATGTCGGCCTGCATATATATTTCAATTTTGCGATATGTCAAATAACATCGCACAATACTAAAATTTCTATACTACAAATTGTGCTAAAATTTCTATACTACAAAATGTTCCATACTACAAAATGTTTACTAAAACTTTTTTACACTAACATTTCTATACTAAAAATTTACTAAATTTTCTACATCACAATTTTTTACTAACACTAACATTTCATATAAATAATACTGCAAATACCACATAATCAAAAAAATACCTGGATCCAAATGGATGGAATAGCTTCCACTCCTCCTTCCTCCCTCACCTCCTCCTCCTACCCTGTCCTCCTCTCCCTCTCCTCTTCTCCCCCTCCTTCCTCTCCTCTTCTCCCCCTCCTTTTCTTCCCCTCCTTCCTCTCCTTGTCCTTTCTCTTCTTCTCTCCTTTCTTCTCTATGCGCAGAACGAGTGAGTAAAAAAAGTGGTAGGCAGTGGGCGGCAATCGAGTATATTGTCTTAACGAAACCTCCCCTCTGTCGCCTTGGCGTTGGGCGACTGAAATTGCAATCACCCAACCGTATAGCGACTGCAATCCAGTTGCCCAACGCTCGGGCGACAGAAATAATTCGCCCTACCGTTGCCATATTCCCCACATGACGCTTCCCGTTTTGGCGATTACTGCAAATCGCCCCCCCCCCCCAATTGAGCGATTGGAGCCTATTTTTATAAAAAAAAATCCACGGGTATATTTCTGTAATTTCAAATAAAAAAATAGATTATTCGTACAAAAATTTCGTATATGTATATACACACACAATATATATGGAGAATAAAAATTGTAATCTTGGATGGATGCCGCTTGATCAACTTAGGTAGAAATGGATCTATGAAGATTTTCTATGTCACTGGAAAGTGTTTTTTAGAATTGTCTATGGAAAATAGATGGATATATGTAGAGTTTTTTTTCCTAAGTGGTGGTGGGAGAACTGCACGCTAATTCACTAGTAAAAAGAAATAATTTATGTTGAGTTTTCTAAAATGTTAGTGCAGGTTTTAGTGGTTGATCTGAACCGGTTAGAGCCTCTTTGGATTGAATGAGAAATAAAAGAATTTTGGAGGAATCCATTTCTACAGAAAAAAATCTTACGTGGGGTGTTTGGCTCAAATTAAAGGCCATGAGAGTTCTTATGAAATTTCCATGGAATGATAAACGTCCACTCAAACCTCTTGAAAATTTTCCTTTGAGTCTATGAGAATCACATATGCCAATCACCTAAATTCCTGTGTTTTTCTTATAGTCCAACCAAACAGCATCAATAACACATTAATTTCTGTGTTTCTAATTCATGTAGGATTTAGCAAGGAATGACATCAAATTTCTATGTTTTTCCTATTCCTATGTCTCTCAAGTCATCCAAAGAGGCCCTTAAATTTTATTCCAACCAATTACAAAGATTGATATTTCTCATTTTAAATAGCTCTGTTTTAGAAACTTGTCCCCCCCCCCCAAAAAAAAATCAGGTACCTTTCCATCGTCCAGACCGCATCTAGATTCATGCAACATCAACCCTAATACACCCCCCCCCCTCCTCCCTTTCTCTTACTTGCACCTCCACCCACCACCTCTTCTAGCCCTCGCACATCCTCAACGACATGCCATGCTGGCCATTTCCTCAACTCATCACGGCCTCTCCCCATCTTCCTAGTCTCCGATAGTTCACCGCTGCTCTGACCGCTCCCGCTGTCTCACACCAACCCTAACTCGCAACTCACATCGTCGTCAGTCCACGGACCTTACCACCACCAGCCACCATGCTCGCAGCTAATGATGCCTCCGCTGCCTCGCCAAATTGAACCCTAACCACACTATTACAGAAAACCACATTACAGACGGTTCAGAAACGTCATCACAGACGGTTTTCTGAACCGTCTGAATTTATGGGTCAGTGATAATCGAAGGTTATCACAAACGGTTTTCGAACCGTCTGTGATTATCAGATATCACAGACAGTTTTTCATTAAAAACCGTCTGTGATATTCCTTTCTCCTAAATCTAAATCTATTTCTGTTTATTGGCTAGCCTCAGGAAATGCTAGCCATGCCCTCTGAAACAAGCAGATAATCACAGACATAAAACATACAATTCACACAACTCATTTCATTTCAGATACATGTCACATCTCAATTCATTTCACAGACATAAAACATCCAATTGACTACGCACTTCATTTCACAAACATAAAGCATCCATTTCGCAAATCAATTAATTGAATTGAAATAAAATATCCATTAACAAATACACAAGTATAGCTTGTGCCGCCTCACAAGTTCGTTGATTATGTATCTATGGTGCGTAGTGGAACCGGCCTTCTGACTTTATGACTTGAGTCTGCAAAAAGTACGCCAACTCTGCTCGAATCCGTCCAAGATCAGGCTATTTTAATGGAGTTGATGGGATGTACGCAGCCTGTCGATAGGAATATCAATGTGCGTATATATGTAACGTGATAAGTATGAAGTAATTATGGGAAGATTGACAAACCTTGGAATTGGTGATCCTCGAGGAATCGAGGAGTAGTTCCATATGTTGGCAAACGTAGTATCCACATGTGTTGCCCGACGGCTGCTGGTGGCACTGCAAAAAATAGAATGTGTTAGTTCAAGAGGCATTACTACCAACTGTTGCATAGGATTAATTAATGTGAAATAGCGAATACCTTGAAATCTCGAGCATGTGTCAGCAGGCCTTTGGCCCCGCGCTTCAAGACACCTCCCATTTCAATGTACATCGCGAACGCCCTACGTGATTCGAAAAAGTTAACTTTAGTCATTTGGAAGGAAAGAAAGAGTACAACTTGGAGAATATGTACTTACCTATCGATTACTTTGGCTGACAACTGTGAAGTCCATTTTATTCCTACTTAGGGAATCAAGGTAATATACCTTGTTCCATTTTGGTACAATACTATTAAAATCCAATGAAAGTTCTGATGGAAGGGCATAAGTACATATTCCTTATTGAGGCAACCCATCAGTCCTGCTGCAATGTACCTCTCGACAAGGGATATATCCTGGTCGATGGTATCCTTGGCGACCAAGTGTGGGTCCAAGAAACCAGCCGATGAGTTGGATAATCTAGCTTTAGTCAGCATGTGTCTATATATATACACACGAAAGCAACAAATTAGATATGACATTTATCGGTATGACATGAACGGAGACTATGATTATACACACTTACAGCGTCCAGCATTGAATGATTGAGACGTCGAGAGCATTGAGCTTGAACAGATCGAATAAATCCTCAAAGGCGACCACGAACATACACTCTTGAAGACTGTGGTGTAAATCATCCGACGTGAATTTGACAGTGATACTTGAGGCCCGTTCTCCCTCTAGCTTATTGGACTGCTGCATATACCACGTATGCAATTGTATGCTACTATATGCTAGGGGTTGGAGGGCTTTTTGCTCGAGCAACGGTCTGTGATACTCCTTTTTCCCGCCATAAATACCACAGACGGCCTCCAAATTACAACCGTCTGTAATAGTGTACATCACAGACGGTTTCACAAAACCGTCTGTGATTTGGTGTCTACTATTAGGCTTTCTGTACTAATGCCACAAACTTTGCCTAAGGATTGATGCCAAAGTCGCACCTGTTGTGGCACATATCTCGGGGAGCATCGACGGTCACAAAACAAGGGGAAACAATAGCTGCTAATCCCATCAGTATATTTGGCACCGATCGAGCCTCCTAATTTCCAGTGTGTGTATAAATGAATGTTTACACTTTGATCTTTGCGCTATTGAAACAACCCAAAAATTTAAATGAACTTGAATCTCTTCAAAACTTAATTTCTTTCAAATCCTTGCTCAATTCAACACCTTTTCTCACCCAATAGTGCATCTCCCTCTCTTGGACATTGCCCTCACTGGCCACTTGTGCGAAATCCCAGCCGTCGACTACTGTTCACTATCTAAAAATATCGCCGTCGCCCTGTTTTTGCTCGCCACTTGGTTTCATCACGTTCACCTCAGTCACAACCTTTCGTCGCTACCACGCCTCTGCAAAATGGTCAAGAGCCCATACCACCTCGTCCCTCCTGCTGCCTCTGACACCCTCTTAAATGCCTTTCAGAGCATGTCAGAGCAGCCACCGTCATTCCTACTTTTCCTGCCACTGCCTCTGCTTTCTCCTGTCTCACGGCCGACAACCTTGCGCCGCAAATTCGAGCACCCTGGAACCCACCTCTGCCAGCCAGAGCCACCATACACCCCCTCATTCATGCCGTGACCCTTATCTGGACCAGCACCATAGACACCTCACATCTCACTGCCTCGCCAACCTCCCTATTCTCTCTGCTCTCACTCTCTCATAGCCAACCTGACATTCCCCTTACTTTTTGACCACTGCAATGTCGTACTCGAGGAAGCGTCAAATATTTGCACCACCAGCTGTGCGCCCCCTCCCATGCCTTCCCGATCCCTGCCACACGCCGCCACCACCATGACCCATGTCTTGTGCCAAACTTCCTTCCTGATGTGACCACGCCACCAACATGTACGACCATAGCGGCCAATATCAAGAATGAACTAAAGGTGAATTCGTTTCTTCAACTTCAACATATTTTAAATGAGAATATGATGCTACCTAATGATGAAAATATATATATTTGTAGCACCACATCACTTTGGAACCAATTGAAGCAAGGATTCAAGTTGGACAGGTTTTGGAATCCAATTCGGCCTCTAGATCAATTCGGATTCAGCCTGACAAGCCAACTTCAAACGGCCATAACTTTTGATCTAGAAGGCTTCTCGGGGCCCATGAGTACTCGTTGGAAAGCTCATGAAGTCTACGTTCAGATGAATCTGGTCTCACCTCCAAACTCCATTTGAGCAGATCAGAAACTGCGAAATAAGACACATCACTTTTCCAGTCCGAGTCAAAGTGGGCCGAGGGCCTTGTAACTTGGGCCATTTCGGCCGGAACTGTTCACGTGAACAGTACCACGCGCGTGAACAGTAACTAGGAATAGTACCACATCCCTTTTCATTAGATAAGTGTGACTTCCCCCTCCCCTATTTACAGAGGCCACACCCCTTTAGTTTTCCTCGGGTTT